>JAEIGP010000796.1:1407500-2052500 GCA_018904095.1 Zaprionus ghesquierei | reverse complement strand
GTGGTTTGCAGCACATGCTGCATGCGGATACGCACAGAGACACAGGCACAAGAAGACGGACAGAGCACGGCAGAGGGTGAGCCACCAAGGCACTCGCGCATTTAACTTATAATTTACAACAAAATTTACAAACTCACAACGCGTTGCAGCAACTGCGCAGAAAGTGCCTGCTGCAGGCCCCTCTTCCTCGCTCCCGACTTGTAAAACAAGCGATAAAAATATGCTCAAATAGACACGCGCTCCACAGGGGATGCGACCGGATCGGGGAGCGGAGATTGGAGGAAGCCGGCAGGCACGGGCTGCAGCTTGCACAGCCTCAACCTTCGGCTGCTTTTTTTAGGCTTACACGGAAGACGCGCACGTTGGCGTTGTCTATTTTTTGTGTCATCTGCTGATGCTGCGTTTCCATTAAGAAAATAATGAACATTTGTTGGTGCTTGCGCAGAAGCTGGACCGATCCAGCGGTCGACCGAGCAAGCGAGCGAACGAGCAATTGAGTGACTTGCCCGGCATTCGAAATCTGTTAAGCAGATGTCTTGCGGCTGCTGCTCGCTCGAGCCCAGCGAACTGAATCTGCCAAGTCCTGTTTTCCAAACCGGAGATTTATGAAAGCGTTTTATGCGTTTTCGAACACCTTTTTCGGCCGTTTGCCCAAAAACAGCACAAAAATGGCGTTTTTTAACGGTTTTAACCGGGAGATCACGTCAACCGCAGCCCATATAGCACATAGAATAAATATCATCTACCCGCTGAGATTATAAAAGTGTTTATTTGATTCTTGACGCACAACAAGCAACCGCTGACATGCTTCTGTCTCTGTCCCTGCCCCCGCCCACACACGCACACTACGCAATCTCAAGATCAGGTAGTAAACATCGTTTTCACACTTCACAACGCAAAGAGAGAAAGCGGTAGAGAGAGAGCTCTTACTTTTGTCACCTTGGTCTCGTCCCATTTCCCGGTCTCTTCGCGCATTCCTCGTTGTTTCCTTTTATTTTATTATTTCTATTCCATTTTATTAGAAATTCTTTTTTGGCATTTCCGCTGCGGATTTTTCTTGAGTGTCCCTAATCATTAGCATGGCCCGCACGTACCACGCAGAGGTCATTTACTCCTTTTTTCCACTTCTTCACAACCTTGGCCATATCCTGATCAGGCATTGGTGCGGCATGCCGCCTTCTTTTCATTGCCAACGATCCTTGTGAGGGTGTCGAGTGGTTCGTCTCGCCTTGGCTCGTTTTTCACCTCTGCCAGGGCACTAGAGAGCTGCTGCTCCCTTTGTTTTTATAGCAATTGTGGCTGGAACATCCGCTCTTCGCTCCTCGAAGTTGGTGCCGTGTGGGCGGAACTGTAAAATTCTTCCTAGTTTAATGGGTTTCTGTTTTCGCTTCGGCCAACTGAAATAACACTTTCGTAGGCTTGTGTTTTATTGAGTTTTAAAGCATTCGACTTACGGTGTCCGTTTTATGAGATACGTAAAAATAACTTAAAATTAATACTAGATAAAATACCAAATAATTGTATTTTGTGTATTGTGTCCGGTCCCCTCCCTTCCCCTCATAGGGACTATGACAAATTCAAATGCATTTGGCTCTCTGCTTCCTTACTTCCTCCCCCTTCCACCTGCACAATATTCAATAACTTTTGTTTAGGAAAATCAAAATAATAATTATAATAATGCTCATCGTAATGCCCCCTCAGTTGCCGTCGGCAAACTTCCGGGCAGACTGACGTAGCGTTTGTTTTATTTTATATGTACTATGCTCGGTTTGCCTCGGCTAGAGATGTTTCCCCTGCTACCTCCCTGCTGCCTGCCTGCTGCTGTTGGGGTTAAATCATAAAAAGTCAAAAATAATAAACAAAATTTTCAATTGAACGTGAAGCAAAACTCGTAGCGCGCATAAAGTGACTCAAAATACGAAAACAGAAATGGGGATAGGACTCGATGGTGGTCGAGGGGGCAAGCTGGGGGCGGGTAACGAGTCTGCTCGAAGAAGAAATTCTTCGAAAAATCTCTGTGTAAATATGACTGCAGTTTGTTAGCTGGGATAAGACTAAAAGTTGTATTGAAAATTATAGAATAAATAAATAAAGAAAAGATTGCGAGCGAGTTTCCATTTAAGGCGACGCCAACTGCCTTCGGGGGAGTTTTCCCACATGCCTCGTTACTGCTGGCCAATCAAATAGGCACAAACACTTGTCGGGATAATCGATAGCAGAAGTACAGTCATTATAATGTATTCCTAGCACATGGAGACCCCTCCCTCCTTCCCTACACTTCCTGTTTAGCTGCAGCTGGCTAGAGTTACTTTATGTGCTCGTCTTGCGCAGTTCTTGTCTTATATGCCTATGATTTATTACTATGTAATCGCTTGTTAACAATAGTTAAATGTCTGTCAGCAAATGGTGGAAATCAAACAAGCGAATAGAAGGAAAATCAAGCTTGCCCCCAATTTTAGAAATAGCTTTCCCTGGGGGGAAAGGGGATTCACTTCATCAGTGCACCCAAACTGACCCTAGAGCCGAGCGGGCGAACAAAGAGCCCATCAAAGTGATTAACCTGTCAGCGCCATAGAACCATCATCGAGTGCTGCAAATGGCGCCCAAAGGAGCGCAACGGAACGGGAAAGGTTGTTTCAGTATAGATGAGGGCGGGAGAGGGAATGCAGTAGAGTCAGCATCTCGAGCTGGTCGATTGCCGGAGCGTCTACAGATTTACGACAAGCGCTGCAAAACGAACTTGCTCTCGAGACGTAGTCAGAGTGCGTGCAGGCGTAGACAACGACTTGACGTTTATAGTATATGTGCAGGCAAATACACTTACGAAAGTGAAAGTAGTGCAAGTACATACAATAGACATACTATGTGCATTTGAAGATCATTTGCATACACAAGCGGCTGCTGCGACACACGTTCGCGACACACACCCCCGAACACACTTGCCCCTGGAGAGGCGCAGCGATTTACGCCGAGTGCACACTCAAGGAGGGACCCTCTTCACCTCGAGAAGGGTCTTCCTCCCTATAATTTGCTCTCTCTTTCTCCCTATTTTTCTTTCCCTCTGTACGTTTTATGAACTACGAAATGTGCAATTTCTACGCTACGACCGACTTTTTACGAGTTTTCCATAGGTCTCAATGTGCCTGGCATCTGCCACGAACACTGACCCATTCCAGTTGTAGTTGCAGTCCCAGTCCACTTCAGAAATTCCACAGTCTGGCACATGGAGTCGCACTGGAGTCACAATTATTGTGGCCGATCTGAGCTGCGCTATGTTCCTGTGCGATTCCCTCTTCTCAATGCATTTCGTCTAACGCATTTGTAATTATGATGCCCAACTTTAGCTCTGCCGGTTGCTGCACTGCACCATCCACATGTGTCGTTTTGCCCTGCGTTTCATTGAATATACCCGAAGTGTCCCGAATAATTTGCTCGTTTAAAAAACTAGACTAGATAGCATTTAAAATTCAAATGTTCAAGAAATGACTGCTCTAACTTGTACGAGGTATAAAATTATATGGGGTATTGTAACGTGCTGGAACGGATCGATATATCGTCCGCTGAATAACTTTTCCACATTATTGTCTGGTTTGTCTTGAATTATTGATCAAATCGCGAAAGTGGGAAGCTTTCAACCCGTTAAAGTGGAAAATTGCCAAGCTCTAGCGATGCCTGTCTGTCTGTCAGTCCGTCCGTGTATTGCAACGCAAACTAGTCTCTCAGTTTAAGAGCTATCTTGATGAAGCTTGGTATACATGCTTCTCATTGCTGCACGCTGTAAATAAGTCAAAACGAGCCGGATCGGACAGATGTATCGTATAGCTGCCGTAGAACATATCGGCCAAGAAGCTATCGCAAGCTACGCCTTAGTATGTCCATTCAAAGCTGTGCAAATTTGATCAAAGCCTGTCCGATATATCGTGTAGCTGCCATAGAACCTATCGGCCGACTTTCATCATTTTTCAAGATATCGCTGTGTAACTTTTCTGATATATGTCTAATTATGTCCATTAAATGTTATACAAGTTTTATTCAAGTCGGACAGAAATACCATTAAACTGCTATAGAACCGGCCGATTTAATATTTGGAGTAACTGCAAGGGTATGAAACCTTCGGCGTGCCAAAGACAGCCTTTCTTTCTTGTTTTTTTTTTTTATTTTATCAAAAATAAGTTCTAAAATGCTTCAAAAATATCTTTTAAGCATAAATTATAGATACCTTTTCAACCTTTCCTTTCGAAGGTTGTTTGAGAAAAGCAGCATAAAGGATTTTAATCCCTGTACATACACTCAATTATATGCAACTATTATTATTCTTATTTGCTATGTGTGGGAATATAACAAATTGAGAATTATGATCGGGCTTCGTACTATACAGAAAGAGACAACAAAAGGAATGGAAATCGAGTCGACTTGAGTCGCAGGCAACGGAAAAATTCTAACTTTGACACTGATAAGACACGACAAATACAAAAGTCAGCGTTGCCGCAACACTAATGCATGTTGCTGCTGTTGTTCCTGCTGTTGTTGTTGTTGTCGATGTTGTTGCTGCTGCTGTGCCTGCGGTACGAGTGCTCTTACCTATCGGAACTCATCAAATATGCGCGACAGGCACAAGACAAAACGTTCCCTGCATGTTTGGGATGGGATGGGGACTCGGGCGTCGGGACTGAGGAGTGTGGGCAGAGGACGCAAGAATCAGAATCATACATACAAGTCAACAGAGTTTTGATCATGCGAAAAACGCACGCAAAAGTAAAACATGCGCATGTACAACAACAATGTTGTTGAAAAACTGAGCTCGCCGCGAACAGAGTTTTTCCTGATAAGCAACGCAGAGCGTCGAGTGGCCAAGCAGAGGCAGCAGCGACGCGACGGTGACTGCGGCTGTTGCAGAGGCAGCGACAGTGAGTGGGTGCAATATGGTAGCCATATTTAAACACTGATCCCGCATGCGTGTGTGAGTGCGATGGTGTGCGTGCGCGTGCGTGTGTGTGCGAATGTGTGTGTGCTATGGTGTGTGTGCTGCGCTAGTGCGTGTGCGAGGGAGAGTGAATGCTTCAGTGCTGCAGCCAGAAGAAGTGCGCAGGAAAACCAACATAAAATAACCAAAGCGACTCGAGGGATTCTATATGCCTGTCACTGCGCCAGCAGCGACGCTGACAGCGCTGCCCGCAGCGGAACGACGCAAGTGTTTTGTTCTCGTTGAAGTTTTAGAATTTATTCTGTTTCGGGATTTCAATGCAGACGCACGCGCAACGCAGCAACAGCAGTAACAAAAGCAATAACAACGACAAACTTTGCCCGTTACAATTTGAATTGATTTGGCGCGCATTTAAATTGAAATCAATCAAACTGACATTGCGCACAATTCACGAAGTGAAATCAAGTTTTTTCGTTGCGATTTATTCGTTGACCATTTTTGGCACCACTCACGAGTAACTGTCTGAGTGTGTGTGTGTGTGTGTGTGGAAGAAAGGGTGCGTCGTGTGTGTTGATTTATTTTGGCGCGTGCGCATGCGCCGTCAGTGAAAGTGCAGCAGGAAAAAAATGTATCATAAATTGCTATTGTGAATAGACACAGAGACGATACAATCGTGCTCGGATTGTGCAAGCGAATATATTGAAAACGATCTTAATCTCCGATCTTACGATGTTTGTCACAATGGACAATACAAATGCCTTCTTCTCAGGTAAATTAAAAGGAATCAAAATAGTTAAAGTCTGTTTAGCATGAAAGTGGAAGAATATATATGCCATTCAAAGATCTGTATTAAGCTATCGTTAGATTGGCTCTGAAAAGAGTAAAGATTGCAGTATGGTATTATTATTATAGATATCTATCAATCATTCAAATTTAAATATAATTTTCTAGATTTAATTATAATTTTTTGGGATCTGATTTTCTTGCAGACAATCCTTGCTATTTCTACAATGACGCCAAATCTCCCCGCACACCGGACTCACAGTCATCCGGCAAGGGCTTGTCGATATTCAAACGCCGCAACTCAAAAGGCAGCAGTCCCCGCCCACAAAACGCAAATCCGGAACAGATGCGCCTCATCACATCGGCCAATCTGGATACGACGGCAACGATTGTATTCGGTAGCCCGCGCGGCAGCTTCAATTCCCTTGGCGGTTTCTCACAAGTGCGTATCGTACTGCACATATCTCTCACGTCCCCATCAAACTCGAATTTATCATGTCCGATCTGGCGGGCTTCCTGTGTCTCTAATATCTCTCCCCCCACCTTCCTTAGCCCTTCCTAATGTTTCGCTCGCTTTCGTTCCCTTCCACAGCAATCGTTTGAACTGCAGCCGATTTATCCCCACCGCTTGTCGAATTTGCACTCGGAATCGTTTCGCGAACGACTCGGCTCCTGCAACGAGACGCACAGCTCGCAGTGTCCGGGCGGAGGGGTGGAGACCGACGATGTCTTTAATGCAAGGTGAGTGATCGGGGGTGCGCCCTTGGCTGTGCTGGCTTGTTGACAGGATGCAGCTGTTGACAGTTTGCCAAACTTGCCACTTCCCATCCGCTATCGCACTCACCCATCCCAGATGTAATGCCAGCACTTCCAAATGCATTCTCCATTTTCATTACCTCGATCGACTGTGCTAATCGTGCGCATTGCGCTGCCTTCTCATCTCCATCTTCAGCAAGTCTCAACGTCATCACACGCTGCCAAGCGGCACACGTCGTCACTCGTTCGGTAACTGGGCACAACAGCAGCAGCAGAGGCAGCTCAACACATCCGCATCAACGTGCACATCGCCATTGATTGGACCCAGTTCGCCGGATGAGGTGCCCAGCATGCTGGCGCCGCGTCCGCCCGTGCTGTCGCCCTACAAGTGTCGCGGCACATCGAACCGCAGAAGAGGTGAGTGAAAGTTACAAATATTACATAAAAGAATTTCCCATGAAGAAATATGAATTGCGTACCCCAAAGCATAGTACTAATTTATAAAAAGAAGGTCAAAAGAAAGGAAGTAGCTATTTATTTTTTATTTCTGCTAAGTTTTATAATGATTTCAGTACGAAACAATAATTGGTTTACGTTACACCATTTTAAATTATCAAAGAAGAGGACGTGGCAGACGTCAAAAAGTGTACAAGTGTGTAGTGGTAAAGCTGGCTGGCTAACTAAGTCGCTTAGGCCGTGTCAGTCTGTCTGTTAGACATATCGTAATTATTGTTATTCGAATTTTGTTATTTTTTAAGATATCGCTATGAAACTATTCCGATATATGTCTTAGTATGCCCTTAAAGGGCTGTCGAAATTTGAACGAAATTATACCAATATATCGTATAGCTGTCATAGAACCTATCGGCCGACTTTAATCATTTTTCAAGATATCGATGTGAAACTATCCTGATATATGTCTAATTATTTTCACTAAATGCTATGCAAGTTTAATTAAAATCGGACAGATATATCGTTAAGCTGCCATAGAAACTATCGGCCGATTTAATATGTGGAGTAACTGCAAGGGTATAAAAGGTAGCCTTTCTTTCTTGTTTCTTCTACTTTTAGAAAGTTAACTATAATATTTAATATAACATCAAAAAGTCTTTTCAAACCCATTTCCTAAATATGTTTTTAATTATAATCGCAGCCGCACTCTTTATATATTTCCTACTGTGTTATCTCTCAGGGCTCGCGTCTCCCACTTTTATACAATAATAAAATGCGATAACTAGTTATGCATAGCAATAGATCTGAGAAAAACTCAGCAGGAGGAAGAGAGAAAGAGAGACAGAGAGAGAGGGAGAGAGACAGAAAGAGATGGAGAGAGAGAGAGAGACAGTGAGAGAGAGAGGGAGAGAGAGAGAGAGAGATATTGAGAATAAATTTGTAACAAGCGCGTATTAAGAATTCCATTCGCTGGCCTCGTTTCGCGTTCGGATTCTTGCACTTTGGCGGCTGTCAAGTTGACAGGCCAATCCCGAGAAACGCGCGCGCTTCTCTGACGCTGCATCACGTTTGCATATTAAGCGAATGACTCCCAGGAACACCAGCCTGATCCCCTCTCTGCTTCTCTCCTGCTCAGCCCGCCGAGCTTCTCTGCGATTTGCTTAGCAGGCGCCAGGGTTCTGTGCCTGGTCTCCGGCGCTTTGCATTTAACAACATTTAAATGTTTATTCAAGTGATATTTGTAGTTGTTGCTGTTGTTGTTGTTGATATTGCTGCCAGTGTCGCCACTTTGTCGCCAGAGTTGATTTTGTTTTGCGGCGTAATGAGCCACCGCCACCAAAGTGCTCCATCCCAACTGACATTTGTAGCCTGCATTCGTTGTCAGCTGGTAATATATGCCTCCGGACTGGGTAGCTGCATGCCTGATTACTGCTGCACCGTTCGAATCTTTCGATGACGAACTGCAGCCTAAAGTCACAACTCAAAGGATTATGATGCGCTCAGGACATCGCTGTGTCATGATTATTTGTAGTTCAAGCCATACGTAAGGCAATCCAATCCCGATCTCAAGGTACTCACTCAATCGATAGGAAATCATCGATAGTGTACTTGAAACAAACTTGTGATTATCGGCTCAGAGAGGGGGAGGGAGGGGAGAAAAAAAGAAGAGAAGAGCTCTGATGTGGATGAAAGTCTTTAAAGCAATTGAAAAAGATACGAATTTTCTGAAGCAATCCATTAAAAGTTAAAAAGACGTTTAAAGACGTTTAGCTAAATTGTAGAAAAATAATTTTTTTTTTTTAAAGACTCCGATTTTAGACTCTTAATCTAACATCGTACGTAGATAAGAGACTCAAGGTAACCTTTAACCACAGCCCCTTTGGAGCAGGGGTTCCAATCAGCATAGGCCAACACACTTTGCTCAAGCCCACACACACATGGTCAAGTAATGATCTCTTACCACTTCGGTGAGAAATGTGAACGCGGCGAAACGGGACAGTTGCATTTTAAATGAACACACTCACGGCAATTGACACACTTTCGCACACAGCGGCAACTTCAGCTTTAACATAACAATTTATGGCAAAGAGTGAGGAATATAGCAATAATAACAACAACAACAACAACAACAACAACATAAACATTATCAGTTTCCAACTTAAGCAGACCATATTTGTGCAGGCAGAAACGAGTTAATAATTTTCAAACGCTCAACCATCAAACGGCAATATGCAAATGAGCCAAACAGTGTGCCATAAGTAGGTGTGCATGTGTTTGTGTGTATGTATGAGTGTGTGTGTGGGGCCACACATTTCCGGCAAAGTGCAGCTGAAGTTGCATTTGCACAGCGAGTCTGTAATTATCGGACTATGTTGACGGTTCAACATGGCGGATGCGCAACCTGACTGCCTGCCAGCGGAGCGGCAGCAGCGGAAAAGGCAAACAAAACTAAACAAGTAAATGACAAAAGTCAATAAACGAATCGATTCGTATCGACTGCCTGACTGGTGGGTGTGGCCACCATGACAAGCAGAAACATAAATTGAAAATTTGCACAATTGTTCAAAAGGAGGAGCAGAAGTGAAGTTGGTGGCAGAAACTTTGCATAATTGATAGCACTGACCGTCGTCTGTTTGTTTGGCTTGTTTGGCTTCACGAGTTGGGGCTGCGCAAACGTGTTAATGGCACGGAAGCGCAAACTCCCCACACGCTGCACTCACATTCGCAGTCGAACCGTAGCCGCAGCCGCAGCCAAAGTATGCTTTGCATATGGCGCGTGCCATGGAAGCGTTTGGCCAAATTTGGCACTTTGGGCCAATTGTGCATGCAAATATTGTTGTGTACATCAAAGGGAAGTGCGAGGGGTTGGAGGAAGTACACTACAGACTACTGCGGGCAATGTGCTATTTATCAATCTGTATAAGCTATATATACTAGCCGATCTGTGGCAGGTGATTTCGGGTCCAAACGTCAGCATAGCTTTGCGCTGCACTTGTTTATGCGGAAGAGGCTGCTGCTCGGTGAACATCTGCTCATCAGATTACAAACAGACACACACGCACAAAGAGAAGCCGCCAAGATCCTCCTTTCCAGTTCGGGTAGAGAGTTCAATACACTGGGCCCATCCATAACCCTCTGTGCGCTGCTTGTGCCCCGCATAACAAACAGCGCAGCGCAGGGCAATCTTATCGAAGCAGAAAGAAAATGCTGGCTTTGTTTGTGAGTTTCCTTGACCGCCAGCCATATATGCCCCCACCCCCTCTTGTGTGTTTCCACTGCCAACACTTGTTGCATTCAGAAATACTATTCAAAATTCACAGTCGCAATTTACATATTTTTGGGATAACGTAGGATCACACAGTAGGCTTCCCTCTGCTTGCATTTAGCTCACGTTCCAGCTAAAGTTTCCTTTTCTCTTTGGACGTGCTATTTTTATAAGTTTTCTCACTTCATTGCAGCAGAACAAGGCACAGTGCAACCAGCCAGGGCCGGAGTGTTTGTCTGGGAAATATTGTATTTTCTTCTTAAGACTTGCCCTCTCTCTCTCTCTCTATAAATATATACATATATATATATATATATATATATATATATATATATATATATATATATATATATATATATATATATATATATATATATATATATATATATATATATATATATATATATATACATATATATACATATCTTCTTCGCTTCCTCTACACCCATATCCGTCATTTAGCCTGAATTTATATCCTAAAAAATATATTTCTCGGCACACACGAACTTTATTGCATTTATAGCGACTCTTCTCCGCTGTTGTTATTGTTGTTATTGGTTTTGTTGTTGTTGTGATTGTTTTCTTTGCCCTTGTCTGCAGTTTCTGCCGCTGTCATTTAAATCAAAATATTTATTTATTTATACATAGCGTACGCAGTGTGTCTGTTTGTCCGCCTGTCCGCCTGAAGTTGTTTCTGGCGAATTCTAACTGTAAGGCAAATCTTGCTAAAATAGAAGAAGCCATCGCAAATTGGCGCTGTTAGCCACTTAAAATGCCATAATTCCGTTTATAACCGTGCTGCGACTCTGACTTGGACTCCAATTCGCTTGCCTGACTGCCTTGCTTAAAATGGACAGCGCGTTGAATTAACGTCACGGGCACGTACAACAACAGCAGCAACAGCAACAACATCAGCTTAGCTTGCTGACTTTTATTATTTTATAATCTTTTTACATATCATTATTTATCGAGAAACACCGAGCAACAGTTTGCAAGGCAAGATGGGGGCAGAGAGAGAGAGAGAGAGAGAGAGAGAGAGAGAGAGAGAGAGAGAGAGAAAGAGAGAGTGGGCAAGAGAGTCGCTCTCACATTGATAGCTCATTATTATTCTTGGCATTCAAATCGATTTGGAGGCCCAAGCCACACCGAGTCGAGTCGATAGCTTTAGCCAGCCACTGTTCGCCAGTTGATGTTAAAGGACTGTAGCAACTTGACGTCAAAGTGCGAGCGTTGCGCATGCGCAGCCAACTCAAAGCCCGAAGCGAATTCGAAGCCAAGCGCCACTTAAACTGATTACAAGTGTGTTTGTGTGTGTATGTGTGTATGTGCGATGTGTCAATAAACAGTAAAAAGAGTTCTTGTTGATTTTGTTGTTGTATTGTGTGCATGCAGTTCTAGTTTGCAGTCGTCGAAATGGTGCTCAAAATCGAAGACATTGAAATGGAGACCTTCTGTTGCGGTAAGTTGCGACCCCACGTAAATAATTCTAACAAAAAAAAATCACACACATATCCAGAGTACTTGTCTCTGAAGTGCACCGAAACCAATTAAGAAACACCGAACCGAACCCGGCACAGGTTCCTAATCCGAAACTTTTCAAGTCGATTTGAATAGCACACTTGAAAATGCAGCCGACGTAGGAGAATCAAAGCAAAGTGCCGTGTCGCTTAGAAGAAAATGGTTTCAAGAAAAAATATTAGTTTCCCATTTTCCTGCTTTACTTTGCTGAGCTATCAAGCTCCTCCTTTATTTTTTGGACCCTTAGAAATTAAAGGATTGTAATTTCCGCTCAATTGACACGCCGAGCATGCGTTCAATTTCCGTGTACGTGCGATTACGGGACATCTGTTGCTCAGTTCAGCTCCCCCATAATCCTGATATACAATTCCATTAGCAAACAGCACAGAACACGTGTGTCTGTGTGTGTGTGTGTGCGAGTACGAGTACGAGTGCTTAGCTGATCCACCCTACCAGACAGACGCTTCAAATATAATAGGGGGAGCAGCGCTCGAAAATAGAGCACAGATTGAATTTCCGCTGAAGCTGCACCATTTAAAACGTCTAGACTAGGTTTTTGTTTTTTAATTAATAACAAAAGTAAAGAAGAATAAAAAAAAAACAAAAACGAAAAACGAAAAACACAAAAAAAACACAACGAAGCCAGACATTTAAGCAGGGCATCCTTTGTAGTCGCATCGAGGGGGCGCATGCCGCGCGGCAGCTGCCCCAAAACAGATGTGCAACAGCAGTAGCAGAATCAGCTAGAAGAAGCAGCAGCATGTCAGCGCGTGCTCTCCGACTAGGCTTCAAAATTTTCATATTTTTCCCATTACTTGTTGTTGTTGTTTTTTGTTATTTTCGTTGCCGTTTGTGCCGGCCGCGTGCGACGTCAAAGCAAAATAGATGGATAAAAATAGCGAAACGCAGGCAGCGATTTTAATTGAAAGGGCTGTGCGTGATGCAAATGCTGAGCAAGCAATGAGGGGCTGACAGTTACACGGGCGTGGGGTGTAGGGTGAGGAGGATAAAGGAGAACGGGTGCCGTCTGCAGGCGCAGGCGCAACGTCTGGCAGCGCGCAAATGACGCAGGTGCCGCTCAATGCAGTGCAATATGAACATACTCGTATGTATACACATATAAGCATGAGCATGCAAACTCCCACATGTATGCATGCTTGATGTACAAACAAACAAACATATGCGGACAACAACAAGTAAGGAAAGCTACAGTCGAGTGTACTCTACTTTTATATACCCGCTATCCAGCTGCTCATTTAACAAAATTATTTGCGAAACAATAAAGAACGGCTACAATTATACTTTGGATTTTAAAGACCATGAACTTACAATCTTGATGCAACAAAATCTTAAATAATAAACAAGTAAGAACGGCTACAGTCAAGTGTTGACTGTATAAGACCATGGATTTTGTAAGATTATATAAAAAATCAGATTGAGAGAACTGCTATTAAACGTGTTTTTCAAAGAAATATAATAAACAACACATATAATTTTCAATTAGACGCCAAGCCGTCCAAGCAGTTGAAAAAAACACGGCTTGGAAAAAACACTGCTTGCCTGCTTGCAGTGGGCGCATTGCAAATCTATATGAAACGTTGAATAACTATTTTGTATCGGAACCAAATTTTCAGCGATCGTTTAGGTGGTGATTGTTATCATACACACCAAAAACTGAATACTGTAGCTTTATTATTGCGCTTGCTATACGAATTATCGATTTGCGAGGGCGGAAGCAGGCGTGGCCAAAATTTTAATAAATTTTACAGCGTATGATTTACATAAGTGTTGTCACCAAATTTGATGGCTTTGGCTTTTTTAGTTTCTGAGATATAGGCGCTTGCTTTACGGTCTTTCGATTTGCGGGGGCGGAAGTAGGCGTGGCCCAAATTTTAATAGAAATTTTACAGCGTATGAAGCACATAAGTATTGTCACCAAATTTGGTGGCTCTAGATTTTTTTGTTTCTGAGATATATAGGCTTTCATACAGACGGACAGAAAGACATGGCCTAATCGGCTCAGCTAGTGAACCTGAGCAAGAATATATATGTATACTTTATGGGATCGCAGATTCCTCCTTCTGCCTGTTACGCACATTTCGACAAACACAATAGACCATATATTTTTTTAACATCCAAATAAGGAAATAAAAAAGAAAGGTCGCCAAAGATTTACGGGGCCGAAGGGGGCATGGTCAAAATCCAAAACAAACTTCATCGTGCAATAATTACTTTAACCAACAGCTCTTATAATATCTGAGATCTAGGTGTTCATATGGACAGACGGGTCCTTTGGTCTGTTACATACATCGTTCGGTTTGAACAAAGTTATAATACCCTTCTACTCTATGAGTAGCGGGTATAATAACAACAGCAGCGGCAGTGGCAGCATGTAACGTACAATTTTCTGTTGCAGCGACGCACGCTCGCACCGGAAATCGCTCATAGAAGGCAGCCGATGTCGCGGGGCAGCAGTGAAAGCATAACTGCCACTGTCTGTGTGTGGGCGTGTGTGTGCTATCAAAGTTTGCACTAGAGATGAGCGCAAATCGTGTAACCGCACGCAGCTCCTTAAAGTTATCAATGATGATGTTCACATTTGATCTAACTTCCTCTTAAACTAACCTAACTTTACTTTTGATCAAGGCGTTCTCGTGCTTTGGGCTTAGTTTTTTGCACACGTACCCATCTCTAGCCTACAGCATAAATTGCTCGCAGGAAACGACACGCAGCAGACGTTCCCTCCCTCTCTCTCTCTCTCTCTCTCTCTCTCTCTCTCTCTCGTTTTATCTCTCTCTATACAGATTTCTCGCGCTTGCTCTCACTCAGTTCTCCTGCCGTGCTCTGCTTTAATAAACGGAAATAAAAAATTTAAGTTGATTATTGTCAAGTTTGTTTGTTGTCGCTTATTCTTGTTTTATTTTTTATGTGCCTCCGAATATAAAAAAAAACAAAAAAAAAACCCTAAACGCAAAAGGAAAAAATCATAGTAATCAAATTTAAATGCGACACTTCTGCGCCGAAGAAACCTCGAAAACTGCGGGCTCTTTACATACATATACCATAAGTACTTAGCACTCGTTCAACGAAAGTTAGTTTAATCACGCCAATTAAAGCATGGAAATCGCGATAAAGCAGAGCAATACAGATTTAAGAACTCAAAATTAGTCTATGGATTCAAAAATAAAATCCTTTCAGCGAGTTCCTTTTTTTCCAATATAATAATATAGGTATCTCTCCTGTTAAAAGTTCCCATAATGTACAAAAGCAAACGATGTGTGAGACATTGCCTTATATTGTCCAACGGGATATTTACGAGACTACGTATTCAGCTTCCTCCCCAACTTCCCGACTTTCTGTGAGAAGCAATGTTTGTTTAGCTGACATGTCGCTTTAAAATTTATGTAGACATTTATTAGCATACGTCGCGCATAGATCTTCCTTCTCGGCGATTCTCAAATGCATTTCCGTAACAGCAAAACATCAAATAAATAACCGAAAACGATGGAAAAACAAGAAAAGAACATCACAGTCGACTGCACACACCTTCGAGTCGAAACGCATTTGAGATGTTTGATGAAGTGTTTGACAATGTTGTCGCCTCCCCCCAAAGAAAAACACAAATGCGGAGGTGGTATCAATCAACAGACCACTGTTATGGGGTGAAAGATGAGGGATGGGAAATAGGAGATCGGAGATGGTAAATGAGAGCTGGGAGGTGGGAGGGAGCTCGAGCTAAGACCACAAACGGTGCATTTTACACGATCATTTTGAGTTTTTTAATAAAGACAATTTCCTCTCGTCAGCATTGTCGAAATCGGGTTCCGTCTGATGGGGCAGATGGTAGCTGGGAGAGGTGGGAGAGGGGAAAGTCATTTGACACCTGCTGCACAATTACTCAGCGCTCCCAACTAATACCAGGAATCTACTTTTGAAAATAGATCGCTGACTAAAAATAGATGGTAAAAAGAGTTGCCAACACAAGATAAACATCTGGGATACGATATTTTTGTATGCATGTGTGGCATCGCGATACTGTCTGTCTGTCTGGTAGTCGCCATTGCCAGCCCTTTTATGACAGCGACAGCAATAACAACAAAAAATAACAAAACATTAATGTCAAGACATCAAAAAAATAACATTCAAGAAAGACACGAGAAGGGTAGCTCGAGTTTCAGTTGGATTCCGAATCGGAGTTGCACTCGGCGTCGAAGTCGATAAACAAAAAAAAGTCAAAGTCAATTGCTTGGGAGCTGACAGACCTCCAAAGTTGTTTACAGCAAAAAGAACTGCATTAAAATGCAGCTCACAGAAGCTACAAGCTGGAGTCCCTAAGTCCCTAGACTATATCAGCTAAATCACATTTGGAACAGACTTCGAATCTTTGCAATGGACTCTCTCTCTCTCTCTCTCTCTCTCTCTCTCTCTCTCTCTCTCTCTCTGACTATGTTTTATGAACTTGCTTTTTCGCGTCTTCTGCATGCATTGTTTTGCTTAGTTTCGTCTATGGATATGTTTCACATGCCGCTATAAAATTTATCACTTGCCCAGGCATCTGTACGAAGAACTTCTACATATACTGTTGCTATACTTGTCGGCCAGATGAACTTCTGAACTCACACTCCCGAGGCTTTCATGCTTGCCAAGGAAAATATTTCATGCATGATTTTCATTTTGTGCGCACATAAGCTGGAAAATCTGTTGTTTATGTTTGCTTTCAGTCGGGAGAATCGGTTCGAGTGAAATTCCCGATATGCAGCCGATTTTATGATGTGTTTTTAAATGTTTTCATTATTAGCCGTTTCACTAAGCAAATAAATTTTTCCATTAACTGGGTCAAATTGTTCTTCGTTTTCCTAAACTTTGATAAGCAAAATTTTATAACAAAATCCAAAATATGCTGGAATGTTCAGTGCATAAGTCGGTAAATGCTGCGCTCCCGATGGGGAGGACTAACCTCCCTGGCAAATCGGAAACAAACCTCGCACTGATTAAAAACACAAGACGCGATGCAGGCGCATTCATCGTAGACCAAATCGAACGCATGTCATTTATAATCGTTGTGAATTTGAGTGCCCCTAGCGACCGCCCCTTCCCTGCCTGAGGGCTAGCCAATGTCCAGCACAATAGCTAATTCACAATGACTGAGAGAGAAACAGAGGGAGAGAGAGAATGAGAGAGATGTTAATGAACGTCAAACACTGCAGCCAAGGGGGAAAACTGTTAGCCGGAAGCTAAAGCAAATAGGTTGTAGGCGTTGTAGGGGACCTGGGCCCATACCCCTAGCCGAAACAATTTGAATTCTTGCTGTATGAGCAACTAAACCTAACTAACCAGCTAGATAAGCCTGTGAAAGTGGAGCACAAGCCGTTGCCGATTAATAAAGCACACATATATTCATATTTATGTATATATTATATATATATATGCATATATGTACATATGTTCATGTGCACATCAGTATATCAGTGCTAAGGCGTCCCTAATTGCCCATTGGAATTTACAAATCTGGTGCGGAAATCAACAATTAACCGAGCGTACCAAAAAACCGAAACAGTTTTAATCAAGTGGCCCCAAATTAAAAGATGCGCTCGTAATTAAGTTACAGTTGACATAATTAAATTATAATTGAGAACGAAAGAAATGGAGATAGTGCGACAGAGTAGGCAACACATTTGTTTTTGTATGCACACTCGAGTTTTATCTGAATGAATACGTGAATGTATCTTTTACCCAATGGGGAGGGTTAATTTGTGTATCGTCCGGTTTGACTCGTCCGCGTCGTTGGCTCCACTGCACCGCCTCGACCCGCTCCCTTGTGGCCGCAGTCCATTTAATCCCGCATCGTTTGGTAATTTTTCGTTGATTTATGTCTTGCTAAAATGTCACATAACGCGCAGGCACTTATTCAAATTGTCCATAGAAATCATCGAAAATGAAGCGCTGAAAAAAATGGAAACAGACGACTTGGTGGAATTATCCAGATTGGAGAACCCAAAGATTGAAGCAAACAAAAGTATCTTTTCATAGAATTGGCTCCATTAAACATACGAACTCTTAATATTTGTCATAAATTTAGGTTCTCAGTTAAGAGAAAATAACTCAAAGCTTTGCCTACAAAGAAATATAAAATACCAATGCCTTCTATATGCGCCAATGACACTGGTTAAAATACAATGTTTGCAAAGTGAACAGAAGTTCTGCATTTTAGTTGTTTGCGGCCTCAACTGAGTTCCCGTCAGATTGAGCTTATTTCACTGCTTGCCCATGCTTTCCATCTCACTCCTCCTTCAATCTCCAGTCGAAACTAAACTAAACCCGTTCCCAGTCCGCCCACTAACCCGAGCAAAGCGCCAGCCAAGCGCGTTGTTTTAATCAATTAATTAGAGCTCGGTTGTAGTCGTAGTCCTCGTCTAGCCCCAAGCCCCAGCGAGCTGAATCTGGCCTGAGGCGTGTGCTGGCAACGCATTCGCTGCCAGTTCTATTCGCAATGCTAAAACGACAATTAGTGCCGCCACGTTTGCTGGTTCTCGCGCCGCACGGGCACAATTAAAATTTCAAATTTTTGGTCAATCGAAATTTGAGATTTGTAATTGAATCGATAACGATATCGATATCGACAGCTACATCGACACGGAATGGCTGGTAGGAGAGGAAGCTGCAGGCTCTTCGGTAGCTGCATGCCGCGACGCAGTGCGAACCAGAGCAGCTACGAGTACGTGGACATGAGTAAGTCGGGGAGGAAGCGGATGCAGGAGGCAGCTGGCTTCGCTAGGGGCAGTGCGAGCAGATGCAGTTGCATTTGTGCCCCATTAAAAAAACATCGATCAAAAAGCGCCAAAAAATAAAAAACAAACAATCGCGAAATTTGTGCAAATTGCTGCGGCACACACACACCCAATTAAGTGCATGTAAGTGTGTGTGAGTGTAAACATGGAGAATAAAACAAAGACTGTGCGCCAAGAAACAAAGGGACGCATTTTTCTTGAAACTTCCCTGGCGACTGCTTAACAATTACCAGATGTTGGCGTAGACTCTTCTGGAATATTGCCCACATTACGCCGGAGTCTGGCAAGGAAATGAGCGAGAAAGACAGAGACAGAGAGAGAGCATCTGATTCAATGTCAGTTGGCAGACGAACGAACTGTCGTCTGTCATGTAATGAGTGATAAATTTCAATACAAATTTCCAACTGCCAAAACGGCCAGAAAAAAGGCTATAAAAAGGACAGCAAAACCAGTCCCAAAAAGATGCTAACTTACCTTGCCACGCCCATTATTCGTACAACACGTTTTAGCTGTTTTCAAGCTAATTATTTCTTTTTGCTTGTTTTCTTTTGCTTTTTCGGCGCAAATTCAAATGTTTGTGCTGTCGCTTGCCTCCATTTGTCACAGTCCTTTATTTATATTAATAATATTTAGAAGAATAAAAGGCAGTATCTGCCTCGCGCCCCTTGACTCCATTCACATAATGAGCAGCAGCTGCCGCACGCAACAGGAAGAGAAGGAAGAGTGGAAGAGCGAAGACACAGTCTGATGGGGCAAGACGTCTGAGAGACGAGCAAAGCCTTTTCGTTGCTGTTGTTGTTGCTGTTGCTGTTTTTGCTGTGTCGCCATTTGTGGGTGTCGAGAAGTTCAGCGCAGCAAATGCAACAGTGAATTTCGGTTTGGCCAGGAGATAACATCGCTACGCAGCGCGTCGTTGATTCGCCTTTGTGACGATCTCGAGAAAGGAAAAGAAATTCAGTTCGATTTGAGATTTATTTAAATGCTGCAAACGTGACTGAATTTATGATATCCGAAGGCATCACAAGTTGATTAGCCCAAATCGGGCAATTAATTACTTAAGTTGGTCGCGTCGTGAACAAATATCTGTCCCCCTTCCTCTCTCTTCTTGCGCCTATTTGATATTTATGTTGTTTTATTTAGCTTAAGTCCTAAGGCCGTCCGCCAGGCATTACATTGCCCGCCCAAAACGAAGTCAGTCGTGTCGGACTTGTCGCTGCGAACTGTTTAGAGTTGTGTAACATTGAAACATTAATATCTACGGTTCGTATTTTAGTGTGTGGAAAATAAAATGTAAGAAATTCCAAAAATTGCGAAAGGCAAAAGCAGAATAATACGAAAGCAAGAAATGAAACTAAGTTGTAAAAGTTGTTTCCCAAGCTATTTAAAAATCATAAAGCTCATTATCAGCGCATCAGCTGGGCAGGTTCGGTTCAGTTTGAACGTATTGATGGGACTCATATGGCACAGTGCCACAGAAATTTCCAAATGACATTTCTGTTTGCGCTCAGTCACCAAAATTATCACATATGAAAAATTGCTGTTCTCCTGCGGTGTTTTTCCAAAACGAAAAGAATAACAAACCTTTTTTTGGGAAAAACTCAAACTCAACTGCGCTTTTCGGGTAGTCAGTCGTGGCCTGGGGTCATAAATCGCTAAAGTCAAATCTTAAGTAAACACATTATTTATCAGAGACTCTGCACACAGGCACACAGCACAGCAAACACACACACAGACAATCACACACACACACACACACATTCTCTGCTTTTGGGGTCGCTCGGGCCAGTTCCTTATCAGTAGCATTTTCATTTCTTGCTGCACTTTTCGCTCATCGCGACGATCGTCTTCGTCTTTGATTCCATTTTGCAGACAACTGCGGCAACGCGAGCAACACAAACGGAGCCTCAGCAACTGGCTACGGCTACGGTCAGCCGGGCTACAACATGGACGACATACTCATCATCACAGCCAAGCACAGCGAACGCGCCCATCTGCGCGCCACTTTCCTGAAGAACCATTTTGACAAGATCACCAAGCAGCGCGGACGCAAACCATTCAAGTGAGTAGAAAAACCTCATCAGTTTAAAGATCCATACGAATACCAACGCCACTTATCTTAAAGAATGACCGTTTACCGACAACTCATAAGACATTCTTTTTATATCTTTCCTCCTCAGCTTTCTGCACATCAAAATTGACGATGGCCCCTTCAGCGAGGAGATTGCGCAAAAGTATCAAAACACCGCGCTGCAGATCGTCATCCTGTGCCCGGCGCTGTTGGCGTTGCCACATAGCTTCCTCATGGCACACCTCACGTCCATCATTCGGGTGGAGAAGGTGCTTGCCATATTGCTGGATGTGAACGAGGAGAAGGTCAAGGAGATGCACAAGACATCGCTGCCAAGCTACTACAAGTGGCGACGCTGCGTGGTGCGCGACAACGATCAGGCACAGATCAGCAACATCCTGGGCATTGCCACTGATATACTTGGTCGTGCGCTGTGCCAGCGTCCGCCATGCCAAGAGGGCAACAACAACAGCAACATTTCGCGCAGCCTTTCCAGCTGTTCGGAGGGCTTCACTGTGCTGCCCAAGAAGGTGAAGCAGGGTCAGAACAAGGTGCTCGCCATGCTGGCGGAGCCACTAAAACCAACCGATATACTGAGATTGATGGTTGAGAAGTCTGGAGATCTGCTTGAGATTCGGAATTTCAAGTGCCGCAACCCCTACACTGTGCAATTCGCTATACCCGAATCCTGCATGGAGATCTCCACAATGATTGAAATACGCATCGAGAAGAACAACAATAGCCTCGGGGCGCGTCCCATCAAGTGCGAGAGTCGCTTGCGCGAACTGGAGCAGTTACTGCGCGTCGAGGACTCACCCATTGAGTTTATGTGCCATGCTCTTGGCATAGGCCCCTTGGAGCGCGACACCCTGGACCAGCATCTGCTGCAATGCTTTCAGCGCAACATGCCACCCAATTTTCATCTACTGGCGGGACCCTACGAGCGCCAGCCGCACTTCTTCACACGCCTTGAATCCAGTCCCGAGGAGTACCCTACAATGCTGCACTTTGCCGCCCGTTGGGGCTTTAGTCGCCTCTGCCTGCAACTGATGGAGTGTCCCGGCGGCGACACAGCCTGCGGTGTGCGCAACTGCTCCGGCCGCACGCCTGCCGAGCTCGCCGAGCAGGAGGGTCATCACAAGCTGGCACAGAATATTGTCAGCTTCTCGGAGTTCCACAACCTGACCATGGTCTATCACTACTTCAAGGGAGTGGACAATACAAGCAGTGGCGGCAGTAGTCCGGGTGCACAGACTAAGCCGAACGGGGTAAAAAATAGCCAGGTGGTGGTTATCGGTGCGGTGCCCACATCACCCAGCAGAAGCAGCAAACCAGCCAAGGAGCTACCAACGCCTCCTGAGTACATGGAAATGTCCAGTGGCTCGGAGCGTGAGAATTCCCCAGAGGTGCGTGCTAAGACTGAGACAATGGCCATATCGAATCTGAACTATATAAGCGTGGAGACTGAGGACGAGAACCTGCAGAGCTGCTCGACCGAAAAGCATCTGGAGACGAGCAAAGTGCTGGATCCACCGACTGGACCAGAGCAAACCACCAACGAGCTGCGCATCAATGAGCCGCCATATTATCACTCCAAGGACCAGAACAAATCACAGGATGTTGTCGATGGAGCATCCAATTACCAGACCACAGATAAGTTTAGCCAGGAGTGCTCGCAGCTTCTGGAGAATCAGGCATTAGCTGGCAACGATTACGTGATGCAGCCCTCCAACATACCGGTTCCCAAGCCCGCTGCCAACCCCGCTGCTGCTGCACTTGCTACTGTGGCTGCCGACGATGGAAACTATCTATTCCAGCCCTCAAATCGGCCCGTTGAGGAGCCACTAAGTCAGAGTCGTTCCACCCCTAAACTCGTCCAGCCCAGCCCGGGCTATGGTACGCTGAAGCGCAGTGCCAGTGACGCCTCCAGCAGCACGCGCGCCAATGCCGACGATGAGCTGGCGGAAATTATGCACGACTTCAAGAACAATGTGCTTTCCATACACGACGTGGAGCTGCTGGTGGAGAAGTGGAAGCATCGCAACGATGTGCAGCAGAGCTTTCGCGAAAAGCAGGACCAGATCGATCAGTTGCGCCGCGAATACGAGAGAATACATGAACATGTCAAGTCGCAGCTGAAGCGAGAAACGCCGCTGGAGCGCATCAAGAAGTTCTTCTCGCGGCAGAAACCACATGCCGGGGCGGACGAGCCGAACAGCAACTGTGCCGACAGCCTGCTCGACGAGACCAAGAGCTCCATTGCGACCAGCTGCAGCCTTAAGTCATCGGCACGCCCCATCAGCTCGTTGAGCCTACAAAGCGTTTCCAGCTCAAACTCGTCATCAGGTCGCCTCAGCACGGGCAGCAATTGCAGTGGTGCCTCGCTCGGTGATTCGGGCACGCATTCGGACCATGAGGACCGTCGACAATTTGGTTGCCGCATGGGCACAGCTGGTACACTCATGGACAACTATCTGGTGCCACCTCCACCGCGACCAGTTTTCACTCCCGTCTCAACGCCCGGCGATGAGCGCCATCAGATTATGTTCCCCTCGCCCATGTCAAGCTGCCAGCGCCTACACACGCCCACTAGTCCCACTGGATCGGATCACTACCAGATGTTTCCCTCGAACATACCCGTTTATGGAGCTGGTAGCCAGCAACTGTCGACATCGCAAAGCAGCAGCTATCTGAACACCATCGAGGAGGCAAAGGAACAGGACACACAGCAGAGCTACCAGAACGGCGTCACCCTGCAGCCCATCAAGCTAAACGAGCGCTCTAACATTATCTATGGCAAGCTGACCAAGAGTCACTCCAGCAGCGGCTGCAGCTCTTTCAAGCCCAAGCAGGTGGCTTGTCCACAGGTGGGGAGCATCGAGGTGCAGGCCGAGGTCTATCAGAATGTGGGTTCGACGTCGGAGGACGCAACAACTGTGTCAGTGTTAGAGCCCGCTGGCAGAGAGCAGTTCACCGAGGCGCCCAACTACATGAACTGCTAGGCCTTCCCCAATGTGTATCTCGTAGCTGTGTAAGATTTCATATCATATAAGCATATCAAATGTCTTTCTATATATAAATATTATTTCGATATTACTGAAATGAGTATAAACTAGTTAAACGAGGGCTTCATCTCGTCTCTTATATATGTTCATCCTAATTCTCGACTACATATTGCAGACTTACCAAGTACTTTTTAAGTTAACTGTTCTTCATCGTATTATCTTCAGTTCTATCGTTTTCGATCTTTGAAATGTACATTTTTTTGAAACGATTGCAAGTAACCGAAACAACATATCGTTAAATTTAAGCACAGGTCTCGTACCAACGAATTGTGTATGTGTATGTTATTCTAGACATAAGTATTATACCCCCTCCCCACTTCATCAATTCTTCCAGAGCCCCCCCCCCTCGCCCCCTCTACTAGCCATGCAGCTGAAGCATGAAAAACCCGTTTGACACCAAGTTAAATGCAATAAATTTAGTTCTTTAAACACACGCCTTTCAATGCATATGTTTCGCAGGCGTGAACGCAACCGGGTACCAGGAGCGGGGATCGGGCAGCGGGGCTGCCGAAGCACACAGGAAATCATGCGGAAGCCCACTACACGCAAAAAGGGATTGCAACTGCCAACGTATATTCAATGGAGCCATTAATAAACAAAATCACAAACTTTGGAGGAACTAAGATTTACCTGTAGGAAATTTTCTAAATTGCTAGATAAGTGCTCAGATTGGAATTAAATATAATGTATGTAGGTGTTAGATATTTCTGAGTTAATTATAAAATGCCAGACTTAATATATAAAATGAAAGCAATTATTCGACACAGTTTACCATTTAAAATACATTCGTTTTTTATTTTTCAGAAATTTAGAACTTTTTCCATTTTTTTGAGGTACAACTATTCATTTTCGCTTATGACATTTATGACTTATTTAGCTGTCGCTTAGCACATGGAAAAGTCTTAAACTGTAAACAGATTCGCAGCAACATGACATTACTCTTGGCCTTGTTTCTGTGTGTGTAGGTTATATTTGACAAAAGATGACCGGAGTTTCATTAAGCCGGTGACTCTTAATTCCGGAGTCGTAGCCAAAGTCGACGCTGCTTGGAGGTTGCAATAATTGCGTATGCGGCATAGTATTTTTCCCAGCCGAGTACACTGAGCGCTTAGCCGCCATTTTCCATTTGCGTTATATGTTACGGGGGGAACAGAACTTTTAAGCGGCTCGTTCTCCACCACCCACAACATCCGGTTCCGCGACACAGCTGACGATGCCACGCAGTTAGTTGTTAAGTAATTATGTTAGTGTATGCGTGTATGTACTGTTCTTAACGAGCCGAGAGAAAGAGAGCGCCGCTCTGTCGCGAAGGCCGTGAGAGCGAAATGCTGCTTGCGCTCATATGTAGGCAACACATTTAATATATGCTGCAAAGAGAACCACAGCGTGATTCAGGTGTTTCCTTGGAATTTGAAAGCACTACAAAATGTTTTTAATATTTTATTGAAACACTGAAAATAAGCAATAAGGAGACCGATTTATAAATTGTATGTATTACCTAATTTTTATTCACAGTGAGCACCCTGTGTCGAAAGCTTTTCCAGTGCCGCCAGTCAAAACAAAAATAAAGCGCCCGAGCGCCGTTTGCGGTAAAAGAGTGAGTGACTGCCAGAGAGTGGGAGAGCAACAGTGAAGAGCACGAAAGCTCTTGTCACTTGGCCAGCCTTAAGCGAACAAGTGTGTATAAAAAGGACATTTCCTTCAGTCTTCTACGTTAATTAAGCGCAACTGCGACGCAAATGTTGTACGCCACAAAAATTTTATGAACATACGAAAAACTCTTAGACGCTAAAACAAACCCCTTGAGAAAACAGTGTTAACAATTCACAAAATACAAACAATCCAGACAAAGGAGTCTGAACTTCGGAAAATAAACAGGCACAGCGACAGATAGGCAAACAGACTTACTTTTATACAGTGCGTGCGAAAATAATTCGGCAACGGCGGCGCAACCACTCGGTTGCCCCTGAGAGCTGCTGCACTTTCGTGTAAAAACGAAATCACAGAGGCAAAAATTGTCCAACCCAACTGCGTAGAAGCCAAGGCGGAATCCTGCGTTGACAAGCTTTAAATATTTCAAGTCCACGGAAATTGATCACGGCATTTCCGCACCGCACCAAACTTTGCAAAACTAAACGGCGGAACTATCCTGACCTGAGGACCGCAAGAAGCAGCCACCACTCGTAAATAATTGAAGGTAGGCTACGTTGTCAGCAAGCCCGTTAAATTTATGGCAGATTTTTTCTCTGGCCCTTGCTCCCTTGCTCCCTTGCACCGCATTCATTTCCAGCCTTTCGCCCAGTAGTCGCCAATGCATTTGCGGCTTTTATTTGCCTTTCAATTAATTCGTGTTGTGTTCCCCGTTGTGGTCGAAGGTTAATTTAAAATGTTACCATCCAAAGTGGGGATACTCGAAAGTTTTAAATGAGCGAGCCATTTTTAATGATGCACTAAACCTTAATTCGCAGGAGGGTCCCAAAGTAGCAGGTTAAGCCTCTTTGAACTTGGTCCTCGCGTCAATGAGAGCCTCTTAAAAACAGTGCGCAAAATTTTCAGGATTGTGTGAAATGCTTCCAGGTAAAAGCGAATGAAATGCACAGGGTAGGGAACAGTTAAATGGGTGTAAGTCCTGTCAGTTTTAGGTAATCCCTATATGAACCGAAAATTATTATGGGGGTCTAGTAATAATTATTAATTGTCGTTGTGATTATACACAACAAGGACAAAGTAATTGTGTCAACTCCTTTAAAAATACAGAAAGGGAACATCTGGCTGGAAGATAGACTAACCAAGCTTTTCTACGCATACAATACAAAAATATTACATTTTCGACATACCCGCTTATTATCATTGTTACTATGATTATGGTACACGAAACGTCATCATTCATAACAAACGCCATATTGGTTAGAGTATTCATTTGCCTGCTGATACTTTGACCAATTTGAAAACAAAACAAGTAAGACAGCTACAGTCGACTGTGCTCGACTGTTATATACCCTCTATCAAACTGCTCGTTCACAAAAATTATTTGCGAAACAATAAAGAGCGACTTCAGCTATATTTTAACTGTAAAAGGCCATGGACTTACAATATTATTGCAAAGTCAAAATCTAAAATATTAAAAAAAGTTTTTGCACACATAAATGTTAGAAAAATAAGTAAGAAGTTTTGACTGTGTAAGATTTTTTTTAAGATTGTGAAAAAATCAGTTTGAGAAAACTGTTATTGGTAAACGCATTTTTCAAAAAACAAAAAAAAAACTGTAAGTTTATTATTGCGCTTTCTATTCGGTTTATCGGTTTTCGGTGGTGAAAGCAGGCGTGGCCCAGCGTATGACCCATGAGTGTTGCCACCAAATTTGATGGCTCTAGCTCTACGGTTGTTAGCTTAGCAAAGAAGGTTAATTAAAAGAGCGCTATTATGATAAGGTGGTAAATCTACTCCCGAAACTCAGTTGAAACTACGTAAAGCAAAAAGAAGAAACTGCTTTTGAACAGATTCAATTCTGTCTTGATAAATTTGATACTGCGGGGACCACACGCAAGAACCATATTCAAGAATCGGTCGTACAAAAGAAGAATAAATTAACTTCGTTGTAAAGGTATCATTGAATTATTTGGCCCATATTTTCATGAAACCAAGAACACGAAAAGCCTTGCTAACTATGTGTGTAAATGGAGATCAAATTTCAATTTCTGATCAAAGAGAATACCTAGATCGTTTACTTCAGTTATTCATAACAGTTAAGTTTAGTTAAAGGAATAGTTGTTCCTACGGATATACAGACAGATGGACGGACATGGCTATATCGACTCGGCTGTTGATCCTGAGCCAGAATATATGAACTTTAAGGAGTCGGACATGTGTCCTTCTGCCTTTTACATACATTTTCGGTTGGAACAAAGTTTTAATACCCTTCTACTCTATGAGTAGCGGGTATAATTACAAAGTGAAAAACGCATTAAAAACGCTCTTAATTTTTGTCCGGTTTTGTTTACGGCTTGTCATTTCCTTTGACTTAGTTGCAATACTTGTAACCATTTCAGGTGAGCACCACAACAGCAACAACAACACACACACTCACGTGTGTAGACGGAATTTTTCGCCCAGGGAGAGCTGCTTGGGCACCAATTTACAGTGTGTTTTCTGTGTCAGACAGGCAGCCGGAAAGACAGACAGGCGGGCAAGTCCCTTAGCCAGGACAAAGCTGCCCGTGCAGTTGGTATAATTTTAATTACCTCTCGAGCGACTCGACTGAGTCAGCGACAGAAAGTGGATGTGAAAAATGCATCTGCAAGCCATGAATAGTGTTTGCCACATAGAATATATGCTCACGTATTCCCACCCTAACATACACATACAAACATAAGTATAAGTACATACATAGATATAAACGTAGATACAGATGCAAAGCTGCTGCGCATTGACAATGTAAAGCGCGCCAACAATGCGTGCTCCTCCTTTATTTCGCATTGTTAACAGCTTAAATCGAAAGAAGAAACACACTAAGCACATACATATATAAAATGCAGACACATACATATTCCTGCATAACAAAGCATGGAACTAGCAATATCGCACATACGACGCATACGCCTGGCAAAGGTATTTCCTCCGCAATGCCGTCCATAATTGCGCATTTTCCGCTTCGCTGAGTAACCAAACCACACAGACTGCCGCACCTTTTGCTCAGCTATTGCCCCTTTCAAGCGAGATTCGATTTTGGGTCACTCTAATATCTATTCGCATACAGCCCAATAAGTATGCGGAAATTAACATAATCTCGAGCAAGAGCCCTTTTTCTTAGAAAAAGAACCCCTAACATTGATATTCTAATTTAAGCGTGAAATGGTAAAATATGCAAACGGTTTGATTGGCCTGTATGAAATCAGAATCATCTTATTATTGATTATTTATCGGGATTTAATACGCAGGATATAAGTATATTTAGTATTAATTGTACACAGTTAAAGTCAAAACGGAAACCTGTTTTGCATGGTAATATCCAATTTGATTGGCCTAAAATTTGTAATTTGATTTAGGCTTATATTTTTCGAATGCCACTTGCAGTGACTCGTCGCTTGGCCCGAGTTCAAACTGCAGCAATAACCCACAACGAGATCATTATAATCATAGAACTTTTGGCCACTCATGTGGCGGCCATCAAAATAAATAGTCCAAGCCGCCACATACCACAGGAGCTGCACAGGCCAAAGCTGCCATAATAGTTTTCAAAGTCGTTTTGATAGACAACATAAATTGGTTGGTTGGCTGGAAATGTATCGTATGAAATTTATTGTTTACAGACAAAATAGAGCAAAGGTTGGGCGATGCGACAGAGAGGTAAGGAACTGAGAAGTGGCAGAGAATATCGGTTGGTTTTTGATTTCTACGTGTTTTCTTGTTGTAATAAAAACTGACCAAGGGCAATGGTAGTTTTCAGGTTATTTAACCAGGCTTTGGCAACAGTTAAGCGAATGCCACGCCCCTAGGCAACCATATTTTCGTTTTATTTTGTCTACCGTGCTGCAATTTGGCAGAACAAACCCGCTACGTTGCAAACGTCGCGACGTCGCCAAAGCTTTTTCCCGACTTCCTTTCTTTTCCCATGAATTATTAGCTTTCAAAGAGGACTACATTTTGTTTTTAATTTTCCTATAGCTATGACCGACATGTGACCCCGACATGTATGTGTGTGAATACATATATGTATGTACATATATACATACTCTAGCGGATTTAACTTCATGCCTCGTTTCATTCGAAAGGGTTGTGCAATAATTCACAAATTTAAGTCGGCGCAACTGACGTTAGAAACTCAATTCTCCTTCGGGCATATTAATTATGCAAACCATTTTGCTGTGCCACACGCAACTGAGCTACCCTTCCCCACCGTTACCCCTCCTTCCCAAGAAAAAAACTTCAATTTGCAATTGTTTGGCTGAGAAAGTGACAGCTGTGGGCTAAAGCTTTTTGAGTAAAACTACTTGAACCGTCGCAGAGTAGTTTTACGGTACTTCAAATAATTTGTTATATATTTTATTAAAAAAGGTTATTATGTTTGAATGCAGATTGAAAATGTTGATTTTTTGATTTACAACGAAAATCTTTATGGAAAGCTCCAGACAATTTCCTAGAGTTTCTTCATTTCAAGCTGCAGCTGGCCGCTCATTTTATAATCACAAAATTTAAAGCAATTGCCTTACAACCTCAAAGAAATTATGATAAATATTTTATCACGTTTTCCACTATGAGTTGAGCTCAAGTTTTGTTTAATATTCATGCAAAATGTCAGCGAAGTCTGGCAAAGTGTTGAGAGAACTCAAATGCCCGACAGCAGTTGCAAAAAAGTTTTGGAGACACAAACACACACACACGCACACAGAGGGCAGAAACACACATACTTCTTTGCATGACAGTCACGGCCAAACTAGCGGGCCAGACAAATCTGACATTTGAAAATGCCAGAGGGTATAGCAACAACAACCCCAACAGCACTAAAAACGTATAGAAAAATGGAAAAAGGATCACCCGACATATAAACAAATAGTAGACAATTGATTGACGTGCTGTTTGCAAAGACTGTAACTGACACACACCAAACTTGAGAGCGGAAGAGAAATAGAGAGCACCAGATCAAAAGCAATTAGAATTCAATACGTTCGTCCGAACGTCATTACACGAATTAAGTGTAATTTACTAGACAGCGCACGGGGACGAGAAGACGTCGAATGACGGAGATGAAGCTGAAGGAGCAGACGGTGCCGTGCGCCGTTTGACAGGCGGTAATTTTATGGCATGAGTTATAAGCGTGGCAGAGAGGCAGACCAATGAATGTCCCATAAATTCACCTATAAAATATACCCTGCACTGCAAGGGCACAGAGCAATAAAGTAAATCAAAGGATTCCAAGGGAAGTCCTTGACAGTGTGCGGCAAAAGGCTCAGGTATGAGCGTGCTGAGACAGAGACCAGAGAAGGAAGCCGGCATTTTGTGTGTGTGTGTGTGTGTCTGTGAGTCGCTTTCAATTATTGAATGAATGAATGAACCGACAGGCGACAACACACCACACACACATGCGCAGAACAAACTGACTGTAAATATTTGCAGCATACCCGGAGCCGTTTCGGCCAAACGCCGCATGTCGAGCTCCAATTAAACCCAAAAACGTAAACAATTTCCTGCATTTCTTTCCATTTCACACTAGTTACGACTAACAATAACAGCGCTGAGTGCAGCAAAACAGCACAAACGACTCACTAATGCGACGCAGACATATCCTATTGAAAAAAACGTATAACGATAGAAAAGAACCGCATATTGCAAGTTACCATTTATGTTCCAAGTTTAGCTAAAAATTCCAACAATCCTTAATATTTTTCTACTCAGCATACTCTGCGCAACTATTTTACAGGGTATTCATACGTTTGCGGGCTCAGTTCCGTTAACTCATTCAACTTGTTGGCAATTTTCCCCCGCTGTAACCTGTCCCCTCCAGCTCTTTGATTTCACTTTTTGCTGCAGACTTTCTCAATATACATACATATGTATATGTATGTATGTATATGTGGTCCGTCTGCGGTGCTTGCGGAATCTTTGAGCGGAAAGTGAATGTTAGCGAGTGCAAAAACTATATGGATACATATTTCGTGTATGTGTGTGAGTTCTTGCTACAGCATGTAAGAACGAAGGCCGCATTTATCTTGTGGCTTCGAAATTAGCATTTGGCATTTGGCATTTCGGTTTCTCGGTTTTGGGAAAAGTTTCCCAACATTTCTTTTATTGAACTTTGCCTGCCCCTTATAAGGTTACAGAAAGCGTTATCCAATTAGAGATATGCATCGCATCAGATAGGTTTCGTGGAGTAGACCTGAGTCGATACTACACATTGAAAGCTCGTTCGGCATTTAGTTCCTATTTAATTATTCATTAACAAAAGCTTGTCAAGCTCTAATTCCACGTAGGCCTATAAAGCAATAAGCTATAGAATTACGTATTTTTAACCACTTGTTCCATTTAAATAAAATATGTTATTACATACTAATGTCGCGAGACTAAGGGGAAGTTAACTTATTAATTACAAAAAAAAAACCTTACACACTTTTTATTCAATCCATCTTTTTCAGACAATCCATTAAGAATGCAAGATTCCCTTGCTTAGACGACACATGAGACAGACTTGAAAAAAATCTATAACTTTCAAGAAGAAAAACCATGTCAAATGTAAATATTAAACTTAAATATACATACAGTTGCACAGAACTTTTCACCAAATTCTTAATCACCTTTAAATAACTTACACTTATAGCAGTTTCAAAATTGAAAAAATTTTAAAGAAATTTAGTCGGTATAACGTGATCTAATTAAAAAGAACCCTGTAATCTATACGGCAATCGCAGAGCTTTTGCGAAAGTCACGAGTGTTAGAAACCAAGTATGTGATTTCTTAATTTTGCACAGTGAATCTGGAACCACAAACTTGAAACTTAAAATAATTAAATCATAACTGCATTTTATTCAGTTTTTATACCGTTCGACCATGAAAATGTAGGTAATAGGCAGAAGGAGGTAGAGGCAATCCCCCATCGGATTGTAATTTAGGAAAAAGATTTGTATTGCATACATCTATGTTTAAACCAAAGCAGAAAGCAGTAACTTCAATACATGTCCTAAAAAACGTGTGGTTGGTGCCCGTGGCATCAAAAATTGAATATAAACTAGATTAGCCTATGGTATTCAGCAACCATCATGTAAAATTTAATATCTATAGCTTTTGTAGTATTTCAGATTCAGAGGTTCAAACGGACAGACGGACGGACGAACTGAAGGACAGACGGACATGGCTCAATCGACTCGGCTAGTGATTGTGAGTCAGAATATATTGTATATACCATGCTATGCCTCCTGCCTGTTGCATACATTTGCATAAACTTAGTATACCATTTTTGACCATTTTCAATGATCGAATGGTATAAAGAACAAAACTGAAATTGTAATTTTTGACGCGTGCAGGATTTGAACCCCTGAGCGCATTATAGCACAGTTCGTTTTGCAGTCCACCACTTAACATGCTATTCGGCCCAATGCTGCTGGCAGCGCTGCCGGCAGTTGATCCTAAGCCAGAATACTTCATAGGGTCGGAGATGGCTGCCTGTTACAAACATTTTCAGTTTGAACAAAGATATAACGGAAGAAATCACTAACTCTTATATACACGTATACGTTGATTAACTGACCTACGACACAACTGCTTGCAGCTGCTTCACATGGACAAGTCGAACGGCAACGGCGTCTTTGCATCTAGCAGTTGCTACACGGATAATGCGGCAGCAACAACAACCACAGCAGCAGCGGCACTGAATGCGGCGAACAACATGAGCATCATGAACGGCGCGACTGCCGTTGCAGCTGCTGCAGCAGCAGCCGCCACGCTGTCGACATCCGCCTCCAGCGAGGACCTCAGCCAGAGCCTGTCCGAGTACACTGATGCCGACGAGAGCATATCCGCGCCCACAGAATTCCTTGCTGAGGTGAGAGCTAAGGCTGAAGTTGCATGCAAGTGTGAATTGCTCTGGAATGCGAAACTGCGAACTGGGCTGACTGAGTCTATGCTGCCTTGTTGGCTTTTGCGCGCCGGCTTATTGATTGCTTATAAATTTTATTTTAACGCATTCAACCTTAAGCCCGACCAATTTTTGCCATTCTTTTCAAAGTGGGCCAATGGGTCGCATACTGTTGTTCGGGCCGATAGGTTTATATGCTGCGGCACGGTCAGATTTCTAATGGATTCTGTGTTATCTCTTCATTGCAGTTTCTGTCGGCCGTAATGCTCAAGGACTACAAGAAAGCGCTAAAGTATTGCAAATTGAGTAAGTGAGCGGTAGATGAGTTTTGACTGTAATTAATGTACCATCTCTTTCGACTATCAACTCGAAACAGTTTTGCAGTACGAGCCCAACAATGCAACGGCCAAAGAGTTCTATCCGCTCATCATGGAAAAGCTGCGCGGTAAGTTAACGATTGCTTCACACGGATCGGGTTTATTAATCGATAACTTGCAGTGGCTGCATCGAGTGACAGCGACGAGAACTACAATAAATCATCGTCACCCGATCTGGCTCTTGATGTGGAACCTGCGTGCGAGGACAGTGTGAGCAGCCGGAGTAACAGTCATAGCAACAGAAGTAGCAGCAGTTGCAACAACTGCTCCGACGAGGATAACGATGACGATGTGGAGGTCGACGATGACGAGGATGATGATGATGAAGACGATGACATCGATGCGGTCGATGTGGTGGAGGAGGAGAGTAGCAGCGGAGATGATTACGATTTGCCCATTGACGAGCAACAGGACGTGGCCGCAGTAGACTGCGTGGTAGCCCGCACATCGCATTCGCACTCCCACAATGACTCGGGCTCGTCACGCAACTCGTCGAGCGGCGGAGGGGGACGCAGCGACAACACGACGCACTCATACTCGAGCCTGTTGCTGGAGGAGGAGGACGACATTGTGCCAGCTAGCCTGCAATTTGGCAAAAAGACAGCAAATGCAACCGACCTAGACATGAGCAATGGTAGGCAAATCATACAGAGCAGAATATGATAGGTAGTATCTATGTACCTACTACATGTCCCCTATCCCTTACTACTTTTAGGCAACAAGGTGACCTCGGCTTCGTGCAGCGATTCAGAGTCCCCGACCGAACCATTGACCCAGCGACTGGCAGCCATTTTGCGCTCAAAGTGCGGCGTTTCGGCTAGAAACAACGATGAAGAGCCCTATTGAGGCGCAATTTTTATCAGCTATTTATATACACATATATTTACTCTATATACATAAATCTATATTATTATACTTAAGCGCCAACGCGATGTAAACAAAGTCTATACTTCCTTTGCCCAACTAGTTGCCGCCAGTGCGATTCGCTTTACGAACCTAGAAACCGTCCCTAACAGCATACAAGAATTTCCTCGTATCGAACTCGTACACAAACTATAGCAAGTTATTTTCGAAACCGTTTCCCTAGACAAACATATCGTACAAACTAAATAGCTGTACTTATAGCAGTCATACTTGTATTGTGTATGTCAAAATATTTAGCCTAGCTCAAACATGTAGGCATCATTTGTTACAGAATGAGAACAACAATAATATTAGTACATATACATATACACATATATATACTTCTTATACATATAACTATTAGTGTAACGGAATATACATATATATATATATATATATATATTTATATATATAAATAAGCCACCCATGCGCACACAATTCGTCAGAATAATATTGTTGGAAAACTTTACACGTTAACATTTTATAGAAGTCGAGATTTTTCCAGACAAGTCTATAACATACTAGTATTAGTTCAGTAAGCGGCAGAGTTCGGATAAGTCTGATAAGGAAGAAAGGAAGAAAGAAGGCACGAAAGAAGTAATATAACTGAAATGGTCCAAAACCCTAAACTTTGTAGAATGAAACCACGCAATATCTAATTTTTCAAGTCACAATTTGATCATTCGTTTGACAACTTTGCCCGCTCTATGGGCATTACTTGATTAAAAAAAGAAAGGTGATGGTTTTAAGTTTATGTTTTTCCCTTACTTAATAATATTGTACTCGAAATATGTTGTACGTGTAACGGTATTGATCATTTGAAACTGTAATAAAGAAAGAAGGCGAAAACAAGTTTAATCTTTTACTCATCTTTCGAAAAATGAAACAGATTTGATTTTCTAAAGATTAATCAAGATTTTAGATTTATTAATTGACACAAGTAGATACGGCTATAATCAAGTTTTAACCATAGATATCCAATATTTATTAAAAACTCAACATAGTGACACTACATAATACTATAAGATTTGCAGTCCTCCACTCAACCCTTTTGAACCACAGACAAATTTGCCCGCTGAAAGCTTAGGAGGAACCACACGAGTGGTGTCACCAAATGTAATGGCTCTAGCTTTTTAAGTCTTTGAAATACAGACGGACAGACACTGCTATATGACTCGGATGTTGACACAGATTCAGAATAAATAAAGGTAATGGAGTCGCAGATGTCTTCTTCTGGCTGTTACACACATTCCAACAAACCCAATATTCCATGTTTTTTTTTTAAATCCATGATGAAAAATTTACACATAACAGTTGCTTATCTTTAAAAACATAAAGTGTTTCAATAAACATAATAAATTATTGCATCAATTCTTTTCTGAACCAAATAAGCTCCCGGATCTCATCGACTTCGCAATGACAAGAAAGATCCAAAGAAATAATATAACGGCCGAATCACTTGCAGAACTATCATCTGATCACTCTCCAGTTCTTGTTACTCTCAGGCATCGACCACATACAACTGAGCAGCCCTACATGCTGGAAGGCAACAGGACCAACTGGGCAAGGTACACGAATTATGTTTGTACACACATGGAACCAACTCAAACAGTGAATACCAATGACGATGTTGATCGCCTGCCCGAATCGGTGGAGGCAACACTTGTTGCTGCAGCCAAGGCCTCTACACCTCCAGCCACACACAAAATGACAAATCATACCAAGATAAATCGCGAAATTGAACAGCTAATACTTGAAAAACGAAGACTAAGAAGAGAATGGCAGAATCACAGATCCCCAAAGGCTAAAGAACAACTTAAAATAGCAACACGTAGACTAACCAGGACACTTAAGCTCGAAGAAGAAAACGCCCAGCATCTATACATCAAAGAACTATCGGCCACCAGCAAAAAGAACCATTTGTGGAAGGCACACAAAAATATTCAGCCGCCAACAGAAACAATCGTTCCACTGCGAGGCCCCTCTGGAAGCTGGATACGCAGCGAAGAAGATAGAGCTAATGCGTTCGCCGATCACCTTCAGAATGTATTTCAACCAAATTTTGCTAGCAACTCATAAAAGATCTTAAGCCCAAAAAATTACCTGGATATGACTTGGTGTCACCAAAAATGATCATAGAACTCCCACCGTGTCCGGTTCTGACCTTATGCCATCTCTTCAACGGCATTACGAAACTTGGATTCTATCCTCAAATGTGGAAAAAAGCGGTCATAGTGATGATTTCTAAGCCAGGCAAAGATAAAAATCAACCCTTATCCTATAGACCAATCAGTCTTCTAGCGTGTCTCTCGAAACTGTTTGAAAAGGCACTCTTAAAATACTTAGCTCCCTACCTAAGAAGGCGAAATACAATACCATCGCATCAATTTGGCTTTCGCAAAAATCATGGAACGATCGAGCAGGTCAATCAAATCACAAATAAAATTCGTACGGCTAGATGTCGCACAAGCATTTGACCGATTCTGGTTGGAAGGACTTATGTACAAGATAACAAAACTGCTTCCACAGAATTCACACAAACTTTTCGAATCTTATCTCTTCAAAAGAGTGTCCTCAATCAGGTGTAACAGTTCGACTTCACACGACCGCGCTATCAATGCTGGAGTCTCCCAAGGTAGTGTGCTGGGCCCCGTGCTTTACACCCTATACACAGCAGACATGCCTACAGACTATCAACTCACAAGCTCTACGTTTGCTGAGGATACCGCAATACTCAGCCGATCCAGATGCCCAGCAAAGGCAACAGAAAAACTTGCCTGTCATCTTAAAACAGTGGAAAGATGGTTTGCGGACTGGCGTATAAAGATAATCGAGACTAAAAGCAGACATGTAACATTCACACTGAATAGACAAACCTGCCCACCCTGTACCCTAAACAATAAATTTATCCCACAATCAGACGTAGTAACATATCTTGGAGTTGACCTAGATAGACGCCTCACCTGGCGGCGACATATAGAATCTAAAAGGACTCACATAAAGCTTAAAGCAGTCAATCTTCACTGGCTTATTAATTGCAACTTTCCCCTTAGTCAGGAATACAAAGTACTCCTTTACAATACCGTGCTGAAACCCATCTGGACATACGGCTGTGAACTATGGGGAAACGCTTCAAAAACTAATATTAAAATCATACAGCGAGCTCAGTCAACGATTTTGCGAACTATCACCATGGGGCATCATGGTACCTACGCAGCGAAAGCATTCATAGAGACCTCCACATAAATCTCGTCAACGAGGAAATCCAAATAAGAAAGAGTAACCATCAAGCAAAGCTTGCCGCACACGAAAATCCTCTCGCGAGGTCGCTTGCATAAGTCTGCAGTCAGAGCCGACTGAAACGCAAAGATTCTCCAGTCCAGCAAAGAAATCCTAGGGCCGTCTATAACTAATACAATTACTTCAAATTGTAAATAATCTAAGTTATATAATAAGATTTGAATAATTGTTGTTAGTCTCACAATAAGAGAAGATCCAATAAATAAAGCAAAAAGTTTGAAAAAAAAATAATTTCTTTTTTTAATAGAACTTTTAATGATAGCAAATTGTTTATTTACATGTCTTGCTGTCAGCCGTACAGATGTCTGTCAAAATATGGTTAATATATTAAATATAAAAACGTTTTTCATTAATTGAATGTTTTTAAAACATATCCTGCTCAATATTTTGTGATCGATCGACAAACAAATTTTATCTGCGCTGTTTTGTGAGCACTATATGTAGGTTTTGTAAGTATTTCTCTCTGTATCGATGCGAACGCAAGTTGGACTGATTGTATAACTATTTAAAAAGACCCCTAAAAAACTTTTTCAAGTTGTCTTTTGGTATTACGACTATTCGAGTGCCAAAAAATGTAATGTATATACACGTCAGTTCTATCCCTTTTAATCTGATATGTAATAAACTACTCTCATTCTCATTTATTGTTTTGATTGCGTTCTCAATTGAATACAGTTTTCCTGTCTGTCTGCTCTATGTTTTCATGTTCCTTAATACTTATATGATCCAATCACTTATTACTTATTGTTTCTATGTATTTGCATGTATCAGCACCGTCAACATAATGTAAACAAAAACTGTAAAGAAATTATCCCTATTATCGTGTTGGATGTTGATGTTTGTTAGTTGCTCAGAATTAAAATCAGGTAATCAAGCTTTGTTTGTATCGTAAATTGCACGTATTTGTTTTTGTATGCGTATATTGTGTTTGACTCGAAATATAGTTGTCTCGTGTGCGGTCGTTAATCAAAAATTGAGTATCTAGCAGTAATCAGTATCTGCATCAAAACAAAAATAAATTCTTGCTTACGATTATTACCTACTTGCATATGCTTCTTAATCTAAGTTATTTTTTTATCATACAAATTGAAACGATTATTTACGGATTCTTCTTTTATCTTTTTCATATCTGTCTTACAAATTTTTTAACGCTCCAATATCGTATTTTAAAATGTCCCTTATAATTTTGTCTCCAAGACTTGCAAAATGTATACGATTGTGTGGAAGTAACAATATGTCACATATCTAATCTTTCTTGATGCATTTACTGCTAATGCTGTCGATAAGTTTCCCTCTATCGTAGGTGTATATGTGTCTTCAAGGTGTGTGTGTGTGTGTGTATATATCGTAGCATATATTGTATATGCGCTTAACTATTATTTTTGTATTCATAAAAAAGAAACTTTCTTTTGAAATCTTCAGGTGTTTCTTGTACTCTTCAGTAGAATTACATATATGTATAATATGTTGGTGTGTTGCGTGTTATATCTAAATGCTGCAATGCGCATAGGGTATTGACACTAAGCTACAACAGAACATAAAAACCAAATTCCAAATTAAACCTTATAAAACTCTTTAAAGTATTTATTTAAAATACAACATCAAGGCACACATTATGAAAACTTATGTGCTTAGATTAAAGCTTAAGACTTTAGTTGCGTCAGAAAGACGCTTGTCTACGCTTAAATGAACATATTAAAGCTTAAGACTCTAGTTGCGTCAGAAAGACGCTTGTCTACGCTTAAATGAACAGAACGTCAACATGAAAGGCTGGGCTTGGTAAACAAATCAACTGCAGTATGTAAACTAAAATTTCAAGACCGTAATTAAACGAATTACAACAAATTAAATGTAATGTATGTATATAGGTATCAGTCAATGAAGTTAATGTGAAATGAACTACAAACAAGGCTATTTATATGCGTTTACGTGCTATTTGTGTATGAATGTCTAAAGAATTTGATCATAATTTTGAAATCTTTGTATCCCTATAGACTATGTGTGTGAATCGTTTTTGTTCATTGCTCTGCCTAAAGCTTAGCAAATGTCTAAGACAGGTCGGGTTGGACCAGAGAAGGGTGACGTGTGTATTATGGATAAAGTGATGATTGATTGCGCATGTGTTTTTAAAAGCTGACTATGAACAATACTAACTTTAAACTTAATAGTTGAATTTAAAAATAAACAGATGCTACTTTCGAGCTCTAAAATCACAACGTATAGGACTATAGCTGTGATTTAGTACCGCTTCTATAAGCAATTTGTGGTGTCTTTTGCATCCTCGATGTTGGTGTGATTCTTGATGAGCAGCTTTGTTGGATACTTGTTGAGTTGCGCGAAGCGCTCCATAACACACGATGAGCTGAGACGTGCCTCGGCATCGTGATCCCAGCACTCCTCCATTGTGTCGCAGAATATACTGAGGCCCTGTAGAGAATTGCAATTAATTTATGAAACAATTTACGAATTTCAAATTTCTTACCGAATGCGAGCGCCAGGTATTCAGTAAACGTGGACGCAACTTCTTCATAACAACGCTCTCTTGCACCTCATCCAATGTGGGACGCTGACCAAGTTCTGCTTCGAAAGGCAGTTGATACTCGCCCACGGGACCCACGACATCACAACGTGAGACCATTTCCCACAGCACAAGGCCACATGCATATACGTCGATGCGCAAGAATGCATCGCGATTGAAATTTATGGCACCTTCCAGCACTTCGGGCGCCATGTAACGACGTGTGCCCACCTGGCCATGTGATTCGCCACATGGCTTACCCGGCTGAAATATCATTGCCAGGCCAAAATCAGCTATGCAAGCTGTCAAATCTCCTTTTAACAATACATTTTTCGATTTAAAGTCACGATGCGCTATTGAGGGCTTTAAGCCCTCCGTCTTTGTGCTCAATATTTCCTCGTGCAGATGCGCTAAACCATTGGCCATGGACTCGGCAATGCGACACAGCTCTACCCAGGTAATCGTGTGTGATTTAAGATAATCGCAGAGCGAGCCATTATGCTGATATGTGGAAATTAGCCAGTATTCGGGCTTATCTAAATGTTTTTCAACGCCCAAGAACTCCAATATGTTTGGATGTCGCATGCGTGGCAGCTTGTAAATTTCATTCTCCGTGGTCCAAGACTCTTTCTCCTGCATGCGAAAAATTTTTACAGCCACATCCTGGCCGTGCAGCTTAGCCTGCCAAACATCTCCAAAGCGACCGTTCGCTTTCTGCTCCAGCAACTGAATTGGTCGATTACTGAGCAGGGGCGACGAGTTTGTAATCTCAGCTTCGTGCTTTAAACGGAAAATTGATCCAAATAGTTTTGTTTCTTAAAAATATTAGAAATCTAAGCTTAAACTTACTGTTGGTATTTCGTTAAAATGCGCCTGCTTGCGACGCCGATAGAAGACCAGACTAAAGATTAGAACAACCACAAGAACGGCAAATAGCGACGAGCCGACTATATAGTAAATTACATTGGTGTTCACTTCTGTCTTTTCCTTGGGCACTGCAAGACAATAACAGTATTCATAAGCGATATATCTTACAAATTAAAATGTTAATATTATTTCACGATTAGCTGGAGATTTTACGAAATTTGCGCATAAACGGAATACATGCTTGTGTGTATCTTTCAGCTTTCAGGGCGCTCTCTACAGGTGAACAACTTGTCAAGTGGCACCTGTAGTTGGCAGGGTTGAATGTGGACAGCGCTAGGAAAATGCAAAACGTAAAAAAACGAAAGTTCGCCCCCGATTTCATATCTTTTTATATACTCGTGTACATATGTAGACATTTGTATATCTCTTTAGCTGAGATAAAAGGCAGCTCCCAGCATGAAACACAAAACAAAAACAAAATGCAAGAAAGAAAGGGCGCAAAAGCAAAGGCAATGGCACCCTAACTCGAAAAAAAAACAAATAATGAAAGCAACCAGCGTGCAGATTCGACTGTAAGATTCCCTATGTTTAAAAAATTGTTGAAGCGAAAATCTTTATATACAGAAACCATTTTCAGCTATTGAAATAGATGAGATTTTCGCATCCAATCAGACGGACAGAAATTGATGCTGACCAAGTACGTATACTTTGTGGGATCCATCATAAGGGGAGTATTCTCCTTTTTAACCATTTTCAACCGTCGAACGGTAAAAAAAAAATTTTCAAAAAGAACGTGTGCTTGCGATGCAGGACCAGGGAATAGGAAAATTACGAAACACACAGCAGCTGCTAAAAAGCTGTCGAGGCAACGCCACTTCATATGGAAAGTTCGTTAACACGAAAAAATATTGCAAGGGTCGTGATATGTCGACGGTTTGGGGTACCGGTGTGTGGGTGGTGGGTGTTCGCTGGTCGTTCCGCTTCGCAACTTGAAGATGCAACAAAAACGAGGCAACGAATAAAATAAATATGCTATGCCGAAATTGGGTAAACAGAGGAAGAACAAAAAAAGAGAAAGAGAAAGATTCAGGACCTAGTACCGCAGCCCTCAAGTTACCAGAGCTCGCTCGCACCTTGTGTTGTTGCCTCTGTTGTAGTAAGTATCCATTGCTGTTCCTCATTGCACAACGACCCCTTGCAGCAGCAGAAGTGAATGTTCCCCTGGCGCGGCGGAACCCGTGCAATGCATTCGGTTTGGTTGCACTCATGCATGTCCGTGAAACAGCCCTTCATCTTGATAGTCTTAGCGCCTGCAGCAAACGAAACACGATAGAAAAGTGAAACAAAATTAAAAATGGTTGGCATATTTGCGAGCATTGTGCACTACTCACCCGTATCCGGATCCGCGGTCCATAGTGCATAACAACTGGGCGTCTTGTCGGACTCCACCGGGCAGGGTAGAATTGTGGTGTCGCAATCGTTGCGCGAATTGCAATTCTTCTCATCGAAATGCTCGCATTTAATGTTGTGCCCCTCGGGCAGGATTGCGCCGCCGGCAAGCTCCAGCAACTGGCAGCCTGTCGGAAAGCAAGACGACAGCAGTGAGTGAGTATGATATGTATGTGACTGAAGTATGCATATTTAAATAAAAGGGGCTTTTTGTAGGCATATCATGTATCTACCACACAAACCACCGACCATCGAGGGACTCTGGACCTAAGCGGACCAACGACCCTACTCGACGTCCCCAATCCAGGCGGACATTTTGCTGGGCATATTAAGAGAGCCACAGCGGATCGGGGAACGCTCAATGTGTGTTGCCATTGGAAGCCAAATGCAGAACCTGCAGCGCATCGACTGTGCGCAACCCCAATTCAGGCAGAGGACTATACAAAATTAGCTGCACTGGCCATTCAAGCCTTTGAGTGGCCCCTAACCCCAATGCAGCTGCAACTGTGTATCTGTGTGCTCGAATTTCGCGCGCAAATCCACGTGTGAGTATGCTTTAACGGCAAGGCACAGTGGGCGCATTGAATTAAACATTTTACTGAAACAGATAACAAATCAAAAGATTAATTTATATCAGAATTAATAACGTACACAACGTTGGACAACGTAATAACGCTACAATTCGTAGTCCTAAAATTAGTTTTATAGTTTTTAAAAAATTAGCCTATCCATATAAACTTAAACTAAATAGGCTCTAAATAGGCTCACTGTACCCGGGTAATCGGATCTACATAAGTGTGTGCATATATAAGTATGTATACTCATGTGCATATGTGCACGTGTGTGTAATCGTGCTTTATAGTAAAGTAGATACATAAGCATGCACATTATGCAGATTGAAAGGGGATGAGTTAAAAGTGGCGCTTGTTGAGCAAAAAAGAAACAACAACAACAAATGCCAGAGTTAGAGAAAGAGTGAGAGGAAGAATGTCAGAGAGATAGAGAGAGAGAGAGAGCACACAAGCGCAAGAGTTGGTTGCAACTTGCACGGGGGACTTTTCCCCTGGCGCATGAAGCGAGCATACAACAAGTTTCTAATGCAACGTCATCCATTCAATGAAATCATTGTACGTTCCTACCTACCCATCAAACCAACCAATTTCGCACACACACACATCACACAGAACGACTGAAGAATTGTAGAAAAAAGTAGTAGAACGTGAAGAAGTAAACTACACTAAAAACAACTACAACGCAGGCGCCAAGCTTTTCGATCGTAAGGGTATTGTTGCTGTGAGACGGTAACTGTAAATATTATCGACGGCGTCAACGTTTGAGTCGCCACACAAACATTCACACTCAATAAGAAAAGCGATATTTATGTATATATGTGCAGTGTTCTCGCCTAAACACACTAAATGCACATACATTTCCATGTTTTAATACATATCTATGTACATGCATACATAATAACATACATACCTAATACAAGCTGCGCCACAAGATAAAGCACAAAGTCGTATTTGGACATTGTTTCTGTTCGTTATCACTGTAACTTGTTTACAATACAAAATGTATACGTAACCTTAACACGCGCGTTACGTTGGTTGTAGAGTTTTTGATTTAATTTGGCACATTAATTTTCCTTTTGGAAATTATTTACGTTGTTCGGAGTGACTTTAAATTAATTTGTAATGTACACGACCATTTGGTAAAAATTAAATGCTTCCTGGATAACTATAAGCGATGCACTTATATTTTAAAACCTAGAACTTAATATTTAGTACCATGTATGCACATATATTATTATGTATACACTTGCAGCTTAATATACATACAAATGTATGTCTGTATGCAATTTATTTTCCGCTTCTACACTTGCAGCAGAATCGCTGACCACACGTTTTTTTCATACACATTGTCAAGTTTAAGATAAGTCTTAGCCTTATATATATTTATTGCATTTTTTTTGCGATATTTTTAAAACGTTCTCATGTGACAATTAACGGAGTCTGGATTTATAATGGGGTTTAGCTGCCAGTTTCTTTTCTCAATCACGGTTAACACAATTGGTACATATGTACCCAATCTAATGTACACTACACAGCACTTTTGTCCAAGTGGCAACTCTGTGCATGCAATAGGGCGTTTGAAGTGAAAGGTATAATATACATATTATAAATGTCTCTGGTCTCACTTAAATTTTTTGCAAGCTACTAGTTACCCAATATCGATTACCTACCTTCTGTTTATCGATGTTTAATTAACTAACAAACTAAAAAATATATAATTTGGATATTTCGTCTTTACTACGTAAATGCTTCCATTTGTTTACAACAAAAAAACTATTGACAGAATTTACACCTATTTTTCAGTATTACGCATTAATTGGCTTAAGCAATGATGACAGTTACATTTAAGCGCAGAAATTTGTTCAGACAAGCCCACAAAATAATCCGAATATTTTATTAACCGGAAAACACATTAAGTACTTACCATAGTAATCTGCTTCCTGGGAAAATGGCTAAAGTCATCACTTGGAAAAACGCGAAGAGAGTCACGTCTGTGATAGGTTTATTTATCAAGCAATGAATGATAAGATAAAGCATTCTTGTGAACCACAATAAAACAATACAAATGTTAATTTCAAATATGTACACTAAAGTTTAATTTTTAAATCATATTTGGTTAACATTACTTCGTTCCATCAAGCTTGCTCAAGCCATCGGCATACTGAAATTCTGGGCTGTTCTCGTACTCGCACATGTCCAGGGCTATGATACAGCTCTCCTTAACAACACGCTTCTCGTCATCTGCATAGCGGTTCAAGATTTCTATGCACTCCTTTGTAGCGATAGCGCCAAGAGCTTCGGCGCACTCGTGACGCACCATTTCGTTCTCATGGCGATCTTCAAGACTCTGTCGTAAATAGGGTATGCTGCAAGGTTCCTGTAACTGACCTAGGACAAAAGCAACCTCGTGACGAAATAGTGCCGATTTGTCCTTTAGTCCGTTAGCTAGCGCCAACACGCTTGTCTCGGTGCGCAAGTTGCGCAGGCTGAACATTGCTCGGTAGCGGTCAAAGAGGCTTTGATTGGCATCCAGATATATGGCCTTAAGCTCGTCAACACTATTTTTTTCTGTTGTCGGTGGAGATGGATCCACTGATGCGTAGGGGTTGTTGTCATCCACTTGTTGGCCACTCTGTAGCCAGCGTACACGATCGAGTGCAATGGCACAAGTTTCGGACACTTCGACGACGGGATCTGCTTTGTACTTTTCTAAAATGGGAAGCACATCTGGGTGCCCAATAGCGCCTAGCGCTTCGGCAGCTTCATGACGTACCATTGGCTCTTGGGTGGTGTCCTGTAGTACTTTGGTAAGGATTTGAATGGCTTGAGTATCCTGCATCTGTCCCAAACAGTATGCTAGTTCGTGTTTTAGCAAAGCTGAATCGTCGTCAAACGCTTTGCTTATTGCCTCGATTGCTGTGGCACCACCGATGTTTTTCAATGTGAAGAGTGCCCGAAATCGCTCTTTCAATGGGCGATCCCTATTGTTCAGCACACTGCCAATAGCTTTGATTTGCTCCTGTGGTACCATCGCTGCTTCTTGACGATGTATATTAAAAGTAAATAAACGGCTAGCACAAAATACCTGCCTCGTGGATATTTATATTGTAATGTCGATAACAACTTTGAAATAATCGGCTGACCGCCCCAAGAAAAGTCATAATTTTTCCAGCACTGAGAAAAAAGCCGCCATAAATGGGTTCTGTACAACACTTGTCAACAAGAAGAAGAAAATAGTTCAGTTGATGAGTTACGTTTATCTGTGGCTTCGATACAAAACATCAAAAAAGTGCTTAATATAAAGATTTATAAAACAAAAAAAATAGTGAAAACATTAATATAACTCATATTGGTGCTAAAGCCGATAAGTAAAAAAGTTAATTTTTGTTCAAAGAGAGCTAGAATTGCATTTAAAAAATTTGCGCGTTCACGGTACGTTCAGCGTGGCGTGTGTATGTACATATGTGTGCGTAATATACCTGCTAGTTGCGAGTGCCTTTCAATCGTTGTCCCAGTGTAAACGAAGAGTAAAGCAGAACTCGCTACTTTGAAGGGAAGCGTTGCAACTGAAAACATTGCAAAATACAAGTTATTTTGTATTTTGTAAGCAAGTAAATACCACTTACGAGCGCAAAATGTCCGACGAAACAAGCATACAAAAACCAGAGGCAGAGGCTGCTGCGGCGTCGAAAGTAAATAACGAAGAGGATCCAGAGGTTTTGCCGGCGGCGGATGAGAAAAAGACACCAGTAAGTGCTGAAATTTGTATGTTTGTATAAACTTAGCCGTAGTCACAATTAGCACCGGGGGTCGTGCGATAAGAGCACAGTGCACAGTGACGGACAGAATTATCTGGAAGAGGGCGCGCTTTATAGATATATGTATATATGAGTATACAAATGTAAAGGTATTGAAGCACACAGTATTTTTCCAAAATCGTACAAATACATGCAAACAAACATATTTTAAATTTCGTAATGCATTTTGTGTACTCTATTTATACAGTTTGTTAATTCTAATTTGTTTCCCTCGTGTGCGCGCGCTTTTCTCAACAACCCTTGTGTGTGTATACGTATACATGCATGGGCATACATGTATATTTGCTTTTTATTTTTATGTGCGCGTTGTACACTCGCTGCAAGTAATCGGTAGTCTCTTTTGTGCACGTTTTACCACTGCGCTCGCGTCTGTCTCGTTCTCGTTTGTTTTTATTTTTCTTGTTCTGTCTTTCGACTTTTTGTTGTTTGCTGTACTTTGTCATACATGAAAGTGCGTGCGTGTGTGTGATTGTTGTACTACAGCAGGCATAGGTTGAGCCAAAGATTGGGCTTGTGTTTACCTTTTAATACATGTAATGTTGCTGGATGAATGGGTAAATAGGTGTTTCCTCGAATCCCCCAATTTAACGGATGACTGCCTGTTGTTTGATGCCATATAAATATTTTGCTTTGTGCTATGGTGCCATGGTTTAATCTGTATGTAAACAATTTTTGCAGAAACGCACACCCAAGCGACGCTCCTTTATTGAGCGAGCTCAGCGCGAAAGCGAGGAACTAGTACGGACCATGGGTGGCAGTTTGGAGCTGGAAGGCGGTCGGCGTACTCGGTCTAGTACACGTGGAACACCTACGCGTGCCGCTGATGCTGTTACACCTCCCCCAAGCAAAAAGGGGCGCACTTCTCCAGCAACAACCAAAAGTGGGGGACGAGCACGTGGTGCTCGCAAATTGGATGTTGGCGCAGAAGAATCAGCTAAAGAGCCTGCGAAATCTAAGCAAGCTGTAGAAGAGAAGACACCGGAGCCTGCCAAGGCAAACGTAAGTTGACAAAATAATTTAAACAGAAACATTCTGATAACTTATGATTTCAGATATCAAAAAAATAAGAAAAAGAAGACAAGGTCGAGAAGCCCAAGCAAGCTGCCGTGAAAGCAAAGGAAGACGTCAAAGCTACAGAGGCTTCTGAATCTAAGGACACAGAATCGAAAGAAACAACGCCTAAGGAAGCAGAATCTAAAGATCAAACGGATTCTGTTGGTGAGTTGGTTGCAGTACCGGAAGAGAAACAGAATGACGTTGACCATGGAAAAGAAAGCACAAATAAACCTGAACTTAAGGAGGATACAGCAGAAAAATTGGAGAAACCAGAGGAAGCAGCTACAATCGCAGAACCTGAAAGCAAAGATACCGTTTCTGAATCTGTCTCAGCCATGGAAGTGGACGATGGGAAGGAACCAAGTGACGAAAAGCCCAATACTGAGAAAATCTCTTCAAGCACTTCACTATCTGACGTTGCAGAAAGGGCTCAGCAAAAAAAAGAATCAGAAAACGTACAGGAGAAGGAACTTGTTGAAGAACCAAAAACCGACGCCGAACCCGCCAAACAAAAATCTCCTGAGCCCATGGAAGTTGATGGGAGTGCGACAATCAGCGCCGAAACTGCTGATATCATATCATCCGTAAAAGATGCTGCGCCTGTAGCCGATGCCAGCGAACTGAAAAGAGCACAAATAGAAAAAAGCAATAAGGAACCCGTTGAATTGGCAACTACGGCAAGGAAAGACGAAGAAAATAAATCTGTTGCCAACGCTGTCAAAACTACATCAGAAACTGTTAAAATCCCATCCGCGCCTGTCGAAAGCACATCAGCAGTTGTTGAAAGTTCCTCAGAAGCTGTTGAAGCCCTTCAAAGTGCATCAGAAGCTGCCGAAAGTGCATCTGCGGCAGAGGCTGTTGAAAGCAAGCCACCAGTTGTTAAGAGCACCGAGGAAGCTGTCGATAACACGTCAGCGGAAAAGAACACAACTGTTGTTGATAAAACGCTCGCCACCAATGATGCCAGCAAGCAAGCATCGGATGCGGCAATTGGAACCGTTGCGGCAGAGTCTCCGGCAGCAGCAGCTGTTAAGGAGTCACAGGTCAACTGCGAAAACAAGTCCGAGCACACCGACAACGGTAAGTAGGAGTTCACTCTTTCCAGTTGACAAGTTATAATGGATACCTCTTCTGATTTAATTACAGGCGAACCGAAAATAGTTAACAATGCTGCAGAGGATGGAGAAAACCATGTAACGCCGCAGGCCTGCAATTAAGCGGCACATTCGTGTAATAATGACGATGAACACCACTGTAACTCTAGCATGTGCCGAAAGTGTACAAACGCAACTTCGACTCGATCAGACAAGATGCCACCAACAATCAGAAAACAATAAAAAATTTCCTAAACTAAGGAGCCTAATGGAACCTATGTCTAACTCTATTTAAATTGACAAATCTATATATATTTTTTAACCACAAAATGGTATGATAGCAATACACTCAGCGTCTTCCAGTCTTCGGCATAAATAAGAAACGTCTTGGACTGTGACCGATGCTGCATTTTCATAGTCTAACCCGCCTGCAATTTTTCCCCTTACACATCCATAGATATACAACATTCACACACACACTCACGTACACACATTGTTGAAAGCATAATAATATAAATATATGTAATTAAATTGGATACAAAGAAACATAAATACATTATTGAAAAATGTATATAAAAAAGATGTTTTTAAATAATAAGACATAATCTTTAACACAAGTCTAATTTTTAAAACCAATTTGGACACATTCAAACCACAAGAAAAGATTTTTATCAATGATGCGTCGTTAAAAAAAATTAAATTAAATTGCCAATGCCATTCATATTTTTCAGACTAATAATACCCTTATCTAAATTCTCTGTTCACCTTTGAAGCTCGCGAAGCATTTCAAAGTTCTACCGAATGTCATATCCACTGATAATGTATTAAGTGAAACGCATTATAGGAAAATCTTTTCCAGACGATATTAACTAATTTACACGTATCAATGTAATATTTTTCAATGAAAAATTAAAAGAAACGAGTGCATGAAAATCCGCGTAAACCCTTTATACAAACTGAACTTTTCAGTCAGACCGTTTTTGTATGTAGCTGGATACTTTCTGAATAAGAAATATTTTTTTTCAACATTCTTTTGTAAATAAATCTTAAAACAATACAAAAGAGAAATATTAACAGTGTTATGTATTCGTATTTTTATACCCGCTACTCAAAGAGTAGAAACCTTTGTTCAAAACCGAAAATGTATGTAACAGGCAGAAGGAGACATCTCCAACTCCATAAGGTATATATGTATATTCTGGCTCAGTAGCAACAGCCGAGTCGATATGGCCATGTCCGCCTGTCCGTGTGATCACCTAGATCTCAGCTATTATAAGAGCTAGGACTTCTAAATTTGGTGACAATTTGTGTTATTGCACGCTGATCAAGTTTATTTTTGATTTTGGCCAAGCCCCCGTAAATTGAAAAATAAATGATTACAAGCGCAATGATGCCATATTGTTATACCTCATTGTTATATACTCATAGAGTAGAAGGGTATTATAACTTTGTTTAAACCGAAAATGTATGTAACAGGCAGAAGGAGACAACTCCGACCCCATAAAGTATATATATTCTGGCTCAGGATCAACAGCCGAGTCGATATAGCCATGTCCGTTTGTCTGTCCGTGTGAAAATCTAGATCTCAGCTATTATAAGAGCTAGAACTACCAAATTTGGTAACAATATGTGTTATTATTGCACGCTGATCAAGTTTATTTTGGATTTTGGCCACGCCCCCTTCCGCCCTCGTAAATCGAAAAAACATTGATTACAACCGCAATTTTGATGCCATATTGTTCATTTTCGGTTTACATGATAACTATAGCTAGCCAGATGATTTCTGAAAATTTGGTAACAATCGGATAATAAACACAGAAGTTGTTCAGCTTAACGTTTTCCATAGCTGTAAGCAGCGCTGCCGACAGCATTGTGCCGAATAGTGTGTGCGTGTACTGTGGTGAAATGGGTTAAGTTGTTGACTGCAAAACGAACAGTACTATTATGCATTTACGGGTTCGAGTCCCGCCCGCATCAAAAATTAAATGTGTGCAAAAATGTTTTTTTTTTTATTTTAGATTTTGACTTTGCATAAATATTGTAAGTCCATAGCCTTTTACGGTCAAAATATGATTGTAGCGGGTATATTATAGTCGAGCACACTCGACTGTAGCTTTCTTACGTGTTTAAATTTATATTTTATGTAATGTGTTATTATCCGTTTCACTCTTCAGAGGCAACCCCTCAAGTTCTACGATAGTATTGGGTTGGGTCCTTAGTAGCTTTCGGACAAAAGGAGAATAAAGCTTGGGATTCTGCTTTTCGTTTTTATCGATATGCCATACGTAACTCATGGGCACCGACCACACGAATATAAGAAGAACCCCCAGCACTTTGTACCAATAGAAGGAGATGTCGTAGATGGAGAACTCGCGATTACTTCCAAAGGCTGTTGTCATATTTGTCGGAACTGGCGTGGTTGTTTGTGGTGCTGTTGTTGTGACGTTGCTTCTACAAAATACCCGAAAATAAGCTTGTGATTTAAAATCAGACCCCACGGAAACTTACATTGCATTCAGAATGTTGTAGAGGCCCCTCTCTTCGCACTTATCCAAGGAGTTGGAAAGCACATCATACTTCACGAGACCCGCTTTAAGATTAATCTGTGCATTGATAATGATCCAGAGCATGACGAGCACACTGAATATAATACTGCTCATGGCGACCTTTCCATTTACCCGAGGCACAAACATGCCTAACAAAAATACGCCAACAACGGCACCCGTGTTGATGCCCTGTATGGTCCAAATGGTCTGCAATATGGATTTGAACTTCTGCACAATTACGCCGGCCAGAATGCAGTAGGCTCCCATTATGACAATGACCATTTTCATGATTCCATTCGCCCTGGCCTCCGTGTGGTGAATGTGCGGCTTGATGTAGTCGAAGTAAACCACGCCGGCGAGCGAGTTGAGATGAGCAGACAAAGAACTTAGCGATGCGCTAAACACGCACGAGATAAATAACCCTGGCATGCCGGACAGATTTCCCATTATGTCCTGTATAAAGAAGGGCATCAGTTTGTCAGGTTTGCTGACCAACTGTAAGATAAATTAATTTACAGATCCCAGAAAGCTATATAATAGGGGGGACTTACGCCTGCTTGCATGGGATCACATCCATAATAGTGAGCAAACATTATAATGCCTGCGAAAGCATTGAAAAACATGACGATCAAGAATCCGAAACCTGCAACATATAGAGATCTGTGCGAGATGCTAGTACTATGAAAGTTTAAGTCACTTGAACATTTACTTTTTGGCATGACTGTACGATGGCAGGGACACAATACGCTGTACGCAACTCTGATCAAGTCCAATTTTTCCCGTCCAAAGTAGCAAACCGCTTAACAGACTATTCCAGACAGTTGTCCGTAGTCGAGGATCAAGTCCAAAACTGATGTCAAACAAAATTAGCAATATGTATTCATAGAGAAATATGCAACACATACTCAAAATTTAGGCGACCCCCTGCAGAGGCGTTTTCGAGAACAGTGCTCAATCCACCAGTTCGCATAGTTCCCAAAACACCCACCATAACCACAGAGAGCAACATGACACCAGCTTGCACAACATCCGTCCAGACGACTGCCTTAATTCCACCTAACATTGTGTAAAAAACACAAACCGAAGAGACAATCGTGTTGATCAAGTGAATATTTAAGCCAGTGACTGTAATAAAAATATGTTGAGTTAAACAATTCTAACAAAGAACCATTAGTTATAAATTGCTCCAACCTTGTGAGAATGCAAGAGAAGGGATGAACATGTAGACGGGAAGCATCAAAAACTGATTTAAAATGAAGGTTATAGTAACGAATTGGCGTGTCCGTTTATTGAAGCGCATCTCAAGATACTTTTCAAATGAGGAAGATAAAGAGCATTATTAAGATATGAATTATACTTGGGAAGATATCTGTACAAACCTCATAACAATTTACAAGGTTGGTATCATAAAAAGTGGGCACAATGATGTAAACCAGTATTGGAATTGTCGGAATCATGGCTAGCACGGCAAATATGAAGTTGAAACCGAATGTGTAGTTCTCGGCGGGAACAGACATAATGGCGACTCCAGAAAGTTGACTGATATGAAAGTAGATTTGCAAAATAGATTTATGCCTCTAAATAACTTTTTGGGTAAAACTAAATTATTCAAAGCTACAGATTTTAAAAAATGCTTCTTACTTTACTGTATATTTTTTAATACTGTGTACAGTAAAAATAAGTATGATTTTATTTAATCAAAAATTACCCTAACCTGCAAAAAATCTTGATTGATTGACTGGTTCTGGTAAATATTAATAAATATACTAAGAATTAATAATACTATTTTAATATTGTATGTTACTTTTAACTGATGGAAAAAAATTAAAAATAATATTCATGCTTACTTAAGTAGAACAAGTTAAGCAAACTCTTAAAGCCTTTAAGAACGCTTTTGACAAGATTGACAAGATACATAGTGCCTCGTAGGGCGCTTCAGTGTACGATAATGTAATCAGCTGAGATACGATCTCAAAATTTGTTCTTTCGCTCTCTTCTTGTATCTTTTATTATTCATCTTCAATATTTGGTTTGTAGAGATGTGCGTATTAAGTGACATAATACATAAATAATCTTATTGTATAACCTTTTCAAATCACAAAATCACGTAAATGGTATTTGGAATATTTAGCTAAAATGTCGACAAACCTGGAGACCAACGAAATGGCTATTGGAAGGGCTTGCATCTTTTTGCCTCCTCGCAAATATTCGTCAGTTGTGTTTTTAGCCTTAGAGAAGAAGCCAAAGTAGACTCCTATGCCGGCAGAGACGCTCAACATGAGGGCAAATACGGTATAGTCGGTTATTCCAAACTTAAGATCCTCAATTTGGGCTGTGGCAGTAGCGGCAGTGCTAGCCATAGTTGTGGAGCCACTCGACATCCTGATAATCCTATTGCGCCCTTACCAATTCAATTTCAAATTTCGAGAAACGCGCGAAAAAAGGTCGTAGAGGTATGGATGCTGCCAGTAGACTTGTGGATATTATTATCTGACTGGACGCTTAAGTAGGAGTGATAAGTAGCTTATCAGTTTAATGCGATTGGCTGGTAGACAATGTGGTAAAACTTTATGTAGTAAAATCATAAATTTGGGGTACCATACTCGTAGTTTTCCTCAAGTGTCTATTATGATGAAGAGAATCTAAAAATAGGACATTTCATACCCATGAAAAAGTCAAATTAAAGTTAAGTATGAGATCACGGATGCAATTTCTTTGTCGATTCCTTCACTATTGGGGGCTTGAGTTAAGTTTTACTTCCTAAACTTCTTCTTCCCATTTTTCTCACGTAAGACATACAAGATTTGTATGAAATATAAGCGCAATTAAGAACAAATCTAATCGCAAGATAAACCTTTTTCATATATGACAGGTCTGCAGACTCAGACTACTCTTTTACCCCCACGTCGTTCCCGTAAAATACTTGCTAAAACAAGTGAAGAAAGATAACATCAAATTTTCTCAACTTATGTATAGCCGCTACACTGTTTGTTTTCTAGTGAATCATTTTTCTACCATTCGACCATTAAAAATTGTCAAAGATAGTATAATAGATCTGTGTAAATCTACGTAATACGGAGAGAGAGGCGGAGCAGACCCTTCAAAGTATATATATTCCTGCTCAAAATCACTATCTCAGTCGATTGAGCCATGTCCGTCAGTCTGTCTGTTTGAATGTCGAGATCGCAACTATTACCGAATTTTACAAAAAGGTTTCTGTATAGGCTGATCACAGACACAGAAGTTATACAAGTAAGCGTTTTCCGTAGTTTTACTGCAGTGCGGACACTTGAACTCTTCCTCAGCCGAGTCGATATAGGCATGTCTGTCTGTCTGTCTGTCTGTCCGTATGAACACCTAGACCTTAGCTATTATATGAGGTAGGACTACCAAATTTTGGGACTGTATGTGTCATTATTGCACGCTAATCAAGTTTGTTTTGGATTTTGACCACGCCCCCTTCCGCTCCCGTTAATCGAAAAAAGTATATTACAAGCGCAATTTTAGTGTCATATTGTTCTTTTTTGGTTCGATGATTATAACAAATCAAATGATCTCTAAAAAGTTGGTAACGATCGGATAATAAATACGAAAGTTATTCAACTCAACGGTTTTTGTAAGCTGTAAGCAGCGCTGCCGGCAGCGCTACCAGTAGCATTCATCCGAATAGTGCGTTCGTGTATTCTTGATAAACGAGCAGCTGGGTAGCGAGTATAAATAAGTCGAGCACACTCGACTGTAGCTTTCTTACTTGTTTTTTTTTTTTAATTTGTGTGTGCAAAACTTTTTTTATTATTTTAGATTTCGACTTTTCAATCATATGGCCTTTTACTCTCAAAATATGATTGTAGCCGTTCTTTATTGTTTTGCAAATAACTTTGATATATATAACACATATAACAGTCGAGCACATTCGGCTTTCTTACTTGTTGAGTTTCGGCATAGTATGAAATCTAAGGTGATTGTTGAGGTTACCTTGCTTGACAAATTGATCTTAGCAGTGGGGACATTTCAAGCGAGGGTTCCTGTCGTGGAGACTTAAGTTCATACCTTGGATTTTGCACTCCTAAATTTTTTTAAACAAAGCCTGCACTTGTAAGGCTGATCTCAGATGTGGATGCGCATGCGAACACGTAGATCGCCCCTTCTGCCGAATTTTCTTTTGTCGCACTGCACTTATGTGGCCGTTCCCCGGTGTGTACAATTCGGTGAAAACAAAGAGTAAATTTTCAAGCAGTGGGCACACTGAAAAGGGTCAGCTTGTATCGTAGTTAATAGCGGCTTTGATATCAACAACGTTGGGGTTTTCTTACTAACAATCATGCATCGCAGCTTTTTACTTTGCTAGCTTTTAATTTAGATCTTTGTAATCAAAAAGTGGCTTTAGGTTAGGTGTTGGTTTCATTGGTAACTGGGTTTTTAAAGAACATTTTTGCATTAAATTTTCATAATTTTCTAGGGCTTGCTGTGGCGTTTCACTTGCTTTTGCTCGACTGTTGTTTCAGGCTCTGTAGTTTCCATATTGATGGTTCCACCCATAATTAAAATTTATTTTTCCGTCATCTTTGAACTCAATATAATTTCGGCATTAAGAATACAAGATAAACATATTGTCTGCGGTAGATTATCATTCTCCTGTACTATATATCGCACTGTACACCCTCCATAATCTTTTAGGCGAGACTCGGCTCAAATTCAAAGGGAGTTGCCCATCTTCATCAAGGTGACAGAGCTGCTCAGGCAAATGAGACAGATATTCGTAAGAGGTTGATTTTCCGATTGATGATGACATCGGGGAAGGTTCGGCGTTATATATTTCTATGAACATATGTTCCGTGGCAAGGTAATACGGTGCTTTTATTTTTAAAAAATTTTGCATTTTATCTAAAACCCTGTTATTAAAGAAAACATCGGGTAAAAAAATTATTAGTTACGAAGTTCAGCTTAATTACTATTGATTTGTGTAGTACATTTATACATGTAAATAGGTTACATAAGTTGAGCCCTGAAGAAAAGATCTTTAACCTCATATAGCATTAATATGTTTAAGCATGTTCGGAGTCTTTTGAAAAAAACAGTTTCTTCAGTGTTCGTCGAGCGTGTAGCAAGTCAAATCATTTAAGCCTGGATCAAATATAAAAAAAAATTTGGATGTTTTTCGAGAAAATGCAAAAAAGTAGCATCGCTGTGAAATATTCCTGATTATACCATTCGACCATTGAAAATGGTCAAAAATGGTATACTAAGTTGTGCAAATGTATGTAACAGGCAGAAGGAGGCGTGGCAGATCCCATAAAGTATATATATTCTGACTCAGGATCACTAGCTGAGTCGCTTGAGCCATGTCCGTCTTTCTGTCCGTCTGTCCTTCTGTCTGTCCGTCCGTCTGTCCGTTTGAACGTCTATATCTCAGCTATTACAAAAGCTAGAGACACCAAATTTCACAGAAAGGTTCCTGTATACCATAGGTAGATCGAGTTTATTATCAATTTTCGATGTCACGGCCACCGCCCACGCCAATCGATAATTAACGATTATTAGGAAAAGCTTGCGCCTTTGCAGCATATCGTGACGTCATCGTCACGATGCTTTGTTTCAGCCGTAGCGTATGTACAGCTGATTGCTATGTTTTCACATGTAGATGGCGGCATTCAAAGATAGATCTAATTTAAACAATAGGTGGCGGATTAACTTGTGCATAGTTTTTTTATGGAATTAAATGTGTGATAATTTGTTTCGAAACTGGGCTAATGGTATCTTACTGTCGGGCGTTCTCGATTATAATAGCTGAGATCTAGGTTTTCACACGGACAGACAGACGGACGGACGGACAGACGGACAGACGGACATGGCTATATCGACTCGGCTGTTGATCCTGAGCCAGAATATATATACTTTATGGGGTCGGAGTTGTCTCCTTCTGCCTGTTGCATACATTTTCGGTTTGAACAAAGTTATAATACCCTTCTACTCTATGAGTAGCGGGTATAAAAATACTTATGGCGTTCGCCATGTCAGTAGATGAATAAAGCTCTGTCCAGTCGCAACGAGAAATCTAGTTATTAAGCTTACCCGTCGGTCAGGTCGGTCAAGTCTATACATTGTATACCGACTTAAAAAAAACTTCGGAACTTATGATCTCCGGCTTCAACCAAGTCTCAGGCAGGCAGTGGCAGTGTCACAGGTGTGACTGGTTGGTCAGCATTCTGAGGCGGGAGGGCTTTGATTGGCGGCTGCTTCTTAGGAGCTCACTTTTTGCGCTTCAAGGACTCGTCCAATAGCCTAGGGCTATTGACAAACGATTCTTGCGCAGAGAACTGATCAGACAGTTTTCGAAAACAGCCATTCAGTTTTCTAAATTCCATCCTAATATGCCGCATAATTGATAAAAACTCGTTTTTGACCTTACGACACGCATCGCAACAGTAATACAACCCATTACACCTGGCTATGGCATCAGCCGCAGTACCACTTAGGCCAGCATACTTAGTATGACCTACATTATTGCATATCCAACATGCAATACTTGCCTGAGCAGAAGTTATCTGCATTTGGTACGATTTTTTGTAGCAGACAATGCCTCCTACCTATGAGCAAGAATATACTTAAGAGTGAGCGTTGCAGCTCACTACAATAAAAATTACCGAAAATTAAAATAAGCGAGAGTAAATGAGAGTTTAATGATCTCACGATGAATGAAGAGAAGTTAAATGGTGCAGGAACAACAACAGGAGCTCTAATAATTAAGGAAAGCTATAGTCCAGCGTAGCCGACAGTAAGATACCATTCGCCCAGTTGCGAATGAAATTATCACACTTTTATTTCCTCTGCACAAGTTCATATGCCACCTATTGTTTAAATAACATCTATCTTTGAATAGCGCCATATGAAACGTCATAGAAATTAGCTTTACACACCCTACAGCTGAATTGAAGCATCGCGACGATGGCGTCACGATATGCTGCAAGGGGGGAAGCAGCGGAGCTACGGAAATCGTTTAATTAAATAACTTTTGTGTTTATGATCCGATCGACTTGAAATTTGGAATATATATGCATATAGTTTATATGTGTTAAAGCAAATAGTTGAAACTTTAATACTTTCGTCACAAAGCAAGCTCAAAATGTATTTATCAATTTTCAGAGGCAGTGGTCGTGGCACCTCAAATTTAAAATAAACTTCAGGAGCCTGTGATGTTTATATAACAAATTTGGTTTCTCTGGCTTTAATACTAGCTGAGATCTGTGTGTTCACACAGACGCGTGACGGACAGACGGACAGACGGACATGGCTTCCACAAACTTAGTGTACCATTTTTGACCATTTTCAATGGTCGAATGATTTTAAAATAGAAATGCAAGAAGTAAGCAAGTTCAAAGTATAAACCAAAAGTAAATTGAATAAACTAAATTAGTTACTCTTAATAAGGCATGCACACGCGAACATGAGCGAATTTCTGATTTGCAATCGTATTGAGGAGAATTAGTATTGTTAATAAAAATCTGGGTTTAATAAAAGTATTTAAGCTGCGGGGAACAAAGAAAAAACGCGTCTATTCACTTGGAAGTTGAAAAGTTTTTTAAGTGAACATTTTTATTGATTGATCAAATTACTTTATAAAAATTTATACAAATATCCTGAGCAACACAAGTCTCTATAGAAATTACTTCTCTTGTGATTCATAATTTCTCTCTTGTGTGACATCAATTTATATCTCAGAATCCTCTTTGAAAGATGGCTGCTTGAGGGGTAATTGTTCCATCTTGACTACTTTCGATGAATCTATAAATTTTCGAATGAAGGGAGTGAAGAGTTTAGGATCTTGAGATTCGTTCTTGTCCGGCTTGAAAATGTAACTCATGGGAATTCCCCAGAGCAGAGTAAGAAAAATGCCTAGCACCTTATACCAATAAAAGGATATTTCGAATATTGAGAAATCACGATTGCTACCAAAGGCGGTTGTTATCAGGTGTGGTGTTTCTGAAAACGGTGCCTCAGTTACTGGATTCGTGAGGTTATTGTGACTGCAAAATACAAATCAGTTAAAAATAAAATTACCTAATGATAAACTATGCGTTTCTATCTTTTTCCTTACATTGCATTAGCAATTACTTGAAATTGCGGCGCCTCGCATTGATCTAGGGAGTTATGGAGCATATCGTATCTCATTATGCCCCTTTTAAAGTTCATCTGACTCCTGACAACTAGACAGAGCATGACAAGTATACTGAAGATAATGCTCGTTACGGCCGCCTTGCAATTTGCGCGGGGAAAGAGCATGCCCAAGAAGAATACACCCACCACTGCGCCCGTGTTGATGCCCGTTATGGTGATTACCGACTGGATAATCGAGTTGAAGTTGACTACAATAAAACCGCCAACGATACAGTAGACACCCATTATGACTATAATCAGTTTCATTGTGGAATTCGCGCGTGCCTCCGTATGCCTGATAAAGGGCTTTATGTAGTCAAAGTAGACGACGCCAGCAAGGGAGTTAAGATTGGCAGAGAGGGTGCTGAGGGCTGCGCTAAACACGCATGAGATAAACACTCCCGGCATGCCAATCAGATCACCCATTATGTCCTGAATGAAAAACGGCATCATTTTGTCCGGCTTGCTAACAATCTGCAAATAAAAAAAAAACGAAGATCAAAACAAGTAAGAACGGTTACAGTCAAGTGTTGACTGGATAAGACCATGCATTTTTGAAGATCACGCAAAAAATCAGATTGAGTGAACTTCCAAAGAAAAAAAATAAAACAAAAACAAGTAAGAAAGCTACAGTCGAGTCGACTGTAATATACCCGCTACCCAGCTGCTCGTACATAATTTATTTGCGGAACAAAAAACGGCTACAATCATATTTTGACCGTAAAAGGCTATGGACTTACAATATTTATGCAAAGTCAAAATCTAAAATAAAAAAAAAACATTTTTGCACACATTTAATTTTTGATGCGGGCGGGACTCGAACCCGTAAATGCATAATAGTACTGTTCGTTTTGCAGTCAACAACTTAACCCATTTCACCACGGTACACGCACACACTATTCGGCACAATGCTGCCGGCAGCGCTGCTTACAGCTATGGAAAACGTTAAGCTGAATAACTTCTGTGTTTATTATCCGATTGTAACCAAATTTTCACAGATCATCTGGGTAGCTATAGTTATCATATAAACAGAAAAAGAACAATTTGACATCAAAATTGCGCTTGTAATCAATTTTTTTCAATTTACGGGGGCGGAAGGGGGCGTGGCCAAAATCCAAAATAAACTTGATCAGCGTGCAATAATACACATATTGTCACCAAATTTGGTAGTCCTAGCTCTTATAATAGCTGAGATCTAGATTTTCACACGGACAGACAGACGGACAGACGGACATGGCTATATCGACTCGGCTGTTGATCCTGAGCTAGAATATATATACTTTATGGGGTCGGAGGTGTCTCCTTCTGCCTGTTATATACATTTTCGGTTTGAACAAAGTTATAATACCCTTCTACTCTATGAGTAGCGGGTATAAAAATATAATTTTTAGTAAGACACTTTGGGATTTGAACCTACGACCCCATTAAATCGTTAGTTACGCAGTCTGTAACTTAACTACGGACGCACCGATCGGAAAACCAAATTTTCAGCGATCGTTTGTGTGTTGATATTTATCATACACACCAAAACTGAATACTGTAGCTTTATTATTGCGCTTGCTATTCGGTTTATCGATTTGCGGGGTGAAAGTAGGCGTGGCCCAAATAAAATAAAAAATTGTACAGCGTATGACCCACATGAGTGTTGTTACCAAATATGGTGGCTCTAGATTTTTTAGTTTCTGAGATATAGACGTTCATACAGACGGACAGGCAGACATGGCTCAATCGATTCGGCTTGTGATCGTGATATATACACTTTCTGGAGTCGCAGATGCCGCCTTCTGCCTGTTACGCACTGTTCCATAAACCCAATATACCATGTATTTTTTTAAAATCCATGGTCTAAAAATATAATATGACTTGAATCACAACAAACTTACCCCTGCCAATATTGGATCGCATCCGAAATAGCGGGCAAACATTATAATGCCCGTAAAACAGTTGATTCCCATAATAATAAAGAATCCCACACCCGAAATTGTTAGCGCTCTGTTGTATGTATTACCGAGAAATTGCCTATAGATAAAAATTTCTAGAAGTATATAAAAGATAATACCTTTTGGCATGGCTATACGAGGGCAGTGATACAATTCGCTGTACACAACTTTGATTGAGACCAATGTGACCTGTCCACATAAAGATGCCTCCCAGAAAGGCATTCCAAACCGTTATACGAATGCGTGGATCCAGTCGAAAGCTATAACGTCATTTTGTATAACTATTTGTAACTCATATTAAATTACACAATTTACTCGAGTTTTAAACGACCTCCGGCGCTGGCGTTTTCCATCACCGTGGCCAATCCTCCCGTCTGCGCTGTGCCCAGAACTCCCACCAGGACCACCGAGATCAGCATGATGCCTCCCTGTACTACATCTGTCCAGACAACAGCCTTGATACCACCCAGCATTGTGTAGAACACACACACCGAGGATACAACTGTGTTGATAAGGTGAATATTAACTCCAGTAACTGAGAACGAAAAAACGATCTTAGTGATTAAACTTTAAGTAAAATAGGAAATTATCAGACCTTGTGAAAATGCCAACGAGGGCACAAACATAAAGACGGGGAGCATCAGACACGAGTTCATCACGAAAGTTGCCGTGATTAACTGCCTTGCTAATTTGTTAAAACGCAATTCCAGATACTGTAGGAAAGGGATAGTCCGATCACTGCACAATGATAATCTCACTTTATTGTCACTTACCTCGTAGCAATTGGATATGTTATTTTCATAGAACACGGGCACAATGACGTGCAGCAAAATGGGTACGACGGCAACCATTGAGACCACCATGAAGAAGTAGTTGAAGCCGAACGAGTAGTTCTCGGCGGGAACCGACATAATGGCCAAGCCGGATAGCTGGCTAAAAATGTTTTAAACTTTAGTTGGCCCATAAATAAATCTGTCACTAGGTCAAATTAATAAAACATTCCTATAGCCTACAATTTCCCTCTTAACCATTTCGGTATCTTGATCACATAAGCATAGCATCATCAAACTTCACCTAACGTTAAAGATTTTACTGTATTTCACAGCTTCTTTTGAAATTTGCAAATAAATCTAGGGCAAAAGTCTAAGATACTTTTTAATCATTTTATTTGGGCATATTTGTACCCGCTACTCCGACCCCATTAAGACTTAGATCTAGATTTGCACACGGACAGACAGGACATTATGGACATGGCTCAATCGACTCGGCTAGTGATACAGAGCAAGAATATATATACTTTGTAAGGTGTGCTACGCACAAACTTTGAATACCATTTTTGACCACTTTCATTGGTCGAATGATATAAAGTTAGTTAAAATCGACCATTCGACCATTTGGTCCGCCTGGTTCCGATTTGTTTAAAGCGTGCCGTAATAGGAAGCATGTACCAAGTTTCATTAAGATAGCTCGAAAACTGAGAGACAAGTTTGCATTGCAACAGACAGACGGACAGTCAGACGGAAATGGCTAGTTTGAATCCCCTGTTGGTGGTAATTTTGAATATACATGTATATTCTTTATAGGGTTGGATATGTCTTTCAAGTTATTGCACACTTTTAACCAAAGTTTTAAATATTAAGACTATTTTTACCCAATATTGAAGGGTGCAGGGCAAGAAGACCACTTTATCAAGGACATACCTGGCCACCAATGAGATGGCTATGGGTAGCGTCTGCATCTTTTTACCACCTCGTAAGTATTCATCGGTCGTGTTCTTGGCTTTGGAGAAGAAACCAAAGTAGATGCCAATCAAGGCGGATGCGCTCAACATAAGCGTAAAGACTACATAGTCTGTTATGCCGAATCGCATAGAATCAGCTGCGCCCAAGGGCGCTGATAGGTTGGAAGACGACGTGGCACTTGGCATAATTTCTCTTGTCGGTAATTTTAAATTATTCGACACGAAGCAATTTCTCGGTCGGAGGCTGGAAGTGCACTGATCCACAGTTCACACAATGTTGCTCCGTTGCACTGGTTCCAGGCTATCTAATCTGTCGTTTTACACACGTAGGCGGCGACAGAGATTTTCTGTGAATACCTTTTGTTACCATGTCTGTATAGTTTACCGATGCAGTAGACGAAGCTCTGTGGTGATGTATTGGCCACGAACATATTTGCTGCGATAAGGAGAAAAAATATACCTTTGATATCCAGAGATGATATTTATGTATAACGATACGAATCATCAAAACATATGTATATATATATATATATATATATATATATATATATATATATATATATATATATATATATATATATATATATATATATATATTCAATCGGGTCAACGTTTGCCTCAGACTTGCGTATATATATATATATATGTCTGAGGCAAACGTTGACCCGATTGAATCGTTGTCCGAAATGATATATTTTCAATCCCAATTACAGAGTATTTCAAGGCTTAAATTCTAAATTCTTAGGTTGACTGGGAAACTCCCAGTATCTTAATGCTGGCTATAAAAGTAATTAACCTTAAGTTAAGCTGCACATTTAGATAAGCCTTCTGGCCAACATAACGTAAATTAGTTTACATTCTAGCATAGTTATATGTTCTGTAATTAGCCGTTCGTTCGTTTTTTAAAGATCCTAAAATAATTTTGATATACCTTATTCTATAAGTATTTTTACGTTTCTTCTACTTTTTCCTTCTGTTTCTCGATCTTCAGATCGGCAAGCTCTTCGCCTGACGTTAATTCGTAGTCGACAAATGACTGTATAACCGGTGATAACAGATTTGGATTAAACTTGGCATCATCCGCGGGACTCAGCAGATAACTGAGTGTGAAACCAACGAGCCAGGTGATCAAAAAGCCAATAGCTGTATACCAATTGAAAGAAAGGTCTAGAATACTAAATCCCTCATCCACCTTAGCCACAGATGTTTCATTTGTTAGCAGGAGCACCGGGGCTACTGTTGTGGTTACGTTTAGATCTGCACAATGCTCTGTGCTGGTCCTCAAGGTGTCGTAATGATTACGTCCCCAGCTTCCCACTACAATGTAGGTCATGCAGGCAATGCTCGTGATGACGCCACAGAGAGCCGCCTGTGGACAGATTAAGCATTGTGATAAAGTTATTAAATTCTGCAGAGATTTAACTAGTAAACTAACCCGACCATGTGCTCTGGGCACCAGCATACCGAGCAGAAAAATGCCAGTTACCGAGCCGAAACTAACGCCGCCAATGGAGTAGACGATCTGCAAAATAGAGCTAAACTTCTCGACGGCGATGCCACCAAAGATGCAGTAGATGCCGCAGAAAAATACAAACAGCTTCATAATCAGGTTTGCCTTATGCTCAGTGTGATGGATGTGCGGGCTGATGTAATCAAAGTAGACGATGCCGCTGAGAGAGTTAATGCTGGCCGAAAGTGTGCTGAGTGCAGCGCTAAAGACACACGAGATGAACACGCCAGGCATGCCGCTTAGATGACCCATAATATCCTCCACGAAATAGGGTACCATCTTGTCAAGCTTGCTAACTTGACCTACTGTAAGCGGATCGCAGTCGTGATAACGAGCATACATCACAATACCCGTAAAGCAGTTGAACGTCATGATGAGCACGAAACCGAAACCGAAAAGCACCAGCGCTCTACGGGATATACGAATTGAGGTTTCATCGAAATATTTTGATTCTTTTTTAGAACGTACCTGCGGGCATGTGCCAAAGAGGGTAGAGCAACTATGCGCTGCACGCAGCTCTGATTAAGACCCACATAACCAGACCAGGTGACAATGGCCGAGAAGAATATATTCCAGAAAGTAACTCTTGTCTTCGTATCGAACGTGTAGCTAAAACGTAAATTCCCAAATTTTACGACAAGTTCTGGTTCCCTCGGACAACTTACTTCACATCCAGTCGTCCGCCTTCTCCAGCAATGCGCAGCACTTCACCTAGTCCGCCAATGCGATAGGCGCCCATTAGACCCACCAGCATCACCGAGAGAACCATAATTGCCGCCTGCACCACGTCAGTCCAGACTACGGCCTTTATCCCCCCCTGAAATGTAACGTGGAGTAAGTTGGAATCCTTGACAATACCTTGGGGTTCTTTGTGCTTACGATCATTGTGTAGAAGACGCAGATGCTGCAGACGACCGTGTTGATAAGGTGCACATTGAAACCCGTCACTAGGAAAAAACAGTTGTGGTATTATTTTGTTGTATACAAAAGATATCTTTACTTACCCTGCGCAAAGGCCAGCGATGGAAGAAAGATGAAGATCGGCAGCATAAAGAACAGAGTTAACACAAACAGAAAAGTTTGCAGTTTGCGTGTGGCGCGGTTGAAGCGCAATTCAAGATACTGCAAATCGTAAATTAGGATCCGTTAGCTATATATATAACCATATTTCAACAACTCTGCTGTCTCACCTCATAGCAGTTGGTTATGTTGTTGTTGTAAAACACGGGAATGATTACGTAGTTAAGTAAAGGTATCACAAGCACCATGCAGGCCACGTTGAAGTACCAATTAATGCCGAAGGCATACATTTCGGCCGGAATACTCATTATCGATATGGCCGATAGCTGACTGGCCACCAGGGATATGGCTATGGGCAGCGTCTTCATGCGCTTCCCTCCCATTAGGTACTCTTCGGTTGTGTCAGCACTTTTGTCGAAGAATCCAAAATATACTCCAATGGCTGCTGATATGCTCAGCATGAAGGCAAAGACTATATAATCCGTCGATTGAAATGTGAACTGGGAGCTGGCAAGGGCGTTGGCTGTGGCATTTTGAGTTTCCGACATTGTAGACGATGTATTCAAAGTCGTCTCTAGAAATCCTAACTGATCTTGCGCGATTACCTACTCGCCTTTATATAGTTTTCTTCCATCTTTCATAGGTAAATTTAAGTGAGATATCGACGTTTTACATTTGCAGACTGTAAATGACTGAGCTATCTATATGGACGGAGTTACCCTTTACGAGAGAACTCGCCCGATAAGCCCTGACAGTGATCAACCTAAAATAAGCTTATCGGAGTAGAATCACTTAGTTAATTCATTCACCTCAAAATGTCTTATCTTTTATTAGAAATTTTGCCAGTCATCCGAAAGATTGCAAGGTTACGCTCTTTATTTAAGGATATTCTGATTACCTTTATCATATTTAGATTGAACAAATAATGAAAGCTGCAGCAGAGCGCGCCCGACACTGAAATACCCGATACAAAAGCATTGAAAATTCCCAACTTTAAACTGTTCTTCCGCCCATTACTATCTTTTTTTTATAAATAATGCGAATGTATTTTTAATAAAAATAAATAAATTAAAGAACTTGTTAAATAAATCAAATTTTCTTAATTCCCAAATGGAGAATAAAATATTAAAAGCAACAGTCAAATGCTCCTACAGAAAGGTACCATTTGATAATTTCGAATAGCCTTTATAAATGTGTTTCAAGACTTTTAATTTCAACAGCAAATTCTGCACAAATTCACATAAGATCAATCTGCTAACATAAATTTCAATAGATAGCACCACTACATAGGTTTCATACTAGCTTTATACTGTCCTTATCAAAAAGATTTACCTAAATTAACTCCTGGTTTATTGTCTGATCTTTATCATGTTTGTGTATGCTAAAACAGAAAGGTTTAAATTTTATACTTTGCTTAATTTTCATAAATAATAGATCTGCATCGACCATTTTCAAAAGTCGAATTGGAACCTTCAAGTGTTGCCTTTCCTTTTGTTTTCACTATTGCCTAGCACCTATTATTTGATATATACTATTATTACGCCTATTAAACAGCTCGTAAAGATGCTGATATATCAACGTCAAAAGGGACTGATGGTCTGTCTGTAATATTCATTTACACACAGTTTATCCTCTCCTGAACATTTCAAATGGTCAAAAATGAATTTCACCAAGTTAAATTTGCCATATCATTTGAATAATTTTAACTCCTCTAAATTTTTGTTATAGCTTAGGCGAAATGGTTTTCGGAGTAAACATTATTTTGTTCGTGTTATTATTTTATAGTTGCAAGGTGTTTCAACTGAAAATGTATGTAACAGCAGAAGAATGCATCCCTAACCCAACAAAGTGTGTTAATATCTTGTTAGCGTAGCGTTAATATGGACATCATGTTCATTCGTCCGTTCGTATGACAACCCAGATCTCAGAGACTATTGGAGCCTATATATATATTATATGGTACACTCTTCTACGCATGATATATATACATATATATATATATATATATATATATATATATATATATATATATATATATATATATATATAAATACAAATATTATGTATACTACATAATACAATATATATCAGCCGTGCACTCTTGTCTGTAGCTTTCTTAGTTCTTATTAGAGGATTAGTTCGGCACGTACAGTACCAATATCTATGTACACGAAATAGTCTAAAATTCTCACATTTCGTGCCAACATGAAAATACTCTGTTTGAACCAGAAGAATCGCAGAACCCAAGATTAGATTGTCATGATTATCATCAGAAATGGAAAGCAAAGCGAGACTTTTATTGTTATAAGTGCTGTGACATAACTCGCCATGTGAAGTCGCTGCTGTCGAGCAACTGTTGCCGGTGGCATCACCAACCTCCCCTCTGCCCCTGTCGCCGCCTGCGCAGGTTGCTCAGGCAGTGGTGATGTTGCCTCATTTGGCATCAAATTGAAAACTACTAATGATGCTGCATGTTGGTTAAGTGGCTGCAGTTTTTGTTGTTATTGCGAGTAATTGTTAATGGTCAGTCAGCCCCTTGCTCGCTGCAATGTGGCCCGATCGGCATCCCAAGCAGCAGCTGCAACTGACGAAATCACCGCGTAATGAGTTTGGAGTTTGAGCGCCACTTGACGCTTCTCCAATTCGGATGCTCGCCAAGTGCTCCACAAGTCAGGGCTACCAGCTCACCAGCTGCTGGCGACGTCTTCGGGCCATAAACACACAAAAAGTGAAAGGATTTTTCGAGGTAGTTCAGGCAGCTTTTCGGCTCATTTTGCTATTGCAGTTGCGGTCCATGCTCACGTCACATCTGTGTGAATCTTGATATTTCAACTATTGCAGCTTAATTGCAATTCCTGTAGCAGTTGTAAATGCCAAGATTCTGGGTCAGTTGACAGGTGACAAGCTGATCGTATACTATATCTACATTTACTATGCCATAATTTATCCTCTTAATAATATAATACTGGTTTTTCTATCATCATCATCCTTCAATCCAAAATTCAAAAAGCAAGTGCATTTTAACGGTGACAAAATTTACTATTTTTTTTATTATTTTCATATTTTTTTTGTTGTTTCTTTGTTTGTTTCATAAAAATAAAAACACTTACTGGCTAATAATGCGTTATAACACGGTTCTGGGGTGTTGTTTGTCTTGTGTGTTTGTTGTTTGTTGTTTGTGTTTCTGCCTCGTTTTTGTTGTTCTTTCTCTGATGTTATTATTGTTGTTAAGAGTAACTATTTACAAAACCAAAAACGAAGAATTTTGCCCCAAATTCTGGGAGTTCGAATGCCGGGGGGAATAGCATTACGAGTTAAGAATAGAAGAATAGAGATTGCAGAAAATTACAGTCGCTGAGTGTTGGATATTAATGGGGGGGGGGCATGGGAAACGGTGTGGGCAGGAAAACACGAAATTTTGTAAGAAATTTGGGTTGTTTCGGAGTGGGTAGAACACAACGACCGAACGATCGGGAGCGGGCGTTTGCTCTACAACTCTAGACGAACTACGTTTTCACTCAGCAGGCGTCGCACGGAGGGCGTGGCGTGGTCCCTCTCCTCTTCCAATTGATGGTGTTATTGTTGGTGTTGGGGTTGTACCCATAATTCCGTTGTCGATAGATATTGATTTCAGTGATTGCTGTTGCTGTCGTTCTACTTCATCGTATTTTTCTTCTTGTTCTCTCTGTTGGTTTTTGTTGTCGTCAGGTCTGGTCTGGCTGTGTCATACATTGTCGTCCTTTCCGTCGGTTTTCATTTTTGGCAGCGAAAATTTATGTTTGGGCATTGTGCATCATTTGGCTTAGAAGGGCGCACCATAGCTACCGCTGGGAGGCCTCGATGGAGCACCGTACGAGCCAGACGGGGCACTGGGATAGCCACCACCGCCGCCGCCAGCCTGCGAGCTTTGCTGCGCGAACTGAGCCACCTGAATGGCTTGGCGTACGCCCTCAAGATCGATGCCAACCACACGACCGCCGCCGCCGCCACCGGGAGCACCATAGCTGCTTGAGGGCACACCATAGCTGGAGGATGGTGCACTTGGGTAGCCACCACCGCCACCGCCACCACCACCCTGTTTGCTCTCTTCGTTCAACAGAATTTGGCGCACCTGCTCCAGCAGCTGTGGGTCGACATTCTGACCCTCTGATGTCTGGAAGCCACCACTGACCGCCTGGAATCCACCACCGCCGCCGCCACCGCCACCGAACGAAGATCCGCCACCGAAGCCGCCGCCAAATCCACCGCCGCCGGCGCCGCGTGGATAATTATATCCCGATGGAGGCTCTGCAGCAGACAGAGCAGCCAGAGCGAACACTAAGAACTGTACACAGAGATGAGTGTTAGCGTAATCCGGTGGTTAGGTTAATCCAAAAGGTTGTAATCCGCTCTCTTCCGGCTCTACTTACCACTGAGAAGGAGTTCATAGCAATGAGTTTTGTAGTGTTGTGTGGGGGAGTGAAGTAAAATTAAATTATAAGGTAAATTTAGTTGCTTTCGAGTGGGGAGTCAGCGACTGAATGCATTCCAAATGCCACGAGAGGCCCTCTTTATACTCCTCAGTTCAACGCGAAGCGATGCGACGCGACGCCGGCGTCTTCATCGCACGCTGAGACAACGCCAACCTGTCCCTGCCCCTGCCCCTTCCCTCTTGGTCGAAGCAACTTCACTATCGGCAACTTGGCTGCTTCATAATCGCAAGCGATCCCCAAGTCGTTGAACGGTAACGATCATCAAAACACACACACACAAGTACACACACCCTAAGACAGCCACAGACACACACGCACTCATACACTCAAGCCACTTCGGCTCATACCTTCATCTTGTGTTGCGACTTGTTTTGGCATCCGACCTGCGGCAAACTTCATCTTCAACTCCAGCGCCCTCTCCAGCTTCATCTACAGCTCCGTCGACTGCGATTCCCGCTCGTGTTTCCCACAGTAAAGCAAAACAGCACGCCGTCGATACCAAAAGAGAGTCAGAGTGAGAGGAAAAAAAACTGAAAAAGAAAACAGCTGAAATGAAAAAAAATAAAATGTCGCTAATAATTTCAACTGCATTGTAAAATTTCTTTGACGCTTTCCCTGTCTTTCAACATTTTCGCTCGGACGGCGAACAACGCCAGTGACATCTCCTCCAGACTGCGACCAGGAAGTCATTGCCCAGGTAACTTGGAAACGTTGGGCAACCAATCGATACTCGATAGTTGTCGCACCTTAAAGTTAGCGTCACTTTCCCCAAGCGAAGCGATTCTTCATTCTACTTGTATTGCTCGATCTCTATCGGGCGATAAAAGTAAACAAATCGTACCTTGAGTAAGCGACGATTACGAAATGTTTGTGTTTGGCCTGGGAAAGAGCCATATAATATGTATATAGCCTCTTGATGTGGAATAGTGGGGCTGTGCAATTAAAGTTGGCCGATTTCCCAAGGAGTTTTGCTGCAAACACATTTTAAATTAACATACAACAACAAAGGTGCGAGCGGCATGCAGGTGAAGCAGGTGATAAAGCCAAAAGATATAAAATAATATGGTACATATATTTGCACGTAATTCGAGACATTTGATTCACTTCACGTTCACAGTCTTGATACGCTCTATGCCCCAAAATGATATAACGTGCCGCGGCGAATCGCACAATGAGTCAGGGCTTTAAATGGTAACGGTAAAATGTGTATCTATATATATGTATATATATATATACATATATATATATATATATATATATGTATATACATGTCGTGTCTATGTATTTCGGAATGAGCAAGTTCTGGCCCACAATACATATACGTAATCTGGCCAAGTTCCCCTCCCTCTTCTGTGTGTCGACATCGGTGCTTGAGAGCGCCGTCTGAAGACAATCGGACAAAATCAGATAAACCAAATGCAAAGATAGAGAAAAATCAGTGGCGAACGTATATACATATGTCTGAAACCGCAGCCCAATCAGAGTGCCCCTAATTTTGGTTTATTTTCCTAAGTGCGATATGTAAATATGTTTGTGTGTGTGTGTGTCTTTCTCTTTGCAGCTCTCGTACGGTTTTCGCAAAGTGCAACAGTTATTTTTTTTTTGGTATTTAGGTATCAAGTTGCAACACGCATGCTTGAAGGGCTTATTGGAAACCTTCACGCTTCAAAGTGAAGGACTTTGTGTGGCGTCTGCGTGCTGCGTTGAGTGGCAGCGCCGGCAATGACAACAGCGGCACGACTCGGAGTCCGACTCTGCAGTTAGCGGGCAACAAGATGAAAGTCAACACTTAACACTCCACGCCGAAGAAGGTGGCGAAGTAGGAGAAGAAGCAACAGGGGCAGCGGGCAGAGGGCGGAGGGCGGAGGGGACAGCAGCCAGTGGAGGCATTTTGGTTCACTTCGCTCGAGCTCGAATCACCAAACTCGAGACCGAGACTTCAATGACAATGCGCTAAATCATTTTTTGTTTCTCGTTGTCTGCTTAAATTATTTTTATCAGCTGCGCTTGTTATTGTTGCTGCTGCTGCTGCTGCTGCTGCCGCTGTCAGTTTGGATTTCAATTCGGTTTATTGTGGACTGTGTATGGTCGCTGTCTTGAGATGCCAAGCGAAGGTCTCTCTGTGCGTTTCGTAATTGTCGTTTGCGCACTGTAATTGGAGGAAAGACCGGAGTCCCCTTCATTATGCTGGCTCTCGAGGTGTCATTCTGAGCCCAGCTGCAACCTGGCATTGGCTTCTTATGGCCTGATCAGTATTTTTGCACTTTTTGTTTTGTTTGCCGCTTTTGGTGGCTCTCTGCGTGGCCGTTCGCTTTTGTTTTCAAACCCTTTTTTTTTTGCAACTTTAATAAAACGCTTTATTGCACGCCACAACGCACACTTTTATTGCGAGTATATACGTGGTTGGTTGTTGTGCTTGTGTGTATCTGGCCAAATCCATCATTAACACGTCCACTAGGTCAACGCCGACGAGAGCTGCCACAACGCCGCATCATGACTTACATTTCGTTTTTTTTTTTTCGGCTTCGTCTTTTTTTATGGCTTGGTGTCGGCGGCCTAAGTAGATGTTCATTATCTCACACAGATATATCTGCGTTTTTGTGTGTGTGTGTTTGTGTGTGTTTGTGCTGCAGTGCGTGTGTACATTAGTAATTGTTATGACACTCTAATTGGGGCAGCTAATAGCAATAACAACAACAAGACTGTAACTGCTTGGTAGATTGAACGACTTGGCAGACGCGCGCAAATCGACGATTGTCATTTGCCAAATGATCGATACATCGATAAGGCCTTTGTTGCAGTATTGTGAAATGCAAAAAACCATCGGAAATAACCTCGTTTAATTTCCACCATGGACAGATTAGTTATTTTGAAAGTTAAAAAGAAGTCTCAAAATACAAATTAAAAGCCACAAAGCAAAACAAGCGGACATTAATTTCTCGAAGGCAAAGCAGTTTTTAGTTCAACAATTTCATTACATGGAATTTACTCATCTCCAGCTCATTTTACAAATATGACAAGCAGCTCAAGCCGACGATCGTTAGCAAAATCTGCATAGATGTGGTGTCTTTTAAAAAACTATGATTAACGGAAAAGAGAAGCAAATTTTTCAACGTGACTAACGTTAAAGTAAAAACCAATTTTTCCAACGTATATATGACAGTGGCTGAAAATAGAGTGACAAACGCCAAGAATATTGCAAACTCCGGCTATTATGGCTGCTGATGAAGATGAATGTGCCGAAACGGCGGGTCGCTGCAGCCCGACTCGATTTCGGCATAAGACAAATGCAGACGTACATATATTCACACAAGTGGCAGTTACATAAGGCGCCAACGCAGAAGAGCCCCTTGAGCTCTGATGGCAGTAGCAACAACCTCGATGTCTTCTGTCGTTTCCTCAAAAAGACAAAACAAGTTTGGTTTATCCGACCAACGGCTTGGGCCGTGCTCCTAGCTTTATGTAAGTCAAGCGTGGAGACTAACACAGCCCAAGACAGCTAAAGCATCAACAGCAGCAAGAAAAACAGCAACAACAGCAACTGCAACCGGCATGAAAGCAGATGAGTTGTCCATGTTGGCTGCAATTGCAGCGCAACCATAAAACTAGTGGGTGCGCGAGAGCAACGAGGGGGGCGAGTCGGGGGAATACCTAGGCTATGTAAGTGAAATTGCATATGCTTTGCTTACCGAAACTAGGCAAAAAATATATAAGAAAAGATGCTGTGAAAACCAAACGTGCATAGCAAAACAATTTCAGGTTTGGGAAATTGCTACGACACGTTTTGCCATGTCTGCGATACCGACGGGATGGTTCGATGGCTGACTGGCTAGTTGGCTGGGTGCATGGCTGCTCGCAGTTGTTTGGCGAATGGCTTTGGCAACAACTGGATTTTCCAACCGCCAGCATCATGTCCTCTCTCGCCTCGGCGATCCGTTGCAGGTTCTGCGCGCACAAACTTTGGTCTTTGGGTGCTAACATTTGATCAGCTTATGCAAAATTAGCAGCTGCCGCGATGTATTCGCACTTGCGCAATCGTCCACGTCTTTGTCTCTGTTAGGTTACTTGTTGTCACGTGGCCGCGAGTGGAGATTCTCAAAGAGGCTGGCCAAAAGTAAAAGTGCCAAGACACGGACACACATAGATACATATTTATGTATGGATGTGCGTATTTATCAATTACCAATAAGGTGAATCATAAGGCAGTAATCGAATGCCGACATAGACTCCCTGCCGGACACAGCGTGCATCGTTTTGTTTCGCGTGATTTGGCGTGATTTCACAATGCGTTAATTATGCCCTGACGTGGACAGGTCGAAGTATGCATGGTCAAAAGTTCAGACTTTCTGCGGGGGATATGCCTCAGGTGATTTTGCTTTTGTTATTGTTATACAAAGGAATTTGTGTAGTACATCAGAAGTCATTTCGGAACTTATAAATGTATGTTAATCACTATAGTAAGAGCAAACAAGTTTTTCTTATCATCTTTCGAATAATACAAAAATGTATTGGGTAATTGTAATTTGTAAGATATACGTAAGTCCATACGTATATTAATAGTTTACGCCTTTGTGCGATTTCTTAAAAACGCAACAATAATTATTGTTCATATTAGGAAAAAAAATGGTAAATAACTTATGAGTTATAAGCCCAACAAAGACTCCTGATTTCTATTGCATACTTTTAGGCAAAGCGTTCTAAAATATGAAGATTTTAATTATCTGATTATTTTTTTGTTATCGAATATAATTTATTAAGAAACTTGCCAAGAACATAAAGAAATGTCGCAACAAAACTATCGATAAAACACAATTAAACGTAGGTGTTTGTTTTACTAATAGCTACCCATTTATTCTTCTTTACCGATATTATTATTAAGAAGTAACTTCATTTAATCAAAAGGAATATCTTTAAATTACAGCTTTTTATCTAATATATTAAAATAAAATTACCTTACTAACTACCTTTTGATTTTAACTTCTCAGTTTCATATAAATTAAAAAAAAAACCTTCTTTAAATCAGTCTTGGCCACACTTAATTGCGAACAGCTGATTGAGCATTAACCTGTGAATGGTCAGACGCCATTACGTTACGTGCTGACGAGTCGTGTACGTGTACAATGAAAACAGGAGAAAGAAAAACGAAAATATATGTAAGATACTGAGAGGGGATAGTCAAAATTAATTGTGTCGATGTCGGTACAAACACAAAATAACAACTCTACGAAAAATTACTAAAATATTTATGGTGTCTGACGTCAATCGCAAAAGGCTATAGAAAAACTCAAAATTAACATCTTTCTTGAGTCAATCAGCCAATTGGCTGGCACTGCAACGAACTGCGACAACATGCAGCTGCTAATTTCAAGTGTTTGCATGGCGCTGACCAGCGCCGTTATAGGCAACGCCTACTACCAAAAACAGCAGTTCTATCCAGCCGTCGTATACATCACCAAATCCAATGCATCAATGGCTGTAAGATATTTGCGAAAATCAGTGTCCAATTTTCGTACCCTCACGTTTAAAATGATTTTTTCATTTTAGGTAATCTACATACAATTCTTCGTTATAGTATTTATGTTTGGCAAACTTCTACGCAAGGTAAGCGCCAAATTGTCATATATTATTAAATGCGATTTCTTACCGACAATAATTATTCGCAGATATTCCTAGGTACACTACGCGCAGCCGAGTTTGAACATCTACTCGAGCGATTTTGGTACGCACTGACTGAAACCTGCTTGGCCTTCACAGTGTTTCGAGACGACTTTAATCCTAGATTTGTTGCTCTTTTTACGGTGCTCCTATTTCTCAAATCATTCCATTGGTTGGCTGAAGAACGTGTTGATTTCGTAAGCATAATTTGGAACAGAACATTTTTATGGAATTGCATTCATTTTATGGTTATTTGTAGATGGAGCGATCTCCTGTACTGGGATGGTTATTCCACATACGTGTCGGCAGTTTACTGACAATGCTAGGCATTCTGGACTATGTGCTTCTTATGCACGCCTATAACTCGACTCTTGTGCGTGGCCCCACAGTGCAACTAGTGTTTGGATTTGAGTATGCAATCCTGTTGACGGTCATCGCCAGCACGGCTATTAAGTATGTGCTCCATGCTGCTGAAATGCGCACCGATACGCCCTGGGAAAATAAGGCGGTCTTCCTGTTGTACACTGAGCTGGCAATTGGTTTTATTAAGCTGGTGCTGTATCTTCTATTCGTGGTCATCATGGCGAAGATTTACGCACTGCCCATGTTTGTTTTCCGGCCCATGTTCTTTACCATACGCAATTTCCGCAAGGCACTTAACGATGTCATTATGTCGCGGCGCGCCATTCGTAACATGAATACCTTGTACCCTGATGCAACGCCGGAAGAATTACGTCAGTCGGACAACATTTGCATCATTTGCCGCGAGGATATGGTTAATCACTCAAAAAAACTGCCTTGCGGACATATTTTCCATACGACCTGCTTACGATCCTGGTTTCAGCGTCAGCAAACCTGCCCTACATGTCGCCTGAATATACTGCGCACACCTACAGTTAATTCAACAGCAATGCCGCGTCCGGCCGATGAGCCAGTCAACGCAGCTGGTCCAGCTGCCGCTCAACCGGCACCTATTGCCAATGGAGCTGGTAATGTTATGCCGGGTGCAACAGCTGGTGTAGCCGCCGCACCAGATGTTCGTCTGGCACATTCAAATGGCCCAGCAGGTCGAGGCGCAGCTGCACCCAATTTTGCAGAGCTGTTCAGCGATGCAAGTAAGTCCAGAGCAAATCTATTTAGGAATAGAAACTTAGTTGATGCAATTCTTGTTTAGGTGGTCTTCCCAACATTGCAGCAATGCCACCGCCGCCACCTATGCTATCGCCTTTCATGATGCAGCCACCATTTGCTTACTTTACGCCGCCAATTGGCCCTCCACCGCCTATGCCACTAGATTTGACAAAGTTCAGTGATGAGGAACTGCTTGCAATGGAGGGCACCCAACGCAAGCATATTGAGGAGCGTCTGAAGGTAACACCCAAAAGAAAAATGTCAAAATCGAAATGGGATAAGTATTGATCATACATCAACTTACAGATGCTGCGCAATACTATGTTAATGCTGGATTCCGCCAGTATTCTGATGCAACAGTATCAAGGAATAATGGCGCGCCTTCCCCAGCCTACGGCGTCGCTCCAGTGCACACAAGCCTCAGGAGCGTTCGCTGGATCAGTGGCTGCTGACGTTCCAAGCATTGTGACAGCAGCTTCTGAGGACAGCCAACCAAAAGTGTACGACAATCCCAGTACATCAAAGGAAGCCGTAGCTGCAGCAGCTGCTGCTGTTCCAACTGCTGCAGAAGCCAAGTCGAATCCGCAGGAGACACAGCAAAAAGACGTTGCAAAGACCACACCTCCTACTAACGTTACAGAGAATGTTACTATTGAAGATCTGGGCGCCGAAGAGGATGATGTAAACTCCACGGTTACAACGTCCATGCAGCTAGAATTCGAGGACAACTCTGAGTTAAGTGAGTTAAGGAAGCGACGCTTGAAATTTCTTAAGGAGCACAATAAATCATCAACTGGCAGTGACAGAATGGATTAAATATCATGGAACTGATTTTATTCAGCAGTAGCAACAACAGACTTTGCACCCACCATCACCTCGCCCTTACACGCACATTCGTGCATTCATAATTTCGATGTGTATTCTATGAATGGATGTTGATAATTGTTTCTTTACCTTTATCTTTTATAAAAACATTTGACTTTGTTATGTAGGCTTGGTTTGCAATATGGGAAATGCTGATGTCATTCAAAAGTGTAGATTCGGCTTACACACATAATGCGCAGTCTGTGTGAAAGATCTGATATTGTACGGCGTGCGATTTCAATTCAGATATATATATTATATTATATATATATGATATATGATGTATCCATTTATATGCGTATAAATATACTGTGTATAAACTAATTTAGAGAAGGGAAACTGATGATTTGTATTTAATAATAATTAATGTGAATAATATATATTATAATTAAAACGAAAAGACGAGATGGATAATTAAATATAAGTAAACAGAGTATAAACTAATTAGCAATAATTTAAACACGTAAACTACACATAGATAACAACTGTCGAACGCCTAGCTCCTCGCGCATGAAATATCTCCATTTGAAAGTTTCCGGATCAAATGCGCGACTCAAGTTCGCGAAACTCGCCAGGATCTGTAAAGCGCACAGTCAATATGTAGAACAGTGAAGGAAACGGAACCAGAGACAATAACGCATAGTGGTAATTGAGGGAGGAGATGCCAAATGCGAGTAGTAGCCAGTGAACAGCTATATAATATTGATTTAATTAATGTATGATGTCAGAGATATGAAAACCAACTTACAAATAATGACAACGTTCTTCATTTCCCACACTGACGAAAGCAGCAACGCCTTTTGGGTTTGATCAAGCTTTAGAGCATAATGAATGGCAGTGGCAATCATTGACATGGCTATACTCAGATAGGGAAACGAATAATCTGAAATACAAATAATTCACTGGGGCTTCAGACATGCAGTCACATAACTTACAGATCAAACCGCAGCAGGTACCGTGTATTAACGTGAGCAGGGGCAAGAAGTAAAGAGCTGAGTAAATTGGGGATTTGCCTCGCACATCCAACATAGAACTGATCACAGGCCGTATCAGAAACATGTTGATCAAACATAAAAAGTAATACACTAAAACAATAGTTTGCCTATTTGAAACGGGAAAACAGATTAAATAAAAAGTAAACGAATTTAATTTATTGTTTACGTACAACGGATATACGGCTTCCTGTGTGCAGTGATACGTGGACTCATAATTTGGATTGGGATTATAGAACAATGTGTACCAGTCCGTGAGTTTGCGTACTTCGCAGGCATACAAACGTAACTCCCACATGGGTTCCATGAAGAGAGTGGCCAATATGGCAGCCAAAGCCACCTCAACAAACGCGCTGACTGTAAAAATTAGTTGCTTACGAGAAAACTTCCGATCTTTGGCATCCATATCAATAAAGAAACAGTGCATCATGAGTGGCAACATTGTCATAAATCCCAGGTATAGCCAGGAATAGGTACTCAACTCGTCCCGACAGGTCATACATGCATAGCTTGCATTTACCTGTGACCAAACCATTGATCTATGTATGTAAATAATCAAAAAATATAAACAAACTTACCCGTGATCCTCGGGGACAAACACCGCAGCTACTCCAAGTGCCATTTTCGAGCAGCGACCGACCACAGTAAATGCCTGGACAGCGATCCAATTGGTTGTACATATTTATGCCACAGCGGTATTCATTATTGTTATTAAGTGAATACAATTTTAGAGCAGATATAGAAGCAAATTAAATATATCGATTACAATAACAAAAGCGTGCGGCGGTCGGCCGATAGAACCTAGGGTTGTAACTGGTGTAAGTGGTTCTTTTTTCCTTTATCGATATGTACCAGGACTAAGAGTTGATTGTCAATCGGCCGGCTACCACAATCTATAGGCCGTATACACTAGTAAATTTCTTAATTGATTCCAAGATTAGTACTTAGAAAAGAACCATGAAGTGAAAATAGGTAGTGAAATAAGGCAGTACGTCAAAACTATAACAACAAACGACACAGTTGCCAAATTTGACCATCACCAACGGAGACGCCATTTTGGCTATCGGCCGGCTGATTTGTAAAGCTTAGGAGAGCCAGCCAGCAAATATTGCAAAAAAAGATACATAATTAGTTTTTGATAATTCGTACTACAACTATGAAACTTTAGCAGCCAAGTCTAGAAAAAGTGTGTGTGCATATATCGTGGCAAATTCGTGAATTATTAAATTAATGCGTAAATTAACAAGAACGCACAGTGTTTTAGGGCGGATGCACAAAATGGTGAGTTGTGCAAAAGCAAAACGATTGGTGTCTACATTTGTGTGTGTAGATGTGTAGTTCGTGTATGTGTGTATTGGATAGGAAAAATGTATCAAAAAATGTACAAAACGTCGTCCTGTTCTTCAAAGTGGCAACATTCATGGAATCAAAAGTTAATTTATATTTACAAATATGATATTTTTCTGTTCCTCTACCAATACTTAACAACGTATTAAATATGTAAATTCCAGCTTGATTCTAAGTTCGTCTGCCGTTGCACTTGTGCAGGTCCATGCCCTCCCCCTACCCGTATTCTTTACTTTAAGCTTATGCATTTGTATGTAAATATAAATTTACGTACATATATTCTTAAGTTCGTTCGTACGTATGTATGCAGTGTTGACAACGAATAATTGATATAATGATGATAAGTTTATACGTCAGATGTCAGATTGTTGAAAATAAAAGTTTCGACCTGCTTTGACGGACGGGTGCAAGAAAGTAAAACGGAGATTAAAAGAAAACCCAAGGGCGACTATAGCTAATTGTCTTTAAAAGTGAAGTTAATTTTCGTGAGCAGTGGTTGCAGTGGTTGCTCTTTTTCCCGTGTTCGCATGTTCCGGTGGACATTCTTGTGCCGGGTTGGGGTTGGGTAAAACTGATCCACAATGCAGTGTCGGCAGTGATGTAATTTTGGGAGAAAAGCAAACATCTTCTTTGTTTGCCTAAAAAAATAAATAAATAAATATAAGCATGAAAAGAACAACGTAAATGACAACCACAACAACAACTAATAAAATTCACACTTTTGTGAGAGTGTGCGAGAGAGTTTATGATGTGTGCTTGCTTGCATGCGAGTATTCATAGTCATTTGGACACTTCCACTCGGCTCGCCACTGCGGTTCCTCTCGCGCCGCTTCGACCCTCCTCCGTCGTCTATTAAATAATATTGATTTTTCATATTCAAACCCCACTCTCGGAACTCATGCTACAATTTGCTCGCTCGCTCTTTTCGTTCGTTTGTGCGTGCGCCAGGCTGTGTGTGTGTGAGTGACTGTTAGTATGTGTATGCGAGTGTGTTTGGGTGCGAGTGTGTTTTTTCGGCCTCCTTTGTGCGCTCGTATTCATTTGCTCATCGCTCATTCTTTTTTTTCTTGATTCGTTGCAGTTTATAGATTTTTGCAATTGTGTCTGTTAAGAAGAAATATGTAAACTAAAGGCTGCGCGCCGCAAACAGCAGCAGTGCATGCACAAAACAACAAGAATACAACAGCAAAAGTAACACCAATTATTATTGGCATCGCAATAAGAAAAAAGTCGAACAAGGAGCCAACAGGAAGCTCGGAAAGATTTTCGAACGTCGTCGACGACGGCGACGTAGACGACGCCGACCAACAGTGCCTATGTACATTGGTTACAACAAACATTATTCATTGATTTGATAACTTACATCAAGCGAGGAGCAACAACAATAAAAACCAAGTAAGAACGACAGGTGGGAACAGAAGTTTACTCTCTGTCTTTCTGGAACCAGGACTGCCATAGCCATAGTGAATAGTCAAAGCCAAAGCCGCCCAGCGTAGACTTCTGTAGAAATACGACTAACACACAATACACCACGCAGAGACACACTCACACATCTGATAAACCATCACCCCTACATACTAACACCCGCACGACAAACGACGACGGCGTTACGAATTCGGGGAGCTCGTGAAGCCAAAAGGCGCCACAATGACATTCGATACGCGCCGGCAAGGCACAGGAACTGGCCAAGCCACGACCAACAGCACCAGCAGCAGCACCACTGGGATTCCGAGCACAGCTCAGAACGCTGGCAGCGGTACTGGTACTGGTACGGGCACTGTGACTGGCTCTGTCACAGGCACGGGAGCGAGTACAACAGGAGTCACATCAAACATGCCTAGCAGTGGAGGTGATTTTAACAACAGCAACACGAATAGCCAGGAGCACCTCCAAGCGGTCCAAAGTACGGATTCACCCGCGGCAGCTGATGTTTCCGTGACCGTTGTGTAAGTATTAATATTTTCAGGATACCAATTCTCTTGATGGATAACAAAATGTAACTTAAAAAAAAAAATTCAAAAAACAAGTAGACAAGTTGTATACAACTTCAATAGTTGTATTTACAAAAAAATAGAGAATATTAAATATTATTGAACAGTAATTAAGTCAGTATAGCTTGTCTCATCTGGGCAAAGCAAAGCAAAGAAGAAATTCACTTCACGAGCTTCCAGTCACAATACATATGCAAAGTGCGCTTGTGCGAGCTAGTTGTGTTTAATGCATATTGCGAAATGGGAAAATACAAATTTTAAATGCGAAAAGCAGCGATAATAACAAAACAAAGAATCATTATCGCTTATCTACTTAGAGGCAAACGTGAATCACGCATCCCTTGATAAGCAAAGTACTCGTAAACAGACGACGAACATAGTAATGAAGGGGTATTAAAGCTATTAATTGTTTATTTATTGCAGGTCACCTGAGAAGCTGATTGCATCATTTCCAACTGCTAAACTGCGATCCCTAACACAAAAGATATCTAATCCACGTTGGGTTGTTCCGGTTTTGCCCGAGCAAGAGCTGGAAGTGCTTTTAAATGCCGCTATCGACTTGGCTCAGGCCGGTAGGTTATTATATAAAATCGCTGTAAGACTTTATTATAAATTCTTTTCGATTGTAGGTGTCGATCATGACTGTGAACCGTGTGTGGAGTTTTATCGTAATGGATTGACAACATCCTTTGCTAAAATTCTCACTGATGAGGCAGTCAATTCATGGAAGTATAATATCCATCACTGCATTCTGGTGTCCTGTGGAAAACTGTTGAACTTAATTGCAATACACATGCAACGCGATAATCCCTACCTTCTTGATCTGCTGGCCATTGTGTTCGACCCAGATAATAAATTCAACACTTTCAATGTGGCACGTCAGCCGGAATGCTTTTCAGCCCCCGAGTGCATTTGGGGAGTACTGGATAGTAACAAGATGTTTGCTAAGCCACCGCCAGAGCCAAAGAATCCTCGTGGTTGGCTTGTCGATCTCATTAATCGCTTTGGGCAGCTGGGCGGATTTGACAATCTGCTCGAGCGTTTTAACAGCGGCCTAGAATTGTTAAAGCGTAATCAGAACAATAGCATAGCATCAATTGGCGTATCGACATTAGCGGGAGTCAAGAGCATTGGATCCAGTGAAAGTGAAGTAGATGGCTCAGGACAGGACAATCGGCTGACTTTATCGTTAATTCACAGTCTGTTGCGACCTTTTGGACAGTGCTATGAGCTACTAACGCCTGCTACCATTGCCAAGTACTTCATGCCCACTTGGAATGTCGTTTTGGATTTGCTGGATAGTTTCACCGATGAGGAGTTGAAACGTGAAGTGAAACCTGAGGGCCGAAATGACTATATTAATGGCATTGTAAAGTCAGCGCGTTTTCTGGCCAGTAGATTGACCGGTCAGGAAGAACTGATACGCGACCTTGAAATGTTTCGTCTTAAAATGATATTACGCCTTCTGCAGGTGTCTAGCTTTAATGGCAAAATGAATGCCCTAAACGAAATAAACAAGGTGCTATCATCCGTAGCATACTACTCTCATCGCTCTCAACCGTTGCCCCACTGTATGCCTGAGGATGAAATGGACTGGCTAACAGCGGAGCGCATGGCTCAGTGGATCAAGTCGTCCGATGTGCTTAGTATTGTGCTCAAAGACTCACTTCATCAGCCACAATATGTGGAGAAACTGGAGAAGATTATTCGCTTCTTAATCAAAGAACAGGCTCTTACGCTGGATGATCTGGACGCTGTATGGCGTGCTCAGGCAGGCAAACATGAAGCTATTGTTAAAAACATGCACGATCTTTTGGCTAAACTGGCATGGGATTTTACTCCAGAACAACTGGATCATCTATTCGAAGCGTTTCAGGTAAATTCAACATAGGTTAAAATTTATTGATCCTTACTCCAAGGATTTAAGTACTTAACTGAAATAATTTTAAGTAATGAAATGTCCGATTAATGTGTGGCTTATTAATTTGCCTATTGATTTATTGCAGGCCAGCATGACGACCGCCAATAAGCGTCAACGAGAGCGACTACTTGAGCTTATACGACGTCTGGCTGAGGACGATAAAAATGGCGTTATGGCACAAAAGGTGCTAAAACTGTTCTGGACACTGGCCCACAGTCAAGAGGTTCCGCCTGAGGTGCTTGATCAGGCGCTTGGAGCGCACGTAAAAATTCTTGATTACAGCTGCTCGCAGGAGCGAGATGCTCAAAAGACCATCTGGCTGGATAAATGTGTAGGCGAGCTAAAGGCCGGTGACTCGTGGGTTTTACCCGCGTTACGACTTATCCGCGATATATGTTGTTTATACGACACGACACCCAATCACGCCCCGCGCACACAGACAAGCATTAATAGGCAGCAGGTGATTGAGCGTCTTCAGAACGACTATTCCCTTGTCATTTTGGTCACCAACAGTCTCACTGCCTATATGGATAAGGTGCGCTCCTTAGTGAACGAGACCCCTAGTCTTGATGCGGCAACCATTTTAATTGATGGTCGATTTCCGCATCACGCTCAGATCGCCGAGCGTTTGGAGTTCTTAAAGTTCTTGCTAAAAGATGGTCAGCTTTGGCTGTGTGCTGATCAGGTACGTGTCACATTAGCAATAATCAAACGCTTATAATTTAATGCAGAAATTTTATTTTGCCTTTTATAGGCCAAGCAAATCTGGCATTGTCTGGCTGTCAACGCCGTTTTTGCAGCAGACCGCGAGGAATGTTTCCGCTGGTTCGGTAAACTAATGGGTGAAGAGCCAGATTTAGACCCCGGCATTAATAAGGATTTTTTTGAGAACAATATACTGCAACTGGATCCCCATCTGTTGACTGAAAGCGGCATAAAGTGCTTTGAACGATTCTTTAAGGCTGTTAATTCAAAGGAGGATAAACTGAAAGCCATACATCGCGGTTATATACTCGACAATGAGGATCTTATTGGCAAGGATTATCTGTGGCGTGTGATTACTACCGGTGGCGAAGAAATTGCCAATAAGGCTATTGATCTGCTAAAGGAAGTATCAACTGCCCTTGGTCCGAGGTTGCAGGAGCATATTACTGAGTTCCATGAGATGTTTATTGGCGAGTGTTGTTCCCGATTGAGGACTCATTATAGTAATATTCTGATACTGGGAAAAACAATGCTTGAAGATAGTGATAACCAGGACACTACTAATGATGAATCCAAGGATACAAAGATGCGTTTTATTGAGGCAGAAAAAATGTGCCGTATTCTTAAGGTTCTTCAGGAGTACATTAAGGAATGTGACCGCTCTTTTAGCGGTGATCGCATCCACCTGCCGCTCAGTCGAGTCACACGTGGAAAAAATACTAGTCTCTACATACGTTTTCAAACAACCGGACGGCCCATTGACGACATTGAAATTGTGACGCATAGCAATGAAACTATGACAGCATTCAAGCGCAACTTGCTGAAGCGCATCAAGGGGAACTCCACGACTAACAGCAATATAAAGGTCGACTTATTTTATACCAATGGTGAGCTCATAGAGGTCTACGACGAAATAAATCCTCTTTATCAGTACACTATTCGCGATAAAATGATTTTGACGGCAAAATTGACATCGGTCGGCATTGGACTGGCAAGCAGTCCTGACTCCTCTAGCGACTCGAGCACAGGTTCGCCACCCAGACCATGTCCAGATATGCAACGTGTTGAATCGGAGAGTACGCTTCCTGGCGTAATTATCTCTCAAAACTTTCAGTATACTGAGTTCTTTTTGAAACTACATCAATTAGGAAGTGACTTGGAGCACGGACGCTTGCGCGACAGTGCCAAAGTGCTGCTTCATTTGTTGCCATGCGATCGTCACACAATGCGGATGTTGCAACTTATGTGCCGGGTTCCTAAGTCGCCTGCTGGTGATGGCCCTAAGGACGAGGATGCGTTGAGTGGAACCGGACAACCCGCTAGCGATTCGGTAATTTTTTAAATGTTTAAATAATGATCATCTTTTTCTAAACCTTATTTATTTTTAGCTTAATGCGGAGGACTGCACACCTGAGCAAATGTTTTTACATCCTTCACCAGCCCAGGTTCTATATAATCTGAGCGTGTTGCATGGATTGTTAATACCTGCATTGGATCCTCTGGGAGAGTCGGCGCTGCAAGTGCAATCGGCTTGGATGCATTCGGGTTGCGCGCATTTCGTACTTGAATTGTTAACTAAGAATAACTTCTTACCTAGCGCTGACATGCATACGAAACGCGCGTCCTTCCAGTGCGTACTGCGTCTGGCCAAACTGTTTCTGTATATTGTTGGCAGCGTACTTTCTCGTGTGGGTGACGAACCAATGATATGTGACTTTGACCATGGGGCTCGCTCTCAAGTGGACATTCTGAAGCAGAACTTTTCGACCATGCCTAATAATGCTCAGGGAACGCTACGTGCGATTTCGGCTAAGCTAGCCGAGATTCTGGCTACCGAAATGCTTTCAGCCAGTCAGGAAGGTGAACGTTGTCGTGCTCTCTTTAGCTCCACCCTGCAGTGGTCCTGCCCGGATATTAGCACCATCAAGGCGGTGGTTCATCTGGCCTGGGCTTCCTCTTGCGGTAATCTACAGGCGCTAGGCGGAAGTAACGATTTTGAAGATGATGCCATCACACCTGATGGCCAAGATTTCAGCATGTGCAAGGAGGCACTAGAGGTTCTAACGATTTCGTTTATACTCAATCCAAGCGCGAACGAGGCGCTGAGTAATGACCCAAACTGGCCCAAGTTCATTACCTCAATTGTGCTGAAGAATCCATTGCGCCATGTGCGTCAAGTCGCATCCGAGCAATTGTTTCTCGCCTCTACTTATTGTGCCGGTGATCGACGTCCTTTCGTTTATATGGTCAATTTGCTCGTAAGTGCTCTTAAGTCTTTGGTGCCTCAATATGAGGCCACATGTGCAGAATTCTTTTCGGTGCTTTGTCGTACGCTCTCCTATGGTTGTATCTACAATTGGCCACTGCAAATTGGCGAGGGCCTTCTTGGAGACGAGATAAAATGGTTGAAAAAAATACGGGAAAATGTTAAGGTTACTGGGGATACGCAGGTTCATGAAGAATTACTTGAAGGACACCTTTGTCTGGCCAAGGAGCTGATGTTTTTCCTTATGCCCGACTCAAAAGCGCAGCTGAATGAGCTAATACACGAACTCATCGATGACTTTTTGTTCACGGCATCGCGCGAGTATCTGCATTTACGCAAGCATGGCAGCCTGCGCCTTGATACGGTGCCCCCACCAGTGTGCCGTAGTCCACACACAATTGCTGCCGCCTGTGATCTCCTTATTGCGTTGTGCCAGCTCTGTGTTCCAAATATGAAGCTACTTACTAATACACTTATCGATTTTGTATGTACTGGTAAGTTTTTTTTGCGATAATTCTTAGCTTGAACTAAATCAATTTTCAATTATTTCAATTAGACACTGATCCGTTACGTGAATGGGACTATTTACCACCTGTGGGCGCTCGGCCACCAAAAGGTTTCTGTGGATTGAAAAATGCTGGAGCTACCTGTTACATGAACTCAGTGCTGCAGCAACTTTACATGGTGCCAGCTGTGCGTGTGGGTATCCTTAAGGCGCATGGGGCCGCCACAAATGATAACGAGGATTTCAGCGGTGATTCTGACTTGAGTAGCGGTGGCATTGGACCATCATTCTTTGCTGGGTCTTCAGCAATTACTGCAATGTCGTCAACATCCTCTGCAATGGTTGGCGATGACTCTACGGACGTGTGCAAGAATTATCACGTAATTATATTGAAGCACGTGCAGGCCATATTCGCTCATCTTGGGCACAGTGCACTGCAGTTTTATGTACCACGTGGACTTTGGACACACTTTAAGTAAATCGATAATCTATTTATCGACAATTTGGATTTGACAAATTTTTTTTTTTTTTTTTAGACTGCAAGGTGAGCCCGTAAACTTGCGCGAACAACAGGATGCCGTTGAGTTTTTTATGTCTCTATTCGAGAGTCTCGACGAGGGACTCAAAGCCCTTGGATATCCGCAGCTGATGAATGCAACGTTGGGCGGATCATTTAGTGATCAAAAGATTTGCCAAGAGTGTCCACATCGCTACTCCAAAGAGGAACCATTTAGCGTATTTAGCGTCGATATTAGGAATCATAGCTCATTAACCGAGTCTCTGGAGCAGTATGTCAAAGGAGAATTGCTGGAGGGAGCTGATGCATACCATTGTGATAAATGTGATAAAAAAGTAAGTGGAATAGAAAGTGGACTTCAAAAAATTTCTTTCATAATATTATAAATATATTTAGGTAGTTACCGTTAAGCGGCTATGTGTCAAGAAGCTGCCGCCCGTGTTAGCCATACAATTGAAGCGGTTTGAATACGACTACGAGCGCGTTTGTGCGATTAAGTTTAATGATTACTTTGAATTTCCGCGTATCCTAGATATGGAGCCCTATACAGGTGAGAGATTGTTCCTTTTCTAAAGATGGCAAAGTTAGTAATTTTTGGATTTAATACAGTATCTGGCCTAGCTAAGCTAGAGGGTGAAGTAATTGAAGTGGGTGATAATTGTCAAACAAGTGTTGAAACAACCAAGTACGAACTGACCGGCATTGTTGTTCACAGCGGGCAGGCATCCGGTGGCCACTACTTCAGCTACATAGTATCCAAGTTAGTAGAATATAACAAGCCCACATTTTTTAGACGGCTTAATATATTCAATTATTTGTTTGTAATGCAGAAATTCAACGAATGGCAAAAGCCAATGGTATAAATTCGATGATGGAGAGGTGACCGAATGCAAAATGCATGAGGATGAAGAAATGAAGGCCCAATGCTTTGGCGGCGACTACACGGGCGAGATCTATGACAACAATCTGAAACGCATGCAATATCGCAGCCAAAAGCGCTGGTGGAATGCATATATGTTGTTCTACACGCGTTGCGATCAAAATCCCACTAAGTTTGAAACAAGTGTGGAGCAGTTGTCCCTGACCGAGAGCCGCAGTGGAGTGCTGCCATTACCAAAGCCAATTGAACGCAGTGTTAGGTGGGTAATTGAAATGTTTTGAAAAAAAATTACCTTATGTTATTCAATGCAAACTTTATTTTCAACCAATACAGACATCAAAACATACGTTTTTTGCATTCGCGTAGTATATTCTCGGTCGAGTTCTTCAACTTCATTAAAAAGCTGGTCAGCTGCAGTATTCCATCTACGCGAAGTGATAAAATTGTAAGTAAAAGATTTTATTGTATATAACTTTTACAATGTATCCAATACTCCACACAGACATCGGCTGCTGAGGAGCTATCTCTTTTGGGTGTGCAGTTGGCTTCGCAGTTTTTGTTCCACACAGGATTTCGCACAAAGAAATCTTTGCGTGGCCCTCCCATCGAATGGTAAGTAGCCTTCAGGGAATTCACGTGGTTAAGATAATTAGAAAATTTATATAAATTGTAGGTACGATACGCTTTCACATCACATACGTTCCTCCTCGCTGGTGCGCAAGTGGTTTGCGAACCATGCGCTGCTTTCGCCACCATCGCGCCTGGGCGAGTACATACTGATGGCACCCTCACCAGACGTACGCACTGTGTTTGTCAAACTGGTTGTGTTCTTCTGTCATTTCGCCATTAACGACGAGCCGCTTGTCGGCTATGAGGGCTGCAACCTCTGCGAGCAGGTCCTCATTAGTGTGCTGCGTCTGCTTAAGTCCGAGGCTGCCGACTACGGCAAGCATTTACCGCACTACTTCAGCCTATTTAGCATGTATGTAGGACTAGGCACTCGCGAGAAACAGCAGCTGCTAAAGGTAAAGAATCATTTAAGTGCAGTTCCGATTCAGAAAATACTTTAATACTGGTTAATCTACTTCTAGCTGAATGTTCCGGTGCAATTTATGCAAGTGGCCATGGATGATGGACCAGGTCCGTCGATCAAATATCAATATCCAGAGTTCAGTAAGCTGCATCAGGTTGTGTCACATCTAGTACGCTGCAGCGATGTAAGTGACAAGTGTCAGAGTTCCAACCAGAATGCGCGCCCGCTGCCTAATCCTTACAAGGACTCTAGCATTTCACAAGAGGAGTTGACGCCCTTGTCCAGCGAGTGCATGGACATTCTCTTTAATCGCACGGGGTAAGACATGAAATTGATTCACAATTGGCTCAAATTAACAACTTATCTTCTCATTATTTTAGTTATATCAAAAAGGTAATCGAGGATACCAACGTGGGAGACGAGGGTCTTAAATTGCTGCAGTATTGTAGCTGGGAAAATCCCCACTTCTCGCGTGCAGTACTCACTGAACTTCTGTGGCAATGTGGCTTTGCCTACTGCCACGATATGCGACACCACACAGACCTGCTACTGAATATTCTGCTGATTGAGGACTCTTGGCAGCATCATCGCATTCACAATGCTCTCAACGGTGTTGCTGAGGAGCGCGAGGGTTTGTTGGACACGATACAGCGTGCCAAGACGCACTATCAAAAACGTGCCTACCAGATTATAAAATGCTTGACCCAACTGTTCCATAAGTCACCCATTGCACTTCAAATGCTGAACACGAATCCTACCATAAGTCGTCACTGGAGCATTGCAGTGGAGTGGCTACAGGAAGAACTGGAACGTCAGCGCGGCATTGGCTGCCAGTATAACTCGTACTCATGGTCTCCGCCGGCACAGAGCAACGACAACACCAATGGCTACATGCTCGAGCGTTCACAATCAGCGAAGAATACCTGGTCCATGGCCTACGAACTGTGTCCGGAGGAGGTGAGCGAGAAAGCAACAACGGTACCTATTAACAAAACTTCTTTTGCAAGTCTGCCTTATGCTAATGCTAAACTATTATCTTTCAGGATCAGGAGGAAAACAACGAATCTGACTTGGAGTCCAACGATGACAACAAACAGGAGCAACCACAGCAGGCGCCACAAATACAGCAAACATCCAAAGCAGATGGTAGTGTTAATGAGCAGCAGAAGCCGCAGGAGCAGCAACAGCAGTCAGAAAACAAGACGGCCAACTATCCACAATTGACAACAATTCCAACAATTGGCGGCTGGCCAGCTCCAACCTCGATTTCAACGTCGACCCCGACCCCAGCCTTAACCTCTGCAGCCTTGGATGGCAACGGGATACCACGTCTAACACGACAATTGTTTGGAGCTTATACTTCGACGGGAGGTGGCTCTTCGAGCGGCAATACTGTTCCGACAACTGGCAGTGGAGGGGGCAGCGGCAGCGGTGCAAACAGTGAGACGGAAAGTAGCGCTCAGGAGACTGCAAATGTTGACTCCAATATAAATGGACTTACCAACAGTTTGGACCATGTTAAAATTTCAATGGAGAAGGTAATTAACTAAGCTTAAGATGTCTATCAAAGCTCAGGAAGCTATTTTTATTTTTGTGGTTGTCCTCCCGATTAGTGTTCTTTCTTGCCATAGAAACATACATACAAACTACACTACCACAACATGGCAACTTTGTTCTAATTCTTTCTCTATTTTAACTATCCAATGAACTCCTTTTGGTGTTTCGCTGTTTCGTTTTGTTGTCCCTTCCTTCTTTTTTGACAATCTGTGCGCAGGGAAGCCGTAATCGTGTCAACCGAGGAAGTAAATTACCGTCGGCGTCGGATCTGCTAATGCCTTCACTGCAGCAACTACAGTCACAACAACAACAAAAACAGCAACAACAACAACAGTCACATCAACAGAAACATCAACTACAGCTCCAACTACAACCAAAACAGCAACAGCAACTACAACAACAGCAGCAGCAACAACAACAGCAACAACAACAACAACAGCAGCAACTGCAACAAAAACAACAGCAACGTGGTGATATTAGCAACAGTTCCACCAGCCGCTTAATTTGATTTGCCGCCAAGTTAGTTAGAGTTGTTCATTTAATTCTTTGATCCGCCCACATTTGTTTGTTTATATTTAAAGTTTTGTTGTTACTCCAATTTCCAATCCAAACAAGACAAAACTAACCTAACAAGCTAAATCAAACTGTACCTTAATAGAGCTTGTGCCATAAAAGCTACATGTTTATCCACATATTCCCTGCCCCATTGGTATGTCAATGGGGATGAGTGTGTTATGCCTGCCCCCGCTTCTCTCAGCTACTTGCTTTATTGATGCAGGCACACATACAGGAACTCCTTCACATTTCTTGTACATACGTACCACACACACACCCACATAAACATATATATAAATTTATGCACACGTAGTTTTAATGCTAAATTGGTATGCAAGCGCCCAAAACACCCGTTAAGTGTTAAAAGTGTCTTGATAATATGCATACGTATATGAATGCCCAATTATACACATAAATGTTTCAGAACAATCGTGTTAATTCATTATAAATTTGTTTCACAGCAATCGGCGCACAGGAAAGAGCGAAGACGGCCATTAAAAAAAAAGAATTTGTTTGGAAGTGCAGCGGAAAGCGCGGATGAAGCAACAGCAGAGGCCACAATTGTAACTACTCCAGCTACAGCAACAACAGTCTCTAGCACATTGAATACAACAACAGCAGCAGAGGCAACAGTTTTACTTACCACTACAGTGGCAGGAGCAGCAACAGATACATCTGTTATGAAACTATCTGACACAACAGCAATCACACTGACAACAACACCAAAAGCAACTCCGGTAACAAACACAACACCAACTACTACCACAACAACAACAACAACGGGAGCGGCTGAACTCAACTCAATAATTGAGAAAAACTTAATTTAAAATTCTTAGATACAAACGAAAAGTTTTTTGCAATAAAAAATACTAATCGCAACAATAACAAAAATTAGAACAACACCAATAACTTGTAAGTATCCATCAGGTAGCAAAGGGAAGTCTAGTGTTCGATGGATGCTGAGCGGGGCAAAGCGTTGTATAAAACGAGACTTAATACGATAAACGACATAAAGAGGAGATCTGAAGCGAAGTAAAGTAAAGAAATATAATATAAAAATCCAAGAAATGGTATCTACCAATAAAGAAGGTGTTTAAATAGTTATTGTACTTTATATATTTACCAAAACAAACTACAAACACAAACACAAACATACACAATCGCATACATACACAGCGACCCACTATCACACTTCTATACCCTGGTGAATTAAGTCGCACGTTAATAGTACGATATAATTGAATTTACATACTATATATGACGGATGTATTACGCATTGAAAGCGAGCAATCTAAACATAAACTAAATCAAATGAAATCGACTAATAGAACAACATGCATACACCCATACATACATACATGCTACAAAGAAGCAGACAAACATACTTAGGAAACATAATTAATTCGGCTATTTATTGCATAGCAGGAGGATTTGATTGAGGCAAAAGGAAACCTAATTATATCTTCAGTACTCACAACATAACGCGACAAGTGTCGCCCCTGAAAAGCGTTTCTAACACCGAGTTTTTTAACTGGAAAACTGATGGAACTAGAAAATTAGCTCGCCATGCATGAAACAAGAAAAATCTATCGATTGCTAAATCAAAAACAGTATAATGAACGCCAGAGATGATAGGACACATTTGTCCTACATTTGGACTTAACAAAACAAAACAAAAACAGAAGAGATCGTAAAGTAAACTTGATTATGTTTATTCTAAGTATATATATATACAAATATTTTTAATTATTTAGTGTTTTTGTATTAAGTGAAATTTGTTATACATTTATTAAATTATTATGTTTTAAGATGCAAAATAAACGCAAAATGTAAGCAATCAGTGCATTATATTCAATGACTTGTTTCACAAACAACAATAGCAACAATGTATTAGAGATATCCCCTAAAACGATCGTATTACTTTATGATATTTGAAATTGTATTTTTATTTACACACACACACATACAAATACAATTGTCTGTAAAGTAAATGCGAAGAGGCAAACACCAATGCACACAAATTAAACGGAAACCCAAAGAGAAAAATAAATCGAACAATTTTTTTTGTTTATCTTTATTATACGAATGTATGGCATTTCCATGGGATCACCTCACCAGCAAAATTAAACTGATTTCAAAACATTTACAAATAAAATTCCACATTTAATGTCAAAGGACATGACGACAATAGCCCATTTAATAGACATTGTTGCTCTTAAATCTAATAAATGCACATGGTATAGCGTAAATCAGGAGTCAAAAACAATTTAAGATCTGTAGATAAATGCAAAAGTTTCTTGGTACTAAGTCAATAAACAGTCATCTCTTTAGTTGGTTGCAGCCACGTCCACAAAGGTTACAACTGCCGCACCCTTGGCTACATTATCGCCTTCGGCACCCCCAATGGATTTAATCGTGGCATCCTTTGGGGCCTTTAAAATGTGCTCCATTTTCATAGCTGCAAAGAAAGAAAAAAACCTATTAATATATCCAATAAGAATTGAAAAGTGCATATGCATACCAATCAGCACGGCAAGACTATCGCCTTTTTTGACAATATCGCCTGGTTTCACCAACACCTTCTCCAACACTCCGGGCATAGGAGCTACCACTCTTGAGCTTCCACTACCAAGTTGATCAGCTTGGACACTCAAAAATTTGGGTTGTACCAGTTCGAAATCCAATTTTCCATTCTGAAAGATTTTGCAAGTTTTTAAATTGATGTAACTGGCCTATATTCTGGATAGGATTACCTCCAGGAACAACGTTACGATGGAGCCGTCAATGTTTGCATTATATGTTGAGATGTTGTTATCAATGTTTGCTCGTATTTTTAAGCGGTCATTATCGGTTACGCGTTTTGCTTTGACAACCTGCCATGTTCCGCCATTAACGCGGATCTCAATATCATTATTGTTGTACTTTACATCCACAGTGAAAACTAAATTATGAAATTAAGAATAAATAAATATAATTATTAAATATTAGTATATATGGGACATACCCTTCTCGTTTGCCTTCAGATTGTAGCTACGAATGATCTCGTAGTTCAGACGAGCATTTGGTGTTAATGCAAATGGATCTTGGTTTTCGATGGCATTGCTGCTGCCCGCCTGCAACTCATTGAAGACCAACGCGAGCGCAGCTTGGCTTAAATGCTGAGGCTGGATGACAATTGGTGGAAAAAGGGTATCAAAATGCTGATCAATAAAGCCAGTGTGCACATTGGCCAACTGGAACTCCGGGTGAGAGGCAAGGTCAATAAGAAAGTTGATGTTCGTCTCCAAACCAGAAATCTAAAATACTAAGGCGTTAGTTTTGATACGTAACGAATCTGGATTAATTAGTTACATGGTATTCTCCCAATCGTGCAATAAGCGAATTAAGAGCCTGTGTGCGATTTTCACCCCACACAACAAGCTTTGCAATCATTGGATCGTAGTGAACAGATACTTCGTCTCCCTGGCGCACGCCCGTCTCCACACGCACTTCCGCACTTGACTGCGGGGTGCTGAGGTAGCGCAAAATACCGGCACCGGGCAGAAAGCCACCTCGGGGATTCTCGGCATAGATGCGGGCTTCGAATGCATGTCCACGCCGTGTTATTTGATTTTGAGTCAAAGGAAGACGTTCACCTGCCGCTATGCGAATCTGCCATTCGACCAGATCGGTGCCTGTTATCATTTCGGATATTGGATGCTCGACTTGCAGACGAGTATTCATCTCCATGAAATGAAACGATAAATCCTCTTTGTCAAGAATAAACTCGACTGTTCCGGCGCCCACATAACCTACTGCCTTAGCAGCACGTACCGCAGCCTCGCCCAGCTCCCGACGTAGCTCTTCCGTTAAGCCTGGCTAAAAGCCAAAAAACTATAAAACTATCAAATAACAATGTTAAATTAAATTTTGTTTACCGCTGGTGCCTCTTCGATAATCTTTTGATGACGCCGCTGAACGGAGCAATCGCGTTCCCATAAGTAAACCGCATCACCGTATTGGTCAGCAAATATCTGCACTTCTACGTGGCGAGGTGAGCGCACATAACGTTCCAGCAGAACAGAGCTATCTCCAAAGGCCTTTTGCGATTCAGTACGTGCCGAGTTTAATGCAGTAAGAAAATCTTCCGGTTTCTCAGCAATTCTCATACCCTTGCCACCACCACCGCGGACGGCCTTGATCATCAGCGGAAATCCAATGACAGCGGCTTCAGCTTGTAGACATTCGTCAGACTGATCCTCGCCGTGATAGCCATTTATGATCGGTACGCCGGCAGCAGCCATTATAGCCTTGCTTGTGCTCTTAATGCCCATGTCGCGAATGGCAGAGCTCGGGGGCCCCATAAAAATTATTCCTTGACGTTGGCATAGCTCGGCAAACTCTACCGATTCTGATAGGAAACCATAGCCAGGATGAATTGCTTGAGCGCCAGACTTCTTGGCGATCTCTAGAATACGATCGCTTCGCAAATACGAAGCTGCCTCTCCGACACGAAAAGCTTCGTCGGCCAACTCTGTGTGCAGGCTGTGCTCATCGGGATCCGAGTATATGGCTACGGTGCGCACGCCGAGTTTGCGGGCAGTTTTAATGACTCGACAGGCTATTTCTCCGCGATTGGATATTAGAATTTTGCTTATCGGTTGCACATTCGGCGTGGCCTTTGTAGCCAAGCACCTGGAACAAAAAATGTTTATGTAATAGGTTGTCTAGAAACCGCACAGCATTTTAAAAGAACTTTCAGACTTTTTCCATTAAGTTTATTTTACCTGGCATTGTTTCCTAAACGATACAATAACCTCGTATACATTTGACTACCTAAATGTAAATAATTAATAAATTAATGCTTTCTTAGCTCTTAGCTGCTTATAAAAGGTATGTGTATATTATGTACACGATCAACAGATGTGGTCACACCTGTTCATACCATGCCTGTCATGGGGCATCAACTAAAGAACTGTAATAGACAATCCAAATAGCGTCTAAAGAACATCCAGCCCTGGCATATTTTCACAGCCCCAGAGCAACAGATCTGTAGTTGATGCATAGGGGCTCAAAAACATTGTTGGACGTATCTGTGTTTTTACAAATTTTCTAATTATCAATGTTTATTATACATTTTGGTAAATTTGAAAACATAAATGGTAAGTATTTGCATATATTATATTACGCTTACCACAACTTAAGTTTGAGAGAGAAAGGTGGCGTGAAGAAATGAAGGCTACTTATCGGTCAACAAGAGAATATAGCAAAAAAAATATTTTTAAAATCGTTGTAATACCGATTGTTGCCTTCATATAACGGCTCAATAGAAATTGGCAAAATGTGTTTTAATGAAATATATTTCTGAAAACTTTGCTGTCTTACAATATAATTTAAAATCAAACATTTTTGAAACATCTGTGTCATTACCTATAATCATCGCAATCATCTGCAAACGTCGATATTTCTCCATCCCTAGTCCGTCATGCATAGAGATAACGTATAAAACATATGTTATTCAGTTGCAACGTCGACATTGGTTACAGTTAAAACTTCCAAATCAGTTCAAAAATAACATTAGTTTGAGATTGTCAAAAAACTTATTATGAACATATTGGCTTTACGGTACGATGTATTGCAAGGAAATTCATCGATATTAGTGCTTGATAAATAGATGTGTTGACCATCACTAATAAGAGTCGTACTGTGACCGGCATTAAGTCCCGTATTGATCGCAAATCGCTAGTAAAAACAAAACCGCTCAAGATTGGGGAGGAATATTTGCAGAGAAAGTGAAGTCTTATGATAATCTAAGCTTTGATACTAATTTCAAATAGCTGTGAGTGGTTGTTATTAAATTCAAATAAATAAGTACACATGCCTCGTCTAATAGGGCTGAATTAAAGTATCTCCGTGAGACTGAAGCATGGACAAACGTGTCACTGTTCTACTACCGAATGGACGTCGTCAAAATGTCGCCGTTAAACCCGACATGACCCTGCTAGAAGTCCTGGAGACAGCAAGTGCAAAGCATGGCTTTAACAGCGAGGAGCATTGCCTGAAATTCCACAACAAGGAAATAAGTCTGACGCAGCAGTTTCGCTTTAGCGGGTTGCCCAACAACTGCGTACTGGAAATGGAACCAACAGACAAAAGGCGGCCATCAACTAAAGTTGTAGTATGCATCCAATTAAATGATGGGTCACGTGAGCAAGGGGAATTTGCGCCTATCTCGACCGTTTGGCAGGTTGTAGAGAAGCTATGCATGTCACAGTCGAAGGTCTACGACAGTCCAGTTATCGTATACATGCGCAGCGAGGTCATTGGCATAGAACAGATGCAACGAACGACACTTAAATCATTGGGCATTCTCGAAGGACGTGCTATGATGCGTCTGCTGAACAAGAAACCGGAGGAGCTCAAAACGCAGGCAAACGTTTACAAGCCGGCCGAAGTGAAACCAAAGGAGAAAAATGATGACGAACAGCCCAGCACGTCTCGCTCGGCTATGGCTGCATCCAATGCTGGTCGCGGTGGCTTTGCGCTAACTAACGACTTAGTTAAATCTCTTAAGCGATCGGCAAAGGATGAGAGTGCCCCCAAGGAAACAAAGGTCAGTTCCGAAACAAAGGCACCAAAAAATGTGGAGCCAGCAAAGCCCAAGTATGACTGGGGCAAAGGATTGGGTCACTCTTTGCACCAAGAAAACAAGGCGGAAGAACCTAACGAAAAGGATGAGAGTCCTGTGAGAGCACCCCCTCCCGTGAATATAATTGGACCAAGGAATGCTGTCCTGTTCTCTCTGGATACAGCTAACAAAAATAACGATGATTTGCCAGATTCATTTTTCGATTTAACTGTAAACGATTTAAAAATGGTGCTTCGAGACCTAAAGCGCACCGCTTCGGGTAATGAGGATGCTCCACTGCTAACCTCCAATCTGCGCGAGTTGGAGCGCCAGAAAACCATGCTGGCAAAACTAAACCAATATAAAGACTGTGTGCTGCGCATTCAATTTCCCAATCGTTACGTGCTGCAGGGAATTTTCAAACCACATGAACCAGTCTCCAGAGTGGAGGAGTTTGTGCGAAGCTTTCTTGCGAACTCTAATGAAGAGTTCCACCTATTCACCATACCGCCGAAGAAGGTGTTACCCGCGGATGAGACTCTGCTGGAGCTAAATTGTGTGCCCAACGCGGTGTTGCATTTTTCGTTTGTAAAGGAAAGTCTCAATGCGGAAAGTAATCGTTTCTTACAAGAGAAGTTCATGGAAAAACTAACCTCGGAGGAGGGCGCTCTCTTTGCAGTGCAAAAGTATCGTCTCAGTAAAAGTTCTAGGTAGTAGTTTTCGAATACATTATTATATAATATTTAGTAATGGCTTTAAGCGAACAGTCAGTGTGATTCTAATGAAGTTCGTGTTATTGCGCAAATTAAGACCGGCGGAACTTTAAAGTTTCGTTTGGTATGGCCTAATAAACATTTAATCCATGCTATAAATCGAACTCGTTAGTACATAAACAAAAAGCAAATTATGTAAAAAGTTTTTACCGTACTTTTATTCACCAATTACAGAACATGCATCATGCTGAGTTATTTTATGTTTTTTACCGTCGTGTTTTAATTTGGGGCACTATCCACTTGGGAGAATCATTCTGTTTATTGTTGAAAAACCATTTAATCTTGTTACTGACATCGAGATAAGGCGATCTATATTCACCAAATTCATTTATACTTAATAATTCTTGGGTAATTGGATTGTTGTACTTTTATGAACTCGTTCTCTAGTTCGGCAACGTTAAACATTAAATTAAATGTTCTAAAAATTGTTAAATGTTCTAAAACTTGTTATCCTTTTTAAAGTGGAAATAAGAAATTTGGTATAGTTGAGTGACATGCCTAGGGTGCAAGAGTCCTGTCAATAAGCTGCCTTATAAAAAATCCAAGATCCAATTTAAAATTTCGTATCAAAAGCTCAGTTCTACGTTTATCCTTCTCTAGGGAGTTCAGAACGTAAATATTTGACATTCTCGATTTTTTCTGCAGCAACTGGTTTCATTCATTGTCAAAATCTTTTCATGTTACTACTATTTAAAAGTATAGAATCAATATTTTCCAGCTACAAATATTCTGCGCATGCTGTAATCAGGTGTCTAAATAAAAGGTCTTAAGATTTTTTTTTATGACTTTTCTAGTTGAGGTATTTAATGTCTAAAGACATACATAAAAGCTTTATCACATTTTGTACCACTTAGTCAATGATTAAAAAAATTTAAGTTGTTTACCAGAAGTCTCAAATTCCATTATCAGTGGTCAGATTAAGTCAAAGTGCGCCGTCCAAAGTTTGTGCCAGTGTTGCAAAACGTGGCGCGAGAAGCTTACCATATGAGAGAGGCACACAGCCACACGCATGCGCGCAGCCGTCACGTCGCTTTCGAAACCGAACCATAAGTGCAAAGAGGCCAGTTCGGCTAGCTTGTTGGGTTGGTTCGTTGGCTCGTCGATTCGGCACAATTTTTGATTCATATTCAGTTTTCATTCGTCTTTGGTCGCACGTCGAAGTTTCGCGCGTCGCGCATACTCAGTTTTGTCGCTTGTCGTTTTGCCGTCTCGAAGCGTATTCGGTAAAGGAGACTAAGTCTAGCAACAATTCCGGACCCCAATATGATCGCAGACATGCATATGCATATGTATTATTATCGAAATCGAAAGCAGCAACAAATTAACAAGAATGCGTGCCAATGTGCAAAAGTGAAACACATTTTTAGCGAATTTGCCCAAGTCGGTCCGAGGCCAAAACAATTTCTCGAAACATATTGAAACTGATATAATAATATTTCCAAATGTGAAAAGTGTGAATTCGTTTATTGTGCTCATTGGAATGAATGAATGAAACGTAGAAACAAGAACTTTATGCTATGCCACAACTTTGAGGCGTATCGAAAACAACTTTTACCCGAGATTTAAGTCTTTAAAAGTCGCACGTTGTGCTTTAGTTTTATTTTGGTTTCTTGTGCCACAAGGTGCACGCCCCCCGTCCAGACGTTTTCTGGGAGGGGGCGTGGCTCAAAGTTGAAAACAAGCTACGAGCGACAAACCGACGAAGCGATTGGAAAGTGCTCGTCGTCGGTCTGTTACGCCCGAGAGCGCAGCGACGATTTTCATTTGATAAATAAAAGTAATATTTAACAGACAGACAGTTAAGCATAATCTGGCAGTAATAAAATGCATACATACATATGTACATATATGCTGCTGCTCATATTTTGATTGTTATGAAAATCAAATGAATTTACAACGTTTACGACCCACGCGTTGGTCGATTTTTATCGACGACCGACGATCGACAGCAAAAGCAACGACCTCGTCGTCATCGGCTTTGTCGTCGGCGTCGGCGTCGGCATCTTCGCTTTTACTTCAAACCGAAAGAGAGAGTGTTTGTCCAGCTCATTAGCGTTTCTGTGTACCGGTTTTTCAATCTGTTGTGGTTTTTCGGTTTTTTGTCTTCTGCGCGCTGAGCGGAAGAGAAAGAGAAACGTGTGATGGCTTTATTAAATTAAATTAAGCCAACTAAGGATAAAGCTTCCGATTCGGTGCACATCTCCGGCGGCACGAGTCGTTCATAAAGCTATTTTATAATGCGCGTACTTATGTTGATCTCTTTTTCTTTTGCTCGCTCGCTTCCATGAAATAATTTCGAGTAAATGTTATGTTTTTCTTCATTTTGTTGTTTTTGTTCAACGTGAAGCTAAGCTCTTCCGCTCTGAGTGCGTGTAAGTGTTCATTCAACACTAATGAATTTAAAATAAAAACATTATACGCAAAAGATAACCCCCAAGCGAAGCAAACGAATCAAAATAAAGCGCGCCAAAAGTTACAAAAATGAATTTTTTCGTTATCGGATTTCTCATCATGCAGGCGGCAAGTGAGTAAAAACTGAATTTTCCCGTACCCTTTCACGGGGTTCGGCTACATTGAATATGAAGACTTGTGTAATAATTTGTTGGATCTTGGTAGATTATATTTAATTTAAGAAAAAATTAACATATATAGTAAATAAACTCATTTGATATATACCCATTGTAGCTCAGGCAGCTTCGTCAATTAGCTCATTTTAATTTGTTACTTCGGTTAATTAAATGTTATTAACAGGTTTCGGGTGAGTTTCGAAATCAAGTTCGTGCCTTAAGTCTTCTGTGAGCGCTGCCTTGTCACGCATGAAATAAGTTTATAAACTGTGGCACTTGCCACACAAACAGAGGCACATGAGGTATGCTATTAAGACACAAATTCTTGTATATCATGTTCGCGGGTTTTATCCACACTCGGCAGAAGAAGATGGTAAAGAAGAGGAGGCAGAGGCAGAAGCCCGTCTGATGCTCTGGAAATCATGTAACAAATTCAAGTTGCTTAAACTGGTTGTACTTAGCCCGAATTGCAACTAACTCAAATGAGATGAGAGGCAAATTCGACTCACCTGTTCCACCTCCATGCTCAGGTGATCGAGGTGGGTTGGCTCAACAAAAGCGCACACTAAAAACTGTAAAACGACTGCGGCTTCAGCAAGTATTTTCCAACTTTGTCACGACTTTAATTGCAGCTATCGATGCTTACTGGATTTTTGAATACTCTGCTCCGCCTGCAAAGCGGTATTTGGTGCTGTGACCCTTAAAAAGCTGGTAATTTTAACTGCCTAAGGTATTATCTTTATCTTTAGTTGCACCTTTCTTGTTAGGAATTTAATTTGTTTTTGGCGGTAATATTGTTTTTGCGCATTGTCTTTGCGCTCAACCCGATTAGTCGGCTAGCTTCCGTCTGCGTGGGGGTGGGGGATATCTTATAGTAGCACTGAGGTTTAACATTGCAAACAAGCCCGAGAACCATGTTAGCCATGTAGCCTGCCCAATGACTTGCAAGAATTCTTGTACTTAAGACTTCGTTTGGTTCTTGGTCTCGATTTGTGAATATGAAGCCGAAAGATTATAACTCATAATTATAGCTACACTAGGCTGCTTACGCTGCTAGCTAAGTGTGTGCTCGGCTTGCCAAGCTGGAAGAGTGCCCAGTTCACTCATTATTATTTTCATTCAGGGCCGCCGCAATTTGGCAGGTGTCTGGATATAATGTTGACCATTTAATCTTTGAAGCTATTAATCAATTCGCATGCAAATCAAAATACCAATTTGATTTCGCGCTAACCTTCGCTCTCAGCAATTTGTCTCAAGTGTTACAAATCACGTCTCTCGTGGGCAAAGCACAATTTCGACTTAGTCAAGTGTCAAAAGCGAAACCAATCCATAAACACACAAATAAAACCTACCGCACAGATCGTCATTGAGAGATACTGGTGTATTATGAGCATTCTGCCTAGCACAGCACAGCACGCCACGCCCCAGTCATCGTCGGTCGTCAGAAAATCGGTCAAGTTCAGGCCCATGCTGGGCAAGTAGAGCAGAGTAGACCATGCTCGGATCATGCCGATTCGATGTTAATTATCTTTTCGGCTTGCGATGCCATTCGCCACGCTGCGAACCCGGAGCACCGATAAATCTGCATAAGCCGAGCGTATATCATTTGCATACAACCAGCGAGAGAATGTGAATTGGTCGCAGTGCGAAGCTGGAATGCGGCAAGTGCAGTTTTGGATCACAGTTTTACCAGCTAAGATCCAGCTGAATCATCTTCAGGCTAGGAAGATGCCCGTGCACGCCCTATGCAATTGCCCAATGACCCAAAGCGGACCCGCATCAATGCTGTGTTTGTGTGGCCAAATGGCGGGAGCAGCTCATCAAGGTGATGGCTTCATCTGGGTCTGAGTCTGGCAATCGTGCTGGGTGATTCATCAATTCATTGAGATGCGTCTTCAGCCTTTGCGGCCTTTTTTCCGCGCTTGCTTTATGTACGTCGTCTGCTTTTGTTTGGTGGTCAATGACGCAGCGCTTTGACTGCTCCGATCATTCTCTTTTAGGTAGTGAGTTTGCGTGTGCGTGTGTGTGTATATGTGCGTGAGTGTGGCTTATTTTTATATAACCCACATATTGGCAGAGGGCTTTATGCAACTTCTTGCTACAAATAGCAGAAACAAAAAGGGCTGGCAGCATCTGTTGTTGTTGCTGTTGCTGCTGCCAAGGGCCACTTAAGCAGACAAAGGCGTAGCCAAGTGCCCAATAATGCTCATACGCTCTGTCGCACTGACAAACAAGTTTTACATGCTTTTCAAACAGCAATGAGTAATTAGTAATTTGCCTATTCGGTTTCTACCTAATTATGCAGCGCGTTGCAAAAACAACTGCACTCCATGACACTTTGAAAACTGCATTGTCACAATGATGGACCGCACAAGGAAGAGGACGCTTTTCAATGGCCAGATCACAAAGTGAAAGGCAAAGTATATAAAACAGACCTTTTCATTCTTCCGTACCTAAAATACAGCCGACATATATATACAATATATCTGAAACTTAAGCTGACTCCATTTGCCATTTCGGCGTGCTCCACTTTTGGCAGATTTGTGACTCAACAACTCCCGCATAACTCAAGAAGGCAGACATCGCGTTTTGCAGACAATTAACAATAAATTAAAGCGTAATTATCGCATCTTCAGCCTCACGCGAGAGTCACAGCCTCAGTGCACTAAAATGTCTGACTTGCGGCGTCTATTGTCTCGGGGCTGAGTCTAAATCGAGTTGCTTGTAGGCTGCCTGACTTAGGATACTTAGCCCGCTCACGCGACCCTCGCTCACATAAGACCTTCAAAGGTTACGCACGCCGACTCCAACTCCAACTCTGACTCCAATTTCATCTCTTAACTCACACATTCCGTGAGATTTGTTGCGGACTCATTTACTCACCAGGCGGAGCTGCATCACTTCTGAGCGTCTTTCTCACTCAGATATCTTTTTTTCTGATTACACTTCGCTTCTATTAGATATATGATTGGGTTCAATTTGTGAAACTAGTTTGCATAGAAAGTTGCATGTCTAAGGCTGCACGTGCTGATCATAATCTATCTCGAAGCCTATAACTCTATTCAATGAAATGATCAATTATGTTCGCTTTGATAGACGTCTTAATGGTTTTTTACGGTTAAAGTTAAAGCTATTTTTTAACTTTACAAAGAGTTGTTGCCTTTGCAAAGAAATTTGAAATCTGGCTTAGGATCAACAGTCGAGTCTATATAGCCATGTCCGTCTGTCTACCGTGTGAACACCTAGATCTCAGCTATTATAAGGGCTAGGATTTCCAAGTTTGGTGACAATATGTGTTATTATTGCACGCTGATCAAGTTTATTTTGGATTTTGACCACGCCCCGTTCCGCCCCCGTACAGTCAAAATATGATTGTAAGTGTTCTTTATTGTTTTCCAAATAATTTTGATGTACGAGCTGCTGGGTAGCGTGTATATAACAGTCGAGCAAACTATAATGTAGCTTTATTACTTGTCTTAAATAAAATATAGTATAAATAATTTATAATTACGAAAAATACAAATAAAATAAATAGATAAATTAAAATTCCTATAAAAAAAGCTCAAAAGTTAACAAGTTAAAATAATTTTATAATTTTATCTAAATTTAAACAAATTTTTAATTAATTGGGAAAATCACATGTAACTGAGTCTTGTTTAAAGATAAGGTTTCTTTCAGATAATTGCGGAGTGTAGTTTTGTTTCGTCTCTCGGTAATAAATAAATATCAGCTCACACCTTATTATTGTAAGTTACGCACACGCACTTGCAAACACACGCACTTGCACTCTCTGGCTCTCAAATTGCAATTTAATTCGACATATTGTGGAGATCTCCTGAAGTGGGCAAACATTTTGATGGGTGCTTTGTTGTCTGGGCCTATCACTCACTGTCAAGAGCAGCCATCGGTCAATTAGCTTAATTGACTGACAAAACGAATTAGCATGCAGATTGCCAGCTGTCACTTTATGGATACATATATATGTACATGTTGTCTGGGCCTAGCGACCTAACGAAGCGGGGAGATTCATCTACGTGTAGGTGTTTGGTAAAGTACATTGAGCAAGGTCAGCTTAGCAGCATTAGCTTCTATAACCACTCGAGATCGGTGTGGTATATCAAAGTTTATTCTGTTCATTTTGTTTTTATGGTCTAATGGCGTTTTTCGTGGGAATTAGAAACCCTATGGCGCTACCGAGGTCAAGTTTGACCGTAGCAATTTATCTAGATATTTATCTCGATCACTGTTGAGATCGCTGCTCCGACCAAAGGGAATGGAATTCTCAGTCGATTTGATTCAATTCAAAATCGCTCACTTTTCAACGATTCAGTTTTGTTTCCTTTTAAAGTCAACAACAACAAAAACAACAGCAACAACAACGGCTTATGTGTGGTATCTAGGCCTGGGGATGGGTCCACCGAATGGGCGACATCAATAGCGTCGCACAATGCGCTCGCACGCTGAAAATGAAAAATATCGAACATAAAAGCGGGCAAACAATGCGAACTGAATGTAAAAATTGTTTGAAATTGTTATAGCTTGGCGCAAAAAGCAAAACATAATACTATATGCGAGTTTTTAACAGGTAGGGGGAAACTGGCGTTTAGAGGTTAAGGCTTTGCGGGCCACATAAAAAGACGCTTACCAGGCCGGCAAACTGCGAATCGGGGTGAGGCTGCGCCCATAATTTATTCGAGATATTTGCATCAAATTGAATTAATGCCCAGCAACAATCGACGTGCGACAAGCAACAATCAAAGAAAGCTTAAAGCACGTCTGTTAGATACCCTGTCGAAAGTTACTATTAAAAACTGTTGAAGTCTACGGAGACTGGACTATAAAAAAAGTTATTTAATAATGTACGTCTGTTTTTATTGTTTTTTGTAGAATAGTTTTAGATCGTGATTAGCAACAAGAAGTCAAATTAAAGAAGTACGCCTAGACAACCAGTAACTATACTTAAAGATATTTGATTTTTGACGGGGACTAGTTATAATTTGAGATGAATTGTATTCAGGTAAAGCAAGCATTAATATGAATTTTGCGACTTAAGCTTTTTAACATATATGTAGTGTGTCGATTACTATAACGCACACCATGCCTCTTGAAAATATTTTATGGTCAGGTATCAATAACACTCCGAAGCTATTTACCTGTATTAATGCTTCCTCTGTCGGACGAGGACCGACCCACTTTCGCAGTAAAAGGCGCTAATTGCTGCTGGGCCGGGTATTAAGTCTGGGCAAATGGGCTGTGAGGAGGAGGCTGATGGCTGATGGTTGCGGCCGAAACGGAAAGTTAGCACATGTTGAGTCCGTTATGTCCGGTCAATGGCACGCTCTCTGGCTTTCTGGCACCGGCTGCATATTTATGCCCCATTATTTGTTCGGTTTCAATTTCTATTTGCTTGGCGTGGCGTGGTGCGACTTGACTCAACTAAACTCAACTCGGTTCGGCTCAGCTTCGTTCGACTCGGCTCGGCTACGGCGACAAGTCATTAACCGAAACCAACTAAACATTTGACATATACAGATGCACGAGAGATGATGACGGTGAAAGCGGGATGTGACTAACGTTCCTCCGCCTCCTCGTGGTTTTCCTCTTCCTCAGCTTCTCGATAAGCTTTGGTGTTATTACTGCTGTTATTGCTGCTGTTGTCTCTGCCTAGTCTATTTGCCGGCTATTGCTCTGCAACAGTCTCGTAGTCGCCACCAGCTACCCAAATTTGTTTACAATGTTTTCTTTTGGTTTTCCACTTTCAATTGCAAAATTAATATTTATTTTGTTAGCTTAGTTAATTGCTTTGCCCCGTCTTGCAGTTACCAATTTGGCGCCAAACAATCAATTTTAATGCCTTCGTTTTTTTTGTTTTCTTCTGCCCTTCATTCATATAGGGGCGTAATTAAAATTGCTGCGCGCAGCCCACACTGCGAATGCTTGATGTAAATTTAAAAAACATTGGCGTGACCATAATGACAATTGGGTAAAAGTGCAAAAAATCGAAATAGTTTAGTTGGGCCTGTTTAGTTTGAGTGCAATGAGTGAAAGTAGTCGATGTATAGTCGTAAACGCGAAGGTGGAGTTTGATTGTTTGATGTTCACCAAACTGCCATAGGATATCCATTGAAACCGATACATTCACTTAATAATCAAACCTATTTTATTATCATTCGACCATTGAAAATGGTCAAAAATGGTATACTAAGTTTGTGCAAATGTATATAATAGGTAGAAGGAGGCGTGGCAGACCCCAAAAAGTGTATATATTCTGACTTAGGCTCACCAGCCGAGTCGATTGAGCCATGTCCGTCTGTCTGTTTGTCCGTTTGAACGCACGGATCTCATCTATCACAAAAGCAAAAGACACCAAATTCAGTATGAAGTTTTAGTAAAAATGCCAAGCCCACCGCCACTACAATTTTAAAGTAAACTTTTAAATACCATTTATTAAAAAGATTTTAAAGTTACAATTTTATGCTTTGGCCTACATAGAGATATAGATAGAGCGATATGCCCCTAACCTTCAAATTGAAATCCGATCGAACAATAATGACAGAAGTTATTTAAGTAACTATTTTCCATAGCATTGCCGCATTCGCCTTGCAGCAAGTTTTGACGTCATTGTTGCGACGTGTTTCTTTAGTCTTAGCATGTGTGTATAAGTAATCAAAGCTGCTATGATATCTTCGCAGTGGCGTCATATTTAATAAATTAATCTAATAGGAAAACGTTGCATAGGTGGCGTTAGAAAATGTGCAGAAATTCTTTTTAGAATTCAAAGTAACGACATTCCGAAATTGGGCGAATAGTATCCTACTGTCGGGCGCGGACGACTGTACCTTACCTGACCAGTTTTAACTTTTACTATTTGTCAGTTCCTTGCTTTTTACAGAGGTTAGAAATATTGGATGTCAGATTAAAAGTCAAAACTATACGAGCTATAAGAAAGCCAATTAATACAAAAAGGCAGACAATCGTATTGCATTAGGAAATTAAGCATTAGCTAATCTTATTTAAAATAAATTATATAACATGTCTGACTTCGTACTTTTAATGCTAAAAAAGCTAAAAAGCACTTTATAGTTTAGGATCGCCGCCCTGGCCAAAAGCAATTGGCAAGGTTATGGGGTCTTGCATGTCGATGATGAGATAGGAATTGGGTTCTTGTGTCCAAAGATGTAAATGATGCTACCTTGTCATTTGGCTCCAAATTATGTGGTTTTGGGTCCACTAATGGAACCCATCGTATAAGCGAGCGAATACGTGTGTAACCCCCGGCGAACCGCAGAATATGCTTAAGACTCAAAGTTCGACCCTCACTAATGGCAAAGTCTAAAGCACGCTCCATTTTCCTTGAACCAACAACTGAGACCAATTGCCGATGTAATTAAATGGTTGGTACAGGCACCGCTCGCTAAGTGGTGCTATGCACTGACTGCCTGACTCGATCGAAGCCAACATCGGTTCAAACCTTGATTGCTCGCTTCATAAATGTGCATGAACTAGCCGTCGTCATCGACTCTAAAGCGTGTCGTACGCGTATTTTGTAAGAATCCACACATAGCGCGACTATTTCATGTCCCACTTGACATGCTAACAATTTAATTTGAACCTTAGATATTGCAATCTGGCTTTGTTGGTTCGGGTCGTTGTCTGGTTTTATGTTGTTGGGTTTGGAATTGGCCAACATAAGTCACATTATTCGCACTGAAATGAATCTTTTCCATCATGTCATCGTCGTCGGTCTCGAAATGAGTAGTTATTTAGGCAATTTGTTTACTGTCGAACCGCATCGAGAGTAAAGTTCTACTCATAATAGATGGAATGACCAAACAGGAAGGTTTCGCTGCGTGTCAGCAAGTTGCTGCCCTTTGGCCCCGCCTCGTTAAGTATCATAATGCGGTCTATGATTGCAAATTAAAAAACTTTTCCGTTTCAATGCGAACTTGCAATCGCCTTTTCGTTCGATTTGACACCTTGATCATTTTAACGCTGCCTCGTTGTGGCAATCATCAATCAGAGGTTTGGTCAACGTGTCTTCAAGATTCACAAACTTATTTGCATATACCAAATGTGAACATATATTTTGGACTTATCGCATTCGTCACAATCTTAGTTAAGACTTTGTTATTGCCTGCAAAAACTGTGCCACCGTCAGTCACGGCAATATTAAGACAACGGTGCCTGGCCCAACCCAGGCCAAAAAGAAACCCAACCCAACCCGCAATAGTCCTAAGCCCGCATTATAAATATACTTAATGTGTATGCGTCGTTTGTGTATAATTGATATTATGGTAGTGGAACTCGTTATACCCATTTTTGTTTTATTTTTATTTTCATTTGAATTATCCTAACTAAACTCACCAACAGTGTACTAACCGAATTTCACCTTTGTATTATATCTTGAGAACTCTATCCTATTCTGTGTATGCTTTTTATTCTATTTACTTATAGGATTGGCTTGCGGGACATGCGTTTTTATGTCCGATTTCGGTTTTACACTCGATTGTAACTTCAAAAAATCTGGACTGTTTCGTGTACGAAATTTGGGTGGCGTTAAGGCGCATTTCGGTTTAGGTAAATCCACTTGGACTCAATCCCAACCAATATTCCAGTAACAACCACCCCCTCCACCCGATACCAACTATAATAACGACTTTTATTATATATTAGCCGTATTTATAGTAACTCTTGTCCATATTGCCCATATAATGTATATACAATCGAATATCGAAGTGTGTGTATATAGAGACTTGTCTAAATCAAGTCGCGCTCTAATCGTAGCGTTTAAGCCATCAATGAATTCATGCCAATGCCAATGACAATGTCAAGTCGCCGTAGCTATCGCGTAAAAAAGACGCAATGAACAGACTGCGGAGTGGAGAGTGGAGGGCGAAGATCGAGATATGGTTCAATATCCGTAGCATTGACCGCCGTTTGGCCATCTCGATTCACTTTTTATCTGTACATATAATCCAAACTATGATCACACAAAAGCCAAAAACTGCGCCAGGGATAAACAAAAGAAGCGTGAGACAAAGCCGCCTAATAAACTCTTTCCCAGTGGCAGGCCTTGTCTCCGCCATCTCGATCTTTAACAACGTCTCAATCGCCGTCTCGGGCAGCCGCCACGTCTTTTGTTTTAGTGTGATTGATGGCTCATGACGCAGTGTAAACCTAATCATAATTGCTTTTAGGTCTTAGTGTGGGCGACGAGTTGGGCTTCAAGGAGTCGCTTAGCAACTTGGAGAGCGATCGCCGACGCGCTATCAGCGCCAAAAATGGGTTGCCCGAGTCGATTGGAGTGCTGCCCTCCTCAAAGCAGCAGGAGGTGAGTGACCAAGGAGTATCCTTTCATCTAGCTAACTTTAAACCTTCCTTGCAGGCCCACATACTCACACAGCAGCCGCTGCCGGAGAAGCGCATCATTTCTCGCTCAACGGGACCTGTGCCTAACAATCTGCAGCTACTGCAGCAGGTGGCTGTGGCAAAGTTGCAAGCGCAGCAGCAGCAACAACAGCAGCAGACGCAGCTAATGACGCAGGCGCGGCCACTGCCCCTGGGTGTTCCCGCTTTCCGGCCTATACCACAGAAGCCCGCTGTCCTGGAGCTCCAGCCGGCATCAGTTGGCGCACAACGTCGTATCGCAGTGGATACGCCGCAGCCGCGTGTGAGTGTCAACAACAAACTGGTGGAGAGCAACGATAAGCCGGTAAGTAAGATGAAACATATGATTCGTTCCTGCTTTCTTCACTCTCTGGCTTTGCAGCACTCCAATCGCACGTTCCATGCGGACAATCCGGTGGTGTCGCAGCCGCAGGCAGTGCCCGTCTTTCAGGCCATGCCGGAGTCCATTGCACGCATTGCCCATGTTGGTAAGACGGAGGTTGCGCATCCCGAGCAACGAACGCAGGCAAAGCATCCAAATTATCTGCAGTTTGAGGAGCCCAAATTCGATCTAAGGGATGTGACTGTTGAGGAACTTGCTGCCGCGGCTAATGTCACTGTGGACACTATCAAGCACGCCATCTATGTGCGCGAACAGCAGCTAAAGGCGGAGCATCGTGCCATGCTAGCATCCAAGTTGCGGGAGGAGTTCATGCGTACCTCCACTGAGAAAACAACAACAACTACGACGACAACCACTTCGAAACCCAGGCAGCTTGCCGAGCACAAGGTATCCAAGGTGAGATGCACTTCAACATTCCTACAAGTTGTCTCTACATCTTCTTTGTGACTAGGTCATGAATGCACCCAAGGAATACTATCCCGTGGGCTATGACAAGAACTTTGATGATAACTTCAGATCAAAGGTGGATTTGCCGCCCACAAGCTTCTCCTGCGGCAAGCAGAAGCACTTCCCGGGACTCTACGCCGACACCGATCTGGGCTGCATGGTAAGCAGGCAGAGATCTATTTATATTTATATTCGGCACTGTAATTGTAATTGCAATACTCGCCAGGTGTTCCACGTGTGCGCTCTGACCGATGACGGCATGGTACGCAAATCCTTCTTGTGCCCGGAGAACACGCTCTTCGACCAGACGATTCTCAAATGCAATTGGTGGTTCTATGTCGACTGCAGCGCCAGTACCAGTGTCTACGACTCGAACATACCCATCTCGAAGAGCTACCAGCTCATGAAGAGCCTTACGTACTTCTCCAAGTACAACAGCCAGAAGAAGGAGCAAGACGGGGATAAGGATGAGAACGCTGTTGACGTAGATACGCTGCGCGAATCCATGGAGGGTGTGGCCCGACGCCTGGACCAGGCGAAGAACGCACAGACTCAGTTGGAAGAAGTGCCGTCATCGGCGCAATCGAAGGCCGAACACAAGCACATTGTGCCCGAGAGCGAGCCCCAGCAGCAGTTGGCCAACTAGTGTTTAGATCACGTAATTGCTATCTGAGATCTAGGTTAAGTTAAGTTCACGATCGAGCGTCTCTGGTCGATTTTCCGTCAACGTCATATAGTCAATGTCTTGCGAAAGCCAACGGTTGTCTGTAGTCTCTGGCCAATCATCTTAATTTCCTGGGGCAGCTCCTCGAGCCCGAGTTGGTGCCAGATCCTAGCTGTAGCCCCTTAGACCTAAACTAGCTATTTTTAAGTGGACTATCTGTAGTTAAACGACGTAATCGAGTGCGATCCGTTAAGAGTGTGGTAATCCAAGCGGTTCGAGCTATTGCATATACCTATTACTATTTATTTATTGTATTTTTCGACAAATAAAACTTGTTATCCCCATAATATTACTGAATATCCTCAAAATAATAATCTGAGTACTGCAAAAGCGTGCTAGAAATATTGCCTGAATCGAAGGTATTGTTTAACCTATCTGATAACTTTTTAAAATATTTCCAGAATGAGGTTGATGTTTGTGAATCGGCGTTGGTGTGCCATCCGAACAACTGAAGAAAGCTACAGTCGAGCCTGTCCAAAAGTCAGATACCCTACGCGCAGTTTTGGGAGCTCCTTACACGCTCACCAACAATTTGCAGAAGAGCGTTGACAGCGGTTTCAAATTTCTAGGTTTAAAGTTCTGATTTTATTCAATTTAAAGGAAAGGTTTATTGGTTCATTATCATGCATAAACTACATGTATTCTAAAATTTGTGAGACAAGTAAAATATAAATTTGTGAAAAAATTAAAGCAGAACTACTCTACAAAGTTACATAGGATGCTCGTGTCACTACATATTTACTATTTTACGCATACACTTCACGACAGATGAACAGACAGGCAGGTATGCTCAAATCGTCTCGACTGCATATGCGGAGCGTAAATATATATGTTAGATATGTATGAAATGCGGGTTTTGTCCCTTCTTTTGCTGCCTGTTACATACATTTGACCATAGTTTTTTTTTTTTTTTTTTGTTTGCATGCTTTTCCGCCTAATGGTGCTGCTTATTTTTATTTGTCAATTGTCCAAACGAAACATAATTGTAATAAATAATTGAGTTCAACTTAAGAGCTAAATGAAGTTACATGCTAGACGCAGCGAAATCTCTGCTTACGACTGTTTGCGTGGAGGCGATGTCGACTCCTGCACATTGCGGTCGCTCTTGTCGTGAATGTGAACCGCTTCGCTGAGCTCAACATTAGCGTGGAGGGCGGCATCGTTTGCATTGAGCTGCGCCTCCTGGGCGGAGAGTGTGGCCTTCTCGGCCGCCTCACGCGTCTCCTCATAGTCCAGACGTGCGGCATACATATGCGACTCGGTCTGCTCCAGTTTGGCCTTGGCATGTGCTACCATATCTATTTGAGATGCCAATTCCGCGGCGGCTTCCGCGGCCGACTTCTGCGCCAGCTCCGAGGCGGATTGGGCATTGTTGAGAGCGGCAGTAAGCACACTGACATGATTGATGGCCTGCTGGGCGGAGAATTGTGCGGCCTTGGCCGAGCGTTTGGCCTGCTGCAGTTGTTGCAGTTCATTGTCCACGGCCTTGTGGGCTTCCACGCTCTGTTCCTCTAGGCGGCGTAGCAGCACCTCCTTGCCCTTGAGCACAGCGACCGCCGTACCAGCCGCCTGAGCCGCTGCCTGGGCAAGGGTGCTCTTGGCCACATACGAGGCCTGTTTGCCGGCCGCATTCTGGCTGGCCACGGCAGAGATGGCTTGATTCGCCGATCCCTTGGCAATGCTGCGCAGTCCGTTGTCCACCAGGAAGCTGCCACCTGTGCTGCTGCTGTGTGAGCTGTGTGAAATGTAGTCTGCACTCTCGTAACGCGTAGGTGGACTACCCAGTTCATGGTGACTGTGGTGCTCGGAGAAGTCGTCGTGATTAATAGCCTCGAAAGTGTAAGGCGGCACCTCGTGTTCGATGACTACAGTCTGCGCCGATGCGGGGGCATGCTGGGGATGAGGAGGCGCATGTGGTGGAGGCGGCACACTGAGATGGTATTGGGCATCCTTACGCTTAACCTTTCGACCAAATGCGGGCACCTCTGCTAAACAGCCGGAAGAGATCAATTTCATTAAACATTTGGCATGTACATACACGTATGTATGTAAATCCCGTTGTCGAGCCTTGACTTACCAAACAGCAACAGCAGCAGCAGCAAGTGCAACATTGGCGACATCTCGACGTGGACTTTGGTTTATGCAACGCGACTGCAAATGAAGGAGACAAACAAAACGTCTTATATAATCGCAAGGCAGACAGGAAGTAGCGGATGCTGCAGGTGTGCGCTCTTTTTGTGCAGACCAACAGATCACGTGGCGGGTGGAAAGCGCCGTTATCCGTTTAAACGTTTAAAGCACCTGCAGTTACTGTACGTCCGGGCGTAAGCGAAAGTACGTTGCGAATGCAATCCTATCCACGATCTAATGAGAAATTTGTTATATGCCTTTTTATTTTGTTTTCGTGTGCGTTTTTATACCCGCTACTCATAGAGTAGAAGGGTATTATAACTTTGTTCAAACCGAAAATGTATGTAACAGGCAGAAGGAGACACCTCCGACCCCATAAAGTATATATATTCTGGCTCAGGATCAACAGCCGAGTCGATATAGCCATGTCCGTCTGTCCGTCTGTCTGTCCGTGTGAAAATCTAGATCTCAGCTATTATAAGAGCTAGGACAACCAAATTTGGTGACAATATGTGTTATTATTGCACGCTGATCAAGTTTATTTTGGATTTTGGCCACGCCCCCTTCCGCCCTCGCAAATCGAAAAAACATTGATTACAAGCGCAATTTTGATGCCATATTGTTCATTTTCGGTTTACATGATAACTATAGCTAGCCAGATGATCTCTAAAAATTTGGTAACAATCGGATAATAAACACAGAAGTTATTCAGCTTAACGTTTTCCACACCTTGCAGCATTGTGCCGAATCGTGTGTGCGTGTACGGTGGTGAAATGGGTTAAGTTGTGGACTGCAAAACGAACAATACTATTATGCATTTACGGGTTCGAGTCCCGCCCGCATCAAAAATTAAATGTGTGCAAAAATGTTTTTTTTTTTTTTTTAGATTTTGACTTTGCATAAATATTATAAGTCCATAGCCTTTTACGGTCAAAATATAATTGTAGCCGTTTTTTTGTTCCGCAAATAAATTTTGTACAAGCAGCTGGGTAGCGGGTATATTACAGTCGAGCACACTCAACTGTAGCTTTCTTACTTGTTGTTTTTATGATCAGCCTATCTGAATTTATTTGTTGGCTCTTTTATGTAGCAAACAAATGAAAGCAATAAGTTGTCGAATTTATCGAGTGAATATTAAATAACTATAAATCAGTTTGAATTGCATTATACAGTTGTTAAATGTGGGATACAATAAACAACCAATTATACTAACTATATATACTAAATTAACTGATTAGATCAGATCAGATTTAAAATCATTGAACTGAACTCACATCCTATTGTACTTTCTGGTGCATCATCCTGTAAATTACTAAAACAAGCCGGAACAGAGCGATATATTAATTATCCTCGAAGCCATAAAGATATAGCCGATATAGCCATGTCCGCCTGTCTGTCTATGCGACAGCCAAGATCTTAGCTATTAAAGGACTTGTCCTTTTGATGACAGTATGTGGCATAATTGCACGCAGATCAAGTATGTTTTAGAATTTGACAAATTTTAATTTGGGTAATATATTATTCATTTTTATACCATTCGACCATTGAAAATGATCAAAAATGGTATACTAAGTTTGTGCAAATGTATGTAACAGGCAGAAGGAGACGTGGCAGACCCCACAAAGCATATATATTAATGCTCAGGGTCACCAGCCGAGTCGATTGAGCCGTGTCCGTCTGTCTGTCCTTCTGTCCGTCACGCGTCTGTGTGAACACATAGATCTCAGCTATTATAAAAGCAAAAAGCTCCTGGAGTTCATTTTTAAATTTGAGGTGCCATGCCCACGGCCTCTGAAAATTGATTAATACATTTGTAAGGTTGTGGCGAAAGTATTAAAATTTCAACGTTTTAACACACACATAGATGTAGTATATACATATATAGTATATGTATATACATATATTCCAAATTTCAAGCCGATCGTATCATAAACACATAAATTATTCAATTACACGTTTTCTGTAGTTTCGCTGCTTGTGCTTTTGCAGAATATCGTGACATCATCGTCGCGATGCTTCGATTCAGCCGTAGCGTGTATAAAGCTGATTGCTACGATACTATTCAAAGATCTCATTTAAACAATAGGTGGCATATGAACTTGTGCAGAGCAAATAAAAGTGTGATAATTACTTTCGAAACTGTGCGAATTGTATCTTACTGTCGGGTGCGCTCCGTCTGCCATCAGCCATCTCTGAAAAGTTGCTTACGATTGGACAATAAATAGAGAAGAAATGTTTGCATGCACTTGTAATTAACTTCTTTCATCACAAATTAAGGATTGACCCAGTGTTACCCATCTGTTGAACTGTATCAAAGTCTCTTACGGATAAAGCGATCCAGTAGAATTTGTTTTTAACTGTGACAATACGCAGCAAGCAGAACCTGTTTGACTAAAAGGCCAGGACCATGTTAGACAAAAACTGGCCACTGCCACCAGTCTTCCACATACGCACACACTTACCGATCACACGTCGACCACACACACAGTCAGCAGACACAGTAATAACTCAATTGACAGACACACTCAGTTTAATACGCCACTTACACGACGACACGGATGTTGCGCCTACGCGACGAGTACGTCCTGCGTGGTGGAAAGGCGAATCACTTCTAATGCTAGCCACAAGACCAGTAGCCGCTGGCTGTAGAAACGAGTCGACAGGTTCGCTTGAAAACGCTTTTACTTTCGCGGCGGCAGCAGCGGAATTGCATTGAAATGCATTTGCAAGTTCGGTGTATACTCAACGGCGATTGCCAGCAACCGGCTGAGAGCGGCAGGCATTTATAAACGCTCAATGGAGCAGGCATTCGGTGCGGCTCGGCTTGGTCTCGGCTTGTCATCTGGCAGCAGGCGGGATGCGGCAGGCAACAGGCGGCAGGCGGCAGTCGGCAGGCGGCGACCCGATCGTGTCGACTCGTGTGCAATGAAAGTGCAAACCCGTTGTTCGTTTACTTTATGAGTTTGCAATGCGGCGTCAATTGCTCCGTTTTGTTGGTAAGCGATGAAAACACCCTGAAACAGCAACTACAACAACAACAATGGCAACTGGCCGGGTCATTGCTTTATTGTTCGACCATTGGGTAATTTGAAGCCGCTAGCGTATTGATGCAGGCGCATTTCATAATTGCCATGAGAAGGTTTAAACGGCGGTGATGATGGATATGACATCTGCCAGATCTGTATATAATGTATGTTTGCGACCATATGCAGTGATAGCAAACGGAAAGTCATACTTCCTACATGAGGAAAAAGAAGGTTGACTGAGCTACAAAATACTTTGCTGGCATTGCGAACTGATCGAGGAGGTTGCTTGCTTATTTACATACCTTATTATACCCTATGAATGAACTTCCACTTTTCAAAAGGGTATATGCACTTATTAACAGTCCTTTCCAATTCAGTTTTCCACGAGTTTTCTAATTGCATTCTTCTTTTTACATACATATGAAACATTATATAGCCCATGAAAACCTGATAGTACCCTATTTAAAGCCCAGTAAGTTGTTTATAAATTTTGTTTTTCTTATGGAAACAAAGGCGGCTTACCCGAATCGCATAAACAATTCAATGCAAAAACAGTGACAAAAGAAAAGATGTAAGATTACAGTTATGCAACACATGGTACATATAACAATTCAGCTTACACGGTTTATTTTTTTACGAGTGGGACAATAATTAATTTAAAATTCGTTTTAGAGCACTCTACTTCCAGAATTTCTTAATTGACATATTTTTCTCAGAGTCCTTCTGCATTACCTTGGAGACGGCCATTTCGAAGTCCTCCTGGGTGACATGGATGCGACGCTCGCGGAGCGCATACATGCCGGCCTCGGTGCATACGCCCTTGACCTCGGCTCCCGAGGCACCGGGCATAAGCTCCGCAATCTTGCGCAGATTGATGCCCCGAGTCAAGTTCATTTTTCTAGAATGAATGTGTAAGATGTCCACGCGTGCCTCCTCGCTGGGCGGTGGGAACTCGATCTTGCGGTCGATGCGACCAGGACGCAATAGCGCCTGGTCTAGCACGTCAATGCGGTTTGTGGCCATGATGACCTTGATGTTCTGCGATGCCTCGAACCCATCCAGTTGATTAAGCAGCTCTAGCATGGTGCGCTGCACCTCGGAATCAGCGCCACGTCCGGATTCAAGACGTGATGAGCCAATTGAATCGATTTCGTCCATGAATATGATAGACGGCGCATGCTCTCTGGCCATCAAGAATAGCTCACGCACCATGCGTGATCCCTCGCCAATATATTTCTGCACCAGCTCCGAGCCGGAGACGCGTATGAATGTGCACTCCGTGTGATGGGCGACAGCGCGAGCCAACAGCGTCTTGCCTGTGCCCGGGGGCCCGTAGAGTAACACGCCCTTCGGCTGGGCGATGCCTAGGGCATCGAAAAGTTCCGGATGCTTGATAGGCAGCTCGATGACTTCTTTGATTTCGGTGATCTGTTTCGACAGCCCACCGACCATTTCATATGTTGAGTCGGGCACCTTCTCTACCAGCATAAGCGACACAAGCGGATCAACCTTGTTTGGAAGTATCTTGTGCAGTGTGTAGCTATCGTGACGAAGAGCCACACGACTGTTTGTTGTGACGTCATTGATGTCGATGTTCTTCTCCACGTTCACAACATACTTGCCATCGTGGTGCACCTTGACTAACACCTTTTTCTTATCAATTGGCTTGACTACCTCCCCCACGTAGCTGCCCTGTTCCTGTAACAGCTGCAGCTCCTCGCGCAGCATTCGCACTGCAGCGAAGGGAAATCTCAGTAGATAACCGTGCCATGTTTTGGACAACATTTCCGCTTACCTTTCGAGTTGAGTTCGTTTCGCTGCGCTTCCAGGCGCTGTAAATTGCGCTGCTTCTCCGATACAATGAACTGAAGCTCCAGAATCTTCTGCTGGTAATACGAACTGAGGCCGGCTCCATCCTTGTCATCTGAATTCACTTTTTTTTGCCCCGACGTCTGCGGATCTTCCTGAGCTTTCTGGCGGCACAGTTATTTGGATTACCTATTCGTTTACATGCTGCATATATGTACTTACCGGAGGCGGCATTTTTATTTGTTTATCGAAATTTGCTAGAAAAACTTAACAATACTTATTTGTCTGAGGGCCGGCGCTCAGTAAGTATATTTTCTAAATTCAAGTTCCGATGAGACGGCAGTTTAGGTTTGAGCTTAGTGTTGGAAAATGTGTGTGCCGTTATCGGTTGCTGTGCTTCCTGACCAGGGTGACCAACTATTTATACCATTCGACTATTAAAATTGCTAAAAAACGGTATACTTAGTTTGTGCAAATGTATGTTACAAATGAAAGGGGCCGTGACAGACCCCACAAAGTATATATTTTCAGACTCAAGAACACTAACCGTGTCGCCATGAAGGTTTCTGTATAGCATGGGTTGCTGGAGTTTATTTGTATGAACATAAATAAGTGCAATATAAATTTATTCCCCAAAATATAATGTTAACGTTTTCCAACGTCATCGTCGCGTTGTTTCAATTCAGCCGTAGCGTGTGTAAACCTGATTGCTATGACGCTTACATATGTAAATGGCTCTATTCAAAGATAGATCTAATTTGAACAATAGGTGACAGATGAACTTGAGCAGAGATTTTTGATGGAAATAAAAAATTGTGAACATTTCTTCAAAACTGGGCTACTGGTATCTTACTGTCTTTCTTTAATTCTTTTTTTGTCCATTACTATTAGAAGTGAGTTTCTCAGTATTAGAAAAGTTTAAGAAAATTTTTATATAAAAATGTTAAGCTATGGCATTAATGTTATTTTGCTGAAACTTTCCCACTTCTTCTAGAACGAGCGGAAAAGTACAAATTTTAAGTTGCGTGAAAAGGAACAGAATTTAAAAGAATAAATTCATAAATTTACACAGTTTTTAGTGTTCCACAAAATGTATTCATTTATTTTTATACTTCTTATTTATTATACCGTTAAAATAATATTTACCGATTTTTATATTTTCTAACAACTTTTTATTTTCCCAGATAAAACACAACATTAATAAAAGGTTATTAATTTTACTTTACAAGTTGTATTATTATTTCAATGTTATGCTGCATTTTAAAATTTTGGTTGCTTTCCACAACATTTATGAGCAGCGTACTTTCCTTAAACGCGTTGCTGAGGAGGAATAGCCTGAAAGTAGGCAACACCTCGCACACGACTTTAGTGGAGCCACTAAATATGAGTGTTGCCAACTTTTGAAATCAAAATTAGCTGTTTTTAGCGGAATAACCAAGTTGCCTGCAGTTTAACCTTCTTTATTGCATAATAATAAGTAATCTGGAGTTGGTGCTACTTGCAGTTTTAAAAGATATCCCGCCAAGAAATTTAAAAAAACAAACTGATTTGAGCAAATAGCTGACCTAGCAGCACTACTTATATTATAGATTAGGGGTATAATGAAATAATTAGAGGTATAACAACAATAGTAAATACAACAGGTTACGATGCAATCACGGAACAAGAAGTACCTTCGATTGTAACAATTAAACGTAAAAAGTTGATTGAAATTGCGAAAACAGAATGAAGGATCGAAGATTGATTAAACGCACCCGACCTAAACTGGCCTGCGTCATTTGAATTAATATTTACGGCACTAAAATATTATTAATTAAGCCGCAACCTTCGACTATCTTATCGAGTATTATTCATTGCCTCAGAGACACACAATTCGGCCGTGAATTTATTAGCTGGATCAATCGCAAAATCACGTCCCGTCAACCAAGTTAAGGGAAAGTATTAAATCTGGCAGCGCATTTGATTAGATATTGCATAATCCAGGCGATCTTTATATATGGCAAACTTGCAATCATAATATAACAAATCAAATATTTTGGTTGTCCAAAAAAAAAAAATAGCGATGTTTATGGCCGATCTGCCAATCTCTGTCAACGGACTATAGAAAGTCGCACCAACTCAACCAGCCGAGTGAAGTGTAAAAAAATATTTGTGCTTTATTTAAGTACTTGCTAATACTCCTATATATAATACTATCTCACAGCAATCTCAGAGACGATAGCAATGAGGTGCAAACTTTTGTTGGATTCGGCTTCGCTACAATCGCTACAATCGAACAAAACCGCATCCGAATTTACAATCGAATAAATAATGAAAGATTGCTTCAACTTAAATGCTAATTAAATTTACGGAAAATATTTGACTATTTGGCTGGTGACGTTGGTCTGCGTGGGTTTCTCTACTACAATTTTTTTTCTCTTTCTGTTTCGTTGATACTTCTCTGGTTTTCTTCGGTTTTTTTGCTTCGCATAGCGCGCGAAACAAGTCGCTGGCCTCGCGAAAGCATTGAAATTGGTCTAGCAGAGTTTTGTGAAATAAATACAAAGATTAAGACTAAAACAAATCTATCATTTAACGAGGTTATATCGTCGGCGTCGTCATCGTTGCGGGCTTCTCGGCCAGCTTGTCGTGCAGCGCGACGATGTCATAAATGGCCACCAAATTTTTGTTTAGGCCCTCGAAGACCTGCGCCACCCGCGGCTGCAGATTGTAGAAGAGCAGCGGTTGCTCACGCTGTGCGAAATCCATGATCATCGTCGAGATGACCTTGGCGGCGGTGAAATCAGCCCCATAGATGTGAGTGCAGTCGAGCACCACGGGCAGCGTTGACTTGACGCCCTGCTTGTTGATAACCTTGCGCACAAACTCCATTGACGGGAAGATGAGGCAGCGGTCGGGCGTAAGCATCAGGTAGCGCTGACCACTTGGTGTCTGTGTAAAAGAAAGAATGCTTAGAGATTGTTGCGCATGTTTAACCTTAAGGTGGTATACTTACCGAGAGCGTCTCTATGCTGAGCTTAGGTCGCGCTGCCTGGTAGAGGATGAAGACAACATTGATGCCTATGCCTACCAAAATACCCAGCTGTAGCGGCAGCACCAGGCAGGCAAAGAACGCGCTCAGTCCTGGGATGAGATCCGTTTCTGTAGGTCAACAGAGAGAAAGAGAGGGAGACAGCAGATTAGCACAGACCTTCCTTGATGGTGCTACTAGGTATATACTTACTCTTGCTATGCCACATCGGCTTGATCACACGGTACTGCACCATGAAAACTACCGCGGCAATGATAATGGCGGCAAGCGCCGCCTTGGGAATGTAGTAGAAACAGGGCGTTAGGTAAAGCAGCGCAATGATGACGATGACGCTGGTGTACAGGTTCGAGAGCTGAGTGCGCACTCCGCTGGCGTTGAGAATGGCGCCACGTGCCACGCCTCCGTTGCTGCGCAGGCCCTGCACAAAAGAGTTGGCCACGTTGCAGATGCCTGACGCGATCAGTTCCTGCGTAGCATCTGTGGGCTTTCCATCGGCTGAACCAAATAAAAGAATAAGCTAATGATTCTCCAAGCGAGAGAGAGAGAGAGAGATCAAGCACTTACCAAATGCCTGGACCACAGCCATCGTCTCGAGCAGCGCTATCAGTGGCACCACAATCAGACCCGATCCCAGCGTGCTGACCATGTCCCAGAAACTCTGTGCGTCCTGTATCAACTCGCCCGTCGTCTCGTTCACCACTGCGTCCATAGAAAACGGAGGTGGTTTAAATTCAGGCATTCCCTTGGGAACGAATCCCACAGTGCGCACCAGGTTTTCATTTCCGCTAATGGACAACCAATAACCCAGCCCAGCTGTGCCACACACGAGCAACGCATTGCGCGCAGTGCCCACAGTCCAAAAAATGCCCGTCATCAACTTTCGGCAAGTGGTCTTATCCTGCTTGGGTCCTACACTGCAGGCGGCCAAGGCGCGCAGGCTGAGCAGAAGCACAATGCAGATCAGGCCGAGCACAAAGTCAGGCCAGCTGATGTTGTGTATGTCGTTAATGATGCTGATCCAGACCTGGAGGAAAGTGTTCCCGCTGGTGTGAATGCCCAGCAGATCTTTCATTTGCGAACTGAAGATTATTAATGAGACGGCGCTGGTGAATCCGGCACCAACAGGTCCCGACACGAAATCAATGAGAAACCCGAGTCGAAATACGCCCATCAATATCTCGATGAGGCCGGTGAGAAAGGTCAGCAATGTGGCCATTTGCCAGCTGCCGCCGGCGATTTGGAAAGAGAGAAGCGCGGAAATGGCCGTGGGTCCGATAGGCACATCCTTGCTGGACCCGATGAATATGTAAATGAAGCAGCCCAGAAAGCAGGCATACAAGCCATACTGCAGATCCAGTCCAGCAATGCCAGCGTAGGCCAGGGCCTGTGGTATTACAGTCAGCGCCACCGAAATGCCAGCGACGATGTCACCAAAGATGTAATCCTTCTTGTATTGCGGCAGCCAGACTATAATTGGGAACCGTTTCTGCAGAGTCTTAAGGCGGAAGATGTTTGCGCAGGTGCTACGACAGCAATCTCCCCAGCCACCTGAGGCAGCCTCGGACTCCTCCTCCTGCTGCACAATGCAGTCGCGCGATGTGTGGTACAGCGTATTGGTGGGAATGTCCACGGACACCTCGGTGCCATTGAAGGCACCGTTGTCATGGCCCGTGTCTTTGGCACTCATCTTCAATCTGTTGTATACGCCCTTCTATCTTTGGCCACTCAACTAGGGCTTCATCCTAGTGATCCACTGAGCTATCACTTCACTTACTCTACACTCTGCACGCGAGAGTCGATTTTAGTTGATTTCTTGGTGAGACAAGCGCGGAACCGAAAGCGAAACAAAAACAAAGACAGCAAATGGCAAATGGCAAAAGCGAAAGACGAGACAAGCGACAAGCGCCAAGACGCAAGAGTCAAACTATTCACGAGCGCGTTGAATGCGGGAATGAATCGAATTCGAGATCGAGCCAGAAGTAGAGACAGCAGCAGCGGCGAAACCGTCGACGTCGTTTGGAGCGCCGAATGCTTGGGAACTGATTATAAATAGGTGCGCGTCGGCAAGTCGACGATTCGCTCGTGTCAGCGTCACCTGCAGCCGCCGCCCGCTACCAGCGACAGGCAGAGCAAACATCCAAGCGAACTCGCCGGCTTTCGTCCGAGTAAAGCCCCCGCAAAACCGGCTCTCGTTGGGCTTTTCATTTGCGGTCACACGCTGTGTGCTTTTGTGAGTATGTAATGTATAGATGAATGTGTGTGTGTGTGTGTGTAGGTGTTGGTGTCATGTAACCGTCGACGGTCCGAAGAAACAAACTCGTGCTGATTAAACCCAAACCAGGCTGCATCTTCTCGAGTCTTGGGCACGGGAGATTCCAGCACGTTGCAGTGACATTGGCAGTGGACGGGGATGGTGGGAGGGAGGGTGGAGCATGGAGCAGGGAGCAGGGAGCAGGGAGCAGGTTAACCAAATCTCGCTTTTCAAGTTTTGCCATTGTGCACGTGTTGTAAGCAACAACTACAACAACAACAGCAGCAACAACAATGCAAATTCCAGTGCCAACTTCATTCTTAGCAAATGATTCGCTGGCGATTTCACACAGGTCACATGATCGCTAGCCACGCTTAATTGGCATGCAGCTCCAGTTGCAGAGAGCGGCAATAGCCCCTGCCCTGCACAGCCCTGCTATGAAGCACTCGCAATATTCGGTTGGGGCTATCACAATATTTGAGCATGATATCTGACTAATCGCAGAAATTGCAAATAAATAAACAATAAAGTTGTGCGAAGAGTGCAGAAAAAAACCCAAAAAACATAACAAGATATATCGCATATTCTGCGAAATTTAACGAGATTTTGTTTACTTCCGAAAATTTCCATGAGCCAGAAGTATGTATGGTTATTGTGTATGAAACCTGATTTAGGGCATAGTACTAGGATGGCAGTAAGTGGTAATCGAGTTAACTTTCGCCGTTAATTGTCGCTCATTGAGGGTGCGATAATTTCCCACTCGACGCGTTTTACAGCCCCGATAAATGTCGATGGTATTAGATAGGTTAGGGTAGGGTAGAGTGGAGGGGTTCTTCGACTAATCAGCTGCTGTGCCGTAAAACAATACAATCGTAAATAAATCAGTTTTAAGTGCGGCCACTGTATATCAGTGGGGTGAGTTAGGGCAATGCGAACCGTGGCTAGTCAGATCGGATAACTGTGCAGTTCGCACAGCAAACAAACAGGAAATGAATGCGAGTCGAACTTATATAAATATGTATATTTTTAAGTATATGTTTATTTATAAGTATAATAAATTAAATCAAATGGTTTGTCTCAAAGCAATTTAAAATCTTCCGCCATTTGTCTAGATCCGAAATGCATTTGCATTAGCGCAGATTTTGCAGTACTTGCACTCGCTTGGTGTTTACCCAGAGAAACTGGATTCTTGGGGAGTTTCTCTGGGGTTTTCTCTATACGACGCAACGCAACATGTGGCGACATGTCTCTGGACTCTCGAGTTGTCTTGAACTCTTCGTGTGAGCAGAATAATAATATAATTATTGTTGACGGAAAAAACGACGATGCTATATGAAATTGTAACCTACAATTTTTAATGAATTGCCCCAGGCAACCAATCAATCAGAATCAAAACACGCACACTCACACACACGCGCAAGCACACACACACACATCTACATACACCTACACACACCTGGTGAGAGGCAGCGGTGCGTCAATATCTAGAGAGCAGGCAACACGTGTTAAGCGGCTGACGAAGAGCTGCACAAGCAAAAACAATAGAAATATTCAATAACGAATGACAAACACAAAACAAAAGCATCGAAAATTTAAAAAAAAAACAGCTTAAACAAGCTTAAGCTCAACAAATAAAAAAGCAAAACAAAAAAAAAACATAATTTAAAAGCAAAAACAAACTCCGAGAAAAAAAGGAAAAAAAAAACAAGTAAGAAAGCTACAGTCGAGTGTGCTCGACTGTAATATACCCGCTACCCAGCTGCTTGTACATAATTTATTTGCCGAACAAAAAAACGGCTACAATCATATTTTGACCGTAAAAGGCTATGGACTTATAATATTTATGCGAAGTCAAAATATAAAATAAAAAAAAAACATTTTTGCACACATTTAATTTTTGATGCGGGCGGGACTCGAACCCGTAAATGCATAATAGTACTGTTCGTTTTGCAGTTCACAACTTAACCCATTTCACCACCGTACACGCACACACGATTTGGCACAATGCTGCAAGCAGCGCTGCCGGCAGCGCTGCTTACAGCTATGGAAAACGTTAAGCTGAATAACTTCTGTGTTTATTATCCAATTGTTACCAAATTTTCAGAGATCATTTGGCTAGCAATAGTTATCATGTAAACCGAAAATGAACAATATGGCATCAAAATTGCACTTGTTATCAAGTTTTTTCGATTTGCGGGGGCGGAAGGGGGCGTGGCCAAAATCCAAAATAAACTTGATCAGCGTGCAATAATAACAGATATTGTCACCAAATTTGGTTGTCCTAGCTCTTATAATAGCTGAGATCTAGATTTTCACACGGACAGACAGACGGACAGACGGACATGGCTATATCGACTCGGCTGTTGATCCTGAGCCAGAATATATATACTTTATGGGGTCGGAGGTGTCTCCTTCTGCCTGTTACATACATTTTCGGTTTGAACAAAGTTATAATACCCTTCTACTCTATGAGTAGCGGGTATAAAAACAAATGAAATCCCACGAGATTTGAAACGCAGATCGGCCGCACTTTTCCACTTGAGCACAATTATATCTAAGCATGTACTATACATGTTATATCGTGGTATCGTGGGGCTGGCTCATCAAATTTCAAGCTACATATTAAATAACTTAAAAGCATTTAATTAAGGCGAAAGATATTTAGCGAGGTGGAAGAAAACAATAGAAATAGGGAAACCGAAGCCGCAGTTTTGAACGATGTTAGAACTAGTTAAACTGGTAATTAGCTCTGTCCGAAATCGGCTATAAGATCCCGTCACTGACAAGATGGCGGAATATGTAACTATAATAAGCTCATAAAGTTGATCGCGCTGCGAGTTGCGACTTGTGCGAGTTGTTAACCCTAATTATTGCATATCTGAGATACTTTCGGTGTGGTGAATGTGCATATATAGATACAGATAGGGAGAGAGAGACACATTCGTGAATATCATTTGTAAGTAAACACGTAACTGATTCATATGCATTATATGTGTGTAGTATATGTAGGGATTGTACTTCACTTACTGTGTTTTCCAAGTGTTTCACTTTCGAGCGGTCAAATTGCGTTGCACATATGTCGCGAACTCGCCCCCGCTTCTCACCCCTCACCCTTCCTCATAGAGAGTGGCACATCGAATAACAATTAAATGTGCATAACTAATCGGAGACCGTTAATTACATTTTGTATAAAGTAAACGAAGTCGTAATGTCGTTGGCGTGCGGCTAATTGAATTTCGCGGCTGGTAAAGCGAACGGAATCCAATATCCAAAATCAAAATTAAAATATAAAAACAAATAAGTTTAAATAAAATCAAACAAAAACAAATAAGTAAAAAACAAGAAAGCGAACCCTGTTGCCGAATTTCTCACAACAATTAGCAGATAATTTGCTACGCCGATTCGCAGCACCATTCCCTTTACGATGCTAGTGCCATAAAAGACCGTAAAAGTGCCACGGCCCAGTATCGCAACCTGCACCTGCTACGATGGCGATGTTGTTGCCGTTATTGGTGTCGGGCGGAACGAAAGTCCTTGAGGCGTCACCATAAACCTGACTGAGTCTCAGGCCGAAGCTGCAGCTGAAGCTGCACACGAGCGACTTCGCAAAGCCGTTATCGGTTATCAGTGGAGCTGATAAATGGCCACGCTGCGCTTATCACACATCGCAAGCCACGGAATTTGCGGGTGTGGGTTGGGTGAGGAGGGGCAGGGCGAGCAGAGGCGAGGGTAAAAGCATGTCAATTTGTATGCACTTCAGTTGCAGCTTCGTAGTATTTGCGTATTATTAACGGTGTGCACGTAACGCCTGACAAAGCTAACTGTAAAGTGTAACTCCGGCAAACACGAGTGCAGCGCCGTGTGTGCCGAGTCAGCTGATCATTGTAATCGCCATCGCCCGCGAATATGATGAATTGCTGCGGAGCAAGTTTGCTAGGCGCCAACAGCAGCAGCAGCAGCAACGGTTAATTGTGCAGGCGATTAATTTAACACTATCGAGCAGCATACGGTCGTAACAACAACAACAACAACAGAAACAAGCAAGGCAGTACAATGGCATCTGGTGGGCCTACTACGAATTATGCATTACGCAATAATATGGAATAAACTGAGGCATTGAGGTAAATCAGTCGTAGCGCGACTCGCGAGGCTGCTCACGTGAGGCTCCTCATGTATCAATATATCGCATGCGATCCGATGGTCGCGTTATGCAACACCATCTATCTCTTTCACTCTCTCTTTCTTGATCGCACTGTCAACTTACGCCTATGTCGGAAGTGCCGCGGCCGCGCCTAGTTACATACATACATATATGTTAGGGTCTCCGGAATGCATGTCAGGGTCCACCACCAACACTTGACCAAGTTCAATGCCAGCCGACAACCGTCTACGGTGTCGCATCCAGGGTTGTTCCGGGCTCACACCCGGGTCTATGTGCACTGAGCTAAATTTGATGAAGCGTTTGCGAAGCATCGTGATACTAAAAAGCATATATCGAGTGGATTTCTTTTAAGTTGTGATTGTTTTTATAATAAGCGAGTCGACGGCGAGTTCCCCGTCAAAACAAAACCGTCAATAAATATGTTAATTAGTATAACTGGCTGGCCATAACGATCATTCATGAAATCAGTGACGCATTTTTGCAACCCAACCCCTCCGTCCCTCTCCCCGCACTCGTACAAAGTCTCTCTCTCCATCGTAGCTTCTCCTCCGAGAGAAGTAGAGAGGCAGAGACAGAAAGGCGGGGTTAATTTGATCACATGACCAAACTCAATCGGCAAAAAACGCAAACAGGCTGGCCATCCGATAGGCCTGCGAAATACTTTTACCATGGCGCAATACGGGTACTCATTCGAGCTGAAAAATGAATGCAAGATTCGCGACAAGTTTTCTGACAATGCTAAATCCAAGTTAAAGTTGCAGTTCGATGAACTCGCAGCCGTTCTTTTTTTCGGAAATTATATTGATAAGTAATGATTTTCTCAGCATTCGATAAGTGAATACCCCTGCTCAGCTGGGGAAAACTATAAAAAACTTTAGTTAATAAGCGTAAAATTAAAAAAAAACAAACTTTTAAACAAAAAACGTAATGGAACCCTAAATTGCCCCTTGCCTTTGTTGTTAAATTGCGATAAACATTTTTATTAATTTCGAAATTGCACTGAGGACAAAAGTATCCAAATTTGATTAGGGCACTTGAGTAGTATTTTCGTTTTTTTTTTTTGCTCGTTTTTTCCACCATTACCGTGTGTTGTTAACAATTGAACACTCGGTCGCAAAGTGGCGCTAAACGGCGGCCATTCAGACAATTTACGAGCGCTAATGAATCATCAACAAGCATCAAGCAACAATCCACTCGAATTAGCAAATCAATTTTTGGAGTGATAAACACCGAGGCGAATATCAAAATAGAAACAACAAAACAGAAAACCTACCTAGATAAACTTATGCTTCATGCTCGAACTAATAAAGCACGATTGCTTTAAGATATATGTACGTATAAGCACGTCGCCAAAGAGATACACGAACACTTAATATGGCACTGTGTTTGTCATTTGGGCCATTTACTTTGATAGGTCACTAATCAATATGCCAGGAGTGATGCAGCAGCACACGGAAATTACATTGAACAGTCGCGGCACAGGTTCAATGCACGCCACCGCGTTGGCAGCCAGCTGACGGGGCAACGGCGCGAACTGAGTTGGCCAACCAAATGGCGCGCTAGCTAGCTATCGCTGTGCGTGACGTTACTGCCTCACGTGATTGAGTAAGGTCTATGAGGCCTATGCTGCGTGATAATAATGGTTACAATGAGCGCAAGGTGCTGCGATACATAAATTTGCGTTGAGAAGTGCCCCAGAGACCAGGGACTGAGTCTGTAATCCTGACAATTAGCGAATAACATTTTATTTTTAATTTTAATTGCAGCGCGTGCCAACTGGTGCCAAGTACTTAGTGGGTATCTTAGCAGTTACCATATAGAAGGTCTTTAAGGCCTTCAAAGTAAGCCGAGCAAATATTTTGATCACCCTTATCTGCAATTCTTGCTCTTCAGTCAGATAAGACAGCTTTAACTGACGCATTGTTGCGTTTTCTGTCTGCGTTGGCAGCGCAGACTGCCACAGGCAATCGCGCTGACCTCCCACAGTGCAAATATGCGTCAAAATATATTATAACAAGTATAACATTTTAAGTACAATTATATTATATCAGTTAGTAGCTAATCGTTGCTTGTTTCTTATCTTTATTGCATCATAAACCTGAAGTTTCCTTTACTGCCTAAGGGAACTTCCTGGCTTTGCAAGATCTGCAGGGGGTAATTAATAAGCATATTAACATACTGCCCAGACACTGCCCGGCTGTATAACGCAGTTAATGGGCAAATGTTATTTGCATATTCTTACTGCATTACTGTAAATATTTGCCGGCTCAAGTCCCCTTGGGAGACTGCCAGACTGCCCTTAGCTGGGTCAGGTTGCGTCCGTTGTTGTGAGTAGTTAAATGATGCCAATATTGGCTGTTTCACTAAACACAACAATGAGGAATTTTCTTCAATTATGGCGGCAGCTTAGATATGCCCGACGTGCCGTTATCTAATCAGACAGTTCTTATTTCCGCCTATGCCTGAAACAATAACAGTGAACGAGCAAGAGAATGTATAAATATTGGCTAGAACATCTTTTGTCAGACTCCGTAACTCATATCAGAGACGTCTCTTCCTTTATTTGTCGAAAATGTATATTTGCTTATACAACAGATAATATTGCAAAAAACCTGAAGCTTTTCACTTACTCGGCTGGCAAAATATGGCACGCGATAAATCATAGAACAATTGCATAGTCAATTGAATTTTTTATTTATTGGCACTGTGTTTGTGCAATAAATTTAAATTAAATTCAAACACGTAAAAAAGCTACAGAAGGTTTCATACCCTTGCAGTTACTTCAAATATTAAATCGGCTGATAGGTTCTATGACAGCTTAACCATATATATTTCCGATTTTCATACAATTTTCACAACATTTAAATCCATTTAATCCATTACTTAGACATATGTAAGTAAAGTTTCATAGCTATACGATAAATTGGTCAAACTTTCATAAGATTTTTATAGCCTTTAAATAGCATGCTTCGACATAGCTAGGAAATTAACATAGCGTTATCTTAAAAAATAACAAAGCTCGACCAATAGGTTCTATGGCAGCTATACGATATATCTGTCCAATTTCGATAAAAGAATGAACATACATAGACATATATCGGTAAAGTTTCATGACGATATCTTGATCAGCATGCAATAATAACACACATTTCTACCAAATTTTCTACCAATCATAGATATCAATCATAGCTCTTTTAATAGCTGAGATTTAGATTTTCACACGGACAGACAGACGGACATGGCCATATCGGCTCGGTTGTTGATCCTAATCCAGAATATATACACTTTAAGGGGTCGGAGATGTCTCCTTCTACCTGTTATATAAATTTTCGGTTTGAACAAAGCTATAATTCCCTTCTACTCTATGAGCAGCGTGTTAAAAAAGTATATACGAGAAGCGAAAACTTGCCAACTGATAAGAACGCATCGTAATTGGCCGTAATGATGCAAAATTATCCGACCAAACAATTTATAACTGACATGTATGTATATACATTGGTACTTGTACGTCTCGTACTTATTGAATTCGAATTGCCATTATAAATCTAAAGGAAAGCCCAATGGGACGGCTTGATTATGATTTACCACGGAGATTAGCCGGCGACAATAATTGGTAACAATGGGCTTCCTGTCTTGAGTGCAATTGGCTAATTATTAGGTTTAAAAAACCCTCTTGATTAGATTTTTATTTTATTTGTAGTTAAAACAAGTAAGAAAGCTACAGTCGAGTGCGCTCGACTGTTATATACCCGCTACCCAACTGCTCGTTCACCAAAATTATTTGCGATCAATAAAGAACGGCTTCAATTATATTTTGACTTTTAAATGTCATAAACTTACAATATTAATGCTAAAGTTAAAATCAAAAATAATAAAAACAGATGAATGCACACACAAATGTAAAAAAAAAAAACCAAATCTAAAAATTAATTTTTTGACTCGGGCTGAAAACGTTGTGTAACTTGTGTTTATTATACGATCGTTACCAATTTTCAGAGATCATTTGCCTTGTGATAATAATTATATAAACCAAAAAAAATCAACATGTCACCAAAATTGCGCTTGTAATCCTTTCTTTTTCGATTTACGGAGGCGATGATCAGCGTGCAATAGTGACATACATACTATCACCAAATTTGGTAGCCCTAGCTCTTATAATAGCTAAGATCTATGTAGGTTTTCATAAGGATAGACAGCCGGACATGGCTATATAGACTCGGCTGTTGATCCTGAGCCAGAATATATACACGGATGTTGCCTGTTACATACATTTGAACACAGTTATAATGCCCTTCGACTCTATGAGTAGCGGATATAAAAAGTGTGTGAGTTGGTTACCTTGAGAGTAAATAGGATATATATGAAACTGTGTATAAATTTGGTACTAGTGAGTTAAATATGTGTGAAGGAGTGTTAAAGGCATAAAATACACAGATACTGTGTATGTAAAAAGTGTAAGTTTTCTATATGCTTGTCAGTTTTTTAAACAGCAAAAAATAATGTTAAACAGTTATATACGCAGCCCAAAAGTATGCAACAGAAAATTTAAAGTACAATCGTGAGACACTTTCAATTAAAAAAATTGCCAATTCTAAAGCATAATTAATTTTATTTGAGCAGATCGCGCTAAAGGTATTTGATTTAAAATTAATAAGGGATATAAGGGGGTTAAACAAACTTTATAAAGGCGCAACTTCCATGAAGAAACTTCACTGGGAAATGACACATTGTGACACAGTTCAGTGGGTGATGCTTGGGTGTGCTGATGTTGCAATGCCTCTAATCTTCTAGTGTAACATTGCGAAATAGATACGACATTGACTCCTTGTTGTGAATGCGGCGTATAGCTTCAGCAATCAATATTGATATATCGATCGTTTTGATCTTGTTACACTGCAACTTCTGTACTTCATGTGGAATGGTATTGGTGACGACGATCTGCAACGAAAAGAAATGTATATAATAAAAGCGTCTGCTAGGATTAAAGTGGATACGCACCTCGTCGATAACCGACTCCTCGAGCAGGCGGGGCGCATCCGAACTGAGCAGTCCGTGTGTGGCCAGCACATAGATCTTGCAAGCACCATTATCCTTCAGCATCTCGGCGGCGGCCACAAACGATTGCACATCGTCGATCAAATCGTCCTGCATAGCCGAAGTAAAAGTGTTAGGCAAAGCTTACTGTATGATGAGTCATACTTACCACCATGATGGCAATACGTCCATTCACATCACCTACAATTGTTAAAGGCGGTTTAACCTTCACCGGATGCTCTGGTACGCCCACCGAAACGGATGTGGTGCGCTGGCGGCTGCTGCTAGGAGCATGTTGTGGAGTAGAGTTTCTTGTGATTAATGTGGCAGTTGGCATTTTGGTTGCAATATGCAATTTGTGGTGCGTGGAATTGTGGATGCGTGGTAGTGTACGGTGGTATCGGACGACAAGTGCAGTTGTTTATTGTGTGGTGCGTTTTGAAGTTTTTGGTTTTGTTGTTGTTGTATTGAAGATCGTAACCAAAAAGAGAAATGACAGTACATATAGAATTCGCATATATACCATATATACCATACATATCAGTTATAAATCAAAATTCATTTTATACAAACCTAGACGCCATCGGTACACACATTTCAATTGAATTTCCCAATATATTGCAATACGCCCTGCATAACACAAAAACCAGATATGAGGAAAAACAAATTTCGATTTCTTTTCGTTCGGACGTTAAACTCGGAACGAGGAAATGGCAACGAGCTGCAAGACACCAAATCAGGAGGCGCTTTTGTCTTGAAGTGCGGATTAACAACAATTGCAAGCTAAGGATGCGTTATGCCAAATAAATAGTACATAACTGGCACATGATGCATAGATGTGATCGATTAGTCAAACTATAACGCAGTTGTAGCTACAACGTATTGTGATTGTGTTATTATGAGGAACATGTAGGAGGGATATGGGGCTGTGGTTCTTCTTTCTTATTTCTAATTAAGCAAATAAGATATATTCTTTTCGTAGTCTTATTCTTACTGCGATACAATGAAAAGTCAACAAACATACAATGCTAAGCGATTCATTTTAAATATATGGTAAAAGTTTGTGAAATTTACATGAAAACAAGTAAGGAAAGCTACAGTTCAGAGAACCCGACAGTAAGATACCATTCGTCCAGTTTTAAACAAAATTATCACACTTTTATTTCCATCAAAAAACTGCACAAGTTCATCTGCCACCTATTGTTTGTATTAGATCTATTTCTAAATAGCGCTAGCTACATATGAAAACGTCATAGCAATCAGCTTTACACACTGACTCGAAGCATTGTGACGATTACGTCACGATGGCGCAACCAATGGAACGACGGAAATCGTTAACATGGATAACTTCAGTGTTTATTGTCCGATCGGATTGTAATTTGGGGAATAAATTTATATTGCATCATCATTTCATCATCTATGTGCGTACAAAAGCAGAAAGTTGAAACTTCAATACTTTTCTTAGTATCATAATTTTTCGATTTCTGTGGGCGGTGGGCGTGACATCAAAAATTGAAAACAAACTCGACCAGCCTATGGTATATAGGTACCTTCATGTGAAATTTGGGGTTTCTAGCTTTTGTAATAGCTGAGATCCACACGTTTAAACGGACAGACAGGCGGACATGGCTCAATCGACTCGGCTGGTGATCCTGAGTCGGAATATATATACTTTTGGCTGTTACATACATTTGCACCAACTTAGTATACCATTTTTGACAGTCTGGGGCTCGATAAGTTAAATTCTATCTCTTCAGTCATACGAGAAGGCTAGCTACTTTCAACAAATGCGTGCAGACCGATGAGCGCAGCTTGGAGACTCACCTGGTCGGCGGTGGGGAATATCTGCCGTCAACCTCATCGCTCTCAGCCTCCTTCTGCTCGCCGTGTATAACAGCTAGCCCAAGGCGCAATCGTTCCGCGTAAGAGTTTGCCTTCTTAGCAACGCCTGGGTTGCGTGCGACAATCACTGAATTACGATAATCGGGTATCTGTTGGAGTAATGAAAATAAGTTAAGAATGTTGTTACGAAAGCCACAGCTCCACCTTACGCTCTCTTGAATGTATTGTAGTAAGAATGGTGAGGCGCGCAAATTGTCGACGGGTATGTCGAAAAAGCCTTGGATCTCCTTCTGATGCAAGTCCATGGTAATAATGTGCGTGAGGCCCGAGGTACACATCATCTTGGCCAACAGTTTGGAAACAATGCAGCCACGCTTGCGCATCTTACACTGTTTCGAGTATGGCAAATAAGGTATGACGCCAACAATGGAGCGAGCCGAGGATGTCTTGCAGGCATAGGCCATAATGAGAAGTTCCATTATGTTGTTGTTAGCATCCCTGGCAAGTAGAAGTCATGATTACCTTTAGGAATACAGGGTTAGGATCCTTGTACTCACTTGGTGCCAGTTTGTATGATGTAAATGTCCTTGCCACGCACCGAATCACTTATCTCCACAATTGTCTCCCGATTTGATTTGTGGAAAACCGAACAGCCGCCGTTCTTGACGCCCATGCGCTCGGCCACCATATTGGCTAGATCTGGATGCGAGTTGCCATTGATGATAACTATATCCGATGTTGAAGTGTTATCCATGTCGCTTCTGCAACGCTTCGGTGGACGCACGCTGCCTAATCTAGACAGTTCGAAAATATTCCTTATTAGAACCGGACTCAGATGATGAAATCATTACAAAATTGACAAAAAACCAAAACAACAATTTAACAGTGAACAGTGGGCGCTAAGTGGGTGTAGTTAGTGTATTGACAGCTACCTGCGTTTAGACATGCTATAGACGGTATGGCTTCTCTGCTATGCGACTATGACAAACATAAATATTACGCGTATGGTGGCGTTGCCCTGGGTGTGCCACACGTTACACGTTACACGCTTTATTGATTAACCCCGTGAACTACTTGTGTTATTTATGTGTCTTCTGCAATAAGCTGCAGGCAATTAGGCTCGCAACTTTGTCGACGCTGTTGCCCAGTTGTGTGGCAATACTTTTAATGCGAGTTACACCGTTGTTGCCGTCCCTAAGAGTTAAAGACTGCCGTGACGTAAATTCCTGAGTGAATTCTGGCCAAAACCGCAATGCCAACTGCGCGTGCTGTTATCGACCAAACAGTCGCACATGTGAGCAAGGCGTATGTGTTTGTTTGTGTTTTTTCTATGTGTGTATATGTGTGCGGATGTGTGTATGGCAACGTCACAAGTGCCAAGCAAATCATTAGACAAGGCAAAACGGCAGCCTTTCAAGGCAGTCATTCAGCCCAATTCAGCCCAAAGGGCCAGTTAAGCCACGAGCTATAGAGCGACGCATATTCTAAGCCGATTGGAATCTATAAGTTCTCGCCAAGACATCGCACGCGAAACGAGTGGCGTCTAATGAAAGTGACAAGCCAAGCGGCTCAATCCGGTAGGTGATGGCAACCACTCTACGGTAGTTGCCTACAGTTAACTGGGCGCGACGTCTTCTTAATTGAAATTCTATTTTTAATTCGCTAGCAAAGCACGTCAATGTGCTGGCAGCTGGAGCAGCCAAAGGATACGCCTTGTCAGCGAAGGAGTTTAAGTGCAGGTCCTAAGGAATCCAATTAAGTTGCAAGCGCCATGGGTGACTCTGGTGAGTGTGGTAGATATTACGGCAGGCTGTTGCTCCTTTTATAAATCACGACACCTCCTCAAAATAATATGCCAATTGCGACGCCTTACGATGGGGCGACCGCTTGGCGTTGGTTTGAGTCTTGAGCGAAACGCAACCACGACTATTCAATTCTATACGTTGACGTCTGAGGCAGCACTTCCTTTGGCAGTTGCAGAAACTGCATCGGCTAAAAGTTGCCTTTGAACGATAATCAAGACACGCATACGTGTGCCTCCATCAAAGGTGGCTTCATGCCTTACGCGGAGTTTAAAGATAGCGACGCGGCAGGATTAACCTTTCTTGGCACGGTAAGGTGGTTCCAAAGAAATTCATGGCGGCTCAGCTGGAGCAGATTAGTGAAAGCCCAGTTGCATTAGATGTGCCCACGTTGCACGTTGATAGCGCCTTACGTAGAAAAGAAAATTTAACAAAATGCTGGGCATAGCTTGTGATCCCTTGCAGCACACGAGCATGTATGAGCGTGGCTCAGATGGTACATGTAGTCTCTCTTTCAATGATTGTCCTCAAAGATCAGCCACATCTTATTATGACGAGATCTTAAGCCAATACTAACAACTTATTCTTTTTCACTTTTCAGACAGCGAGGACAGCGACGGGGAGGGTGGGTTAGGGAACGTGTCGCGTGTGATCATACGTCCACCTGGGCAGAGCGGCAAGGCCAAGCGGGGACATTTGTGCTTCGATGCCGCCTTCGAAACGGGTAACCTGGGGAAGGCGGAACTGGTGGGAGAGTTCGAGTACGATTTGTTTTTGCGTCCAGACACGTGTAATCCACGCTTTCGTTTCTGGTTCAACTTCACCGTGGACAATGTAAAGCAGGATCAGCGGGTGCTCTTTAACATTGTGAACATCAGCAAGAGTCGAAATCTCTTTAACTGCGGTCTGACTCCACTGGTCAAGTCCTCCAGTCGGCCTAAATGGCAGCGACTGCCCAAGCGTCAGGTGTTCTTCTACCGCTCGGCCATGCATCAGGGTCACTATGTCCTCAGCTTTGCTTTCAATTTCGACAAGGAGGAGGATGTATATATGTTTGCCTTGGCACTACCTTATAGCTACTCCAGACTGCAGTCCTATCTCAATGTAATAGATGCACGTCAAGGAACTGAAAAGCGTTTTACGCGTTGCGTTCTCGTTAAGTCCCTGGTGTGTATGTTGCTAATTCTGTTACGTTTCGTCAAATTACTGTTTTTTTGTTTCTCTCCTAGCAAAATCGCAACGTGGATATGCTGACAATTGATCAGGTGACGCATAATCAGCGCTCGACCAATCGCTTGGACCGAAGCTTTATTCGTGTCATCGTCATCCTGTGCCGAACACACTCAAGCGAGGCACCCGCCTCGCATGTTTGCCAGGGCTTCATCGAGTTCCTGGTGGGCAATCATCCCATAGCGCAGGTACTGCGTGAGAACTTTGTCTTTAAAATTGTGCCAATGGTTAATCCGGATGGAGTGTTTCTGGGCAACAATCGCTGCAATTTGATGGGCCAAGACATGAATCGCAATTGGCATGTTGCCTCGGAGTTTACGCAGCCGGAGCTGCATGCCATCAGGGGCGTTCTTAAAGAGTTGGATAATTCTGATGTGAGTCGACTAATGCGATTAAAAAAAAACGACAATGGTTACAATTCTCGATTACTTGCCCTTCGTTCCCGCAGGCATACCAAATAGACTTTGTGATCGATCTGCATGCCAATAGCAGCATGCACGGCTGTTTCATCTATGGCAACACATACGAAGATGTCTATCGCTACGAGCGTCATCTAGTCTTTCCGCGACTCTTTGCCACCAGTGCACAAGATTATGTTACTGAGCACACGATGTTCAATGCGGACGAGCGGAAGGCGGGCAGTCTTCGGCGATATTGCTGTGAGCGGCTAAGCGACACTGTCAACGCTTACACGCTTGAGGTGTCCATGGCTGGTCACTATCTGCGGGATGGCAAAACCATTGCGCTGTACAACGAGGACGGGTGTAAGTGATTTGTCCTTTATTTGTGTAGACCGACAACCTTAAGTTCGTATCCTTTGTAGATCATCGTGTGGGACGCAACTTGACACGAACTCTTCTTCAGTATTATCGCTTTATTAACGTGCTTCCTGTGCCGCTAGTATCGGAAATGCGTGTGCAGGGCAAACGACGCGGACGTGGACGCCCACGCACTCACCACTCACGCTCTCGCGCCCGCTACGAGGTTAAGCCACGGTCAAAGACGACACGTTGTCATGCCCCCATTGCCTATACGAATCTAAGCATCTGCTACGACTCGGCCGGCGGTAACGGGGTCTCCTCCGACGAGGGTGGATACTCACCCGTGCGACCGCTGCCTATTGCGCCCGGCAGCAGCACTTTTAGTGGTTATCGAAACTATCGGCGCGCTGCCACCGCCAGCTGCGCCGTGCACGATCAGTATTCCATTGGCACTGGCGAGCATGTCGGAGGCAGCCGAAGCAAGAGATCAGCTGCGGCACCTGTTCCACACATAGAGCTGCCCACTGGTGTCAGTGTGCCGCCCAAGCCGTATCTATCCATTATTGATCTGAATCAGCTGACAAGGGGGAGCCTAAAGCTCAAGGCGAGCAGTTTTGATGTGGACGATCGGCGTTAGCCGGGACGGTGATGAGAGGGTTGGTGTTGGTGTTTTTTAACTTAAATCGATTTTCTACGCTTCTTGCCTGTTGCAGCTTTGATTCTTAAATAAACAGTTATATCTAACATATCTAATCGAAAGCTTTTGTTTCACTCACAGGGCAACAAGTTGGCACTGCACCGAGTGAAATATCATGCTTATCACATATACTTTGGTAATTATATACAACACCCAAATCACCCACGTATACATATGGATGTGTATCTGTGTCTGCGTCTGTGTAATTCTCGGTGGTCTATTGCTTTCTATTGTTGCGCATTGCCTTGTTGGCTTCATGCCAAACAGAGACCGCAAGCTCCGCAGCCCCTTCGCATCACGAGTCCATGCGACAGTGCGGCGTCTCCGATTGAAACGCGAGCAGATGGCGGCAAATATTTACAAATCACAGTTATCTGAACCACACAGCAACATCAACAACTGCAGGCGACACAGCAGACTGTGTAATGCATTAGAGAGAATTTCATTGGTATTCCTCTCGTTCGCCACAAGTTGCGACCTTTTCACTTGAAATACACGTGAGTGCATGGACGCGTGGGGCGTGAATGTAATTAAAATCTATTTATCTTATCGCGCTCACATGTTACTTGTATATGCACTGTCTTTGTATATACATATATTTTAACATGTGTGTACATATTTATAAACGAGTACCTGTTAAAAACGCGCTCAGCTTTTGACAAAAACACGCGCGAATTCTTTGATAACACTGAAAATTCGAGCAGCGAACGGGCCAGCCGAAACACAAAAACAGAAAGCAAAGCAAAAGGTTGTTGATTGATTAACGCATTCAATGAACAAATCCGTCGCCAGTAGTGCTCGCAATCGCGAGCTCGAAATCAATAAAAGACACTTATCGTTTTGTATAAATAAAAACGAATTGAAAGAATGAATAAATAAATGGAGCGCAAGAGCAAGTTTGAGAGCGAGCGCCAAGCGTTGCCGGACCGTTTTGAGAGTGTCTGGCTAATAGATAATATAGGTGAAATGCTCAAAATATACTAGAAAAATACAAAGATAACGGTTCAGCTATTAATACAACTATATATTGATTGTTCTTTGTATTCTCTCTCAAGTATTTTTATTTGCATTATTAATGCATGCTTGCTTTGCTAGCACTGGCAACGCCGGCAGAATGTGTTGAACAAAACAAAATACAAATGAGGCAATACGAACAGATAAAGTAACCAGTAACACAACTACATACATACAAACGAACATATGTCAACAGGCAAAAGAAAAGCGCAAATAAAATTTTTAAGTTAAAAACAAACACAAATGGCGTGGGAGTGGAAGTGGGAGTATGAGTTACAATCTAAACCAGAAGAAAATGTACACACAGCGAGGCACTAATTAAATTATTGAAGCAACACAAAATAAGCAAAGTAAAAAAAACCATATGCCGTTTTTACTTGTTCCTCTGTAGAAGCATGTTGTTGTTGTTGAAGTCTTCTTGATGTTAAATTGATAATATGTAATTATTTATTACATACACACATATACCACACTCGGAAGTTTTGCAACCGCCTTGACAAATTATTGATTCTGTTTGACACAACTTGTACCAATTGTTCAAAAATACATATACATATGTGTATTTATCGATTTGATACAGAACCGCTGCAAATGAGATCACAAATGCAACTGGCAAGTCGTAGAAACTTTGGCTGCTAATGACCAACAAAACTTAATAAGTGGAAAATCAAACACACAAGCGTAATTTCGCTTGTGCTCATCTGCACTCTAATAAGAAGTGCAAACCATAGTGGTATTCCTGAAAGTGACTAAAAGTGGTAAGCATATGAAATGTTATCGATGAGAACAGCTGTTCACCAACGCATTGGCTACATGTTTAAATTCAAGGAAGATAACATGTGACGAGTATTAAAAGGATTGCAAATAAAAATGGCACAGCTCAGTGTTGTTGTTTGCTGATAAACACTGATTTAATTTGCTCAAAAGAAGAACACTTAGGAATATAAGTTTATTGCTATTGATTGTATTGTTGGATATGGCACAGATTTTTGAATTTGATTTTTGATAAATTTTCTTGTATTGCAAATGACATTCTTCTTAATAAAACAATCTGGCAACTCTAGCATGTCTCCAATTGAACAGTGCTACCAATTTTGAGGAAAAAGAAATGATTTGAAAGTATTAAAAAACGCTGTTTTAAGGTTTTTCGTAGAAAAATTAGCCAAAGCAGCCAAAGGTATAGTTAAATAAAAGAATTTAAAAAAAAAAACAGTCTTTTCTTATTTCGATTAACGGTTCTTTTTTATTTTCAAGTCCGCAAGGGTGATCAGTGTGTGTGTAGTCCATGACGGGGTTCCCAATGTTTTTTGTCAGTTTTATTAAAAAGTGAAAATAAATAAACAATACTTTTCCTGCTTTAGAACAGTCCTAGCTACTTTTATTCGAGGGTATTTCCCGAAAAGTTGAAAATTGTGCACACACGCCAAACGAACGCAATGCATGTAAAACAGCACACCTTGCTTCGGGAAACTGGATGAATGAACCTTTTGAAAATCCATTGCAAATTGTAAATGGTGACTTTTATTGTTCGCCTTAAGTTTGAAAGACAAAATGTTTGTCAGGCTGCCGGGGGCAACCATTCCCCTGTTTTCCTCCTTTTGACCCTTCAATTAGATATAGAAGACTGCAATAAAATATTTGCAGTTTAAAAAATAATTTATTACGCTGGCTATCGAACTTGGAATTAGGGTTTTCAACACCGTTATTTGTAAGCAAGCAGTTGTTTTTTGCAGCATTTCGCAGCTGACTACTTTCAAGCTGCACTGCTCAATTTTATCAATTTTATCGGATTGTATTGTAATTTGGAGGTTAGGTGCAAATCGTTATCATCTCCTTCATGCTGAAATATGCTTACCTGGTCGTGGCAGACCCCACAAAGTGTATATATATATATATATATATATATATATATATATATATATATATATATATATATATATATATATATATATATATATATATATATCGTAGCTTAGGATCACAAGCCTATCGATTTTTCGGATTTGGGGTTACAAGCCATGCTCGTCTGTCTGTCTGTGTGAACGCACATATCTCGAATGCTCGAATCAAGATTCATGACTAGCTCTTCAAAAGGCACTTGTGTTAATAATGATTTGTACACAAACATACAAAAATGAACCGCTTTGGTTAAATGAGATTGGACACATACAAATTGAAATTTTGCAGTTTCTAAGAAAACTCTGTATGAATCGGTAAATATTACCAAGTTAATTTTCGTACATCATGGTTGGCGTTCTTTGTTTGGTCCTAGTTGTAGGCGCTGTTCATAGTTCCCATTTCGGGGCAAGCGATATCGAGTCGCTAATTGATTTGGAGCTCGAGTTTCTGGAAAACTTGGAAAGTTATGCAAAAGAACTGCAAATAAAGCTGCAATTGGTCGAGGGGTAAGTTGAAAATCCAGTATGCCTTTGACATACCATAATTAAAAACTTTAATTAGTGCAATTGCCGAGTACACGAACTCTATTGATAACGCTGTTGAGAATCCGGAACTGTACCTATCAAATCCTGTATATGCGTTCAAACTTATTTGTCACCTGCGTCAGGATTGGGTTGCCTGGAAAACCGTAATGGAGCAAAAGTTGGGCATGGAGCAGATAATGCTGCAAAAGCTTTTGCTTAAACGTTTGCCCGCAGACACTTTTCTGCGGAAGTCCGTGAAAAATCTGCACTCTATTTCCAGCTTTTACGGTCTTACGCCCGAGTTCTTTCAGCTGGGAAACCTTCCAGGTATAAAGTAAGTATTTCAACAGGCACCACACAACTATACATCTTACAACTTTCCGCACAGATTGAGTTCCGTCGAGAGATATCACTTGGCTGTGGAGCTCCATGAGCAGGGGATGCACCAAGAGGCGGCCAATTGGTTAGCGATCACAGCTGGCAACTACACGACATCTCCGCACAATGACGTCGTCGGCGTGCCTCGCTGGCGAGTTTTTGAAATGCAAGCACAGGTTTTCACTAGTCTGAGTAAGTGCAATATGCACTAAGGAGGTGCAACAGCCGCAACTAATGAACCGCATCGTTTCTAGAAATGCATGTCGAGGCGCTGAAGGCGCTTGGCGATGCCATCCAGCTGGAACCTTATAATATAGATCTGCGCGAGCATCGGCAAGAGCTGAAGTATACCATGCAAGATATGTCGGAGTCGTCTGTTGCTGCAGCACCTGTTGCACCTGCCGTCGCCGATAATGTACAGCTGCAATGCCGGAAAAGCGCGCAAAACATACAATCAAATCTGTTCTGCGAGTACAACACAGTAGTCTCTTATTTCCTAAAACTGGCGCCGTTGCGGGCGGAGAGCGTTATGGAGCAGCCATTTGTAGTTCTCTATCACAATGCTATTTACGATCGTGAGATTCAACACATAAAGAACGCGTGGCACAACTGCCCACAGAGCTTGCGGTTCGAAGAGAAAACTGGCATCAGAGGCTGCCAGATTCCCGGCAACTACAGTTCGAAGATATTGCAGATAAATGTACGCATCGAAGACATGACCGCGGTCTATTCGAAAAGTGCGGGTCTAACTGTCATCGAGTATGCAACGTTGGAACCATTTGATCTACTTCAGCTACCCCATGTAAGTTACAAGCCGAAGACGGTCGATAACTCAGCAAGCTGACGCCTTTTGCCTTGAGAATACCCAATGAGTCTTTACCCCTTTTTATGCAGTTTCAAGGTGTTGATCTGGATGAAGTAGAAGCCTCTGTCATCATATTTGTAGGTTAATTAACTTGTTGGTCTTTATTCTCTTAACAGTATTCTTTATTTAATAGCTGAACGATGTTTCTTTGGGTGGTTCCGTCACAATGCCGTTCTATGATGTCACCGTTTTTCACCGACGCGGCAATGCATTAGTCAGCTTCCACGAGGCAAACGAGGATTTCCAAATATGTCCTACTGTTGTGGGGACTTCAATGGGTAAGCTTACATATATTATTTCACCTTACTTTTATAATATTTGTCGTCTTGCAGCCATCGTAAAGTTACTCTACACTGATGATAAATGAAACCAAGAAGAAATAGCTTACCTCGACACGTTGAAGACTTAATACCCTTGCAACCAATTTCAAAAATATTCACTTTCATTTAAGCTTCGACTATAAGAATTTTAACTGACGGAAATTAGTTATTGTTATGAGTTTTATCTAAAAGCTATAGAAAATAGTTTTTCTGTACCAACTCAGCAGGGGATACCCCTTGGTTGAAGAACGAGAACAGAAGGAACTTATTTCAATTACTAGCGAGTATATTCTGACTTGGAATTGGCATCCGTCCGTCCGTTCGCCCGCCCGTCGTCTGCTTATGGTCAACTCCCAAGTCCATTCGGGAATGAGAAAATCTTGTGCCAACTAACAAGATTTACTTTCGTTGCTTGCGCCTGCACTCCGCTCATTGCACCATTAAGTGGGCAATTAAATTCAATTAGGCTTCCTCCACACACACTCCTTCTCTATAAGCATCGCCTCCAGGCAGCTGCGACTCGAGCAGTGCGGCTCTACTCCCGGCCATATATTATGGCCAACACGCATCGCTGGCATCGTCGGCTCCTGCTTCTACTGCATTGGGCAAGTTTTCACTTCGATTTCGCTTCGCGCTGCTAATAATTTCCCATTTATCGTTTGGCTGGCGATTTCCTGTTTGTCGACTCTGGTTTCTTGGTTTCCCTCAACGGAAAACTTTGCGCAAAGTTTTTGACATTGACTTCGGTTTGGATCTCGATATGAATTTTATTGTAGATTGATTGGTTTCACTTCTGTGACTGTGAGTCTGTAATATCACTTAAAAGCTGTGCTAAGGCGACTTACAATCTGATTTATGCTCCTTTTAATGGGATAAAGCTTTCATTCGTGGAGTCTAATCGTGTCTAGTGCAATAGAGCTCTATTTGAATTTTGAACAAGAATGAAGGGCTACCTTCGACACGCCCTTTTACCATTGCAGTTACTCCACATATTGAATCGTCCGATATGTTCTATGGCAGCTTAACGATATATTTGTCCGATTTAAATAAAACTTGCATAGCATTTAATGGACATACTTAGACATATATCACGAAAGTTTCGCAGCGATATCTTAACAAATAACAAGATTCGACCGATAGGTTCTATGGCAGCTATACGATATATTGGTTCAATTCGGCTCGTTTCGACTTATTTACAGCGTGCAGCAATAAGAAGCATGTATACCAAGTTTCATCCAGATAGCTCTAAAACTGAAAGACTAGTTTGCGTTGCAACAGACGGACAGACGGACATGGCTAGTTCGACTCCCCTATTGATGCTGATTAAGAATATATATACTTTTTAGAGTCGGATATGCATTGCAAACTTCTGGCCCAAATTAATATACCATCTGCAATGGTATAATGAGTATGAAATAACTATTTATTTTTGTTTTACTATAGTTAGTATATGAAATGCAATCTCTGCGAAATCGGTGTTAAGTCTCACTCCCTGGCACATTTCTTGCTTAGCATACTTAGGCTGCTAAGCTAGTGTCATTGAAATTTTTTGCAGTTGCGCGTAGTTGAAAAGTTTGCCGTGCATTTATCTTGATTTCACCTACACAAATAGAGTCGCATTGGCGGACTGACAGCAGGCAGCAGGCAACATATGGCGGGAAGGCTCTACGGCGCCTTCTCCACGCAAGGTAACTGCGGCAATTTATCAAAATTTGCACACGAAAGGAGTGCGCAAAGTGAGTGTGGGAGCGGAGCATGGGGTGGAAAGGAAAGGGGAAGAGGCAGAGACATGCCACAATAGCAATTGGCATGCGTGTGCCTGATTGCACGCTGTCTATGTGTGTGTGTGTGTGTGTGAATCTGTACTTGACTTAAATTGCTTTTTTCAATGCCAACGGCTGCAGCTGTTTGTTGTTGGTGCTTCCTCTGTCCTGGCTGGCAGACTGCCTGTCACATGTGGAGCCAAATGTCATTTCAGCAAAATCCCTCAAGTCGTTCGCTGTCTCTGTCCCTCTGCCTACTACCTATCTCTCTTGCTGTCCCTTATGTGGGTGTGCGTAAGAAAACACAGTGCAAAATATGTTGGCAACGTTTTTCTGTGGCTCTATAGATTGCACTGGGAAAAGGCTCGAAAGCGATGCTGGGGCTGGCGGCTGCGTCGGAGACAGAGAAGACGTTCGGCTGTTTTTACAAGACAATGAACATTTGTTGCTTCTGTTGCAGCAGCAGCAAAAATAACTACAACAATGGCAACAACCTGAATAAGTAAGGGATCTACTTTGTGTGCGCTCAGTTCTCTGAGTTCAGAAAAGGTGCGGATGAGTGCACGAATGTGCTTGTTACAACTGATTTAAACGTGAATATGTACGATATTACGAATGCGGGCTATGAAGATCGGCCTAGTCTATTAGTCTGTAAATTATTAGTCTGGTAAAATCTGTCCAGGTAGTGTCCACAACCTGTTGCCCCAAAAGTTATTCTATATAAAGTACATATACCATTTATATGTACCTTATTATATTATATTATTATTATATATTTTTATTATTATATTAGGTTGACTTTGAGAGTCAGACATTGTTTCCCTCCGTGAACGCTTTTTGAAAGGTCAGAAAATATATAAAAACATATATTAAAGTCCTTGATCAGTATTCAATAAATTTTGTTTGGTTTTTTAAAGTTTTTAGTTTTACTGGGTTAAGTCAAAATGAAAATGCGCTTAACTCCATATGTCGCATGCCCAGATCAAGGTTCTCCTTTTTTATTGGGAGTTAATTATCTTAATTTTTACTCATCCTCTTGCCATATCAAAATCAAGTCTTAGTTAAAAACCTTTAGTATATATTTACCTTATTAAAATTCTAATTTGATAAGATCTGAAATCTCTTATTTTTTATACCCGCTACTCATAAAGTAGAAGGGTATTATTACTTTGTTCAAACCGAAAATTTATGTAACAGGCAGGAGGAGACATCTCCGACTCCATAAAGTGTATATATTTTGGCTCAGGATCAACTGCCGAGTCGATATAGTCATGCCCGTCTGTCTGTCCGTGCGAAAATCTAGATATTAGCTATTATAAGAGCTATGACTTCCAAATTTGGTAACAATATGTCTTATTATTGCACGCTGATCAAGTTAATTTTGGACTTTGACCACGCCCCCTTCCACCCCCGTAAATCGAAAAAAATCGACTTCAAAGCGAATAGTACTGTTATGCATTAACGGGTTAGAGTCCCGCCCGCGTCAAATATTAAATGTGTGCAAAAACCTTTTTTTATTATTTTAGATTTTGACCATGCATCAATATTGGTCATGGCCTTTTACAGTCAAAATATGATTGGAGCCGAGCAGCTGGGTAGCGGGTATATAAAAGTCGAGCACACTCGATTTTTTACTTGTTTATTTTTCCAAAGTGTCATTTGTTTTGTGGCTCAGCTTGCTCTGCTCCTTTACCTTTTCCACTTTTTCATCATGTTCATCTTCACGTCTAATAAAATTAAAATGCCAACCATTTTCACTTAAGTCCTTCCGTGCAATGCGATAGTCCTCGCTTGCCGGGCTCCCTGTCAGTTCTAAAAAATTAGCAACAATTTTTCAGCATCGCAACAAACGCGTCGTTTGCTGTCAACCGCAACGTAAGGCACGGCAGGCAACACACCCCCACTTGCCTTTTTTTCCCCTCTGTCATTTCGTTCCTCATTTCAGAAGCCAGGCACTTATCAGGCAACGGCGATGAGTTACTTTGCCGCTGTTTGCGCTACACCTTGTTACTCCCTAGTGCCCCGCCTTTTGTCTTTGTCTCTTCTACCCGGCGAGCGTAATCTGATATGCTGCGGCTTACATTTTTTATTTGCCACAAACGATTTCTTGCCGCTACGAAATTTGCTCATCATTTTTTTTTTAAACAACAATATGTTGCACTGAGATTGAAGAGAGGAGATCTAGATTGGGAATGAGATTCTGTGTCAGCCGTTGTACTTGATGGCGAATGGCTGCGCAAGACACTCGGCAAATTAATTTGCTGCAGACGGCACTCAAGCAGCTGGGTGTGGTCCGTGTCGTCGCCTTAAGAGCATTCCCCACCTTCCCCTCCTCCGCAGTGTGATTTTTTTTAAGCGGTCTTTTTGCTGTTTTAAATCGGTTTCAAGTTCGCGTTTCGCGGTATTTGTTTTCTTGCCGCGTTTTTCTTTTTCACCTTGGCTAATTGCAATTGGATGCGCCTGTTGCTGACAGCTTCGGGCGTGGAATCTTTCAAAATTTAAGCTTTTAAAGCGATCGCAAAAAGAGACATACATACATACACACATACAGTCAGCGAAGTGGGCTCCTGGCGTTAATGGCAGTTTTATAGCCAATGCGCTGCGGTCCCTTTGCGTGGCAGCTGCTGCCAGTGCAAATATTTTCCTAGTACAGTGGATGGGGCAAAAATCTAATCTATGCAAGCCAACACTCGCACACCCATACAGAAGCCACGCATCCGTACATTGACACTATTTTTTTGGTCCATTCGCTTTTTTGTTGCATACTTTCAGCGCAGAACAGTTAATTGCCCCTTGAAGAATACGTTGTTGCGCAGTGTACCTAGGCACACAAAGCATTGAGGGGCTGGGGGTGGGTGCGTGTGCGGGGGATATGAATGTGTGTGTGCCTTTTAATCGGTTTGACTTTGCTGCTGACCTGCGGCGCCACAACAAGGACCACGACAGAAAGACAACAACGACAACGTTAATGGCAACGGCAATGGCAACGGCAACGAGAAGGACAAACAACGTGGCCGGCGTGGCCCGCAGCAGATTGAATCCTAATCGAGGTTTTGACTTCGGTTACGTTGCGTAAACACGCAACAACCGGTGCAGACACACGCACGCAGGCACACACACAACTGCAGTCGATTGTAGCATACTTGCAGGCGCACGCTGGCTACCTCCACTACCGTCTCCGTCTAACGTTAGCCGCAGCGCACTGCTGCTGCCCATTTGGGGGCAATATGTGCGCTCTGCTCCACCTCGGGGCATATTAAGAGCGACTGCTGTTGCAGATCGTGCAGCTGCCTTTAAATGCGCTTTTAATCGCTGACTTTGTGCCTGCTTGTTGGTGCCACCTCCCCGCTGTCCCCCTTCCCGCCATTGCCTTGCCATCTATTGGTGCCCAAAAGTTGGCATCAATATTGAACTGGCGCGTGTCTATGCAGCTGTTGACAGCGGACACAACTGCGTGCAACTCACGTAGACATTCGGAGGGGGCGCCAAGCACGGCACACACACAATGCGAGCAACTTTTGACAGTTTAAAGTTTGACACTCCAGTTGCCTGTGTGTGCGAGTGTGCGAGAATGAGTGCTAGCTTGTGAGACAAGCAACGAGTAAAGACTTTGTTCTCTACCCGCGTCGTGGCCCCTTTTTGTATGCAGTGCTGACTTGACTTGTCTCTGTCTCTTTTTTAGTCTGTGTCCCTGTCCCTCTGTCTGCAGGTCTGTCCGTCTCCCTGTCTCTAGGTTTGTCCCTGCCCTCTCTGCGACCCTTAGTTCACAGCAACAACAGCGCCAGCATCACGTAAGCATTTCACTTTGTGCGAGTGGTCCCCCCCCCCTGCCATCATCTATCTCCTTTCATCTTTCTTCCGCTTCTCCTACACCCATCACTATTTGTGTATGCATCAATTTTTAGTTATTTCTTGATATTTTTTACTTCGCTTTATATATATAACATGCTTGCTTCATTCCACTATTTTTTTTTTTTTTTTTTTGTAAATTTGCTTTTACTTTTTGCCATTGTCGTGGCCGTCTTTGCTTCTCGTCCGTCGCCTCGTCTATTTGTCCGGTTACTGCAAAGGTCAGACATTGTCAGTTAAGTGTCCATGTCCATGTCCGAAAGTGTAGTTGAACATTCGAGTGCTTTCTATAATTTTTACTGGCCATTACTCAGCTGTGTGTCGCTCCTCAGCTGGTTCCAGCTACAGCTACAGCTTCGACGAATCTTCTTCCCTCCTGCTCCCTTCTGCTCTGCGGCTGCGACTCTTGTCTTTTCCTTTCGAATGACTTTCGGTTAGGTGTCAATGTGCAAAGTGGAACTATGGTAAATGGTATTGGAAAACTTTTGTAGTATCCACAGCAAAATGGATATTAAAATGTTGACCAGCCTTGTTGCCAACACCAAAGAAGTTCCCCCAAATTTCGGACTACAACCGAGGTTATGCAAAGACCAACTTGCTGGTACCATATTCAGTGGCGATTCAATATGATATGAATTAACTAGCTTAGGGAATTATATAAAACATATCTGGGAGTTTTATGCAAATTGTTGGGGGTCCATCAATTAAACTAATAAGGGTGTCAGTTATTTAAATGTTTTAATTATGCCATTGCAGATGGTATATTTATTTTGGTTACAAAGTATATATATTCATAATCAGCATCAATAGGGGGGTCCGTCTGTCCGTCCGTCCGTCTGTCCGTTCGTCTGATGCAACGCAAACTAGTCCCTCAGTTTTAGAGCAATCTTGATGAAACTTGGTATACATGCTTCTTATTGCTGCACGCTGTAAATAAGTCGGAACGAGCCGGATCGGACCGATGTATCGTATAGCTGCCATAGAACCTATCGGACGATTTTTGGCATTTTTTAGGATATCGCAACGAAACTTTCGCAATCTATGCATTAGTACATCCATTCAAAGCTGTGCAAATTTTATCAAAGTCGGACCGATATATCGTATAACTGCCATAGAACCTATCGGCCGATTGTTGTTATTTTCAAGATGTCGCCATGAAACTATGGACTGATATATCGTATAGCTGCCATACAACCTATCGGCCGATTTAATATGTGGAATAACTGCAATGGTATAAACCTTCGGCGTGTCGAAGGTAGCCTTTCTTTCTTGTTTTTATAGATTCTTAACAGTATCAATAGATTTATATTAAAATCCCACTAAAAGCTTAAGCTTTTTTATTCCCCTTATTCCTTTACAAATTGAAGATCCACGATTTTATCTTCAAATTTTTATATGTTTCATAGGTGGTTTTTCTTCAAGTTTGCATCCAAGCTCTAGTGGGAGTCCACCCCAAAGACACTGTGACATAAATTACAAAATCAAGAACAAACGGGAAATAGGATTAAAATCAAGTTATGGCTGAAAGTAATATATATGTATGTATTTTGATTTATTGGCTGCCGTTGAGCCTCGCACACCCCCAACTAGGCCGGACTAAGTAGACAGCTCAGAGGTCTAAGCGTAGCAAAACAACGAAAGAGAGTCGCCTCGGTAGGAACAACAAAGCAAACAATGCTTCGGATTTGATTTGTGACTTGTGACTCTTCACGTAGCCTGGCGAGGGCACCACACAGCACCACCCAGCACAGTACAGCACAGCAAAACACTCTTTCCCTCCTCGCACTTCTCCCAGACACGTTGCAAAATCAACATAAAAAATATGAAAATAAAAATCACGCAACAGGATATTGAAACGTCACACATATGCCACAAGTGCGAGCCACGCACGTATCCAGCGACACAGTGGGGCAGAAATGGGAGAGAGCAGAACAGATTGAGGGACAGAGCATTGAATACAGTCAGGACCAGCGGCAGCAGGAGCTACGCGTTTTCAGGAGGAAATCATAAAAGTTTGGGTGCAAAGCTAGCACAGAGCAGGAGCCGGAGCAGGAGCGGGACTTCATGCGGCATTAAAACTGTCAGTGGTGCAGATTGCCTGCGGTATGTTGGTGAAACACCTTCACACATGATTTATTTGGCCACGCGATGCAGTGCAGCCAACATCATCGCCGTTAAGGGGGAGCGGAAAAAGAGGCGGCGAAATTGGCGAAAAAACTTTGCACAATTTGTAAACAGTTGCAGTTTTTCTTTTGCTCTCTTCTTTTGCCAGCAATCTCTCCCACCGCCGGTCACGTCGGCAATGGGGAAGCTGCTGGCATCGTGGCCAATTGTCAGTCTGAGCCAGACGACGACTACGATTTTGGAGTCTGATTGGAACTCGCCTTTCGGTTTTCGGGCCTTCGCACGACGGCGGCATTGGCGGACGTGCAGTGAAAGTTTAAATAATAAACAGGAAGAAGACTCTTCTTGGCCGGAGATGCAGCTGCAGCAGCAGAAGCTTAAGATTGTACGATATCTTTAAAGCCGTTCGATTTATTCACAGCTCCAGCTTGAGCTGTCGAGGTGATAAACCAATTTCTGTGGACCACATTAAAGTGCTTGGCGTGCACACAAAAATCTCATAAGTTAAAACCCGAGAAACTAACTCTGGCCCAGCTTGAATAGGTTGCAGCGCCTTTTACCGTAACGTTCGAATGTGACCGTATGTGTATGTGTGTGTGTGTGTGTGTGTGTGTGTGTGTGTGTGTGTGTGTGTGTGTGTGTGTGTGTGTGTGTGTATGGCCTGAAAGCATATCCATTTCACGCACAAGTGCCATGGATGCTGCGCACTCCCGGGCTGAACCGTGTCAAATCCATTAACCTTCTGTTTACTTTTCTACGTCTAGCAAAAAGCAAACTGATTGTGTTGTAAGCGCGTGAACGAGTGGCTGTGTGTGTGTGTGCGATAGTATGTGTGTGTATGGGAAACTTGATATTTTCACTAAATTGCGTTGCACACTTGAGGCCGGTCGCAGCGATTGACACAGTTGCTGCCCATTGCCTGGCATCTTCATAAATCTTACCTAGGCAATAGTGGTGCGGGAAATGGAAGAGCAAATGAAGCGCACACTAACAATGACAGACCACACACTCACACACATTCGCACACACACGTATGAAAATGAGCATTAAGTTGACGTAAATTGTGGGCCATTACATTAACACAAATTGTTTAAGGGGCAACCAATTAACTGGGGCCAATTGTAATTGCTTTTCGTGGCCAAGTCACACAAGTTATACAAATGTGTGAGAGTATATGCGCGCGTGTGTGTGTTTTGGTATTACAATAGTGATATAGCTAGCAGCTGTTCCTGTTCCTGCTGCTATTCTTTTTCCAGTTGTTGTGTTGCTGTTGGTGTTGCTCTAATTGAATTTTAATTACCGCTGATTTCACTTTTCGACCTTTGGCAAGCAGCGACAACAATAACAACAACCACTGTGAATGCAAAAGATATTCAATAAACAGCTGGAAAATATGCAAAAAGTCCAAAAGTTTGGTATACGCCGCGTTACGCCCGCTGCAAGTTGCCAAGCCGCGTGAGCGCGCAAATGAATTTGCAATGTAGAATAAAAATTTACAACTGCCCCTGGATAGGCGACGAGGCCAAACTTTTCGCGCACTTTACACGCTGTCTTCCGGTGGCAGGAAGCTGGCAAGAGGGCAGAGGAGATGAAGTTAGGAGGGGAGGGTGGGCCAGTCAGAGCGATCCTTGTTGCTGTTTTGGCTGCTACAAATAACCGGCATCAACTTTAATCACCTGCTTAATTAAATCAGTTTCAGTTGCCCAGGTTCGCTTCTTCACGCCCTTTGCCTGTTTCGCCAGTCCAGTCGCCTTGCTCGGTCGTCCATTGTTTCCGGCACTTCGTTCCCTGTTGTTTTTCTTGTCGTCTGCATAAATTACGCTGCAAAATCACCTACAAGTGTTTCATTTAAGCTCCGCTCCATGGTTTCTAGCCACATCTTCTGCTTCTTATTTTTGCGGCGCTGATAAGCGCTTAAATCATTTAGATTGTTGCTTCCTTTTTTTCTCTCCGTTTTCTCTTCCTTTTTTCTTTTAACGGACTTTTATTTTCTCGCGTGCAATTTATTACTTTATGACTTTTAATGAATGTGGATTAAGGTGTGCTTTTTATATGAATAAAATTTGTACATAAGGGTATTTAAATTTAGGCTTAGATATATAAAATATATATTTAAAGATCAAATATTGTATGAACATAGAACTTAAAGATTGGATAGTTAATCTGTTTTATGTCTCAATAAGGATAGGGGAAACAACTTGTTAACGGAACTATTATTCTTACATTTTCGTACATCTTAAATTCTGTAAAATTACGTACTTGAATTATGTCGTAATGAAAAAATAATTAAATTTTAAATGTTAACAATTTTTTATATTTTCATAAATTTTTGTTTCCTTAAGCTTTTTGTACTATTTGAATAGTAATTTTAAGTATTCTACTGTGAGTTAATTTATTGAACATTGAAAATGGTCAAAAATGATATACTAAGTTTGTGCAAAAGTATGTAACACGCAGAAGGAGACATGGCAGACCTCATAAAGTATATATATTCTGGCTCAGGATCAACAGCCGAGTCGATTGAGCCATGTCTGTCTGTCCGTCTGTCTGTCCGTCTGTCTGTCCGTCTGTCTGTCCGACTGTCTGTCCGACTGTCTGTATGAACGTGGAGATCTCAGCTATTTCAAATGCTAGATACACCATATTTGACATTATGGTTCCTGTATACCAGACGCAGATCAAGTTTATTTCAAATTTGGAGATGATGTTTTTTTCAAATTTGAGGTGCCACGCCCACCGCCCACGCAAATCGATAATTCACGAAGATTAAGGGAAGTATTTAGGTTACAGATTTCTGCAACAATCCGATCAGGCAATAAATACAGAAGTTATTAAAGAAACCGATTTTCATAGTTCCGTTGTCCGCGTCATTACACCATATCGTCTGCATCGTTATAGCCTTTGTGTGTGTGTCCGTATGTATGTGTGAGAGCGAGCTAGTACTAGTCAGTTAACTACGAAGTTGGTCGAATGGTATCTTACGGTCGGGCGCGCTCGACTGTAGCTTTCCTTACTTGTTTAAACAAAAACTCTACACTTAAAATGTATATACGGAATATGTCTTTCCCCTACTTGATATCCAATTTTCCCATTTTTCATAAATTCTGGCAATTTTTATTTACTTTTGCTTTACTCGAGCGCAACAGCAGCCCAAACGCCACGTTAGCATTTTTCGTAATGAAAGCGCTTCCCCTGCGAGTTAACAGCGCGTGACATCGATGTCAGGTAACAGCACGAATGTTGGCTAACAGAGCTGGCTAACAGTGGGTTGCTCTCGCGCCAGCGTGCACTTCTCTCTCCGCCCACTGCGCATGTCTCTCACACCTCACACCGCTGCCGTTGTGCGCCACGTGTCGAGTTAAAGTGAGTACGTATGTGTGCGTGCTTGTGTTAGTGTGAGTTTTGGCGTACATAATGTACCTTACGCATCCACCAATCTACCTGCGCAAAGCAAAGCCACCCACCCCCTGCCAAAAAAAACTCAACCCACAAATAATACATAAACCGTATGTACAGCTGCCACTCTCCAAGTGTAAGGTTGTGTGTGTGTGTTTGCATGTCCCTGTGTGTGTGAGTACCTGTTCTAGGTGTTGGTCTTCGTCGTCATTGCCGTCGTCGTCGTCTTCATCAGTCTCGGGGTCTCGGCGAGAGAGCAGCACACAATCCCCCTGTGGAAGCTGTTGCTCTCGCTCGCACATGCCACAGAGCGGCACCTGTGAAGCGTTCCCACTGAATCCTTCCCCTGCTGATGTTGCTGAGCTGCCCATCCGTCATAGTCGGGCTGAATCTTCAGTTTAGGTTCGCCTGTGCCGGTTGTTTTATAAAGCAGATGCTGCTGTCCGTTGTATCTGCTCCTCTGTTTATCCACCTACTCACCCGTGCCCCCGCAGCCAACAGTTACCTAACCGCAACTGGCAGTTGTTTTGCGTTTATTTGCACCCGTGCACGTACCTCGCCCGCTTCCGCACCCTCCGCACCCTTCCGTCGACAACAAGCATTGGTGCCTCCGTTGCTCATTCGTTGTGGCGTCGTGGCGTCGTGCGTTTGCGTTCTCGCTCTCTTTCTTTCACACACACACACACACTCACAGATGCACATCTACATAGACTCTCGCACACAGAGGCGGATGGAATCACTGACAGGTTGTTGCTTGCTGACTCGCTCGCACATCTACCGTTACCGTTAAGGTGTGCAGAATGTTGGCAGCCAACCAAAGCCGAGCACCTTGCTCGCCCTGCTCTGCGCTCGTTCGCCAGCTCGCCTGCTCGCCGAGCGCTCTGTATGTGAGCATTGTGTGTGAGCGTTGAGCATAGCGAACGCTAACCACTGCTGGCCTCTGCCTTTGCTCTTTGCTCTGCTTGTTTGCTTTTTACCGACGGCAGAAGCGAGCACGAGCCAACGTGTCGTATGCTCTACAATAATTGCATACGCCGTTAGGGCAAGTTATTTGCTTGCATTTAAAATTATTACGAGAAAATGTGATAAAATACCTATGTATTTCTTCCTATGGCAGCACATGCGCTCCTTGCTTGCCTGCGCTTCCATCAACGTCACGACCATGTTCTCGTTCTTGTTCGTCTCACATTCGGCTTACACCTTGCTCTAAGCTATGTGTGTATGTGTGTGCTCTCATCGTCTCTGGCATGGTGTGCAACTTTTTTGAGCTCAGTGAGGTGCTCACACACACACACACACTCACATAGAAGTAGCAGCAGAGACGCCGCTACGAGTAGCTCGTTAGTTCTCGTGTGTATCTGCAATAGTATTTGTGACTCCGCCTGCCTCGGCTTTGCTGCCTTTGCTTTTTTACTGCTGTTGCTGCACGTCTTTAGGTAAATACAAATGAGACCGCTGCCGAGTGGCTCCACCTCAGAGCAGGCAGTAGCTCTAGCTGTAGTTGTAGTTGTAGCTTCTGCTGCTGCTAAGACTGAGAGCGGAGAGCATCAGGTGCGGAGCTACAGCTACGGCCACTAACCAGCCAGCCAGCTTGCCAGCCAGTGGCTGCCTGCTGGAAGGTGTGTCTCTCGGTGTGCGTGTGTCTCTATGTGTGAATGTGAGTGTGCTCCGTGTGCGCTTGTGTGCGTGGCTGTTGCTCTCCGTGCTGTAGGTGCGCGACGGAGACGTGATTTATGCCAGCCAATGGTTGCGTCTCTCTTGCTGGAGAGGTAGGTGTGACATTACGGCGCGACAGTTAGTTGGCTATGCGGCTAACAAAGCCGGAGCGTGCACCTTCTGCCACGTGCGCTTAAAAATGGCGACGCCAGCACAGTGAGAGCACCTATAGCAGTCAAGCACTTCTTCTCCCATCGGGATGGCGTGGGGAGGGAATGTATGGCAAGAGAAAGCACGGTAACGCAGGGAAGAAACTTTTCTAATTAGCCAACTCTGGAAATTGCAAGCGAAGCGAAGCAAAGGCAAAAAGGCGGTTGAGAGTTTCGCCTCTTTATGGATTTTTCCTGGCCTGTTTTCTTTTTTGCAGCCTCTCGGCGCGTCTCTGCCATTTTCTTGCGTCGCCTCGCCTTGCCCCTCCTCGTCGCCACCGGTAGCGTCGCTGCCAGCTGCCAGCTGGCTCCTCCGCTATTGTCGTTGCTGTTGTTATTGTTGCTGTGGCTGTGGCTGTGGTGTCAGTGTCCTCGTTAGGATGCTGAAATTTTCTTGCTTGTGCGCAGCGCATTTTCTTTTGTTGCAAATAAAATCGATAAAATTTTATAGCAATTTAATATGACCTTCATGGCATAGAGACACATATATACGCACATTTACATGCGGCTATACACACTCATTGTATATATTGTATATTTTCAATAGGGGCTTTCTTTCTTTTTCTTCATTTTTCTCGTGTTTTTGTAGCTTTTACTTGGCCATTTTGTAGGGGTTTTTTGCCTAAATTTAAATGGGAAAAAAATTGTGTGATTGTGTATTTTTGACTTGTGCAAAGTCGAAAAACTTTTCAGTATTTCCAACAGGTCGTATAAGCAATATTTAACTTGTGCTCTACAGTTTTGAAAGGTCAGCAGTTTGACACTGACCCGAGCTGCTGTCAATGAACTTTTGTTTTTCTTTGCCATTTAGGAGATATTTGCTCAAAGAACTTCTTAGATTTTAATTTTACTTAAAGATAGTCGGAATATGATTTCGAAAAGCAAGAATTTAAGTAAAGGAAATAATTTATTAATAAATTATGGTCTTATTTACTTTAGTATTTGTGGTCTGGATTTTATTTTCATGAAGTCCAATAACAAAATGCTATTTATGCTTGGCTTATAAAACTAAGCTAATAGCTCAAATTACTCTGCTTACAATGGAAATGCTGGGTGTGGTACAAAGTGCAAATGAAAACAAGTAAGTCGAGCGCACCCGAAGAAAGATACCATTCGCACAGTTTCGAAACAAATTATCATACATTTAATTCTATTAAAAAACTCTGCACAAGTAAATCCGCCACCTATTGTTCAAATTAGATCTATCTTTGAAAAGCGCCACCTACATTGAAAACGTGATAGCAATCAGCTGTACACACGCTACGGCTGAAACGAAGAATCGCGACGATGACGTCACGATATGCTGCAAAGGCGCATGCAGCGAAACTACGAAAAATTTTTAATTGGATAACTTCTGTTTATAATCTGATTGACATTCGGAATATAATGCAGAACGTATTTATCTGTATGTGTGTTAAAGCAAACAGATGAAACCTAAATACTTTCATCACAAAGCAAACTCCAAAATCAATCAATCAATATAATCAACCAATTTACAAAGCCGGCGGGCCACACCTGGTGTCACACCTCAAATTTGATATAAACTTCAGGAGCTTGTGACGTTTATATACCTTCATACCAAATTTGGTATCTCTAGCATTTATAATAGCTGAGATCTGTGTGTTCACACAGACGCGTGACGGACAGACAGACGGACATGGCTCAATCGACCCGGCTAGTGACCCTGAAAAAGAATATACGAGTATCTAAATACATTTGCACAATGACCATTTTCAATGGTCGAATGGTTTAAAAATTCGTTATATTCACAATTTAGCTTGGATTTAAATAACATTCTTAAGCTTATTTTATCAACCCAAGTGCAGCTCTCGTTCATATTTTGTGATTTAAACATAGTTAATAATTAAAAGTTCTAAAAAAATTTTCTCTCTTATGTAGTCGTAGGCTTATTATATACATTTTATTTTATCACTGCTTATAAATTAAATAAGAAGTTAAGCTAAGAAGTTAAACTCTATTTATTTTTTCTTGGATAAGTATGATTAAGCGACCCTTCGACCGTTAAAAATGTCCAAATATGCGTATTTTAAGTTTGTGCAAATATATGTAACAGGCGGAGGTATATGTATATATTTGCTTAAGATCACAAGCCGAGTCAATAGTGGTCTGTCTATTTGTAGTTAGTTATAACTAATTATATGTAGTTAGTTAGCGATATCGCAAAATATAACAAAAACCAACAAATAGATTCTATGGCAGCTATACGATATATAGCTCTGATCCGACTCATTCTGACTTATTTACGGCGTTCTGCTATTGAAAACACGTGTAGGATGCTGCTTTAAGATAAGTGTTAAACTGAGATACTATTTTGGCTTGTAACAGACTGACGGACAGACGAATATGGCTTATTGTACAACCCTGCTATTCCCAGGTGTGGTGCCAATATCTGACCAAACTAACTGACGTTTAATTTTAAAAGGAATTGAAACTATCGAGAAGTATTAACAGTATTGCGAATGGTGGAGCTTTTTAAATTTGTATATACTTGTATTATGTTACTACTTGAAAAATTATTAAAGAATAATAAACAAAACAAAATTTAAATTTATGAGAGCAATAAACCCTTGAATTTATGAACTTCTTTACATTTATGTAGTTCAAGTTATTAACAAGGTTACAGAGGGTGAATTTTCAGATGTCAGACGTAACATTTAACCAAAATAAATACACTGCAAGAAACCATAGTAACATAACTTTTTACTGGGCTAAAATACTTTCCATTGGGTACACAATTCTTTGTACAACAAATGTAAGGTTGTCCTTGTTCGGGCAGACGTGTGTTAAATGGAGTTTTTCGAGGCATTGCAGCAAGGTTCTAATAGCGCTCTTATCCCGCCCAGCGACTGCCTGCGTCCTGTGCCTAAGAACTTGAACAATAACTCACAGCATTAGTCGCTTGAGAAATTGTCTGTTTACCTTGTTGGGTTTGCCTTGTTGCCGTTGCCAAATGGCACTCAAAGTGCGCCAAATATGAAAAATGAGACGCAAGATGCGAAATTACAAACTCTGCTGGCAGCGTCAGCAGTGGCGGCGGCATCCTGAAATCCTGATGCACCTTCAAACATGGCAGCACAATGGCAAATGAAAAGTTGAAGTAATAATTGTGCACTCGCTAGCTGAGACGACGGCGGCGACGAAAACGACGACGACGGAGGGGCTAACAAGGGCGCCGCAGGCTGCAGGGGACGCGTACACATTTTCATTTGGTCATGTCCGGTCGACGGGCAATGTTTGTCCAGACGACCCCAAGTAGTGCACACACAGCTGCTGGATTTTTTCTCCTGGCTCTTGGCTCTGTCAACGGCAAATGTTGCCAGCGCGCTGACCGCTGTCCAGGCAGGGATACCTCGACGACATCGTTTTCTGCTCCCTCTTCTCCTTATTTCTCTGCTCCTTATTCGCGGTCGTTCTCGTCGTCGTCGTCGTCTCTAAGTGGGCATCATCAGTTGCGCTTCGCTGGACGCCACCAGCGTCATAATCGTTGTCCGTTTCGTTATGTTCTTTCCCCTTTGCGGTTGCGGTTTGCTGTTCGTTGTTGTTGTTCTTCTTGGGGTCAAAGTTCAGGCGCGTCTGTGGACTGCTTATTTATCTTTAAGATTCTCCGCACACACTGCCCAGGTTTTTGTCATCAACTCTAAGTTATGGCCCAGAGAATGCGTCAGTTCTCGGCTCTGCAGTGTGTCCACACTGCGTTTTTGTCAATGTCCACTTTCGGTTGCCATTTGCAGGGCCTCGACTTGGTGACGACGAGTTCTCTGCCCGCGTGTGTGTGTGTTTGTGTGCGTGCGTGCTCATGTATGTGTGTTTGTGAGTGCGTCGCACGTGGCCTGGACCTTAAGTGGAAAGTGTAGTTTTTCTTACTTAGCCGCGCCACACACGCAGCCACCTCATAAAGATTTGTGTCTGCGTTTTTGTTGTGCCATAAGTCAAGTGCCCGTTCGCAGTTCAAGAGTTAAGGCCGAGACTAACGCTAAGGTTAAGGCTAAGCTTAAGGCTCTCAGCCCTTCAATGGGTCAGATACAGCTGCAGGGACTGACCAACTTTTGTCCAGGCCGCGTTCCAATTAAGAGTGGGCATTAAACAATTACGGTGACCAGCTCTAAAAGACTTTGCCATTTGCAGCGGCATTAATTCAATTTGTCACACTTTGCGAGTGCACAACTTTCTGGCCACTGTCCTTAGCCCTCGGCCCTCGGCCCGGAACCCACAATCCGCAGCCCACAACCCGCAACAGGACAGGCAAGTCTCACAGCTTCACAGCTTTACACTCTGGCCACAAAAGTAGAGCAGCTGTCGGGGTGCTTGGCCGACGCCGTGTGGTATGCTCTGCCATTTTCAATTTGACTACGCCGGAAGTTACCTGCTGGCGCCAGGCCCACACACACACTCACTTGTATACCCAAGACCCCGCATAGACGCACACACAACAGCTGCGCCGGCACTGAAGTCATTTCCTGCGCTCAGTGTTGGAGGCAGCCTTCTGAATTCTGCCCGACGCGTCGTCCCCAGTCCCAGTGCCCAGTGGTTTTAAGTGTCCCATGTGGCCAGCAGGCACTAGAACTAGATTAAATTGGCATCTTTTGTTGGGACTGCCAAAGTGACTTTATTTTCACAAATGAGAAAGAGCGAGCAAATTAAAACTTGACTCATATGTATGTATGTGTGTGTGTGTGTGTGTGTGTGTGTGTGTGTGTGTGTGTGTGTGTGTGTGTGTGTGTGTGTGTGTGTGTGTGTGTGTGTGTGTGTGTGTGTGTGTGTGTGTGTGTGTGTGTGTGTGTGTGTGTGTGTGTGTGTGTGTGTGTGTGTGTGTGTGTGTGTGTGTGTGTGTGTGTGTGTGTGTGTGTGTGTGTGTGTGTGTGTGTGTGTGTGTGTGTGTGTGTGTGTGTGGTGTGTGTGTGTGTGTGTGTGTGTGTGTGTGTGTGTGTGTGTGTGTGTGTGTGTGTGTGTGTGTGTGTGTGTGTGGGTGTGTGTTTGGGTGTGTGTGTGTATGTTGATGTACAAGTTAAAGTCCTATGGAAACAATATCAAGCCGCATGTTGATGCTGGTCGGCACACAATTTGGTTAGGGAGAAGGAGAGACCCCTCTAGTTGATTCTCAAAATTCGAAGCTTTGATGATCGCAAGTGTTGCTATTTTATTCATTCACACTGATTGGCTGTCTTGCAGAACTACACGTTAATTTAGACGGCCACCACTTTCCATTTAAAGTTTGAACTAAGTTTGCCATGTACTATACAATTTCATTAAATCTTCATTTCTATCCAATAATAAGTAGCTAGTTATTAGTTGTAGTACATTTTCCTTGATACTGCTAACTGTCTTTTATTTCCATGCACTTGCGCTTGCTACTCTTCTTTTCTTTTTCGGATTTTTTGTCTCGATTAATTCAACAAATTTGAATGTTACGAAAATCACGGTCAATGTTTGGCTAGGATTTCTTATAACAAAAATTGTAAGGACCTCTTTCTGCACCTCTTGACAGGCCACGTACACTCGAAGTTAGTTACCTTTATAGGAAATGCACGTATATAAGTAAGAAGTACAAGCTTCTCTTGGTAATCAGATCTGAATTGAGAGCTGAACTTATACCAGTGCATATGTAAATACTTAATACATTTCTATTTATATTGCCGGTCTCTGAACTCTCTACTCTCACATCATGCTCAAGAGGGCTGGTTGGATCATCTATCAAACGCTTTAATTGATTGCCTGCGTTTCGTGTCGCGTTTGCTTTTGGAGTTTTGGGCGCTTGCACAAATCGCCGATTAATTAAATATTTACAAGCTCATTTGAGCGGCAATGAATGCTAATTAATTTGTTGCTTTAAGTTGAAAGGCGGCTGCTTCTTATCTTCACGCTTGACGTGCCGCCAGCCAGCGCACTTTAATTGAGTTTTACATTGATTATTGGTGATGGGATTGAACCCAAGTACGCCCATCTCCCGCACCCGGCACCCAGTACACAGTGCCCGTTAGCCGGTGGCAAAAACTAAGTAAATGAAAATGAAAACAACCCTTTGAAGCAGTCGGCCGGACAGTAATGTCAGTCACTTCCGCTTCAAGCGATGCTCTGAGTCTTGGCATGTCTAATTGAAAAACTTTCGTGCTGCAATGTTGGCAAATCTAAGCTGAAACCGAAACTGAAACTGAAACAGAACCGAGCCGAGCCAAGCTGAGTTGAGCTGAGTTGAGTAGAGTGCAAATTGCCAAACTCAAATAGAAACTGGCAGCACACACACGCTGGCAACACACATAGTGCGAATAGTTATCAAACACATGAAACAATTCAGTAAATCTAACTGAATATGATTTGTACAAAGACACTAATACGGAATACGGGAATAGTTTCCGTTCTTTGCAGCTTGAAGTGCGGTTAATTTTCTTGAAACTTTTCTCGCTTGTCCAAGTTGCTGCCAAGTTGCGATCCCTTGAACTTGCTTTGGTTAATGCAGCGAATAAACCCAGTTATCATGCAAGCATCTTAGTCGGTCTCTGCATACCCTTGCTTCACATTAGCCCGCAAGGCTTTTGGGCATTTACGATGCTCGCTGTGTACACTTACTTTCAATTTCATGGCCAAATCTCGGAGCATTTTTAATTGTACGCCACGTTTGGCATATTAATTGTTGCCAGACGAAACAAACAAGTTAATTAAGCGTTTCCGCAGCCGGAAAAGGGCAAAAGTTTTCGCATGTTATCACAGCTCTGGCATCGCTGGCAACGTCGCCTCGGACTTGCCTGCCCTTTGCCGCTTTTAATTACAGAGATTTGTATGCCGTTTCGGCCTTTTACTTTCACTTTTGGCCGGCGACGGGCTCGTTTTACATGTCCTCGACCAGTTTTATATGTAAATTTATTATTTATTAACAATAATTATGGTGGGCAATGTGTGTGCGTGGTAATTGTAGATGCTATGCGCTATGTCATCTCTTTCTCTCTCTCAGTTGGGTATGTCATCAAATCTCAATGGGATGACCGCCACTCTGCTGACGTCAGCTCGCCAATTAACTGGCAATTTGTTTTTCAACCAGGACAATGCGAGTTCGGACAGCACAAAACGATATTAGGGGAGGCTAAGTGCTGACTGGGTGGCGATACAGAATATGGTAGATTAACTGTTCGATTCCCTCTCAGCGATGGCAAGGTTTTCAGATATAAAGTGGATATATAAGTCGTTAAATCACTGATCAATGATCTATGGATGAGAGACAATAGAAAGTTTTAAAATGATTCAAGATAACTTGTATTTATTAAGGGGTTGATAAGATCTGACGGGAGATTCCACTTTTTGGGTTGAAAACATTATTGCAAAGCCTTTTGCAGGGCTAACTAGAAAGAACGTCTGCAGTCAAGCTATGACTGCCTGCGTGAAAACTATTATTGCGGAACGAATGTTTCAAAAAAATAACCAACAAATTAAAAATAACAATGGAAACACTAAAAAACAAAGAAATTTGAAGAAACGCTTCCCGCATGCAGTGGAAGGTGTTCAGACATATGGAAAACGTTGATTTATATAACTTCAATGTTTACTATTTGTTCATAGCCATGTCTTTAGCTCTATATGGTAATAATCAATAAACACACCAAAATGAATGCCTTAGAACTGCACTTGCACTTGATCGGTTTGCGGGGGTAAAAGTGTGCATTGCTCAATTTAAAAAATGTTGAGTGTTTAGTACACAAACGAGTGTTGTCACAAAAAATGGTGGCTTTAGCTTTTTTACACATCCACAGTGTTTCCAAAGGAACAGATTGGCTAGTGGCTAGTGATCCGAAGGAAGAGCTTAACAGACCCTGTATTTTTATATCATTCGACCATTGAAAATGGTCAAAAATGGTATACTAAGTTTGTGCAAATGTATGTAACAGGTAGAAGGAGGCGTAGCAGACCCCACAAAGTATGTATATTTTGACTCAGGATCACTAGCTGAGTCGATTGAGCCATGTCCGTCTGTCTGTCCGTCTGTCCGCTTCGAGAACGTCTAGATCTCAGATATTACAAAAGCTAGAGACACCATATTTCACATGAAGGTTCCTGTATACCATAGGTAGATCGAGTTTATTTTCAATTTTTGATGCCACGCCCACCGCCCACGCAAATCGAAAAATTTCGATTATTAGGAGAAGTATTGCTTTGGTATGAACATAAATAATTGCAATATAAATCCCCCAAATTGCAATCCAATCGGACAATAAACACAGAAGTTATCCATGTTTCCGTTTACCGTACTTCCACTGCTTGCGCCTGTGCTCGCTTCGTGACGTCATCGTCACGATGCTTCGTTTCAGTAGTAGCATGTGTAAAGCTATGCCGTTTTTACATGTAGATGGCGCTATTCAAAAATAAATCTAATTTAAACAATAGGTGGCGGATAAACTTGTGCAGCGATTTTTTGATGAAATTAAATGTGTGATAATTTGTTTTGAAACTGGGCGAAGGGTATCTTACTGTCGGGCGCGCTCGACTGTAGCTTTCTTTACTTGTTTATACCCTTGCAGAGGGCTTTGCTAATTTTGGCCAGAAATTTGCAACGCACCTTAGGAGACATCTCCGACCCTAGAAAGTATATAAATTCTTAATCAGCATCAACATCTTTTGCAACGCAAACTAGTCCCTCAGTTTTAGCTATCTGGATGAAGCATGGTATAAATGCTTCTTATTGCTTATATTGTAAAGAACCTATCGGGCGATTCTTGTCATTTTTTAAAATATTGCCAAGAAATTTTCTCGATAAGTATGTCCTAAAGGCTGTAATAATCAATTAGATGAATCGTTTAATGGATGGCGCCACTGAAAAAATATCATAGTATTCAGCTTTGCTTACGATTGAGACACACACGCTAAGACTGAAGCAACACGTCGCAACGATGACGTCACAATTTGCTGCAAGGCAAAGGCAGTGGAGCTATGGAAAATATTTAGTTAAAAACCATCTGTCTTTATTGTCCTATCGAATTGCAATTTGGAGGTATGGTGTACATCGTTTTTATCTTTATATAGACCAAAACTTTTTTATGAATCAAATTTAAAAGTGTAAAACTCTTCGATTGAAAATGGTCAAAAATGATATACTAAGTGTGTGCAAATGTATGTACAGGTAGAAGGATACCTGGCTGACTCCATAAAGTATGTATAATATATTCTGACTAAGGATCACTAGCCGAGTCGATTGATTGAGTCGCCATGTCCGTCTGTTATTCAACTAAACATTTTCCATAGCTTCGCTTCCTTCGCCTTACAGCATATTGTAACGTTATCGTTGCGACAGTTGCTTTAGTCTTAGCGTGTGTGTGTGTGTCTGTACGTGTTGGTGAGATCTAGTTAGCAAAGCTGGCTGCTGTGATATTATCGCAGTGGCGGCAGCTATTAAAAGATTGATCTAATAGGAGAACTACAATCTGTTACCATTGTGAATGCAATAGTTTTAAATCTTTAATTAATCGGCTGCTCTGCGCCTAAGCAATGGTAATCATTTATGCCTTCAGTCTGCTTTCAGCACATTATTAACCCTGCACTCTCGCACTCATTAAGCATTTAACAGTTTTACATGCAATTAACGCTTAAAGCCAATTGGCACACACACGCAGGCACACACTTGCACGCACTATCACGCACACTTGTACATACAGTGCGTGTGTGATTGGCTTCTCTCGACACTTGTCACAGTACGTGTTAATAAAACTAATTTTATTAGCTAACTAGTGTAAGTAGCGGTTTCACACGTTGTTTGCCTGCACAGACACTCTACTCTGCGAGTGTATACGTGCATGTGTGTGTCTGCGTCGAGTGTGCTGCCTAAAACAACAGAGCAGAGCACACGTTTGGCATTAATTTAATCCTTCCGCAGAATAAAGTGATACCGCCAGCCACTAACAAGGCAAACACATTAAATATTTACATATACATACGCTACCACACCCACACACACACAAAAACACATCCACACCCACAAATAGGAAGCACTCGCGATTGTGTGTGTGAGGCTTTTAATTGCTGTCTTCAAAAGCTGAGGTAACAATAATTGCGGGATTGGGGATAACGTGTCAGCCTCGGCTCACTCGGCATCGGCTGAGTACGAGCTGAGTGCGCGCTGAAAGCTGATTACATCAAAAGCCACACAAACACACACACACACACCCACGCACGCACACACAGACACAAACACATACACACACAAACAGAGACACGTCTGCAGACAGACATTCGCACTTTGAAGTGTCAACAGGCAATAGAAACGCGGCGAACGCGACAGCCACGCTATCCATCAAGACATCTTTTACTTTTGTCAGCGAAACAACAATGGGCTCTTAATTACGTGTGAGCTAGGCCCTTTGTATGTGATTCCCCGACTATGTGTGTGTGCGAGTGTGAGTGTGTGTGTGGCAGTGTGTGTTTGTGAGTGTTTGTCTAGGGTGCCAACAATCTCATGTTTGCCTGACACTCTTGCTTTGGTCGCGCCACTCGTTGGCCTGCTTGCCCAAGTTGGCAAGTTTTGCATCAAGTTTGCTGCCTCCGCTGCTGCTGCCTTTTGCTGCCTCACGCTCTGACTTGACTCTTGATGCCATAATTAGAACACATATTCCAGAGCACATATCGTACATTTATCGCAAGCATATTGCCGAAATGCCCATGCGATTCCTGCAGGCCATACGGGCGACCAACAGGATGTTAATTTCAATTTGAAAGCCTTGCCCAGCTTTGCCAGTCTCTTTTCTTGCTTGCAACACTTCCTTACTTCCCCTCACTTCCGCCGTCTTCCTCTCACTTTCTCTTTATCTGTGGAACTCGCTCAATTGTCACACATGACATCCTTAGCTGCGAGCTATTTTCATCTCTGTTGCCTTTTGAATGATCTGGACAGACAGACAAATGCAATGCGATATTGCTGCACAGATGTCTCAAGGAGCACCGGGAACGGAACACTGACCACGGCCCTGACCAGGCCAGTCAAATGCCTTTGGTCATTTTTGACTTCTTCGCCACAACTAAGTTGACCTTTGGCCGCCTTGAACGTCTTGCGATTGCACTTCCTGCCTCGGTTAGAGACTTTAATTAGATTTTTAGTGTCCGATTGCAGCCCAAAAACGACTGCAGCAGCTTGATGAGTTTAAATAAATTTATTTTGTACTTTTGTATCATCAAAACAAATTTGTAAGATATGTTCATTATTTAGAAAAAAACTTCTGCGGCTTTCTGTTATGTCTGTTTGTGCTCTTCAAAGGTGTTGCTTGGTGAATCGAACAGAGGTGTATACAGGGCTTTCCAATAAGAGGTGTTATTTTGAATAGCCCGCTATTCCGGTAGGTGTCACTATTGAAGCTGCAATTTTTTGACATTTGACAATTAGAAACTACGCCATTAATAAAAATGGTACGATACACGCTTCAACAACGCATTGAAATTATCAAAATTCACTATAAATATGGTGAAAATTTGGCAGAGTCGGTTCGTAAAACGAAAAGATTTTTCGGTCGTCGTGAAGCACCTTCTCGGACCGCAATACAGAAATTGGTGGAAAAATTCGAGCTGTTGGGACAAGTTAGTGATGTGAAGAATAAAACCCGTGCACGTCGCTCAAGAACAATTGAGAATATTGCTGTTGTTGCCGAAAGTGTTGAAGAAAACCCAGGTTTGTCCATTCCTCGTCGTTCTTTGAAATTAGGCATTCCACAAATGTCATTCCACCGTATTTTGCATAAAGACTTGGGTCTTAAGGCTAGACAACGTTTACTTTAAACAAGACGGCGCTACGCGCCACACAAGTAATGAAACCATCGCTCTTTTACGGGAAAAGTTTCCGGACCGTGTTATCTCTCGAAGAGGTGATCGCAATTGGCCATCGAGATCTTGTTATTTAACTCCTTGCGACTTCTTCCTTGGGGGCCACGTGAAAGATAAGGTCTACGCCAACAGCCCAGCGTCGATTCAAGACCTCAAAGATGGAATTCGTGTCGCTATCGAGGAAATAGGGCAGCCACTTTGCGATTTGGTTATGGAAAATATCATGAAAAGGATATGGATCTGTAAGCGTGGTCGTGGTGGCCATTTGGCTGATGTTGTGTTCCATTATTAATGGCATACCCTCCTCTTCATAATGAAATAAACATCCGATCATTTATCTCAAAAAATGCTATTTTTATTTGAATATCAAAATAACACCACTTATTGGAAAACCCAATATGTTGTAGAGACAGACAGACTTGGTTATTTTAATACTTATTCAGAACATGTACAGCTTAAAAGAGCGCAGATGCCTCCTTTGCCTGTTACGCCTATTCAAATAAACCAAATGAATTTTGTAGTTGTTTTTAAAAAAACCCTTGTTTAAAAACTCATACTCTTTTGTTATACCCGCTACTCTTAGAGTAGAAGGGTATTATACTTTGCTTAAACCGAAAATGTATGTAACAGGCAGAAGGAGACATTTCTGACCCCATAAAGTGTATATATTCTGGCACAGGGTCAAAAGCCGAGTCGTAATAGCCATGTCTGTCTGTCCGTCCGTTCGTCTGTCCATCTGTCCGTCTGTCTGTTCGTGTGAAAATCTAGATCTCAGCCATTATAAGAGCTATGACTTCCAAATTTAGTAACAATATGTGTTTTATGCAAGCTGATCAGGTGGATTTTGACCACGCCCCCTTTCGCCCTCGTAAATGCAAAATTTTTTTCTTGTTATACCATTCGACCATTGAAAATGGTCAAAAATGGTATACTAAGTTTGTGCAAATGTATGTAACAGGTTGAAGGAGGCATAGCAGACCCCATAAAGTATATATATTCTTGCTCAGGATCACTAGCCAAGTCGATTGAGCCATGCCCGTCTGTCTGTCCGACTGTCCGTTTGAACGTCTAGATCTCAGCTTTACAAAAGCAAGAGACACAAAATTTCACATGAAGGTTCCTGTATATCATAGGTAGCATATCGAGTACACACTGTACTCACTGTGACACTTTGTCGCAGTTTATAAAAATAACCAAAAGTGACACTACCGCTTTATCGCTACTCTCAGCGATCCAGCATATAAGATAAGCATATAAGAAAGCCGCTTCTTTGCCGGTCTCTCTGGCAGCGTAGTTGCGCGGCATTAGGCTAAGAATTATTCAAACTTAGAAATGTAAGAACAGATGAAAACTGTACATAAAACAGGGCAGACGCCCTTAAATATTTTTACCAATAAATTTCAAGATTTTTATAACTAAATATAAACTACTTTTATTAATCGGCAACGCAAATCGATAATTTACGGTTATCAGGAGAAGTATTAAAGTTACAGCTTTCTGCTTTGGTATAAACATAGATAATTGCAATGTAAATCTATTCAATATAAATCTATTCAATATAAATCTATTACAATCCGATCGGACAATAAACACAGAAGTTATTCGTGTTAACGTTTTCCGTTGTTACACTGCTTGCGCCTTTGCAGCATTTCGTGACGTCATGATAATTTTTTTTTCAAAACAGAATCAGTTACTTTAGATTCAAAAACCAATCCAATATCTCGATTTGTCGCAATCTGTTTGAACGTTTGGATAACACCGACTATAAGGGGAAAAGCCGTCAAGCTTTGTGTGGACGCCTTGATACGTCAGGTAATTCACCAAGGTTTTGTGACACACATGACCAAATACCCTAACGCGATCTCTATATTTTTTTATGGCTTTCAATATAATATCCAAGTTTGTTTCTAAAATAGTTTACCTCTTCCCTCTCCTAAAGAAAACCCATTTGTTTTTCTATGCAGTCAGCCTTGTTAATTCAATATTGACTTTTACTGCCCGCTACTATGATTTCGCCTTTTGTTCTTGTTGGGTCATTTGGCTAATTAAAATGATGGCATGAACAAACAAGTTCGCACATGGCAAAAAAAAAAACCAGCTCTAATTATGAATTATCGGTGGGGTATAAGCTACCGTCAAACCTGCTCCCCAGCCCCCCTGCATGCCTGATTTCCTGAACTCCTGGGTGGGTGCCTGGATGCCACGCTGGCTTGCCTCATAAGCTCATAATTCATATATCGAAAGGCAAGGGCGACGGAAAATCTTGAACAAACGTCGGAAATCACGTTCCAGCGCAAAAGTTTCCACGTTGCGTGTTGGATTTTTGCGTTATTGTCTTTTAAGCTAAGGCAGGATGAGTAGCAATAGCGGAGGAGGCAGAGGCAGCAGCAGAGCCCGCCCTCGTTCCGACGACCACAACAGCTAATTAACGTTAATTTATTAAATCAGTGTTCAAGTAAAGGAATACTGAGAGCAGGAGAAGGAGAAGCTGGGGAGGAGCAGCCAGAGCTAAAGATAAAAGTTTCACACGACTTGCTTACGCCCTGAGCCAGTGACTGAAACTGTCGGCAGTGGCAGTGGCTGAGGCAGAGGCAGAGAGGCTTAAGGCAGCCACTTGGGGGTTTTCCTTAGCTGGAATAGCATGAAAACCACACGCAGCAATTATTAATTCAATTATTTTAGCGCAAACAGCACCTAAGACGCTGTTCCAGGACCGGCAGCTCGACGAGAGGAAGCAAAGACACAAATGACTTGGTCTTATTTCAAGCGATGCTGGGCGTGGCATGGATGGAGAAGATGAGTTGAAAAAAGAAGTGGGCGCTGTCTGAAATAGAGTAGCACGAACACAATTAAGCGCACAGAGAGCATAGCAAAGCAGCAGAAGCAGATGGAGTAGATGAAGCAGCTGGCCAAGTACGGGGAATCCGGTGAATCCTGATGCGAAGCGTAAATAAAGTGGCAAATTTAATTAGCAACTCGCTGGGCTATATTTGCAAAATGAGTGTGCGAAACATGTGAGTAGCTGACAGAAAGAGCGAGTCTGTGATGGAGATACAGGGGGGTGGGATATGTGGTTACTTACCACGTGGTTCAGGATCGCGTTGCGGCGTGCGACGCAAACCACTGTCGGACATGCAAATTAATAACAGCATCCGTTTCCGGTCAAAAATGAGCAGCATCACGATATAAATTTAAAACCAAAGACAGACGAAGGGAGAGAAAGAACGAAAGATGATAATAATAATAATAATAATAATAATAATAATAATAATAATAACAATAATAATGAGAACAGTGGCAAAAAATGCTTGGGTGAACACATCCGCAACGACAAAACGTGTCCGTAACAACTTCCGGCGCCCGCTTCATCCGCTGAATGGCTGCGACGCAGTCGGCAAGTGGCCAAAAACTTGGATAAAAAGTAGGTAAAATGTAAAAGTTTGCAACTTAAAGTCACCTGCGCTGGTTCCCAAACTACGGGGACACCACTCCCCCCGGTCCCGTCTTCTAACAATTGTAGAAGACTTTATGAGCTAAGGGGATGAGGGGTAGCTGGGGTCTCCTTTGTTTCAATTCACGGCAATTGCAAGTCAGCTCATCAGGCATCAGGTATAATTTGACCAGGGACTATTTTATTTTACGGCCAAAGTGGCACATTTGCATAAAGTTTTATTTTCTTTGACCCGCACTTGGGGATTTCCATTCCGCTCCGTTCGTCGTCATCATCGTTGATGCCAATTTCCATTTGAGTTTCCTTTGTATTTTCTTACTTTGTCTCCATCTTCGTCGCCGGCCGTCTGCGTACTGATTTTTCCTTTAGCTTTGCTTGCTTTTCCTGCAGCTGCAGCGATTGAAATTCAATATTATCCGAGAGGGTCGTTGCTTAAAGCTGTCTCTATGTCTCTATCTCTCCTCTCTCTCTCTCTCTTTCTTTCTCTCGCTCTTTCTTTCTTTTGCTCTTTCTGGATGCTAATACCGTTACAACTGTTTACACTTGCACAGCGTCACACGTCGTACATCTCGCCCCACACACACCACACCCACACACACACACACACACACACCCCACACACGCACACAAATACACGCAATAAAAGGTAATTTTAAAATCAAACACTCTACCAAAATCGGGCGAGGTAAATGAAAGAGGGTAGGAGATGGGAGGGTGGTCTCTTGTCGTCTTCGAGTAAATCCTTTCAATTGCTGCAATTTGCTGGATAAATAGGATCAAAATCGAATTTAAACGGCAAACAAATTTTTCGTGATTTTGATTTTGTTGACAGAACTTTTCACTTATGTTGCAAAATAAGCAGATTATGCGACAACGCTGAGCCTGGATAAGCCATCGAGGGTGGTCGTATTGGTATTGAGCACCTACAATCCGCAAGCAAACAGACACCGTCATATACAAACCTACACCCCCGTCACACACACAAAAATTGGCAAGTGTGTTTGCATGTGAAGCTTTGAATGCATGAATTGAATATATTTTAATTAAGTTCTCCCTATTCCATTTAACATTTTCAGTTTTGCGGTTCAGCGAGCTCACAGTGCACAAAACTATCAAGAACTGAGCACTACCAACCGATACCAGTGGAAAATTGGGCGATTTATTTATTTTTACTTGAGCAACTTTAGCGCTGGAAAAGTTCTGCATTAAAAGCAAGTTTTAACAAGAGATTTCTTGGGACACTGCGGGGCGCAGGCACTGGCAGAATAAGCAAAATTAATTTCAAATGTGTGAGGACTCCAAGGACAAGGACAGGCTGTGTGTGCCTCAGTTATTACTTTGATTATGTTTATTTTAGTCGTGGTATTAGGAATACAAATGCCAGCACCAACCAGCACCCTTGCACCATTTGCACTTCATTTAATAAACTGGAGTAGACGAAGCACGAAATAATTTTCCCCTGAATTTTTGCTCCTTCCAAGTTCGCGGAGCGTGTGATTAACCATGTGAAAAAACAAGAGATTAGACAAACTATTTGGCAATTTGATTAGACGGCGTTGGAGTAGAGGTAAGTTTGAAAAAGCTTGTGATATCTGACGATTGCCAATTTAATGTTTTAAGTTTTGTTAAATGGAACTGAATACAAGAAAGAAAGGCTTCCCTCGGGATGCCGAAGGTTTCATACCCTTGCATTTACTTATTATATAAAAGAGCTTGGGATTGCTAAAGTTCCATAGCGATATCTAAAACAAGTAAAGAGAGCTACAGTCAAGCGCGCCCGACAGTAAGATACCATTCGCCCAGTTTCGAAACAAATTATCACACATTTAATTCCATCAAAAAAACGCGCTTAAGACGCCACCATTGTTTAAATTAGATATATTTTAAAAGCGCCATCAAGAAAACGGCAAGCTTAACATCTAGGCTGAAAGAAGCACGTGACGAGACGCACGAAACAGGCGCAAGTAGTGGAAGTACGGTAAACGGAAACATGGATAACTTCTGTGTTTATTGTCCGATTGAATTGTAATTTGGAAAGCAGAAAGTTGTAACGTCAATACTTCTCCTGATAATCGAAATTTTTAGATTTGCGTGGGCGGTGGGCGTGGCATCAAAAATTGAAAATAAACTCGATCTACCTATGGTATATAGGAACCTTCATGTGAAATTTGGTGTCTCTAGCTTTTGTAATAGCTGAGATCTAGACGTTCAAACGGACAGACGGACAGACAGACATGGCTCAATCGACTCAGCTAGTGATCCTGAGTCAGAATATATATACTTTGTGGGGTCTGCTACGCCTCCTTCTACCTGTTACATACATTTGCACAAACTTAGTATACCATTTTTGACCATTTTCAATGGTCGAATGGTATAAAAATATGAAAACTCGACCGATATTGGTTTAATTTGGATCAAAATTTGGAAATTACATACTTAGACATACATTTATCAGGAAAGTATCAAAGCGATATCTTGAAAAAAATGGCAAAAATTGGCCGATAGCTTTTATGACAGCTATACGATCGTGTATACGTGCAGGGGTATGAATCCTTTGGCGTGCCGAAGATAGCCTGTCGTTCTTGTTTTAAATACACTAATTTTCTACGTTTTACACAGATTTTTCTTGGAAGTTGGATTCCAGAAATTTCAATAAAATACGATACTTTTCTAATGGGCACCAGATATTTAATAAACTTAAATAAACTCCTTAGCCCTCATGTTAAATTTTGTGTTTATTGTTTTGGTAATTGCTAAGATCCAGACGTTCGTTCGAACTTCTCCTTTTATTTGTTCTTTGACATAAAAGAATCAATTTGAAATATGTTTATATTCTAGCTCGTGGTATGGAACAAACCATGTGGACTGCAGATTAATCATTAAGAGCTCATTACATTTACGATGATCCCGCAATTGGCTCAATCACAATCGGTTCGCAGGCTGCGAATACAAATGCCCAAAACAATCTTCGAGTGCATCTGCCAATTTGGCGCAACTTGGCGGTGCTCCAATTGCCACCGGCAACCGGCACACCCAGCGAGCACCACCTACCCCGACATCGACTCCGACCCCGTATGGCACCACACACAGTGCGCCCGCTCCGATGGGGCGGGCAATTAACGAGAGATGAGGGAGGTGGTGAATGGAAGGAGGGAGAGGACAACTTGGCGCTGCTCTAAATAAACCGTAACAATTTATGAAATTTTAATTTTTTACACTTAATAACACGCTGTTCCTTGCCCACCGTCTCTCTCTCTCTCTCTCTCTCTCTCTCTCTCTTTCCCTCTGTCTCTTTCTATATAAAGACATCAATATGAGTTGCCGGTATAGGTGAAGGGAGTAGGGTATGGGAAGAGAGAATACCCCACCTCCTCAACTTGTGTGGCCGGGCAGCAGACGGCGTTCGTCGGGCATAAGTAGAAACGGTGCGCCAAGCGCGCCCGGATCGAGTCTAAATTTGGCACCGTCGACTGATCTCCGCCAGAAGTTGCCACAGTGCCATATATCGCACTTATGATGTGTGAATTAAGATTCACGCCACAAGCCAAATTGGGATTTATTTACAAGTTTCCCACACAAGGGAAAGGGGTGCAGAGGACGAAGGAAGTAGTCGAGGGGGGGGGGTGGGGTGGGGAGTGTGTGCGGATAATTTCGTGTACTTGGTGCCTCATTTTGGATTTTCCACTTCGGGGTCGAAGAGAGTGCGAGGCAGCGAATTGAGCGAACTAGTATCTGAGTTAGCCTGGTCCGGCTCCTCGTTGGGATCGAACGAGCCATATATGCCGCCACTCAGCTGATCCAACAGCAACCGCTGCTGCGTCTTAAAATCTTCCTGCAGGCGACGCTGCTCGTCGGCCTGCTGCGATACGAGCTGCTGGAAGCGCACGCGCTGCTGGTGCTCCATCTTATCCAGCATCCTACGCTTCAAAGTTTCGCTATTGCTGCAGGTCGACGAGGACGTGGCGAGCGGAAAGGTTTGGCTGGAAAGGCCGCCAGTGCTGCGTGGCCCAATGCAGTTGCTGCTGCTGGCAGATGTGGTTCGCTTTCGCGTTGTTGCACGCTTAAGTGTGACACATGGATTGTAGCTGAGACGCCGCTGGGTGCTGCTCATTCGGGTGCCGTTGTCGCTGTTGGCTCCGTCGGCATTGGCATGCGACGAGGCATGCGCCGTAAAATTGACCGTGCTGGAGGCACGAGGTGCCCGCATGCTCGTCCTGCTGCTACTGCCGCCGCTGCCACCAACAACCGTGCTCTTTAGATGTGATCCATTAAGGAATTTTCGTTTTGACTTGCTCGACGTGCAGCTCGTCGGCTCCTCCGGTAGCAGGCGTTGGGTGGTTGGCAACTTGTTATAGTTGTTTCTGTTGTTGCTGCTGCAGGGGCTGCCCTTCAATGAGGACTTGCTGGTGTTTTGGCACAGCATGCCCTGACTGGTGCGATAGTTGGGCGAGATAGGAGCTGTCGCCCCCGCGGGGCTACACTTGGCCAGGTAGGATGGATATGAGTTGTAGCGCTTCCACAACTGAGGATGCAGCCGTTCGTGTCGCTCGTTGACGCTGGAGCACGACGGTTGCAATCCGCCGGCTGGGGCAACGCTCTGGCCCATCGCCAGAGTGAGGGCGGGACTTGTCTTGGAGCGTTGAAGCTCCCGCACTGCGTTGAAGGAGTCCTCATTCAGCTTTCGTGCCACATCCAGCAGCCTCTTAATGGCCTCCCCGCGTGGCGCAGTCAGAGCACTGGGAACGTCTTCCTCGAAAGGAGCCTGGTTCGGCAGCGGTTTCAGGGTTGTTCTGGGTGACTGCATGGAACCCGGCTGGGCACCCTTCTGCAAATTTATCACAACTTTGGAGCACATCAACGGCGCCTCTCGGACCACCGCTAATTGGGGCCACATTGGCGGCGGCTCTTCTGGCAGGTGAAACGAGTGCACTGAGGTCGCCTGCAGCGTCGTCAATGAAGGCAGTGAGGGTGACGCCTTTGCGCTGCCCGACTTGATGAACTTGATTATGGAATTGCGCTTGTTGTCGTAGATCAGCGTCTCGGAGCACTGCAGGTGCTGTGTGCTGCGACCGACCACAGTCAGTGAAGGTGCCACCACAGCACGGTTCTCGTCGGGGCTGATGGGATGCGTGCCAGTGCAGTAACTAGCATCACCACAGCAGCCAGAGGCATTCCTCACCAGCTGCGTCCGCCACGGCCTTGCCGTCGTGGCCTGCTTGGTCCTCTTGGCTCTACGTTTCTCCAGATCTACGGCAGCTTGGCGATGCATTTGCATCTCCAGCCGACGCTCGGATGTCATCTGCGGAGAGCAAGAGCAAAGAACAGTGGAAGAGAAGTGAACAGAGAAAACCATATGCATTCTCGATTCCTACCAGTGGGGGCAGAATGGGGCACCCGTTGAGGGAATACACAGACCTGTACCCTCCGATCTCTTGCGTGGGAACGCTCGTGACTTGCTTGTGCAGCTCTTCGGCCATTTTGAGTAGGTAGTCCATGATAATGGCAGTGGAAAGGTTGATTAGGTTGATTTGGGTAGAGAGAGAACAAGACAATCGGCCAATTTATAATGTCTGACGAATTAAAATAACAAATTTCAAAACACTTAATCAAACTAGAAAAATATTTGGATATTAATATGTCCACTATAAAGGGAAAAAAACCCATAAATAAAGGCACACTAGACCAGTCCCCCCAGCTTGTGCTTCAGTTCCAATTTGTATGCGCTGCTCATGGCGGTGCGTTCCTTGACAAATATGCTACAAGGTACACACAAGGCAGCCAGGCAGTGATGCGTTTCCTCCTCCTCCTCCTTCCCCTCCGCTTCTGCAACAACACAAATAAAGTCCACTCCATTACCGGCAAGCCTGCTTGCCCTCCTGGGACCAGTAACTTGTGAGGACTTCCGACCGAATATGTTGGATATTTGTCCGGCTGCCTTGCCGGCGCTTCGTAGGTGTGATTCGTTTTTTAAATTTTGCAGCCACGAATAAAAATGGCAACGGTGAATGGCGGAGCGAGTCTTGGCGGATTCGCCCGACATTGGCCAATTTGTCGCATTGTGTGAGGGCAGCTCCGGGTTTCTATTTGTGTGTGTTTTAGCAATAGAGTCACGTAGCATTTCACTTGCATATTTGCCCAATGACATGCGACAATTTTCCACTAAATTTGGCATGTCAAACGTATTTGGCGTCGCTGTCGCATTCGGATTTGGAATCAGGTTTGGACTTGTATTCGGGTGGGAAGCAAAATTCCAATTAAAACATTAACAACTTGAGACAAGAAGACAAAGAGGGATAGGAAGTAAGTGGAGGGAGGGATAAGTCAGGTAATAAACGACGGTGCCATTGTCGTTAAGAAGGCCGCCTCAGCTTACCCTTCAGCCGACCCACCGAGCTCGCCCATCCGGCGTTTTAGCTATAGACGCCAAAGTTTTGCGCCTTGGCAATTTGCTTCAAGTGGCAATTCGGGAGCGTGCCAAGTGCCTTGATAACAGTAACATAGCCGTTAACGCCACAGCGAACTCAGCTAACCTAACTGGCGCAGAGCCTCCCCCCTCTCCAGGTGCCCAGCCACAAAAGGTATTTATCTCATTGTGTGCTTTAAGTGCTCTCCTCAAATTAGGTGAGTGCCGTTGTGTGAAAACGATGAGGGAAGTCGAGTCGTATGGCGCGTGTGGGGGCAGGGGTAGGGGTAGTCTGTGGCAGGAAACTCAATCAGCGTACGTGCCTCAGTGCGGCATGCTGACAGTGGTGTTGCCTGAGATTGTTGTCAGGTGTACTCAAAGATGCAATTGTTAAGCAAGCTTAATAATAAACGCCATAGGTATTTGGTTTTGCCTTAAGTCACGTTAAGTTATACCGAATTTATTAACATGTTGCAAAATTCTTTAGAAGAAGATGCGATGCTTTTTTTTTTTGTAGTTATCTATTTAGACACTTGCAGCTATACATGTGCATCTGTGAAACCTAAATGGAATTTCTTTCTATACAACACCCAGTAAAACCATCCCCCCACCCCCCGCCACTCCCCTGGCCAGACGACACTCGGTTACAGTTCATAAATTTAGAGAATTATGATCCGTGACGTTGCTTCGCCTAAGCGGATGCTCGTCAATTACATCCGCAACAATGGCACGTACACGAAGTGGCCGGAGCTACATCGACAAGTGCATTGTGGATTGTAGCAAGTGAGTGGGGGAGTGGCTCGGTTGGTTGGCCAACAGGTAATAACGGTTGCACGATTGGTTAGCCTGACAGTTTTTAAAATTTACAACGTGCAGAAAGGCAGTCGGAGGAGTCGAAGGTAGCTACATGCCACACAGTCCCATTCAAGAGTCAACGAGCTCCTCCACTTCAGCATGCAATGTATTGCGATGCATGGGAGGGGAGCACAAAAAGTTGTCGTCATAAATTCGCTTCTGGAGCAATTGCTATTTGCTTAAAGGTCGCCGCATTTCCTCTGTCTACCGTAATTTTATGAAAATTGAATATCCTGTGAGAGTTAAGGACTTTCAGCGAGGGACTAAACCATGAATGTATAGGTATATTTATATATATCACATTCTCTCCTCTTTATTAATATTAATTTTTCTTTAAAATGCATTACTGGTATGACTACCATACTGAATTTTCATCGCCCACATCAAGGGTATTCACTAGTCGGGCACCTGCCTTGTTCCCATTTAGTTCATATTGTTGCCGCCGGGCGGGCAGTCATAATTTGATGCGGCAGACAATATCGTCATTTTATGGCGTATGAATCGATGAAAGTTTTACGATTCACATTCGGCTCAATGTCGCATCGCATTCGTATCGATTTTGCAGGAATGAAGAGGCGAAGTTCAAGCAGTAATCCGGGCTGCAGGGACTCGAGCCGTCGAGGTCAAAGTTGACGTTGACGTTGAAGTGAAAGTAGAAGTTCAGAGCGGCAAACGTTTTAATTGAGCTGCGGCTGCTCATGCATATGCACGACTTAATTAAAAGAGCTCCAGGAAGAAAAACTGTGGACAAACAAACAACGCGCGCGGAGGTATTTGCCAACCTGGAGACAGCCCTTTCAGCCTGATGAGCTGGCGATGGTGCTCTTGCCGGAACCGGAGCTAGAGTCGCAAACTTGGCAACGCCTGCAAGTGACTCGATGGCGTCTTTGGCGTTTTGTTGACATTTCGCGGTATGGAAAAAATTAAATTAAAATGCAAATTAGACAGTCGAGTCGAGTCGAGGCTGTCTTGCTCACACTTATTCAGTCCCTGCCTCTCTCTCTCTCTCTCTCTCTCTCTGTCTTTGTCTCTCTTTCTATTTCCTGTTGTATGTGTGTGACTGCATATTCTGCTCCTTACCTTCTCCACCGACAGCCGCTTACCAACAGTGACAAATTGTTGTAAACAAAAATGTTACCGCCGGCTGCGCATACGCCCGGTGGGACGAGCTGCTCGCTGTCAGTGTCACCTACAAGGAGGCCGTTGCCAGGCTGGGAAGACCCTTAAGATTTACTTACCTATGCAGCAAGTGGTATGTTTGACTGGCGACTGGCGAAGTCTTCGCTACGTCGCTGTCGACTTAGGGCCAAGATGAATGTTTTTATTTTCTCAACTGTCTGTCGAGTTTGCCTCTTGCCTCTTCTTGCGGTAAATTATGCAAAGTAGTTACGTAATGCGCTTGTTACAATAATTTAATCTTGTAATCTGTTTCTCTTGCTGCGGAAAGTGCCATAAATAATTCAGCTGCAGTTCCCCGAGCGAGAGAGAAGAGGATTCGCAGCAGTTGTTTCAGGTCTGCGCCAGGAACAGAAACAGTTTGTTTTCGCAAAGATTTTGCCTGAGACATTTTTGCATTTTTAATTTCAAGGTAAACAAACGCAAAGGAACTTTCGACTGAAAACGGAATGCTAATGAGCTGTCTCAAGGTAACTTCCTGTTACCCCCAGCACTGTATAGATAATTAAGTATATCTACCTCTGGCATCAACAATATATTCGCATTGACATCGTGCACGTTAATTCAATTCTTGAGCTCAAAGAAAAATAAAACCAATGAAAAGTTTTTACTGCCAGGCAAAAGATAAACCGAGCTACCCTTTGACAACGTGCTCCATCCGTACACCACCCTAGCTAGCTTTAAGGAGGGTTGTTGCACAGACAAATTAAAATATTGTTTGCGGTTATCAGCAGTTGGTAATCAGTTGTGCAAGCGTCTTAAAGTGTCTCTTAAAGGCAACATTCTCTGTTGGCCATAAATCAGTTGCCAAACGCAAATCCAGCCTCAAATCGCAGACAACATAAAAATTCAATAAGGCTGCGACTCCATCTGTCAAGGTGCACGGCCAGCTGCACAGGCGAAACCAATAACATACCAAACACGCAAAATACACACACACACAGATGGCACACACACACACTGCGCACACAGGCAGGCAACAAACAACAAGCGGAAGCAATACACGTTGACACGTCGAGCGGATACAAATGTGGCCCGGTTAGTTCCGCAGCAAGACAAAACCGTAGCGTAATGTAACGGAAACTCTATTGAATTGCGATAAAAATCGCGTTTGCCACGTTGCTCCTCGTTGTCTGGCACATGTATACACACTCACACACACAATCACACAGAGAAGGAGGCACGGGCTAAGCCATTTTTAAAGCGTACTTTGCGGCTTGTCAACGAGCGACAAAATTTATTGAAATTGTGTGCCAAAAAGAGTTGCAGCGATTCCTTCTCCCTAAAAGTTGCTCTTACGCCCAAAGAGTATGCCGACGTTGTAAGTGATTACAGTAATAATAATCCAAGTAATTCATAAATGAAGGTTAATTTAATTCATAATCGAACTAATTATAACATCTTAATAGAAAGCGAACGGGTAGATTCCAATTTAATAATTGAAAAAAATTTTTTAAAATTCAACTGCATTGGAATAATGAAACTTGGCTGGACACTCAACTTAATTGAAACAGCAAATGCAGCAAATGGTTAAGAAATACATTTTAAACAGCATAAAAATAACTATTCGTTTTTATATTTTTATTAATATACTTTGATTTTAGCAGGCTCGAGGTCAGGTATTTAAATTTAAGAACTTAAAAGTTGTTTTATGTATTCCAAAATATATTTCAGTTGCTCCTCGGTAGACCGTTTGCAGGGATTACATATTTAGCACATCACTTACCGAGGGCGTGGAGTTATATACTCCCAAACAACAGCATACATTTTTTATGGATATTAATCAGTATTAATAGGGCAGTCGAACTAGCCATATCCGTCTGTTCATCCGATCGTCCGTCCGTCTGTTGCAACGCAAACTAGTCTCTGAGTTTTAGAGCTATCTTGACAAAACCTGGAATTGCTGGACTCTATAAACGGAATGGAACGAGTCGAATCGGACTGATATATTGTATAGCTGCCATAGAACCTACCGGCCGATTTCTGTCATTTTTTAAAATATCGCCATGAAATTTTTTCGATATAGGTCTAAGTATGTCCACGAAATTATATGAAAGTTTTATTAAAATGGGACAGATATATTGATTAAGCTGCTATAAACTCCTCTAAGCTCTACTGTGAGAGTGTATCACATTCGCCTTAGTTTTAAGTTTTATTTTACCTAAGGGTGTATTGTATTTCCTTATTCTGACATTGTTATCGTTACGGTTATTGATTGAAATTTTTGCCGGAGTTTCTTCTGCTCCTTGTGGCAGTGTCTTTGCATGCCACAGCGGCGACAGCTGTTGCTATTTGTTGCCACAGGTTGCACTTCTTTGTGCGCGTTTGTGTGTGTGTGCGCATTTATCTTACTCGGTGCCAATGGCATTCACCCACCTGCTTGCCTGTCTGCCCTTCTGCATGCCTCTTTTCCTCGACCCCCACTGCCTCTCTGTCAATTGCAGTGGCAGCGAAAGGGCAATCCATACAGCAAGCGAGCAGCCACATCAATGTGCATTTCATTTAACTTGCCACGCCCGTGTGACTTTTAAGTGTTGCCCGCAAATACACACGCACACGCACACTCACACTCACACACACCCACTCGCTCTGCGCACACCCCACACAGCCCTTTAGGCCAGCGTTAGAAATTTGAGTGCTGGACATGACAGCTTCTGCATGAGCAACTTTTGCCCCTATGCCGGGGCCAAAGTCAACTCGCCAAGTGTGCGAATGTATGCCCGTCCTTGTGAATGTGCCTGCGTGTGAGTGTGTACATGTTGTAGGTGTGGAAGGTATTATCTCGTGTGCCACTGACTGGAAATGGATGCTGCGTGCGTCATCATGTCCTACGCAGCTTTAGCCAATTGTTGTTGCTGCTTCTGCTAGTGTTGCTGCCTCGGTTGCTCTTCTTCTCGTCGTTGCTGTTGTTGTTGTTGCTATCGCCCGGCCAAAGTTTGTGTTTGTGTCATTGTTAAATTTTGCGCTTGAACGATCTGCAACGAATGACATCCGTACGGCAAGTTACTTTTTGATTTACAGTCAGCTACTTTTTGTTCATCAAACGCTGGCTGGTCCTGTTTGCCGCCTGCTGCCTGCTGCTCGCCCGCACCTCCATGTCTGCTCAATCCGCAGTCGGTCGAGTGTGTTTGCTTCAGCTGGCCGAAGGTGCAGCAAAGGTTGCTGCTTCTTGTTGTAGGTTGTCGCATGTCGGTTGCTTGTTGCCTGCTGGTTGTTAGCTGTCGTTAGCATTTGGTTTAAATTGCGCAAAATGCGTGTAATTGCTGGAACGGACGTTTGAATGAGCCCGTCTACCCAGCTCCAACCGCCATGCTCCACGACTACCGGTCTTGAGGCCATACGGCCGAATACTTCTTATCCCTTCCCCTTACCCTTCTCCTTCGGCTAGTTGCAGCTGCTGCTCGTAAGATTTAAAGTTTCTGATTTGATTCGATTTCGCTTTCCCCGTCGCATCACTACGGATTCGGTAATTATGGGCGCATTGTCCTGCAAAAATTGAGTTTCACTTCTCTTGCAGTGCTCGGCGTCCTTTCGAGTCTGTTTACGCCATAAACTTGTCTCGATTAGTTTGGGAGTTTTGTGCGCTCTGAAAGTGAAATCGGGTATAAGCGGGTGAACGTGGGAAGAGTCGTCAGTTGTTTCCGCTTCCGCTGCAGGGTGACAAGTCAAAGTGTCTCAGAACTCGGATGAAACTTTGTAGTAGTGAAAGAGGAAAATGTAAATAAATATTTATGACACTAAACTAGATTTAGGTAAGGTTAAGTGAAATTCATTTTAGAATTTTAAGTGATTAAAGAATAAGATAGTTTCTTAAATTTAACTTGATTAGAATTAAAAAAAAATTTTGTATTAAGTTTTTTGCATTACATTTAAAAAAAAAAAGAAATAACAGGTATTTTTGAAATAACAACATAAAAACATGTAATAAAGGCTAGCTTCGGCACGTCGAAGGTTTTATACCCTTGCAGTCACTCCAAATATTAAATCGGCCGTTAAGTTCTATGGCAGCTTAAGGATATATCTCTCCGATTTTTTATAAAACTTTCATATTATTTAATGGACATAATTAGACATATATCAGAAAATTTTCACAGCGATATTTTGAAAAATGATGAAAGTTGGCCAATAGGTTCTATAGCAGCTATACGATATATCTGTCCAATTTCGATAAAAACATTTTACAGCCTTTAAAGAACATACATAGGCATACATTGGAAAAGTTTCATAGCGATATCTTGAAAACTTACAACAATCGGCCGATAGGTTCTATACGATACATCGGACCGATCCGGCTCGTTCCGACTTATTTACAGTGCAGCAATGAGAGGCATGTATCATTATCAGATTTGGAAGTCCTAGCTCTTATAATACCTAAGCTCTGGGTGTTTATACGGACAGTCCCATAGACGGACATTCGGACAGACGGACATAGCTGGGCATGAGCTAGAATATACACCTTGTGGAGATGTAGATGTCTCCTTCTGCATGAACATACATTTTCGGTTTGAACAAAATTATAATACCCTTCTTTAGTACTCTATGAGTAGCGGATATAAACATAAAAATGTTAAATTCCTTTAGGAAACCTACTCAAGCTTTCCTTGACAAAATTAATATTGCACGTTGTTCATTGATTTATTATGGAAAATCAAAACATTTTTATCTTTCTCTTTCTTTTTCTCTCTCTTACTCCATGCCACGTTTACTGCACTATGTGCTTTGTGCTCAGCAACAACAATTAACGGATTTTTATTGCATTTCCACCGCAACGGGCAATGCATCATTCAAAAATTTGTCAATAGAGACCGCAGCCCATTTAATATATAAGCCGTTGAATGTGGCTGGAAAGCTGCCTATCAACAGGCCCAGTCTCCAGGCCGTGTTCCTGCTCGTGCCGTAGCTACTCTTCGCCTCCGGAATGCTCCAATCCCTATAGGTTTTTATTATTTATCTGGCGTGCACGATCGACGGCTCCACCTAGGGCCATGCAAATGGTGAAAGGGGGAAGTGGGGAAGGGGGGGGATTTATCGGGGTGTGCCTCATCTGAGTGGTTCGACTGGTTGGCATGGTTCGCTGTTCCGCTATTTAATAATATAAAAGCAATATTTTTGTGACCAAAACAATAAAGTCGCGCTGTCATTGATTTATTTGTCTGCTGCGCGCGCCTGCAACAATACAGTGAGTGCGAAATGCACTCGCACAATGCACCAAATGGGCAACGGAGCTGGGTGTGTCACCTCAGCGGTGGGTCGCCCTCGAAAGAGACGTTGGTGGCAGAAGGGTGAAGGGGGATGGCATGTGGGTTGGGTCGCTTCTGCACTGCGTCCTCCAACATAATTCATTTCCGCTTATTGTCAGCGTCGCTTTTGCATTTAAAATAACACAAACCCCAAAAGCCACGCCCCTTCCTCCCCACTCCTGCCCCCTTTAGCACTCACGCACACCTCTGCGAGTCTCAAGTGTAAAAATGTTGGAAAAAATCCAGTCTGCAGGACAATGCAGGTAAATTGACTGCAGCTGCCTTTGGGGCCATAGTGCGAATGCGTAATAAAGCTCAGCGACTGTAAACGCAGCAAATTGACATCGTTGCGAATAAAAAATGCACGACTCATTGAACAATTGGCAGAGCTCGATCTGGACAGCTCCCTAACCCCATTCGACTCTGCCGGACTTTGGTACTTCCTCCTGCTTCCACCACGGTTGCTGCTGCCCGTCTGAGTGCCCTGTCACCACCGCATGAACTTGGGATGACATAATTAAATCCTTGCACTAATTAAATTTCCCAAAAATGTATGCAAATGCCAGCAAATAAACCGTACACTCTTTGCGAAACTACCTTAATTGCATGAGATAAGCCGTTAGACAGGGCGCATACGTAATGCAAATTATTTTCAACATTTCCCATTTAATTGCAAGTCGGTCGTCAGCAATGGACGTAGGATGGCACATTCATTAAGCAACCCTTGAGCGGCGGCTGTGTAAGCAATTGTAAGTGAGTGTGTGTGTAGGCCAACGTGTGGGTGGATGGTTGGTCAAGTATCCGGTGTCCTGTGTCCGAGATACGGCATAGATGGCATACCAGCTGGAAATTAAGTTTTCGCATTTCCACCTTTTTTCTAGCCTTTTTTTCTTCGTGTGTAAGCGTTGTGTGTGCTCTCTGGGCCCATTGTTCAGTTGATAATCCAGCATAATGCGCTTTTATTTGAAATAATAATGTTGATGCCGACGTCGGTCTGGGCTCATTTAGTGCGGGCAAAAGAAGCGAAAAAGGCATCAACTCCCGGTCCCCGGGCTAGGTGTAATCCTTTGCCCCAGCTCATTGTCGGCCGCAAAGTTGTTGCATGAGGTGTCAAAGTTCATAACGTGGTTGAGCCCACAGTCGAAATTAATTCTCCATGTCCGACCCGAGCCTGAACATATGTGTCCCAATCCCGAGTCCGATTTCGATTTAGAGTCGCAAAATGCGTCGGTTTAATTGCTAAAATTTTCCAGCAAATTAAGTTTGATGCGTGGACAGCAGCTTAAAGTTATAAATGTGTATATGTGTGTGTGTGTGTGTGTGTGTGTATTTGCTGGGATTGCGACACACATTAAAACGCTAGAGGTGTAAATTGTAAATTGCTCAGATGCCTCAGAGATGACTAACGCAGGCGCATAAGTTTGGCAGCTCTAAAATGCCAAGGGGGGTGGATAGTGGGAGAGTGTCAAGGGGAAGAAGGCGGAGGAAGGGTGCATGGCAAGACGGGAGCGCGGTTAACCAGAGCAACAATAAATCTCACGAAAAACGATTTAAAATTTTGTACTTTCACTCGAGACACATCCATGTATACTACGATATAAACCACCAGTAGTGGAGTCTAACATAATCCCCCGTCTCCAGAATTTGGCCTGCTGTTTTCTTAACTTTGTGCTTGGCTGGTGAAATTCTTGCGGCGTTGCCGTCTGGTTGACTCAGAATGTGCGCCCCAAAAATAATTTATCATTTTCACTTGGAGGTCTGTGTGAAAATTCATTTATGCATGCGATGAGGAGGAGTGCTTGCCAGCCATCTGGCATTGGACCCCTTTCGGGCAGCTCCCCCCACCCTTATGTGCGGCACGTTGACTTGTCGCCACATTTCAGCTACCTTTTCCAGCGGGTGATTGTGTGCCACCGAAGGGGGTTTGTGGCTTAAAGTTCTGTCAACTGTTCGCTGGCAATTTAAAGTTTTTAATAGTTTTGGCTTTTAATTCGCATAGTTCGGATGCTGAAAACAGCAACGCCCATTCGGTCGAACCGATACCTGAACCCGGAGCTGGCCTCCTCCAAATTTGCCGGCCTGTAAAATACCTCAACGTTAAAATGCCATTAATGCATTTGGGTAATGTTGTATGTAATATTCCCCCCATCCCACTCCCCCTGCGGGCACACCTCATTGAAAGCCCATTAAAGTGACTTATGTGACGCGCGGCTCTGGCAATGGCATGGCCAAGCCCGGGTCTCGTGTTACCGAGCCCCGTTCCCAAACCCGAATACGAACTGCGGCTGCGGCTGCGGCTGCAACTTCAAGTGGAACTCGCATTGCAATGGGCGACGTAAAAACTGCATTAAAAGGCCTCGTAAAGTGCTCGTCGTGTGGGCGGAAGAGGGAGGGAGGTTCGGCCTGATCGCTCGCGTACATTTGTCTTATCAGCCGGGTTCCTGGCATAGGCATTGGCAATGGCATTGGCATTGCCGAGTCGACACTCCCCCGACACATTTGCCTGACCATAATGAGCGGCAATTACCGCATCGGCCGCAATTTGCATTAAACACTGTGAAAATGTTGCAATGTCACGGGTGGAGTGGGTAGAAGCGTTTGGGAGGGGGAGGCTACTGTGTGTAAACAGTGTGCAATCTTTTATCAACAGCAACAGCAGCAAGAGTATCAACAACAATAATAACAACAACAGAAGCGGCATCAGACACGTTGGCAATAGGAAAGGCAGACACATTTAATTGCGCCTACTTTGGTGCAAAAGGGAAACGCCATTAAAAGGCTGAAATCGCCAGTGCGATTCTTTACAATACATTGTGTGTGTGTGTGTGTGCGTGTGTGTATGTGGAGATATCCTTATGAAATAACCCACCGCAAAGCTTAAATTTTATGTGCTTTATCTACGTCGATCAACAAGTGAAATTTATCTGAGCTTGCACCTTTTGAATGAGGTAATCTTCTATACGTATTTCATTCGGATTACAAATAATGAATGACTATGCGTATCAATAAATGTTGTTGGCACCTTCGTAAAGGTATTTTATATCAGCTACTTCCGAGTAGATTAGTAGCGTCAAAACAAATTTTGGCAGATATATTTGGAAAATTTTGGGCTTACCAGGATGGGTGAACTGGATAAGTAACTCAGATAAGACTCGCATGGGAGTTCCCAAGTCGAATTAAAATTTTTCCCTCGCTATCGCTAAATATTGTCGGCGTATGCTGATAAAAATAACAAAGATACTTTTATATCACGTCCGGAATTGGCATATCGTAAAAATTGTGTAAGATCTTTGATCTTGTTTTATCTCAGCATAGCTAGTCATAGTCCGTAAAGACGAAGTGAAACAACATTGTTAATTGATAAAAAGACGTTAATTATCTCGTCAGATTTGCTGTCCCCCTCCGTAAGAAAGATAAGCAAGTGATTAGATAAGCAGACAGTCTGAGAGCACCTGCAGACCACAGTCACTAATCGTTGCCGATAAGGAGTCGTTTGCGAAACGACAAATCACAGGGGAGTCAATGTAGTCTGCCTTGAGCACCGGCGGCCTCAATTGAGGTAAACCTCGAGCAGCTCTCAGTTCTTACGGCTTTCGGAGCGCGTAATCCGACTAAGTTGCTTCAATTTAAATACCGCTAAATCAACAACTGCCACTTTACAACGAGCTGCAGCAGCAGAAGGCACGCGGGGGAAGGGAAGAAGCTCGGAAGGAGAGTAGAACGTTGGCGGAATAAAAAGCACAAGATTAAATAAACTGCGAGTAAAATTAAAAGTAACCGAGGCACAGCCAGCACACACGCTCACTTCACCTACACCTACACAGAAGTACCCTGGCTCCAGTCGCTCTACGCCCTCCTCTAGCTACCACGCCCTGCTGGCGTCACTTGAGCAGCCACTCGAGCAACTTTCGGCAGAGTGTGCTGAACATTTTTACGCTTCTTTTAGTTCATTTTCAATGCATTTAACTTGAGTGACTCTTTAATCCTTGTAAGCATCTTAGCGGGAGAGTGTGGGGGAGGTGGCGGGGCGCCGCACCGTTGCCTTTCAAGTTGCCGGCATCTTTGACTGTGGTACTGTCATCGTCTTCTTCTTTGTCTTCATCTGTGCCTCCATTGGCATCTTCTTCCTACTCGTCGCAGTTTGTGCTACAATATTTATTTACCTTGCGCCTTTTGTGCCCACGTGCTGCAGCTCCTTGCCTTCTTGTCGTCGCCCTGCTACGTGCAGCTCCCCAGCCAGACGAAGACCTGACCACGCCCATTTGCAGAGCAGCGTCTGCCTGCCACTTGGCATATTTAAATACATTTCATGCGCTCCTGAATTCGTTTGTCGCTGCCCGAGTTCCTTAAGGATATTTGCTCCTTGAAAATATGTTTACTCGTGTTGTGCATATTTTAATCGTTTGCTTTGCCGACATCTTTTGCCATTGTAAAATGTATCTGTGTGCCAGCATGCGTGTATGTGTTTGTGTTTATGTATTTTATTGCTTGTTTAACTTGCGTTTAAGTTAAATAAGCCATGCGAGTTCGGGTCTATTCATGCCGAGCTCCTCCTCTCCCTCCCGGTCTTTTCGCTTGGCGACTTTAATTTCAGTCACTGTTTCGTTATGCCGTTATTAGCATAATGCCAAACAGCCGTTAGCTGCTCATAATTGTTATAGTGCCGCGGCCACAAATTGCAACCAAGTTGCGACATAAATTAGAAATCGTGCAGCGCGACGCATAAATAACGCAAGTCCTGCTGCCGCGCCCTCTTTTTCTACCCTTCCCCCTCTGCACTCCCCCCCCACCCCCCTGCTCGCTCTCTGTACCAGCTAATAGAAACATCCGCTGCAGCTAAGTCACGTACCCCCACGTCGTGGACAAAGGCCAGGAATATGATATAAGCCAGCGACCACATGGATCCATATTTCCTTATCCCCCCGCTCGCTTTTTCCGAGAAAGTGGCGTATGGCAAACAGGTGTTGGTTATTTAACTGCTCGGTCTGCGCCCTGGGAAAATTTAAATGAATTCTTATGAGAATAGAAATCCAGCAGCAGCTACAGATACAAACACAGGCGCAAATGGAGATGGAGATAAAGATATGGATACAGATACAGCTTGAACTTAAGCTACAGATGCTTTGCCAAGAGCCTGTGGCGATTCGTTAGCACACGCGACTCACTTCAACGCGCTTCGTCTGCTCCTTAAGGTGTGTTGGAGTCGCGGAAAGAAATACGTACTCAACTAAAGGGTGTGGGCATCAAAGTTAGACGCACAAATAGCCAGCGGGATCTGCGCGTTTGTTTACAGAAGTTTTCGCTGCTTTGAACTGTTCATTGAGTATGAGAATCTGCAGCTTACAAGCTTTAAATTACCTCATCCTAATTCAAGAATTTTATGTGGTTTCGCTTCTGATGTGATACCTAAGATACTTGTTGTCTAGACACTACATCTAAAATGAATGTGATATGAACTTGAGTTCAATAAGGAACCTAAGATTGCCAGGTTTCGACCCAAATTCGACCTAAATTCATTTCATAGGTGGGCTTAACTAATGCCCCTGCCCTTCCTTAATATTTGCACTTTGATTGCTCGACTTGTAGCTTAACTTTTGCCAAGACCTCATAAAGCAGCCATTTGCCTTTACTAACTTCATCTTCATACCCAGCTTCATATCCTGCAGCATGCCAAAATTATTTCAATTAAGTTTCTTAGAAACAGACCCGTCCCCTCGAACTGCGGCCTGTAGACTGTGTGGACCGTGTGGACTGTGTGGACTTATTTCCATTAGTGCGCTTGTTTTTGTTTCCGCCTCACCGAAATTTAGTGTCAGGTTCGATGAGGGGAAAAGTTTTTATTGCTCGCGCCGCACGGTGACGGTCGCCAATTGTTGTTATTGTTTGTTGGCTTTTGATTATTCAAATTACACTTAATTGTTAAGGTGGCCATAACGGCGAATGAGGAATAGATCTGTAAAGGGAGCTACGACCACGGTATCTCAAGTAATGCTCAACTTGAAGACGGAAATTCTTTGCTATAAGACTATTGAAAGTTACTTTAACTGAGATTGGATCAGTAAAGATTAATATGACAAAAGATTTAGTTAACTGAGGTAACTTTGTTGATAGGTTTTGAAATTATGCAAGTTATACAAAGATTAAAAGTTTTGAGTATGCAGATTATCTAATACAAATCAATAAGATTATTAGAAAGTGCTGTACCCTTGAAAAAGGGTATTCCAGTTATTAGGGAAACAACATAAATTTCTACATTTTTCTATAAGGAAATGCAGAACTACCTGGTGTTAGCTTAGACGGGTCTTTGATTTCAAGTAACAATAAGTTACTTAGAAACATTGCTTTGGTACTAATATTTGTGCTAGAAGTGCTATAAATTTATGCCAGGGCCTCTTAAAAAATCGTGCATTTCTATGCACTTGGCGTCGCTCTGCGATCACTCTTTATCGCACATCACTTCATTTTATTTATAGTGCAAGCCTCAAAAGCGGAAATGCTTCAAGCGCCGATTTTTTCTTGTTCAAAAATCACTTGCGGTATACCTTTTTTGATGGGGGTTCGATTCATTATAAACATCGGTAGCTGCAAAAAGTGGTGCACCAACATGAGAGACAACAAGACCGGCTTCGACTCAGTTGAGCAGCACAAAATGGCGCGAAATTCGTGCATTAAATGGACTGAACTTCCGGTATGGGAAAACGTTGCAATCGCAAAAAACCCACACATAAATGTCGTTGTCCATGGCCAACGGGGCATGTTTTTCTGGCCATATGTGAGTTGTTGTTTTGCGGCCACTGACAAAAGCCAAAGAGAAACAAGTAAGGAAAGCTACAGTCGAGCGCACCCGACAGTAAGATACCATTTGCCCAGGTTGAAAACAATTATCACACTTTTATTTCCATCAAAAAACTCTGCACAAGTTCATCTACCCCCTATTGTTTAAATTAGGGCTTGCTTTGAATATCGCCATCTGCATATGAAATTTTTATAACATGGATGACTTCTGTGTTTATGGTCCGATCGGATTGTAATTTGGGGAATAGATTTATATTGCATTCATCGATGTTTGTACCAAAGCTGTAATTTTAATACTTTTCCTTATTTCGTAAATTATCGCTTTGCGTGGGGGTTCGTGTGATATCAAAAATTGAAAATATACTCGGCCAGTCTAACTTCTCAAACGGACAGGCGGACAGACAGACGGACATGGCTCAATCGACTCGGCTAGTGATCCTGAGTCAGAATATATACACTTTTTGCTAGGCCTCCTTTTGCCTTTTACATCCATTGCACAAACTGAGTATACCATTTTTGACCACTTTCTATGGTCGAATGGTATAAAAACAGAGAATAAACAAAACACAAAAACAAAAAAAAATAGAAAAAAAGTAAAGAGGCCACTGGAGAATTGATGCATTTTTGGCGCCATCGAAAACAACATCAACCAATATAGAGGGTCCATTGTTTCCGCGCTAATTGTTTGGCTTTTTGACCAATTTACCATGTGCTGCTCCATTTGGCGGGCAGGAGCAGCAGCAGCAGCAGCAGCAGCTTTAGAGCTTGGTCAATGCTAATTCAAAGCAAGGCAAAGCACTTGCGATGTGCGACTTCCCTTTCCCTACCCATTCTTTGACAGGAGCGGACTCAGCTGGCGACGAGATTGCAATTATTTTGCAAACAATGAAATTGTTGCTGCGTGTGCAAACATAAAATCAAATTGTTCCTAGGTGTGTGCAGCTGTTACACAGCGGCAGCTACAGCTACAGCTACGGATACGGATACAAATACAGTCTCAGAGTAAGATACATTTACGAATACAGCCGGAGCTACTCGTCTGTCTGGGAAAGGTGTTCGGCGCGTTGTCTGGGGTCACAGCTGCCCTTGGAACATTCGCCTTGATTTGATTTCGTGCGTTCCACCTACTGCCACACAAGGTTGTCCGCTCCCCTTCGAAAGTAGAGTCAATAGATATGCAAATGGAAACATTTTTGGGGCGCAACAGATAGAGAGCGACAGAGCAACAAAATGCGATAGGCACATAAAAATGCCAATCGATTTGCTGGCTGCCATTAAATTCACATAGATTTCGCAGACGCGTCGCGATGCGCTAAAAAAGAGCAAATCGCAGGCAGCACACATGTCGCAAGAGTTGGCTAAATAAATCGCATGGCAATCTATCAAAATAAACAGATCATGACAAATGCGTCGGCTAAATCGCGTAGAACTTTGCACACCTCTTCGAGTGGCTGCAACTGCAATTGCAACTGCAGTCGCTTCTTTGTTGCCTTTAAGGCGTCTCATTTGTCTGCAGATCCGCTGCTGCTGCTTTTAATTAAAATAATTTCTGGCTGCACTTTTTCCACGTGAAATTCCGCAACGTGCTCAGACACGACGCCGAGACGTGGAAAAGGGGAAGGAGATGAAGGAGAACATAGCCGCCTGTCATGTTGGCCTGTCTAGCTGGCCAGGAGCAGCAGTCGAGCCATTCCATGCCAGACAAAAAGGCGAACGCATAAATTATGCTTTGTTGACATCGCGCCAGTGGCAGCAGTTGCGGCTGCGGCACGTTGTGTCTGAGGCGGTACGAAAGGTACGCAAAAACATTGTGCAACATTTCTTGGCAGCATCGAACGTCGACGAATTGCTCAGCCTGCCGCGATGGACTTTTAATTGTCGCAAGTTGCGCATAAATTAGACATGCCTCGCGCGTGATTTGAGCTGTTCTGAGACATTTAAACTCTGCTTGGTTGCCGGTCAGCAGGTAACGCACGAAATGTTTATAATCATGTGGCATGCAACACCCTGAACACACCATGCAACATGCAACACAACAATTCCTTCGCTTCTGCCACTGCGTCTTCTGCTAGGTCTCAGCGTCCATCAAGTTTCCAAGCAAAAACTTTGGCCAACCGTTTGGGAGCAGCCAATGTAACAAACGGACAAAGTATCTTTAAAGTGCGGCACAGCCAGCACAAGTTGCACAATGACGTTGTCTACGTCCACCCCGATCTGGCCATCCTACTCGACTGCCATTCGCCTGCACCTCGTCGAGGACGGCAGGAAAATGTTTTGCATTTCAAATTGCATTTTAATCGCATTTTAACCTGAAATGCCATTAGACATAATTCGTTTAGCCGCATTTGTCGTTGGCCAGCAAATCATTTCAATATGCGAACCCTCATCCCGCCAACCTACATGTGCCTTCCTGTTGCCTGTTGCGATTCACTTGAACACAATTGCCAACCGCACGTAAATCAACTTTGTCATTGATTTCGGCTGCTTCAACTGGCAGACGAACTGCGCCCAGTCCGGAGCTGAGCGGAGAGTCCAGTGCCAGTTGACGTACTGTCCAGATTATGCACACTGCATCCGCTATTGGCCCAATCGCAATCGCAATCGCAGTCGCAGTTCCCCCCTCCACGTCCACCGTTGTCAAATTTGTCATTTTGTAATTGATTGTGAGCGGATTGTGCAGTTCCATTCGAGTGACATTTAATCAATTTATGCTTGGCTCGTTTCTAATCAATCGCTCGTCCCCAAATTGCTTAGTTTGCATATCATTTGTCCGCCATTATCCCGTTCGGTCTCCCTGCTGCCCTGCTACCTGCCCGGCTGGCTACCAGCTGTGGCGTGAGGTGTCGACAGCCAGGTACGAAAATAGCCGCTGCGCAGCGCATTGGGTTACGGTTACAAGGTGAGTGGCGGACTTGTTGAAAGGCGGGTCAGACGCAGCCCAAATGCCTTCTGGCAGCCAACAGCGTATCGAGTATTGGCTAAACGACCGTCAGATCTGCTAGGCAATATGTGTGCCTACAGCACTTAAATAGCTTAAATCTCGGCAAACACTCGTCTCGGCAGTCATCTTCCCATCTCCTTCATTTATCGATTTTCTCAAGCATCTGCGTTGTTGGACCGAATCTGAAAAAAGCTGAAAAAATTAAACATAAGAGAAATGAAGATCGCATACTCTTTCGTTCAGATTCACAAAAATAACATAGAGAAAAATTCCATGGAAATATTTTATCGATAACCAGAAATTTTATTCAATTTCTCTGTGCAATATTCAAGTTGTTAACTTGTTGTAAGTACCTTATTTTCCTGATGTTATAACATTCATGATCAAATCAATGTTCTCTGTCGTTCGATATGCAAGTTCGAACTGACCCTGAGCATGCGATGCTGCTGCTGCTGCCTTTGCCTCAGCTGAAGAAGACGCGCCAAGCGAATTTGTGCGCTTGAATGCGTGCATAAATTCCTTGTGCCTTTTGCTGGCTATTATTTACATTAAGTACACACACTGACACACACACACTCGCATACGCACACGAACTCGTGAGTGGACTAGAAACTCAATTTCCTCCACACGGACACGGACACATCAAATACTTTACGGCCGCTCACTCCCCTCTCTCTCTCTCTCTCTTTCTTTTTCTGTCTCTCTTTACCCACCTCAAGCTGCCTCTCCTGACCACAGCGAAATTTAACACACGCTGCAACCACGCCCCTGCACCTTCGTTGTACCGTAGACCTATGCGCCCCATCTGGGAGCTTCTGCTGAGGCGGCTGCGGCTGCTGCTGCTACTTTTTCATTTTTCGCATGTAATGTGTGTAATCAAAGTAACAAAATCCAAATCATATTTCCTTCATTGACCACAAAATTTGTATATGTGTACGTGCGAGTGTGTGCCTGTGTATGTGTGCGGCCAGGCAACCCTTTTGCCTTCGCCTGTGCATAAAACATTTTGCTAGATTCGTACAATCAATGCTGCATTACGACGAGCATTTCTTAGCCTTGCTTGATTTTTATTTTATTTCATTCTTCGGGCAAAATTATTCGTCTGCGCTTATGTATGTAATCATCTGTGCGGTCCGCAAGCACCCCGTTTCCCCATTCCCCCAGGACGCATCATAAAGTGCACACAATCAGAATGAAATATGTTTTAGGTTAAGCTGCGTAGTCGAAATTCAATGCGCTACGTGTGGACAACAGGTGCAAACAAATACGATAGTTTTAATACGAAAAAGGTTTATAACAAGAGTATTAAAAATTTTTTTTTGCTTTGAAATATTTAAATTGTGCTCATTTATTCTTAATATATATTCGTTTGATGAAATCGTAAGATTGCTCATGATTATAGAAAATACTTTCAAATTAGAATAAGTTACATGCCGAAACTTTTTGTGAGTCGAAGCGCACTCGGTAGTCGGCTATGCCCCGAAGGAACTTTTCACCAATTCCTCTATAAGTTGCACGGCGTTTCGCATATGCCGGCAATTTTTTATTTATCGACATTGGCGCTTTATTAAAAGGTGTTGGGTGCGCACGTTTGTGCAGGCACAATGGGGTGGTTCTTGCCGTCGTCGAAGACAGGGGACAGAGGCCGCAGGCCATTTGGTTGCTCTCTTGTCGAAACTTTAACAAGACTTCTTTGAGAATTCTCAGAATATGCTTTGCTTGCTGGCAAGCTGGCCAAACTTTTGGCTGGCAAATTTCATTTGTGGTCAAGCCAAAGTTTTATTTGAGTTTTCTCAGATTTAGTTTCTGTTCCCGGTTTCGGTTTCATAGAGAAATTCAATTAAATCTATGTATTATGCACGCTGCACCGCACACAGCTTCGACTCCAGCTCAGACTTCAGCTCAGACTCCATATCCAGCTAAGACTCCATATCCAGCTGACTGACCGTTTGGGCCGGCACTAAATGCAAATAACTTGCACAAAAGGTGAGCCGAATGGATGGTAAACAAATTATTAAAAGTGCCTAGTCAGCAGGAGCAGGCGCTATAGCTGTGGCTGAAGCAGTTGGAGCTGCAGTCGGGATCTTCCTCCGCTGACGTGGCGAACTCGCACACGTTTCTCCGTGGTAAGCGTCAGTTCATTATTAAAAGTTTTAAAAGCAGATAAGTGCACAGACTGATAGAGATGCTGACACTGATACTCACACACCAACACACACACCAACACACACAAATTTCTCCACACTGAGATAACGATAAGCTAAGCAGCTTTCACTATGCCGCTACGACCCCAGCCAACGTGGGCGCCACTTTACCTCTAATTGAAACATTAAGTTGCATATCACGTACGCGGTGTCAGACACCAGACGCCTGCTTGGACGAGACTGGAGGGCGATGGCGCCTAGAGTATGCTAAAATTTTGTGCTGTGGCTGCGACTGCGGTTACTTCAGCCTTACCTAGCCCAAAAGTAAGAGATCGTCCCAGCGAGCGCCCGCTCACCACTCAGCACTTTATTTTTTCCGTGTTGGTATTCTAAAAAGCATTTAACTACCAAGGGGAAGAGCTGAAAGGGGAGGTCGACAGAATGGTTGGTTTTTGTTTAGTGAGTAAAGTGATTACTCCGGAAATTTGTTTGTCTATGATTTTGCATATATGTCTATTGTTACCTCTGCCCTCTGCCAGGGTCACCTTCGACGGTGATTTGGGGTAACCGGGTGACGTCAGCATCCCAACAAAATCATCTATTTTATTATGAGTTTGCGACAAAAAGTACAAAGATAGATGCAATGGAAAACTTCAGGTATTGTTAAATTTAAATTATTGATAAATAGCGAAGGGTTCAAAGTTTCAAACAGGGCTTTTGAAAAATTTGCGCATTATCGCTAAGCCATTGAGTCCTGACTGTGTAAAAGTAATTGGAATAAGCGACAGAAAAGGTAAATTAACTCCTTTTGGAATAACACGAGCTGGGCAAGCTATTCTGCGGGTCAACTATCGGCAGTTTTGTCGCGAAGTAAATTGATCCCCAGCAAGGCGGTCTCGAACAGCGCAAATACCGTGATACCGGATTACCATGTAATGAAAGCTACAGTCGACAGTACTTGAGAGTAAGATACCCTTCTTCCAATTTTGAAAAACCGCCCTAACAATACTTACAACTTCAACAGCAAAGTCATTAACAATCTATTGATTTCCCACAACTCACAACGACGCAACATGCAAAGGGTATACCTATTATTATAGTGAACAATTAATTTGCTTTTCCATGAGCGTTATACAACTCATCTTAGATTTTAATATCATGTTACAAATCGTTAATACTTGTATTTTCATCGTCACCTTTATTTCTAGTTTATATAAATCTATTTACATACTGAGAATCTTACTTTTTCTGGGACAGGGTCTTCGAAAAAGCTGTAGACGCTCGCGAATCCACTTGTTGCAGACTGCAAAAGATAACATGGAATTCTTTTTAGTATTTTAGTGGTATATTTTCATATTTTGGTATTTACCCCATTTAGATCCTACAATAACGGGACAGGCAGCATGAAGTGTTTTTGTATTCCCCTCTCCGTCATTCCTTAGATTGTACCACATGATTGCAGATCCTTTCTGTGGAAAAACAGCCTTTTGTATGTCTGGAAAAACCGTAGCGCCTCCCTGTTCAACATCTGTTAGCTGTGGATTTAAATAATAATTATTTTGCAATGATAGTACAGTAAAATAGTTTCTGGCAATACTCACATAGAAGAGAACGGTTGCCATACGATCGCCACTCATTCTTGTTAAATTGGTTGCCTGAAATGAAGAGGAATATCTTAGAGTCTTCCGAATCCGATTACCCACTTAGATCACTTACGACTGATGTGTTGAAGAAATCGAAGTGTTTGTCATAATGACCGCCCAGGCCGTAGTTCATGACCTGCAACATCTCCGAGCCATAGAGGTTAAAGTGTGTCATATCCTCAATGCGTTTATTGATACGCCTCGTTAAGTCATTGTAGATATCGGGAAACCAAGCAACCTTCGAGGTCCGAGTCTTGGCTACCTTATTCCTGCCCAAGTCCTTGCTGAAAACCGTGGCACGTTTCAGCTCCGAAACAGCCATGGTCTGTAGCTGATTGATCTCACTGGGCGATAACACATCGTGGTACAGCACCATATAGGGATCCAGTTCAAGCACCTCCATTTTCAGTGGCGCCAGTCTCAAGAACGGCGAGTTCGTGTGGTTGTAGACACAGTGGTGGTGCGAAGGCTCGTAGAACTGCCCCCGACAGCCCCGTTCATACGCACCCACCGCCCGCTTTATGTACTGCAAAGAGTATGCGAGAAAATAGTCGTAAGCAACTGTGGTTCGGTTCGCATTGATAAGTTGCACCTACCGGCAGGGGCTGAACATTGGGCTCCGTTCTTATCAGAGTTTCGACATCCGATTTGCGAAGCAGTAGTTTCACATTGTCTCCTCGTACTGTTAGTGCAGAATTAATTACTTTCAATGCATCGTCGTAACGATCTGCAATGAATTTGAAATCAAAATCAAGATCGACAAGGTTTGCGGAGAAGAATTACTCATTTTAAGCAGTGATTCGGCGTAAACATGTAGCACCTGCGTCCGATCCAAATCAAGGGGCAGGGGAAGTTCCTTGTCGCTCTGCAGCCATTCGATGGCCTGGTAGAGCCACCCACAGGCGTCGCCAAAATTCAGATGATCGAAGTGGTGCTTGCCCAGTGCATAGCTGTCCAGTGCATTTAGGCTGACACTAAATCATGTTAGATACATATACAATTTGGGGTAAAAATACAGATACGGAAGGCCAATTAACTTGATAGGCTGGAGTAGTTTTCCATGCTACTCACTTGTACTTTTTGCCATTTAGCAACCCCTTGGCCATGTCAGATACGCTCAAGTCGTACGTGGACTGTATGCGGTATATGGCAGTGCTTGCTTCCTCGAGGTCAGTGCTAGTAGGCAGCTGGTGCCGCTGCTGCTTTAGGTATCCTACCTGCTGTACACCCAGCGGCTGCTCCATGTAGTGCTGCAAGCGTATCCAGTCTTCGTGCATGCGACGAATGAGTGCGAATGCATTAAGGGGATTGGACAAAAAGTGCTCCGTCTCAAGCATGGCCACTTCACTTTGCGATCGCATTTCCGACACAAGACTGGGATAAGCCAGATGGTAATTATGATTTTCCGTTTTGTACAAAATTCCACGACCTACCCTCGCACGGCGTGCACTTTCTTTTCCAGTTCATCCGCATAGTCGCTGAGGTTCTCGATGAGATTGGACTCCAGTTGCAGCAGATTCACCATGCCCGCCACCGAGGTGGAGTGACTCTTCTCCTCCGTATCCTCCGCGCTGACTAAAGAGTCCGCGGAAAGAAGAAGTACCACCAGAAGCCAGAGATTCCAGGTTGTCGAGTACATTGCGCTTACCGTGTAAGTTTGACTACGTGCCCGGTTCAACTGAGAGCTGAGTTACCCGTTCGCTTCTATAGTAAGTTGACGTTGGCACGAGATAAATGTTTATAAATACACCTGGCTGACAAAAAGCGTTTACCGCTTGCTTGCTACACTTTGCTAGTACGTCGTTACTGCTTATTGTTATTATTTTTCATTCCCCAGATAGATAAGGGGCACGACGCGTCGCAGTGCAGAGCGAAGCAACGCGTCGATAGCGACAAGCAGCATTTAATTAAGTCAGCGCTCGGCGCTCACCGTTTCAACTCCGTACAAGCTGCAGTGGATTGTGCCACAACAAGTGGTTGGAAGTACGTGAACCGAGAGTGGAAATCCCACCAGCTGGCACCATGACCCGTCAGCTGACAACGTATCCAGTGCGAAATGGTGGTAAGCCTGACATGCGTTCGAGATGCTTGAATTGGCTTGACGCCACATTGATTAGGGCCCACTCAAGCAGATGCCGTGAAGTGCACGATTCTTTGTGAGTAGCTTCTCTTAGTGAATTCCATTGGAATTGAGTCTTAATTTCTAAATGGCCCCTTAAATGATATATGAAACAATGGTTTTTATAACAAGACAATATTGCAAGTCAATGCGCTGATATAATTGCGTAATGATAAGCACGGTGGGTCGATCTACCTTGAATTAAACTTTATCTTGATTTATTGTCTAATTTGTATGATTGCCCTGAAATTTGATAAGTTGGTGCAGATTTTCAGATAATATTAAGGGTATTATAACTTTGTTCAAACCGAAAATGCATGTAACAGGTAGAAGGAGACACCTCCGACCCCATAACACATAACACGACACCACAACATATATATTCTGGCTGGATCAACAGCCGAGTCGTCTTTCCGTCCGCGTGAAAATCTAGATCTCAGCTATTATAAGAGCTAGAACTACCAAATTTGGTGACAAAATGTGTTATTATTGCACGCTGATCAAGTTTACTTGGATATTGGCCACGCCCCCTTCCGCCCCCGTAAATCGAAAAAAATTGTGCGTGTACGGTGGTGAAATGGGTTAAGTTGTGGACTGCAAAACGAACAGTACTATTATGTATTTACGGGTTCGAGTTCCGGCCGCATCAAAAATTAAATGTGTGCAACATTTTTTTTATTTTAGTTTTTGACTTTGCATAAATATTGTAAGTCCATGATCTTTTACGATCAAAGTATGATTGTAGCGGTTCTTTATTGTTCCGCAAATAATTTTGATGTACGAGTAGCTGGGTAGCGGGTATATTACAGTCGAGCACACTCGACTGTAGCTTTCTTACTTGTTTTTTATTCATTAAATTTGCCAGTTTAATGAAAATTTATTGTTCAGATTTAATGCAGATCGGGCGTGTCCGTCTTTTGGCGCCTGGTTTGGAAAGCTCGACAGGAATGACGCAATCTGTTATCTGCTTTAACCATGAATGATTTCAATGAAAAGCTTTGTGGAAAACCTAAAAACCTTTTTGTATACAAAATAGCTGCACACAAAGCGAGGCAATAACGCAGCCCCATCCATTCTCCCCGTTCCACGCCCTGTTATCACTGCTCCGCCCACTTGTTGGCAAAGGTATGACCAAAAAAGGCTTTACATTTTGCACTTTTATGGACGCAGCGGCTGGAGCTGCTCAAGCGGCAGACGGGCAGAGCGGGACTATCATCCTGCAGCGGCATGTGTCCTGCCGTTGATATCGGCTTAACTTTGCTATAAAACTGTCAGCGTCACGCATGTAGTGGACGGTAAAATCGCAGGCTGGGCTGGGGTTGAGGCTGGGGTCGAGGGACGTGGTGAGGAGAGGTCGGTCAAATGAAATAAATTTTACAGCCAAATGGGTTGAGTTGTACCGAGCAAAAAGGCAAAGCGCGCGCACATATACAGCAACAGGAAGATTTGTGTTGGCAAATGTCACACAGGCAAGTCTAATGCGGACAACAAAAGCACCTGTGACCTGGAAAATGTCTGACACAAGCCCTGCTCCATGCGACCCCCCTTCCTCATGCAGCTTACCAGATTTCGACCAGAAGCACTTAAAGCCATCTATTTACAGTTGTCCAGTGCGTCTGGGCCAACGTTGGGTAAATGTTTGCACGTGAAGTCTGCTTGTTGGAAATTTTGGGGTGAGAACGTCATTAGAATTACCCACCGATTGCGATGTTCATCAATTAAGTATCATCAATCATCCACAAGCAGCCGCAAAGTGGATCAAAATCATTGACAAGCCTGAAGCACAAGGCGATATGGGCAAGCAGTGATATGGACAAACATGTCGCGGAATAAAATGTCGCTTTACCTAAACTGACAAAAGCACAAATATTATTTATATTTGTACCAGACGATAATTATACGCCAAAATGGGGAGTGTTCTGAAAAACTTACAATTCAAAACTCTAAAAATCTCAATTGCTTTCCATTAAGCCACCTTTTGCTCAAAGATCTTGTCTAACTAATGGAGTATAAAAAGTATATTCATAATGTCAAAAAAACTAAGAAAAAAAGGCTAGCTTCGGTTTTACAACCTTGCAGTTACTCCCATTATTAAATTGGCCAATAGGTTCCATGGTATCTTGACGATATTTCTGTCCAATCTTAATAAAAACGCACTTAATGGACATTCTTAGACATATACCAGGAACGTTATATAGCGATTTGTTGAAAAATGATGAAAGTTGGCCGGTAGGTTCTATGACAGCTAAATGATATATCGGTCCGATCAGGATCGTTCCGACTTATTTACGGTGTGCAGTACTAAGATGCATGCATATAACAAGTTTCATTAAAAAATATCTAAAACAGAGAGACTTGACGGATGAACAGACTGAAATGGCTAGTTCGACTCCCCTATTTATACTGACTAACAATATATTATATATACTTTATAGGGTCGCAGATATTTCCTAAGGTGCATTGCTAACTTCTTGCCAAAATTAAAAAACCCTCGGCAGGGGTATATAAAATGGTTTTCCATAAAATTACAAATAATTATTATACATAAGTATGTTTTATATGTACCTAATACCTTTTATAATTGAAAATCAGTTGATTTTCAATTTATCGGCCTTTTAAATTTCATGCGCACAATCTCTGGAACTGCGTTTGTGTTATTTCTGGACGGGCTTACTCGGGGTAATCAGTTCAAATAGCGGGAATTCAAACACTCACACACACCGCCCTTCCGTTAGCTGTGTGTTATTTTGGTGTGGACTTCTCACCACCTTTGCATGGGGATATCCATTTCATTCACTGTTCCGCCTCTTGATGACCCACTGAGCTTAGACAATTTTCATAAAACTAAATCGTCAAAATTATGACGGAAACTTTATCAGCTTTATAGGCCTGTCGCTAAATTCAAGCAATTTCGGGGATATCCTCAAATTCACAATGCGAATCTTGTAAAACGTAGCAATTAAAGGCGCCGCGATGCTTGTAGACGAATCTTTATGCGAATCTTCGCATTAGAAATCAATGTTGAGCATTGCAGTTATGATTATTGCAGTTGTGAAAAGTTTTCGCACTTAAACTGAATAAGTCTTGCGGTCGATGGTCGCACGGTACTCGCTTTGCAAGATGTCTGCGTGTATCTTATGCCCTTTTCGAGCAAGGTTTATGCAAATTCCAAGCGTTGATACGATGGCAAACCGACTAGGCCAGGCTGGTGGGATGGCTTGGCTGGCTTGGCTTGCTTGGCTGCGTGGGCTAGCTGGCTCGCTAAAAAATGCTTATGACTTGTGTAAACAATTTCCCACTCGCTTCGCTTCCCTCTACCTCGTCTGTCCATGTGCTCCAGTTACGTGTAGGTATGCTCAGCTAGGACTCAAGTATGTATGTATCTGCATCTGGATCGGGTGTATAAAAATATTTTATGGACTTTGGTGCAAAAGTAACTTTGTGTCGTGGACGCGCGATAAGAAAAGTTTGCGTATGTGACTTCCGTTTGTCCTTGCGTGTCCTTTCACACATGGCTGTGTCCGTCTTCCATCCTATATCCTGTCCCCTGCCCTTTACCCACTCTCATCCCATGTCCGTCTGTCTGTCGCTCTGTTTGCCTTCGCACATTTTTATGCATTTTCTTAGCGGCCATTTTTATGCCCGCACACGTTTTCCATTAGACGTCAACGGCTGTCATTTCCGCTCACTTGCCGAGCTGTTTGATTTTCGCCAATGATTTTGCAAAGGGTATGGCAGATTTAAATTGCAACCACCCTTCCCATCCTCACCTCCACGAACCGACGAGTCGCCGTCATGTCTAATTGAAACTGGGTCAACCGCGTCCATTAATCACGCGCCCGCCTTACACTCGCCCAATTTGCATTCGCAGCTAAGACAATTATCATGTTGGCGCAATTACTCTTTGTTAGCACTGTAACACTGTCGTATCCCCCTGCCCCATTTCCATCACTATGCATAGAAAAGTTTTCTTTGCGATTCGATCTAATTGAAACGGCAAAACGCGGAAAAGGTGGCATTAATCTTCATAAGCCTGACAAGTTCATTAGAATAACAAACACGGCGCATTGATACGCAGTACCTATAAGGCATCTACCACTACCCCGCACTCTTTCTATCTCACTCTGTCCTTTGAAGCCCCATCTTCTTCTATCTCTCTCTCCACCCTCTTCTGGGTTGCTAATTAAAAATGTAACACACAACTGAAACCGCTTGCGATTTATCAAAGGCGTCGCCTTATTTTTTCGCATTATGGCACGCGGATATAATTTTTTAGCAAGGCGCTAAAGCGAGCTGCGTATAATACGTATAATTTCTATGCCATGTTGGTCACCCGTAAAGTAAACGTTGAACTGCAGACGCGTCGCCAGGCCGCGGACGACCTTTGCCAGGCAGGAGGGAGCGGGTGAGCGGTACCAGAGCAGCCACAACAAGAGGCGCAGACATGGCGTCAGTTTTAGCAATGAGCGAAATGGCGGAAGGTAGCAGCAGGGCAAGGTCATTGGGGGAATGGGAACGGAGGGGGGAAGCCTGTACGAACAAAAGAAGTACACGCAAAAATAAAACCTATTACCGGAATCATAATTATTTTTTATGGCCGCGTACGTCATGACGACATTATGGCCATCACGGCGCAGCCTGGTCGGCTACCCCCTTAACCCCTTTCTCACTCTCCCACTCTTTCTGTCTCTTCTTGGCGCTGCGTTGCGACGCGTCGAGCTAACACGTAGCAATAAAAAACCGCGAAATGCGGCCAAGTAGCAAAAAGCATAAATTACGCGCGGGCACAAAAGCAGGCCGCAAGGGGAGCTTGGCAGTGGGCAGGGGGCCGGGGAAGGGCCACATCCGTAACTCGCCAATCCCCACAAATTATGTAGTCGGCATTATACCGTGCTTATTTTCATTACGTATACACACATACACACACACACACACACAGACATCTCTCTCGGAAAAAAACAGGTGTTTTCTAATTTATTGACACACCCCCAACGGGAACAATGGAAGCTCTGATGTTGCTGTGCCCATTGTTGTTGTTTTCCCTGTTCCGAATGTCGTTGTTGGTCTGGCCGGGTCTGTTTGACTTTGAGATATTAAAAGTGTGATTGGGCATGGGAATGTAATCGGACTCAGCCCGTCTATGCCTGTGGCAGACAAATCAAAGTGCCCGCGCCGCTTGTCATGTGATTTTTAATTTCTAATATTTCACGCGTATTATGCCACGCCCCTGGTTGCCATCAAATGCTAATGCTTGGCGCTGACAGGCAATAGAGGAGTCAGAAAGGAAGGGGGTGTGGGATGGCTATTGTTGTGCACTTGGTACAAATTATGCGAGACATGTCGGCGTGGGATCTGCGCTGCGTGTTTCATTTGTCCCAGCGAGCAAAAGCCAGCGAGGTGTGCCTCAGGTGCTGATGCGGTAGAGCCAGCGTATTATATTTTTCATCACAGCTATTAGAGAGACAGAGAGAGAGACAGAGAAAACAAGTAAAGAAAGCTACAGTCGAGCGCGCCCGACAGTAAGATACCCTTCGCCCAGTTTCGAAACAAATTATCACACATTTAATTTAAACAAAAAAACGCTGCACAAGTTTATCCGCCACCTATTGTTTAAATGAGATCTATTTTTGAATAGGGCCATCTACATGTGAAAACTGCATAGCTTTACACATGCTACGGCTGAAACGAAGCATCGTGACGATGCCGTCACGACGCGAGCACAGGTGCAAGCAGTGGAAGTACGGAAAACGGAAACATGGATAATTTGGGGAATAGATTTATATTGCAATTATTTATGTTCATACCAGAGCAGAAAGCTGCAACTTCAATACTTCTTCTGATAATCGAAAATGATCGATTTGCGTGGGCGGTGGGCGTGGCATAAAAATTTTTAAAATAAACTCGATCTACCTATGGTATACAGGAACCTTCATGTGAAATATGGTGTCTCTAGCTTTTATAATAACTGAGATCTAGACGTTCAAACGGACAGACGGACAGACGGACAGACGGACGGACGGACAGACAGACGGACATGGTTCAATCGACTCAGCTAGTGATCCTGAGTCAGAATATATATACTTTGTGGGGTCTGCCACGCCTCCTTCTGCCTGTTACATACATTTGCACAAACTTAGTATACAATATATATAAAAAGAGACGGAGAGACCGAGACATATACTGAAAGTTGTCGGGCGGCGGTACGTGTGATAATTCAGCGCGGCACAAAAGTTTTCTTTAAAATTGCCCAAGGCCAAGTGTTTCCTCCCAGCCTCTTCTTCCACTGATTCTTTGCCAGCAACTTGGCTCTGCTGCTGCTGAAAAGCGCAGTGCACATGATGCCTTTGTGTTGCTGCTGCTGCTGTTGTTGTAATTGCTATTGCCGCCTGTTGACAGGACACTTCAACTATTGTTGTTTGCTCTTCCCCCCGTCACACCGTCTGCCCCTGTTAAATTCAGCATGAAATTGGTTTGTATTATTATTTCGCTCGTCCTCGTCCTCGTGCTCGCCCACGTCCTCGTCCTCATCTTCTCGCCATCATTTCGTCGCCTTTGGCGCTTTGGTAACACCTCAGCGCCCCCCTGAGCCCGACTGTCAACTACAACGCTCATTCCTATACCCGACCCCCCTCTCCCCACACTTGCAGTTTTTGCTTAAAGCTTTAAAGCAGCGGAAATTTGTGTGTGCACGAAAAAAACGCTCTACAAAGTTTGCTTTGATGCTGCTCGCTGCTTTAATTAAAACCAGCGTGCACTGCGTAACTAGCACTTGATTAATTTTTGGTTGCACGCAAAAGTAACGCCAGTGCAAAAAAAAAAATGTGAAAGTAACCAAAGCGATCCACCAGCAAACAGCAACAAATTGCGCCTTAGTTGGGGGTGGCGAGCGAACAAAACCAGCCCGAAAAAATACCGAAATGAGGAAAAGGATCCAAATTAATTATGTTCATGCCGCGCTGTTGGTGCCGCCATCCTCCATTCGCCATCCGCCATCCACCGGGCGCTGTCCGTTTTATGCTGCACGTTATCAACGCGTGCTCTGCATACGTGGAGCCCATTTGAGGAGGGGGCGGGGGCGGGGGCGGGGCGTTTGCGACTCTGCGCTCTGTTTTCTCATTGCTGTTGCATACTTTACAGCGCGCGCTGTGCCTTTAGCGGATACGGGTTGCTTTTTAAACTGTAACTGTAACTGCGAGTGTTCCAATGTGTGTATTTGTGAGTGCGCAACAGTGTGCGCTCTGTGAGTGGACTGAGTTTGCGGCGCTTTGATATTGAATTTTTCGTTATGATATACGAGAGCAGAGACCTGTCCGCCAAAACATCCTTTGGGGCGTGATCACCGTTTCGCAGTGATTTATTCCAAAATCACTGAGATTATGCCACTGACACTGGCTGAAAGAGAACAATGTGGGAAGGGAACACAAAGTAGCCTCAAAACAAACAAAGGTTAGAGACCTGGTAGTTGCTGATCAAAATTACTAACGGACAAAATTAACTACATGTAATGGATAACTACCAATTATAAATAACTCCAAGAACGAATGGTGGTACTTGCAATTAGGTTTCTCAAGTTTTTGTGAAGCGGGTGGGCGCATGGTTAAATTCTAAAAAAGCTTGATTGGCGTGCAACAATAAGACAGTTGGTAGTCCTACATTTTCGATTGGCACAAAGATATACCACCTTTTAACTCTATGAATGGCGGGTATAAATAATACATCAAACAAATTAAAATACAAATAAATTACAATTAACAACATCTTATTTATATTTGACGAAATTATCCAAATTTTTATACCATTAGACTATTGCACGATTGATTGAAGGGTCATGTCTCTTGCCATGAGCAGCTTTCGAACCTGCGACCTCATGACAAGTGTATTGTCCACTAGGCCATGAGCCTTACAATAACACCAAAAACTAATGATAATCGTGGACGCCACACCCAGTAGGCGTCAGGTGGCAGCCTCCACCTCTGGGATAAGTCGCATCTGGCCAATCACCAGGTCGAACGAAAACCCAAAATGATTACAGAAACCAACACTAGAGAATTAAACATAAACGGCTCCCCTAACTCGTTGATTCAACACAGACATGAATTGGACAATAGAACGTTAGAACTCTAAAGGAACCCTCAAGATTAGCACAGTTCGAGGTAGAAATGGAGAAACTCCAGGTAGCGAAAGCTACCTAGCTGGCCATTAGCGAGATGAGGTGGCCTGGCTGTGGGGAAACAACAACAGGCAATAACAATCTAGTCTTGCACAGTGGCAGTAATGAAGGCAGTAGACATGGTGTAGGATTATTTGTAGCCAGTAAGATCAAGAAGGCGCTCCATTCCTGGGAATCCGTATCTGACAGACTCATTACCGCTAGGTTCAAGTGCAAGGCAAGACACATAAACATCATTCAATGCTGTGCCCCGACAGAAGACGCCAATGAAGACCTTAAAGACGACTTCTACACTGCGCTCACAGCGACCCTCACTAAAATACGGCAAGGTGACATCACTATTCTCATGGGTGACTTCAATGCTAAGATAGGCTCCAACAACATCGGACTCAAACCAGTAATGGGACAGCACGGTATAGGGACTCGCAACGATAATGGTGAAAGACTAGTTGAAATACGTCAGTTGTTTCAACTAGTTATTGGGGGCACGCTGTTTCCCGCATAAAGATGTCCATAAATACACATGGACATCTCCAAGTGGCAATACGCGCACCAGATCGACCATATATGCATCAGTAGAAAATGGAGGCAGTGGTTACTCAATGTGCGGAATAACAGGGGAGCAGCTATAGATAGCGATCACGAGTTGGTCATTGGAGAACTTTCAATAAAGTTGAACCGCAACCACTCGAGAATCGGAACCAATAGACATCATCGTAGGGCGCCCCCCTTAAATCTGCACCTACTGAGGGACAGCAACCTGACTGCAAGGATGTCATCCTCGTTGCGAGAACAGCTGATCCCAGACGAAGACCGCCCATGGGAACATACTTGCAGGACACTTTGGACCACCGCGGAGCAAACAATTGGCACACAACAACGCGATAGGACCGGCTGGATATCAGAGAGAACGTGGGACCTAATCAAACGGAGAAACAATCTTAAATCAATGGCGGATAAGCTGGCGCAAAATCACGACGAATATCGGACATTGTGCAAAGCTGTGAAACGATCCGCCAGAGACGACAAGAGAGCGCTACTGGATAGATTTGCGGACAACGCGGAACGAGCGGCAGGACAAAACAACATGCGCTCGCTATACCAGATGATTGCACGGATCACCGGAAGATATAACAAACAGTCCCAACCTATCAGAGATCTAGCAGGCAACCTAATATCCAATGATGACGCCCAAATCCGGAGATGGCGGCTTCATGGAGATCAGCCACGTCTCGACAACAACTGTGGCTACAGACTTCCGAAGCATCGCCCCATAAAGTGGGAGCGCCAGGATATCATCTTCGTCGCCATCTGTACGAGAAATCGGAGATGCAATTAAGAAGCTAATGCACAATAGGGCAACTGGGGAAAACAACATACCAGCTGAACTTCTACAAGTTGATACCCAGCTGATGGCTGAAACACTGCACCCGCACTTCTCCCGCATATGGGAAAGCGAGACGGTACCCGACTCTTGGAAGAGCGGTATCATTGTAAAGCTTGCCAAGAAAGGGGACCTTAGTGACTGCAATAACTGGAGAGGAATCACACTTCTCAATACTAGTTACAAAGTGTTGGCCACTCTACTGAACGAGCGCCTTCAAGAAAAAATCGAGCCAACAACCCGAGATGAACAGGCGGGATTCAGACCACACAGGAGCTGCGTAGACCAGGCAAACAAACTACGCATAATCACTGAACAAGCTGTGGAATGGAGAGCACCGTTCTACCTCCTGTTCATAGACTTCAAGAAGGCGTTTGATTCAGTAGACAGAGCGGCAATACGGAGAGCACTGACAAGGAAAGGAGTACCCACCAACATCATTACTATCATCAAGTCGATGTATGATAATGCCAACTTGGCGGAACTGCACAACGGGAAAAGAAGTGCACCTTTCCAGACGAATACTGGAATTCGGCAAGGCTGTCCATTGTCGCCGCTACTCTTCAACATCGTGGACGACGAACTCATGAAAGAAGTGTGCAACCAAGCATGGAATCAAATGGAGCCTCACCAGACACCTTGAGGACTTGGATTATGCAGACGACATCTGTCTGACCTCTTACAGGCTCTGCGACATCCAGAGCAAGACTGATGACCTCGCCAGGCTAGCAAGCAAGATCGGACTTGTGATTAACGAAGCCAAGACCAAGGCAATGCGCTTTAACCACTTCAGTCAAGGGAACATCACCATATATGGGAACGCAATAGAGTTCGTCACAAGCTTCCCATACTTTGGCACCATCATCTCCAACAATGGCGGAATGGAAGATGACGTCACAAACCAACTTGCCAAAGCCCGATCAGCATTTGGGAGACTCTACCGCATCTGGAGCAACAAGAATATACAATGCTTGCGTAAAGTCCATACTGCTATATGGTAGTGAGACATGGCTCACCACCAAGAAAATGACACAGAGACTGCAAGTCTTCAGCAACAAATGCTTGAGAATTATATGCGGGATATTCTGGGCAAACAGAATATCCAATGCAGAGCTGGCTCGGGTCGCAGGTGTGCCCCCTATACACCTCCAAATAAGGAAGAAAAAATGGACGTAGATAGGTCACGCTCTCAGAAGGAACCTAAGCAGTATAGTCAGGATGGCACTGGACTGGAATCCCCAAGGCAGCAGACGTATCGGAAGACCAAAGATGACCTGGAGAAGAACCATCATCCATGAACTGTCCCAATCGGGCACAACATGGGACAGAACTAAACAGACGGCACAAAACAGAGTTCGATGGAAGGCTTTAGTAGGGGCCCTAAGTTCCCAAGCGAAATAATAAAGATTAAAAAAAAAAAAGACTATTGCAAATAGGCAAAAATGCTCAGATATTATAAACTCTAGAGTATACTGTATCCATATATATTCAAACCGATCGGATTATACACACAAAAGTTATTCAATTAATCGTTTTCCGTAATTCCGTTGTTTCCACCTTTACAGCATATCATAACGTCATCGTCGCGATGCTTCGAATCAGCTGTAGAGTGTGTAAAGATGATCGCTATCACGTTTTGGTATGTAGATGGTACTATTTAAAGATAGATCTAATTTAAACAATAGGTGGTAGATGAACTTTAATAGAGTTTTTTGATGGAAATAAAAGTGTGATAATTTCTTCGAAACTGGACGAATGGTATCTTAATGTCGGGTGCGCTTGACTGTAGCTATCTTTACTTGTTTATTATGTGATTTTTCAAATTGATTATGGGATCAAATTGAAATTCCAATTGTAAAGCTTCTTTATTTATTTTATTTTAAACAAATTTTATGTGTATTATCCGATCGTAATCAAATTTGAGAAATAATCATTACATCTTAAGTTGAAGTTGTATCGAGTTTTTGTGGAAACGGGGCCATAACTATTCAATGGCCTCCGATTTTGAATTAATGCTGTTTAAAAAGGCATTACATATGTACATAACCTTTAGCTACGAAATAAGACGGGGGTTCTTTACACACATTACACAGAATCGAATAGACATTCGCGTAAGTTTCTAAGCTAAAGAAGCGATGAAAACTATTTAAAAAGTTGCGTCCTTTAAAAGGAAGCTGAAAACAAAACTAAATCAATTCTTAGACACAAGGTGACTCTTGCCAGCTGCAGGTGGGTAAATGTTCTGCGTCGTTTTTAGGTCTCAAGTGTGTTCGCACACACTAAATTTCCATTTGGCATCGCCAACAAGGCAAGTAATGAAATGTGTCTGCCACACACACGCACACACACTCTCGCACACTCACACACACATTAAATACAATATTAATAATCTCGCTTGGTTTGTCATGCGAGGGTAGATGTGTCTGGTGTGTTTGTGTGAGTGCAAGTATAATCAAACCGACATTGTCTACGCTCGAGTCTACGCAGCACACGCCAAGAGTCATCACTAATGCACATACCCATAGTCATTCACACACACACACACATACACACACACACACACATACACACACACACATACACATACACACACACACTCGCAACAGACACGCCTGATTTTTACCTAGAGCACAAAAGTATTGCATACTTTGTGGAGTCGCCCGCCAGACTGGCGCCAGGCCAAACACAAAGGCGCTGCACAATGCGCTCCAGCTTCAGCTACCTTAGGAGGAGGGTCGCTTAATAAAGCGACGAAAAGGACGACGACGACGTCACTTCAGCTTAAAGCCGTGTAACTGATGAGCCCCACTCCCCATTCGCATTCGCATAGCCAGCGCCAGACCATACCACGCCACACCAGACCAGACCACACCAGATCCGAACACAACCCAATTCGATGTTAGAGTATTCCATTTCGTGAGTCCGTCGCCGTGGCAAATGTTAATGTAAATGTTTGTCTGCTATTTGAATTTTAATTACTTTTCTCGGTTTTCGCGTTGCGCAAAAACTATTTCTTCCGTGTTCCGCATCACTCCATTTCCCTTGCGTCTTTCCATCCCATGCCTTGTCCCAACTTTTAAATAGAATCTCTGGCGAAAAGCGTAAAAACTTCGCAGCCAATCGAAGGTAGAGGGCAGCCGACGGCAACTCGGCGCGCGCGTCTGTAATGCGCCTTAATTGAAACATGTCCCAAACCAATTGTGCCGCACGGCCACTTAAGAGCCGAGTCCAAGTGCAAAGGTAGCTGCCGCAGTGGCTCCCAGTTGCACAATCAAAAATCAGCACCAACGGCGGCGGCAGCAGCGGCAGATGGGTAGCATAAATTTTCAAATTGTTAGCCGGGTTCCAGTGAGGGGGGCCCACTTAAACGGGAAACGCCTAATTCCACTTGCTGCGATTCAGACCTCACTTCATGCCCCTGCGCCCTCCCCTAGTTAGCTTGCCGGCTTGGCATCTGGCAGCTGTTCCCTGGCAAAAGCCACACAGACAGTTGGCAGTCGGCAAGCAAGATTTGCCAAGGACGACCACCATCCGATTGCCTTGGCCAGGCAGCGGGCCGGGTGGAGGAAGCAAGTTCGCATGGAGCAGAAAGAAATTCAATCAAAGGTACAAGTTAATCCCGCGTGAGTTCATAAAGTTTAGCAAAGCCAATTTATGTGCCAGGCACAATAAGTTTAAAAGTAAAAGCCGATTGACGGTATCTGCAAAGACCTTTTCGATCCCGGGAAAAGGTCTACAAGAAATGTCGCTTTAGCTCAAGCTAAGGAATACAGCTATGGCAGTCATGGTAAACTACTTTACTTAAATTTGAAATAATTTCAGAAAAATCAAAGTTTTTTCTCTTTGCTTGGCAAACTTGACATTTCAATGGGGGATGTGCATATTAAGCTGATTTCTGGAAGAGCACGCAGTGCCTTCTTGAAATGTGGCGAATATCACGCGCCTTTGATCCCTCAATAGCGAATAACGTCGCTTCGTTATGGAGTCAAAAGAGTTGGCTACAAAGAATACTCCCCCACACTCACATACACCCACACAAGTTCAATTAGTGTTAAAAGCTTGTCAAACAAGCTGCTGGGATTAAAGTGATGTGCCAACCACGTCGCAACTAACCGTGTCTCAGGGGAAGGGGACAAGGCATAACCCGAAATCGATTGCCAATATAGCCGGCAGCTCGTCTTACCTTAACAGCAGCAGAAGGAAGAGCATCAGGAGGAGTAGGAAAAACAAACGCAAGAGCCAAGGCAAACATCTAATTGCCTGGACAGAGCAAATAATGGCACAACGCACTGGGGACTACTTAGGGCGTTGCAGGAGTTGGAACTGAAGCTGCCGCCAGAGTGGAGCGAAGTTACAATAATAAAAAGGTGAAGGATTAATCGCAAATAAATTGATGTTGAAAAGGCGATTAGAGTGTGGCAACACGATAGATTACCCATTGGCCAAGTGGACGACATGTCAAGTGTTCCTGGCAGCGTTTAAAGCTTTGCTTAAAGTTCGGGCTAAAAGATATGGTCTCCCACTTTGGCAAGTTGGGCTCATAAATCATTGAGAAAAAATTTACCTATGAAAAGAAAACGTCAACGCATTGAGAGCAAAAGCAAAGCAAACAGCTGCAAAAGCAAAACAAAGTCGTGAATCGCACAACACAACAAAAAGCCAAAAGTTGTATAAATTTCGAGAAACTTGATATGTGTGGGTGTGCGGGGGCGTGTGTGCTACATGGCGACGCATAACAAAAGGTAAGGCAAGGGTCACAGTAGTCGAAACCGAGGCCGGACACAGGCGAAGCGAATGGAATGGCCAAGCACGGTCGGGCCAGGACAGTGCATAAATTTTCATAAAATTTGGGATACGTAGAAATTTGATTTATATCATATTTGGTTTTGTGTTAGTTGGCAACATGCTCATCATATTTGTGGCTTCTAATAGGAAGGGGGGGGGTGGGTTGGTTGATTGCCAGGGGGTTGAGCCTGCAACGTGTGACGAATCGCAGAGAAGTTGGCTGAAAATCGATGCGTTTAAAGCTGCTCACAAAGATTAGTTTGGATATGGAGAGTCGACTGACCTCTGGCTTGCTCACTTTTCACGTTCATTTTCACCAGAGCAAGAGCACGAGAGCGAGAGAGAGAATGAGAGGAGGAGATTGGCGAGTGGTTTGCATGTTGAACAGAAACAATCAAATCGCAATTTAGTGGCTCATGGAAAAGCGATTTATCGCCGGCCAAGTTAGTCGGTCATAAAACATCCATTAACTTCGTGTCAGTGCGCCGTACGCATCATTCCCTCGTGCGCCCTATCTCTTTCGCACTGCAGTACTGCCCATTCATTTGCGGTATTGAGCAGGAGGTGGCCGTCGCCGTTGCCACCGCATCCTGTCACCCTGATCTCACTGCAAATTGCTCGGCTCCGCCTCTGCAACGACATGTCAGCGTTTTACTTTTTTCGTCCCGCTTGTCTGGGCGAGTCTGCAAACCCAATGACACGTGATAAGAAATGGCAGGCACAAAAAATTAGAGTGTGCCGAGTTACTAGAAATAATGGGCAGAATCGACGGAAAGAAATAGAGAAAGAACAACAACACAATCAAAACATGTAACGAAAGCTACAGTCGAGTATACCCCACAGTAAAATACCCTTTGGCCAGCTTAACAAATCCACAAACAATTTCGCACAACAAAATGTTCTACTCCTACTGCTTTCTCACTCTTAAACACGCCACCACGACGCATTGACGTCATTGAGGGGCAAAAATAGCGTATGCAGCGGAAGAAAACACATGTTTTACTTGAACAAGCTTTGTGTTTAGTATCCGATCAGTTTGCAATTTAATATACTTGTACATATGATATACATTTATGTGCTTGTGGAATCAGAAAGATGTAACTTCAATACTTTTGTTACAAATAAAATTTTAAAATGTACTTATCGATTTGCAGAAACGGCGGGCGTGAAATCTAAATTTCACACAGACAGAAAAACGATTTGACGGAAATTTGGACAGACAGACAAACACGAATCAATCGACTCGGTTAATAATTTTGCGCTGGAATATATATACACTTTGTGGGCCCTCCCTTTTACATGCATTTAAACAACGTTAGTAAACCCGTTTTGTAACATTTTCAATGATCGAAGGGTATAATAAAGAAAGAACAAGAACACAGGCAAAACAACTGCACACGTATGCAGCGGCAGCTATTTTCCAATAGCCTCAGCGAAATGTCAAAAATGTTGTCGCAAACGATGTAGCAGCCCCTTTCCCCCCTGCCTCAGTTCCTTTCCCCTAGTCTTTACATTCCGCGCACCAGAAAAGAGTTAATTGTTGCCGGAATTGCGAGTGTCTGAAGTGGATTCTTGGCAGCGAGAGGGGAAGGCAGTGAGGGAAGGGAATGGAGGGGAGAGCGCTGCAGGGTAGCTGTCTTTGCCAAAGATATTTCTGGCACTTAGCAGTAACGTGTGTAACGAGTACGCCGCCTTGGCTCAAACTTTTGAATTACCTCAGTTACCGTTACAATCTTCCAGCACTTCCCCCGTCTCTCATTCTTTTTCTGCCCCCCTTCTCATTTATGCCGTTTCAAGTTACGCAGCCAAGCGCAACTTAGTCAAACTCAGTCGCAATGTCTGTCTTTCATTTATGCCATCTTCCTGTCTCTCCATCTCTATCTATCCTTCCGTCTCTCTCTCTCTCCACGATTATTACCTGCTGTTAAAAATTGTATAATCTCAGAGATAGTAATTTAATATGCCGCTTTTAGTAGCGCCCATTAAAAAGTTTACCCAAGAAATTTAGGTCTTTTAAAATTGCTGTAAACAGGTAATTAAGCCTAGACCGAATCCGGTATACTGGGCTGAGTGATAAGCAGCTGTCTCCGTTCCAAATCCAGCTCCAGCCGTGACTCCTGTGCCGACTTCTGCCATAAGTTACTCAACAGGCGCAATCTTCTTTCCGCATCGAAGTTCTGTGGCAGCCACTAAATTATTGGCCAGGCGAATACTTGTAAGTCCTGTCATAAGTTGTTGCCCCCTCCCCCTTCCTTCCCCCTCCCTTCCTTGGCGTGCTGCAAATGTGCGAAAATTGCCATTAGCACTGCAGGCAGCAGAAAAGAGCTGCAACTTAGCCAGGAGGAGCCGAGAGAGCAGACGACGCGCGACCCTCAGAAGCGAAGGTACGTCCTGCTGCACACATGTCTGCCCATGTCTTTCCCACATTCAGTATGTGTGTGTATGTGTGTGCATGGGTGAAGGTAGTCCGTGACTCGACCGTCTGTTGGCATGTGAATTTGAACTTTGCAAAGTTATGCGAATTTCTGCTGACCATCGGCATTTTCCAGCAGATCTTTTGTTTTTGTTCTCCAGGACGCACAGCTCGAAGGGCCGTCGGCGACAGCGACAGCAGCTGTTGCCCAACCGTTTTGTCTCGCCGCCCTTTTTCGTCGGTCATCGATTGGATGCGCATTCTCATCCGCATCCGCATCCTTGCCGTGCTCCTGCCGTGGAAAACGATTGGGGATTAATACTTTGGTGTTTTTGTGCTTGTGCCTCGACTCCTCGGCTCGTTTGGCGCAGTTTATTGAAAAATTGACACTGCATTCGGCCACGTTGTGTGGCAGGGGCAGCAGCAGGAAGGCAAAGAGGCACCACACGTTTTGCCAAAGTTTTTCCCGACAAACTTTGCGCGTGTCTCCTGCAATTTTGTTTGCCTCTTTTGTGTGTGTGTGCGTCGATATTATCGACGTGAAACATATGTGAACATGTCGTTTGACACATTTGTCAGTTGGCTTCAAGTTTGTAAAAGTGTGTGCGGGGAAAGCAAAGAAGGTGAGGGGGAGGGGGAGGAGAAGCTACTCTTTAAGCCGCCATGCTGTGCGGCTCATTTAAGTTGGTGCACACGCGTCAAGGTCGCATTGCCGGCCACTTTGCAGCCAATTAGATATTTTTAACAGTTTGCACTGCCAACTCACACGCACAGATACCAACACACACATACTCGCACACGTACGTTGACAAATGACGGGCAGTGTTAACGGTGTATGGCAGCACTTGTGCGCCTCATTATGTGGTATTTTGGGCTAACCACTTTAATTAGCTCGCCAAGCGGCGCTGACACACACACACACACACACACACACACACACACACACACACACACACACACACACACACACACACACACACACACACACACACACACACACACACACACACACACACACACACACACACACACGGATGTGCAGGCTGCACTGGAGCCGAGCCCAAAATTTGCTTGTGGTCAACAGCTTCCCCTCTCTCCACCTTATCATACCCTCTGCACCACATGCAGAAGCCATGCCACTTGGCCACTCGGCACTGTGTCGAGTGTCGAGTGCAGCGAGCAAATGTTGCTAATGCGACGTTGCATGCACCTTCCTGCCACGGCTGTCGTTGACTTTAATTGAGTCACAAATCAACTTAAATATACTGCACGCCCGAACCCCGTCCCACACCCACACTCACGTACACACTTTGCTTGTAGCTCGCTAATTTATTGCAGCAAGTGTGGCATATTTTCGGGGGCAAAGGGCACCTGGCGAAGACGGCGAAAACGACGGCGTTAATTTCCGGCTAATGAGCCGCAAAACACGCGCAACACTCGCTGCGACGACGTGCTGAGAGCAGGTCGCAGCCAGGGAGGGGAGGGCAATGTGAGGGGGTAAGGAGGTTGCTAAGCAGCCGCTGCTCAATTATGATAATTAACCGCAACAGGAGCATCTAAGAACACTGCGTATACGTGATGCGATATCGAAGCGGAATTTATTTTGTCATCTAGAAAACTTTGCATTGGCGCCAGTCGCCAATAAAAAAAAATCTAAAGCAAGAATTTCGCTCACAACAAGCGAAATGAAAAGAAGATGGGTAACAAATTATTTGCAACCGCATGAAACAAAATTTAGACAGGGGAAGGCAGCGACCCGAGGGATGACAAGAAGATGAGATGGGTTGTAGGGGGAGAGGTTTTTAAAGACAAGCTCAGCGTCGTCACAGTTGCTTCCCTTCAACTCATATTTTGAATACAAATTGCTTTATTTGGACTGCTGCGCCAATTTGACATATCCCCTTTCCTGTCCCCCGTCCCCCGGCTCCAGTTGCGTGCTTCTCCTGTTTGCTGTTCCAGTTTCGGTTGACTTCATTGCGAACTTTACATAGATATAAACAAGTGCTTATGCCAGCGCCCACCTTTCTCAGAGAGTCCGCCCGTCCGCCTGTCAGTGCTCTTTTTGCGGGCTTCCTTTTGTCGCTCTTTCTCTTTTTTCGCCCGCTTCTTTTGCATTTTATTACAAGCCACACACAGCGCTTTGATTCGCTGAGGGTTGCAAGCTGCCACAAGGGGGTAACCGGAGGGTGAGGTGAGTGTGATGAGGGGGAAGCGGGGGGCGGCGTTCTCAGCTCTATAGGTAGCTCTGTAACAAATTGCTCCCCTGTGAGCGGGGCATACGACAGCATTTGGCCGCGTTATTTGCATTTTGTCTTGTTTGCCGCTCTCAATTCGCAAATACATAATAATTTAATAATATTTGTCAGGCAGATAAATCATCTTCAGTTAATACGACAATGACTGACAGCGGGCCAGAGCTGGGAGAGATTTTAAAGAGTGGAAGTCTGAGTATATCAAGGTAATAGGACAACTTTGTTAACAAATTGCCGGCGAGTTGCCTCCGAATTGGACATGAAGTGAGCCAGTTTTATGTGGGAATTAATGTCATTCGGCTTTACGATGCAAATCTAATGCCCCCGGCCCCTGCACTTAATGCTCCTTCTGATGCTACTGCTCTTGCCCTAGGACAACTTTGTTGCTCGGCTCGACGCATAAAAATCAACAAAAATCTGCGCTGTTAAATTAGCACGAGATGCGGCGGCAAAAGGCTGAGCGTAATTTTACGACTTCATATGCAGATTTCCCTGCTGCTTCAGCTGAGGAAGTTATGTGTAGCAAAGTTGTTTTAATTAGCTGCTGACAACAGCAAAGAACTGCAACTGCCAATCTGCGATGTGGGTTAGCATCAACAATGTAGCGTCAAAACATCCGTTCGCTAATTTTAGCGATCGACCAAAAAAACTGAACCTACACACGCTCACTCGCCATCTCGGACAACTGCAGCTGTAGCTGAGCATACATATTCATATGTTATATACATACGTACTACGCAGTACGTAGCCATAGCGACCTTTGAGGCCGGGAGACGTTCGATCGTCTTGTTATGATTCGCCTGACGTTTTGTTTACACGCGCGCGTCTTGTCGAGGCGTCGCGGCGCGTCGTGCAGGTGCCGCGGTCAAAGAAGCGCAGACAACCCGCGACCCAATAGCGACCTCTAGCGTTGGGTGGACCCGAAACTGGGATTTTTATTAGCCTCGCCTCGTATAATGCGATGACAAATTAATACAATAACCTCTCCGCCATCGCTTAGCGATGGGCAACGTATGTTGCTTAGGCGATTTATTCCCCCGATATATCATGCTTAGCAGCGAATGAAACATTTGTTATTATCGCTCTCGCTATAGCTATGGCAGTCGCAAACGTTATTATTATTATTAAATAATATTTTGCCCGTTTATTGCGCGCAAATGATTCATTCAATTACAAAATGTTGTTTGTTTGCCATTGTTTATAATTTAATAGAAAGCATTGAATAAATATTAAATGAAAACCCAAAATGTTCGCCGTTCTCCATTATCCTCATTCTCCTAACAGCAAGACTAAAACTACAACGACCACAACATCAAGTGACCGACAATAAATACATGATTTACGATCAACAATTTAATGTTGTTTAATTTGCAAACTAAAAACATAAAAGGACGCGTGCCTAATATTTTTTTGCTGGAACATCAATCTTCATCGTAGATTTTAAAACGAGCTCCAATACATTTAGTCTTTAATTAGGTCGGTGACAAAACTGTTGTGGGAGCTAATTTAAATATTCATTTACTCTATTTTTCTTTATTTATTCCTGTGATTTGATATTGATTGATATTGATACGTTATATTATTTTATACTGAGTGTTGCATTCTAATTTAAATATCTCTTCTTATTATCTATTTAAATTTTTATTATTTAATTCAGAAAATTAATTAATAGAAATTGAGAAAATTTAATATAATATATATATAATAGTATATAAATTTATCATAATATTATTTAAAGCCAAATTAAGGTAAATATTAATTACATGATAAATTAATGATTTGAAGAGTTTAAGGCTTAAGGCTTTTAAATTAGATTTTCATATCTGTGGATTCAAATACTGTACCATCTCTTATATCTTCAATAAAAATTTTCTTATTACATTTTGGGTATTAATTAGTATTAACATTTTATTCAAGTATTTCTTAGATTTAGGAATTTATTTATGATAATTTTGAAAAAATTAATTTTGAGTTTATTCCCGCCAATTTACTTAATATGATGGCTAATAAACAAATGTTCTTGCTTATGGAAAGGAAAATGTAGAATGAATCGAAACCTTTTTCGTAGCTCTTAAAAAATAAAAAATAATATTTTTTTAATTTTACTGACACGGCTAAAAGTGTTGTAAAAGTTGTAATTTCATTAATAAGTATGTACATAGATACATATTCATACCCCATCAAAATCTGTTAAGCCATCGTTCAAAAATCTTTCGACGTTAAATTAACAGATATCGTAAGGGGAAGTGCTCGGCAGAGACTGTAAACGCGCTGTTATCTGAGCAGCGCTGTTAATGCAGCGCAGTACACGGTGTACGGACTGCGGCGCAGCCTGCCTGCAGGCCGCCAGTCGGGGATCGACCGTTGGGGCCGCAGCAACAACCTAAAGGCGCACTCGACTTAGCCAGCTGGCTCTCGGAAGCGTGAAAGCGAGCGTAATTATTACCACTGCGACACAGGCTAAGGGACATACAGACAGAGAAAATCACATTTACAGTTGTTCATTTGTCGCTCACATCATGGGTAAAGTTTTGGCCATTAGAGCCGGGTACAATTGCCGTGATTCATATGCTGTTGCGAGCCCTTTGACAGGGTCTTTTACGACAAACGGAAGCTACTTGAACAAACTTTCTCGGCGCGTTGCAATAAAACGCGAACGAGGAACCTGTCAATGAAAACACTCTGAGCGGATCCAAATTTGAAAGGGCAATTTCGGTGCCCGAGCAGCTAAGTTTCCCGTTATGGCAGCCTTTGAACTATTGATGTGCCATTTGCAGCAATTAGCAAGAAAATTGCTGGGCTCAAGTGCCGCGGGCAGCAATCCGAAAATGCCACGACACTCCTTTCCCTTTTACTTTAATGACTTGCCCTACCCACTTGGGCAGGCGTTATAAATGTGCTTTGCCCTTCGCATTTCGCTGCAAATACTTGAAAAATGAACGCAGACACTTTCGCGCACCTTTTTTTGTCAAGGGGGTAGGCAGTAATGAGTTGTAACTGTTGTTGTTGTTGTTACGTTTTTACTTTTGGCCAACATTCGGTGCTGGCATTTGCGATGCGGCGCACGTTGCGCGGGGTTGACGTTGCAGCGGTGGCAGCGGTGGCGGCAGCAACTTGACAGCGCCGTGAATGATTGAACGCGTGTCCCTCAAAGATGTGGCGTCTAATTGGTTTTTGTCGAGCGGACGCATCAGTGGAAAAAGGGCTGAAAATGGCTGAAAATGTTTGCCAAAACTAATTTTTTACAGTTTACAAGAACACGATGCTGAAGCAATTTGATTTGCTGTGCTAGCCCGCTTAAAGACGATGCCCCTTTAAGAGGTGTCTCCTTAAAGCAGTGCCGCATAGAAAATGGTTTCCCTTATCAGCCTGGGCCAATAAACTTGGCCAAATGGGCTGCAGCTATCAACAGCTGCGTTTCATAGGCGGCTCGGCTCGTGTTAATGTTATGTAAGTAATTTACCTCGACCTATCTGCGAGCCAGCTAAATTTACTGCCACACACACACACACATGTGTGTGTGCTAAACACATTTAGGTGTTATTCAATTTTGCAAACTATACGTAAAAATATCATGTTTCCCCAAAACAAACAACAACAGGAAATGTGCCGCCTGAGGAGAAAGATAGGGCGGAGAAGCATTCCCCCTGCGAAAGGAGGAAAAAGAAGAAAAAGAACAACAACAACGAAACACTTTCACTACACTTCGATTTCCGTGTAAGTGTGTGTACGGGAGCGTGTGTGTGTGTGTTTGAGTGAGCAAAAGTAAATATCAGGTTAATGGATTCGACGCTATCGCAGCACGCAAAATTTTCACTTTCACTTGGCATCTGCTGCTGCTGCTGTTTTTGCTGCTGCTTCTGCTTCTGCTGCTGCGATTTAACATTTTCCACTCAATAAATTTTTTTGTAGCTGCGGCAACATTTTCCCGCCGATAAGCAATTTACCCAGGCCCCAACACGCACTCGCCTGCCGTGTGATTTTCCCAGCTTGCTTCATTTGCTGCGCTCGATTATTGGGCTGAATTTCCTAGATTTTCTGCCCCTTTTCGCCAATTTCTTCTTCTGGTTTATGGTTGCCAAAAGGGAGCACCTTGCTGAGGCTGGCGATTGTCTTAGGCTGCGAAAATTGTTTAATGTGACACAAGAAATTGTTTGTCAGTCAGATAAGCAATAAGATTGAACCTAGAAGGTGCCAGCAAAAGCGGGAAGCGCGAGAACCATTTTTAAATTTGAACTATTATAAATTTTACAGATTGTGCACAGGGATGGAAGAGGAGAAGTTAAGTGATCAGAATAGGTTCAGCCAGCAATAAGTTGATTCCGATTGTATTTTTTAAATTTTTTGTGTTTCGGAATTTCTGTTCATATTTCTTAAAGATAGAAAAATTGTATTGAGTTTCATTTTTTGAGATTTTCAAACATTTTCAACTTAAGAATGGAGTAAAAGACTTTTATAACAAGAAAGAAAAGCTACCTTGCAGTTACTCCAAATATTAAATTGACCAATAGGTTCCATGGCATTTTAACGGTATACTTATATGTCCAATTTTTATAAATTTTTTACAGCATTTAATGGACATACTTTGACATATAGCAGAAAAGTTTCATAGCAATTCATGAAAAATGATGAAAGTCGGCCAATAGGTTCTATGGCAGCTAAACGATATATCGGCTCGATCCGGCTTGATATTATTTAAAATATCGCTATGAAATTTTTGCTATCTTTAGTAATCCAAAAATGTTATATATTAAGAGTAACTGCAAGTGTATAAAACCTTCGGCGTGCCTAAGGTAGCTTTTCTTTCTTGTTTAAAGTGTTTTGTTTTACAGAATTTTTGTTTAAGTTTCTTAAAAATATATAAATTTTAATAAGCCTCAATTGTTGAGATTTTTCAAATTACTCATTTTGAGAATATAATAAAAGATTAATAAAATAAAGCTTGCATTCCTTTAGTTCTATATTCACAATTTAAATATTTGTACGTTATAATGTATTTGTCTCTCTTCCATCAACAAAGAACTTTTATATAATTTTTTTTGTAAATACATACAAATAAAAAAAATAATCTCAGAGTCCGTACCTAATTCCATATCGAATTTTTTATGGCTGATAGCATACCTAGTATAATTGGTTTTTCCGATGCCGTAGTAAGCAGCGCTTTGGTGCCTTATCTTGGCCAATTGGCACCATACTTAGCGACTCCAACCCCTTCAGAAGATCTCTAAGACCCCCGCTCAGCATGGGTAGTGCTTATGTGCCCTACCCACTATTCACACATTTCGCTGCTCGTATGCAAAGTGGGCACAAGGTACAAGCACAGGACGACCATGTGAGCTATACGGGATGAAGGAACCGGGCATGCCAAGTCCCTAAGTCGTTTTAATGGCCAATAAAAGCAAAATGTTGTCACTTTTTTCGAATTTGTATAAATTTTCATTGGTCGGGATAAGCCGCTGTTGATGCCGCTACTGATGCTAAAATACTACGTGCAATTTGCCAGTCCAAAGCTCTCGTGGCGCACCCTGCCGGGGGCAAAGGGTTCCGCTGTTGCTGTCTGGCAGGGCGATGTATTTGTTGTTGTTTACGATGTACCAAGTAATTTTTTGCAACTTATCGCATGCAACAGCAACACCAATACCAACAACGACAATAACAAGAGCGACAATTGGCACTTTCTCACAGCTTCTCGACCTCGCTTTGCACTTTTCGCTTTCTCCTTTCGCGTGGCTGTTCATACCATTCGACAATTGAAAATTGGCAAAAATGGTATACTAGGTTTGTGCAAGAGTATGTAACAGACAGAAAGAGGCGTGGCAAACTCCATAAGCTATATATATTCTTTCTCAGGATCACTAGCTGAGTCGCTTGAGCCATGTTCGTCTGTCTGTCTATCTCTGTCTGTATAAACATCGAGATCTCAGTTATATCTAAAGCTAAGTTCACCAAGTTTTGCATGATGATTCCTGTTTACCATACGTAGGTTTATTTCAAATTTAAGATCACATGGCCACCGCCCAAGCAAATCGATTATTTACAAGTTTTAAGGAAAATATAAAAGTTGCAGCTTACTGCTCTGGCACACGTAAAGATTCTGATATGCACCTAATCCCCAAATTACAATCCGATCGCACAACAAGCACAAAAGTTATTTAAGAAAACGTTTTCCATGGTTCCGCTGCCGGCGTCATTGCCGCATAGTCTTTGCGTGTGTATTTGTATGTGAGAGCGAGTTAGCATATCCTTTGTAGTGCCACCATGTATTGACATTTCTGAAACGCAACTACAAAGTTGGTCGAATGGTATCTTACGGTCGGGCGCGTTCGACTGTAGCTTTCCCTACTTGTTATGTTTGCCTTGCCTTGATTTAGTTGTTGTTTCGTCCCCTTTCCCCTGTGGACAACGCCTTCTTTAACAGTTATTTGTGCTGCCTCTGCCTGTGGAAATCAATTTGTTTGCTTGTGTGCTGCATGAAAATAAATAAATAAAACGCAAATCGTCGCGAATCGGCTGCAGAAGCCAATTTGGTTGGTTTAGCTTTAACCGATTTTACGACCCGCTCGTGCTGCGATTTGCTGGCTTTCCACTACAAGCTGATAATAATTTATGATTATTATTTATTTACATTTCCTTTCCTGTCTTTCAACCGATTTTAAACTTGATTATTTTTTTGCTGCTACTCATTAGGTTAAGTTCTTATAGAATTGAACGATTCCTTTTGTTATAATAAACAGTCTAGGCACATGTTGCACTGTCTTAAAGAAATAAAAATTATTTTCGCTAAGTCGCGATAATGTTCGTGTTCTTTTCTAGAATATTTTGAAGCATACTTTAGGGCGCAGCTTAAGCTGCCTTAACTCGTAAACTTGCTGCATGTGCTGTGCGTCAAATCTTAATGCCAATGCCTCTCGTAAAATGTACGGCTCGCAAGTCGACCTCTCTTCCCGCTCCCCGCTCCCAACATGCAACTCAATTCACCTTTTAATGAAAACGCGCTTCCAGCGAAATCTCATCAAATTGTTGCCAATATCGCTGAAATCGTTGTTGATGCCTTTTTGCGCCGGCATCTTTGCATAATTTTCATATTACTTCACCTTAGGGCAAAAATCCCTGGTGGAGCACCAGCAGAGAAAATGGAAGTGGGGGAGGGGGGCGCCCAAAAAGTTTATTGACGTAATAAATTGTTATTTGCTCGAAGTTGCGTCCTTTGTTTTTCCACATGGCTGGCAGAGCGCCACCCATGGAACAGCCGGCACTCACCTCTCACATGTGCTCCGTTTTAGGCTGCATATGAATTTATGTATCTTTAATAGATCGAACAAGACACCGGCGGCGGGTAACTTCTTCCCTTCCACATTCACCACATGGCAGGCATTGCGATTGATTTACGCGCTGCCAGCGGAATACGAAAATGGAAAATTAGTTTTGTTTCGGCGACGTGGCTTGTTAGGGATCTGTTCGCTGCCTTGTTAGAGATCCGCCATTTTCGATGCATTTAACTAAAATGAAAACGAAATAAAGGAGCATTGAGTGAAAAGCACGCTCTGCTACCCACGCCTCTTCCGCTCCTCACACTGTTCAACTTGCTTGGCCTCAGTCCAAAAAGTATATGCAAAATGCGCGTAAAGAGTTCTTAATTCGCTGCATCCCACGTTCCAGGTCCCACATCGCAAATTCCGGGTAGCCTTGTCGACGGCAGCACCACTTGAACCGACCGCCTGTCCGACAGCACGTCCGTCTCTCTGTCCGTCCGCTGGCTTGGCGTGAACGCGTCATTCGCGCGTCGCCAAATTAAACATAAAATTTTTGAAAAACTATCAAGAAATTCTGCCCAGGAGGTGGAGGGGGGGAGGGGTAAGGGGTAATTTTGGGTAGCCAGCGCGTCAATGCTGCATTTTAATTGATTACATAGTTCCGCGATAGAATTAATTTAATATTTATCTCACGTTTTTATTTTTCCTTTGTTTTTTTAGCGTATTTTTTCAACTTTTACCCATTTCCCATTTTACATCGCCTCATTTTCATTTGGTTTATCAAATAATGCGCTGCGTTTTATTGTTAAGCACATTAACGCAGTCACGCGAAGGCCACCTCGTTGGCACGCCTACTGCGGCACCGAGCAGCGTTGCCAGATAATTGCGTGTGGAGCCGACGAGGCTGAATTGCGTGTAAATTTTAATCCAATTGTGTGCAGCCAAAAGAGTGCGGCCCACAAATGCAAACACGCACTCACACACAGACATACACATACTCACACATAAGCATACACATGTGTTTATGTGTATTTATTTTTGCGTACAGCTTTTCCAGCTGAATGCATTTGATTGTAATTTTCATTGAGCTACACGCCCAACGCAAGTCACCGCCCCAGCCCGCCTTCACCCCGACCACGCCCCCCTGACATTCTACATGAAACCCAATCAACGGATTGCAAATTTATACTGCGCTTTTATCGTTCTGCATTTGATGTTCAAAGGTAAAACAACAACAAGAGCAACAACGAAAAATACTTTTCATTTTTGGCGGTGGGCGACGGACGGCGGGGGATTTTAATTTTATATAATAGACGGATACTTTAGCTCTATAACTAACCATAAGACTTAAGAAAATGTTTTCATATTTTATTTAAGAATTGACTAATGACGAATAGAGGAGCAAGTTACAAAAGCAATCGTCGAAACCACCCAATAGTAAGACACGTTCCGCCAAATTTGAAATTATCGTTACAGGCATGAATGCAACCTATACAATGCAATAAGAAAGCTATACCCAGCTGCTCGTGCACTAACATTTTTTGTAAAACAACTAAGAATGGCTACAATCATATTTTGACCGTAAATGGCAATGGACTTACAGTATTGACGCAAAAGTTAAAATGTTAAAATGTTAAATAAAAACAAGTAAGAACGGCTACAGTCAAGTGCAAATCTATATGAAACGTTAAATAACTTTTATGTTCATTATCCGATAGAAACCAACTTTTCAGCGATCGTTTGGGTGGTGATAGTTTTCATACACATCGAAAGTGAATGCTGTATCTTTAGTATTGCGCTTGCTATTCGGTTTATCGATTTACGGGGGTGGAATTAGGCGTGGCCCTAATTTTATTAAAAATTTAACAGCGTATGTTGACACCAAATTTGGTAGCTCAAGCTTTTTTAGTTTCTGAGATATAGGCGTTCATACAGACGGACAGACAGACAGCGGACAGACGGACAGACAGACATGGGTTAATCGACTCGGCTAGTGATCCTGAGAAGAATATATATACTTTATGGGGTAGCAGATGTTTTCTTTTGCCTGTTACGCATATTTTGACAAACCCAATATACCATGTTTTTTTTTTAAAATCCATGGTCTAAAAGCGAAATTCGAGACGCATAATAGCGGGTAGTGGATATACTCATTTTTGGCTTTATTAAAAATGAAAAATAAACTCGGTCTACGTGTTCACTTTCTTGAGAAATGTGATTTCAATAGCTTTTGTAATAGCTGAGATCTAGACTTTCAAACAGACAAATAGACAGACGCACAGACAAACAGACATAGCTTAATCGATTCGGCTGATCCTGAGCAAGGCAAGTCTCCTTATGGTTGTTACATACATTGATCAAAGGGCTCAATAATCAATAGCGAGGTTATTGCTTTTGTTTTTCCATTAAATTTAAAATTTTGTATTGTATGAACAGACTGAATAATACTTAAAACTCCATCAGTTTAGGGATCTGATAAGCAGAGTATTTTACAATTTTCGCACTATGTTTATGTTATCTCCATTCCTCCCATCAAGATCGACTCAATGAAACTGTTGAACTGTAAAAACTCATAATAAGTAAATAAAATATCGTTTTAATTGATATTTCCCCAACATTTACCCCTGGGTCTTTTCATTTTTATGTGTTGCTATGCCTTTACCCTATTGAATTATCCCCCAAGTGTTGCCAGATCTCACCTTAAAAAGGGAAAACTGCAGCTGAACTGGTTCGTCGTCGCCGTTCGTTTGTTCTCGCTTGCTTCTCATTAATAATTCCGCTTAAATGCTTTCTAATCATTTCCGCATAATTCATATCGTAGAACATTTTATGCGGCACTTACGATAAGGGCAATTCTGCCGGAGCTACGTCCTCTTCCCGTTCCAGTTCCTGCTTCTGGCTGCCTGTTGTCCTCGTCGTGACTGAGTTGGCTGTGTTTGCTCGTCAAACAACACGTACAGCCACACACACCCACACACACACACACATACACACACACACATACACACCAACACACTAACACACGCGCACAACACCTATGTATTCATACTCGATTGATAACCTTAATAAAATGCTTCACATTATGCCAATCGATTGCACACCATGTATGTGTTTATCCCTTGCCTCCGCCTGTGCCTGTGCTGCGCAAGTGTTGTCGCCTCGCCTATTACAGCAGCCGCGATGTATTGAATAGAGAGAGAGAGAGTGAGAGAGAGAGAGAGAGAGAGAAAGAGAGAGAGAGAGGAGCCAGGGGAGTAAAGGCACATCACAGCCGGCTGTTGCCAAAGCGCAACAATGACGAGGACGATGACGATGACGATGACGAGGACGATGGGGAGGAGCTGCTGATGCCCAACAGTGGCAACATGGCAAAGGTATGCCCGTTTAGGACTGCAGCTTACTTTGGCTCCAGTTACAGATCCAGCAACGCCTGCCCCCTTTGCTTTGCTACGCTCATTTAGCGCTGCTGGATGGGTGGAGATGGAATGGAAGGGGGCAAGAGGGGCGGCAATTGTGCAAAAAGTGCCAATAAAGCATATTCTTTGTTCGGCTTTAGCTTCGGCTTCGGCTCGCAAAGTGCTCAACAAAGCGAACAGGATAACGTGTTGTGTGCGTGAGTGGGTATGTGACTGTGTGGGTGTGCCTGAGTGTGCAGGGATAATAATAATAACGTATGAATAGGTGAAAACGGATGGCGCGGGGTAACTGGCGAGGGGAGACTCATCACTGCATCGTAGGTGGCCATCGCCTGCGCTTGATTGCTTAGCTCTTGTTGTTTCCCTGTGCTTGTGCTTGTGTGTGTGTGTGTGTGTGTGTGTGCGTGTGTGTGTGCGTATCTGCCTGATTGTTTGCTCTGGCTTTGGCCGATGCCTGTAGCGGAGGTGCTGCGCACACCTCATTGATTTTATTGTGTTTTTTGCAGGGCATTCAAAGTGCCCATAAAAATGCCCACACAATAAAAACGATGATGCGGATGACCCGACTCCAGCCGGCCTTAGCCACACAATGGATCCAATGGCCTCCCAGCAAATAAGATATTTCGAGCTCTCAGAGCACCCTTCCCATCCTTCTCCCATCTGCCATTCTCATTCCCATTCCACCTGCCAGCCTGATGTCTATTTTAGTGTCACACGGCAGCTGCTGCGGCTTCAGCTGATTGTCTCTTGGTTCACTCCGGCAGCTCCAATTGCTTTTGCTGCTGCTTCAACTGCTTCGTTTGCCCCTAAAATAGTTGCCATGCGTATTTGCGGCCCGCTTTGGATTTCACACATCCGTCACGCGAGCCACGCGTCAGCCCTTTCTGGAGGCAATCAGTCTGTCTCTCTCTCCGTCTTTCTCTCTCTCTCTCTCTCTGTATGTATCCAACTACCCGACTGGGTCAGCTGCTCAACAGGCCCAACCGAGGTCGACTAATGAGCTCAACCAGCAAATGGATTTTTGTAACTCATCCGCCTACGGTGAAAATAAATGAAAAATGCATTTTCAAAACGAGCGGCGAGAAAATCAGCAGAAAACTCAAAACTCAAAAATGAAAACCGAAAACTGACGCAATTCCAATTTGGCAGGCAAAATGCATCGAAGTCGTTGTCGGCTGCGGCCACAGCTTGCGCTACAATGTTGCCGTGTTTTGTTGCCTCTCTCTGCCACTCTCTCTCCCTTCCTCTGTGTCTCTCTCAGTTTCCCAGCTGGGCAGCTCCTCGCTCGGTGTTAATTTGTTAGCACATTGCAGTCAAGGCAGACAGTGATTAATTACAACGGCTGGCCCAAAATAAACATGGCCAAGTCGCTTTTGCCTTTTGCCTTTTCAAGTTAATTAGTTAAAATGCTCAAATAACAAACGAGTGTGTGTGTGTGCGAGTAATATGAGCATTGGCACATATATAAATACTCCATATACCACTAGTCGGTTGCCGCCACCTCCATCCTTCCCATCGGCCTCCTCATCTGCCTGCTTTACCTGAGCGCATAAATTTTAAATCCGTCCTGACCACAATTTCCGCATTAAATCATTTCCAGGCCATTTCACTGCACCGGGCGCCACCGCAGCGGCGCATTCATTCGCACTCACTCACGCATTTGGCGCATTTATTCATCCATTCATTTCGATTCGCAGGTGAGCAGCCGCCTGGAATGCAGCAGCCGCTTGGCTTGAAATATGCAAAAATTACACAGACCAATTCACGATGCACTCCATCTGCCCGGCATGAGATTCTCAACTGGCAGGAGTGGTAATAGCAATGGGAATAACAGTGGGAGTGGGTACTGCGCTGGTGGCCACTTCAAATACATCACGCGTGAAGTGTCTGTCTCTCCCGGCAATTGTCTGTCTCTCTGTCCGTCTATCCGTCTGCCTGTCGCGTGATTGACAAACGCCGCTGGCTGAGGTGCATCCGACGTTTTAGAAAAGATAAATTTAAGTAATTGTCAATATTTCAAGCGCCGTAATTGCTGGCCAGTCGCCAGTCGGGGGAAGCAGCGCAGGAGGATGCCTCGGAGTGAACAGTGGGCTGGTCAGCCAGTTGCAAGTTGAAAGTCGAGAGTCGAGAGCTGCCCATTGCAAAAGCCAAATAAATAGCGGAACACACTTGAAGCAGCCCAAGCAGCGGACTAGAGTACTTCTCTCTCGATTGCATTCTTCTCTCCCCCCAACCACCATCCCTCTGGGCACAGCCTCACCTACCTCCCCACTGCACACATCCTGCGGCTTTATGCAGCTGCAGTTCTGGCGCAGCCCCGCTGTCATTTTAACACTTGACGTTTTACCAATTTGCCATTTGAGTTCTCGTTCTTGTTTTCGTTTTCGTTTTCGCTTTTTGCCTTTTTTCTCTCGCTTTCATTTTATTTTTTCGCTTCGTATTACCATTTTGCACTTTTTACTGCAATGCAGCAGACAATATTGTTGCGTGTTAACAACTGCAACAATTTAGGTTTAATTGATGCCCGCTGCAACGCCGAAGTGTCGCCCCCGGCAGCGGTTAGAGCGCTCCATGCGGAGGCTTTTGTCCAACTTTTGACCACGATCCAGCTGAGAGGAGGAGGAAGCGTGAAGTATACCAGGAGGAAGAGGGGCTGTTTTTTTGTTCGCCGTTCGCCGCTTCCGCTTGACGAGTTGTTAGATAAAAGCTATTTACATGTTGTTATTTATGATTTTGCAGTTAAAATGCGCTGTGAAATATTTGCGACGCGCTCGCTGAAGGACGCTGCCAGCGCCAAATTACGCATACGTCATGTTCTGCACACGCTACACTCGCACTTTATTTATTTAGCAGCACATTTTAAAGTCGCAACCGTTGAACAGTAGTTGTTGATGCTCATGTCTATGTCTATGTTTATGTTTATGTTTATGTTTATGAACTTGAGCTCACCTCCAGCCGGGCTCCGGCAGCCCCACAACATATGCCACACTTTGTGCTCGGCAGGGTCAGCAAAAACTTCGTCCAGGAATTATTGAACACACTAATCCATATGTAAGCGTATTACGAGAAGGGGAGTGCAAAGGGGGGCTGTCCACCCTCGCGGCACGCTGCACGCCAGCTTCAACTGTCGCAGCGACTTTATTACTTTCTGCTGACTCATGGCGATGTCGAAGTTGGCGCAGCAAGTAGAAAGTCAGGCGCAACGCAACGCAAAAAATGGGCAACTCATGCAAAGGTTGATTTATAGCCGGGGGCGATGGCGAGGGCGGGGTTTGGACTGCTCTTCACATGTGCCTCGCTGTGCTTGTGGCACCCGGGGCGTATGATGAATATGTAATGCCAGTGTTATCCACTGCGATCAACTGTGATTTACTAACTGCGAAATAAATATTCAATTTTCAATTACAGCAACTAAAGCCGCACTCACCCCCGAACACCTCTTTCTACTTTGTTACTCTCTCTCTCTCTCTCTCTCTCTCTCTCTCTCTCTCTCTCTTTCTCTCCCTCTCTCTGTCGGAGCAACAACGTCGTTTTTTCCATGCAATTACCTTCGCCTTCGACTGCAGGACATGCCTGCCGCTTACACGTGGCTGCCTCCTGTTGCTGCACCCTGCCACACTCCTGCTTGGCTAATGGCGCGCACAGTGGAGCTTGCAGCTGATTTCGACTTTGACCTCTTCACAGCGAATGTTACTTCGACAGGTTCCTTTAGACTTGTACTGCAGCTTGCTGGCTCCAGCTGTGCTTGGCAACGAGTTGTTGTTGCTGGCGTTGGCGTTGCTTTAGTTTGCTGCCATTAAAGGAAATTGTCTGTGAAAATGTGGCAGTATTTCTTTTTGCAAGGTACTTAAAATTAAATTATTGGACACATTAACGTCTTGACTTCTGCTGACTGACTTTGCGGGGCGGAGCGGTGTCAGGCGGAGGATGGCGACCATGACGCAAGTAAATGCCAAGTAATGACGTCATTAAAACAAGTGAAATGTGTTTTTATTGTAACAACGTCAACGTGCAGGAAGCTGGCACTTTTCAATTTTCCATTTTCTATATGTCGCTGCTGCGGCTTCCTGTGCGCAGTTCTCATTAATCTTAATAAGGTTAACAGCGCGACAAGTTTATCAAAGCCAATTCGGCGCCCAGACGAGCGAGTATGCGAGCCCGTGTGTGTGTGTGTGTGTGTGTGTGTGTGTGTGTGCGTGTGTGTGTGTGTGTGTGTGTGTGTGTGTGTGTGTGTCTTTTTTTTTTTTTTTTTAAAGACGTTTACGCACCGCAGTACTTTAAGTGGTCTTTGTGACACCAGGCCGTAGCCTGTTGTTGAATCACCGTTCTTACTCCCTCCTGGCCCCGCCGTTAGGCATTACAACAGGGGGGAGTATAGCCTTAGAGGCTCGCATCTGCTCGGGTCCTTTCCTCTCGCCTCAGCTGCACCATAACGATGTCCACTTAGAACCTGGGTCAAATAGAAGTTTATCTGCCCATGCTTCCTTCCAATCCAGGGTTCGATTTGCGGGATAAGCCGTCGCGTCCAGCTGCCCTTCTGGGAGACCGACCATGTATCTTGCCATCGTGGTATGAGGCTACCTTGGTAGTCATTACCAGTTCCTCATCGCCGCTACCCTTGACTCGACTAGAAAGGTCAAAGGGTGGCATGCTGGCGATCACATGCGCAGCCTCACCCGAGATAGTTCGGAAGCCGCATGCTATCCTGAGGGCGCACACTCGGTAGATCGCCCGAATCGCTCTTGTATGCGTTTTCTTCGCTGTTACCTTTGCCCATATGGTTGCAGCATACAGTGTGATGGACTGAACAACGGACGTCAGAAGTCGTCTCCTCAACTGCTTCGGTCCCCTTGTGTTGGGCATGATTCTTGCCAGTGCCGTGCTGCTCTGCCGCTTTCCGTGGTGTGGGGCATGTGGCCTTAAAGCGACCGGTCAGAACCAACAAGGCTTAAGTGGGGTCGCGAGCACACAGTTATGATCGCCAACTATGATGCTAGCTATCTCCACCCTTTTCCGCGAACTGATTAGTACCGCCTCTGTTTTTTGCTCCGCTAAGGAAAGACCCACTTGGGTGAGCCATGCTCGCGCCATCCTGATGGCTGAGTTGGCCATCTCCTGGACTTCATGCAGTTGCTTTGCAACGGCTACGATAGCCACGTCGTCCGCGAAGCCCACGATCTTCACTCCTTCTGGCAGGGCTAGCCTCAGGATCCCATCGTACATCAGGTTCCATAATGTTGGACCCAGTACTGATCCCTGTGGGACTCCACTGGAGACACGGTACGTCGACTCTCCTGCACTAGTCCTATAGTGGAGCACTCTTCCCTCGAGGTAGCTTCTCATCATCCCAATCAGGTAGCGGTTGATTCCCTTGGCGGTAAGTGAATCCATAATTCTGTCCCATCTGGCGGAATTGAGACGGTCGCATAGGATTGTCTCCAATGCTTTCCCAGCAGTGTCCAGCAGACAGATTGGCCTGTAGGCGGATGGGTCCTCTGGTGGTTTACCTCCTTTTGGGATCAGAACGAGCTCCTGCCTCTTCCAGCGCTTGGGGAACACTCCTTCCCTTATGCATGCGTTGAACACGTCCGCAAAGTAGCTTGGCTGTCGTTCCATGGCAATCCCTATTATCGCACTAGGAATCCCATCTGGGCCCGGGGCTTTTCCTGTCGTGATCCTCCGAGCGGCACTTGCGACATCATCCGTGGTAACCTCGCTAAATTGGCAATCCACGTTGGTTTGGTGGGTCCTTCCTGGGGCCAATCCATGCTCTGGGAACAGGTGCCTGACAATTGCTTGCATTAGCGTCGGGCACGCTGTGTGTGTGTGCGCGAAGTGTGAGTGGGTATAGCCTGAAGGTGTTCGATTTGCATCTACAATGTTAGCTGAGAAAACGACAAGTCAGCATGACTTACGGGCTGACGGGCACACTTTTCCCTTCCCCTCCTACAGCGTAAGGGAATGAATTGAATCACTCGAATTGAATCAATCGAATGCGGCTGAGAAAAATTGTCGGCAACAGGTTGCCCATCTGCCAATCTGCCCCCTCCACTCATGCAAATTAAATTGAGCCGAATCGAGCCGAACTGAGAGCCGAGTCAAGTCGAGACAAGCCGAGGGCGGAGGGCGGTGGGCGGTGGGCAAAGGCCGCTGACAGGCGACAAATGAGGCGTAAATGAAATTAAACGCAAGCGCGAAAATTGCAGCGCTTTTATTGGATTATTGGCAGCGTATGTGTGCGCGGGTGTGGGTGTGTGTGTGTGTGTTAGTGAAGCGCGCAGAACAATGTGCGAATTGTAAGCTCATTTGTTGAATTAGCTGTAAGTGAATTTGGCCTCGACACGCCGCATACAAAGTAAGGAATTCCTTTTTATTTTCCCCATTTCAGTAATTCCAAATGAATCTTTCATTTTGTTTTTTCTCCAGTTTGGGAAACTCTTGCCTCAAAATATCCCAAACGAGGCACTTTAAAGCTGTCCGCAGCAGCCAAAGGAAACTTTTCATTTATTCCTGTGCGGGACAGTGCTCATCATATGCACACACACACACACACACACACACACACACACACACACACACACACACACACACACACACACACACACACACACACACACACACACATACACACACACACACACACACACACACACACACACACGTACTCTCCCTCGCTTGATAGAAGAACTAAGCAAATGTCTGCAACTGTTTATTGTTGATAAATTGCTGGCGAGGAATTAGTGGGACTGCAACGATGATGGAAGACCGAGTGGAAGCTGCATGCAGCCTGCTCCGCAGTCGCCTGTCAAGTGGCCGTGGCCGCTGTCCGGCTGAGCTGCCAAACACCTACGGCCACGCCCCTCGCCTCCGCACCAGCCTCCTACTCAACTGGCCGGTTGGCTAGCTCCGACTCCGGCAGCTGCTGCTGCGGGCTCGCAATGTTTTTCAGAAAATGCAAATGCTCCACCCGCTTCTCATCCCTTCCCAGCTAAAGAGCACAGCACACCACCTCTGCTGCCGGCCCGGCCCACTTAGGCCCGCAAATCTCTATGCCTGCCGGACTGCAGAGTGACACATGTCGGCAGCACAGAATCAGAATCAGTGCGTTTTACTTTAGACAACGCTGAGCTGAACTGAGCTTAGCCATGGCGATGCTCGCTCTCGGATAGTCCATTTATTTTTTGCACAGACCCACAAACACACGCACACACAGGCACATTAATTCGCCCACTCGCATGGCGTATGATCTCAGCCAGCAAGCGGGCATAATAAAGTTAGCCAACACCCGCAGGAGGCGTACTTGGAGTGGACAAGGGGCGATGGCCGGGGGCTTGTTTGGCATTTATTTAGTTTTAGTTTTAACAACAACAAAAACAACAGCAATAGCAACAAAATAATATGCAAATTTAAGTAACTGCGCAATGCAATTGAGGTGCCTTTTAGTCTCTCTGCATAATAATCAGCTTCCGTTTTATTTACTCGACGCGTCAAGTGCTTTAAGGATGCTCATCGAACTTTAAGTGCAGCCCTCGCACAGTTGGCCAAACGGCCAAACTTGCTTACCGCTGAGTCCTACTAAACGCTAATCGATTGCCCAGGTATTAGCTGGAGGGCCTGGTGGAGAGCAAAGTGGCCCATAAATTTCCAGTCAATCGTCAGGCACTTCACATAAATCTTGCACTGCCCATTTTTGTCAAGGCGGAAATGTCCAATAAATTGTAATTTTTCGTAAGCTTTTCTATCGCTCTGCTTCATGGGAGCGGTGTCTTCTTCTCCTGTGTATGTGATTGTGTGTGTTCGTGTATGTGTGTTTGTGTTAAATGCAGCTCAAATATCGTTTCATATTTATTTGCTGTTCGATTGTGAAGTTTATTGGATTTGTTGAAGAGTTTGAACTGCCGAACTACCGAACTGTCGATAATTGCACGAAATCCTCCCTCTTCTGCCCCGCCCCTTCTGAGGGCTGCAGGTGTTTGTGACCGGAATTTATTGTGTGTGCCCCGCAAACAGTCGATTTGTGCCCAATTGGCTGATTTAGTTGTTATTTATTGCATCGCTTATGGGAGCTACGTGTGGGCGGAATACAGACAGCACTCGCAGTACATATAAATTGCCCAGTTACGTTCAAGATTTTTGGGCATCACAAGCGTTTCCTAATGCCGCTCGAATGATTTTACCTTTGTTATGGGAGATTGTCCCTACATAAAAAAACATTTCGAAAAACCCCAATCACGATTAAAAGGGTCATGACATCCTAACAGAAATAATAAAACTTTATCTTTCAAGCTACCGCTCATGCACTTGTCTTAGGATTATCAAATTACCCTCGCTTAACGAGAGACCCGATCAACCTAACTAACTAACCTTCTAACTCATAACTCTCTTAAGTTAGCGTAGCTTCACTCTCTTAAGAGAACGTTTGCCAATATAAACGCAAGCACGTCCCCATAGGATAGTTCAGTTCTTGTCGTCAATCCTAAAGCTTTGGTGACTTATCGAAAGAAATAAAAGTTTTTTAATAAAGAATAATTGTGATTTTTATAGTATTCGAAATGTATGTAACAGGCAGAAAGAGGTGTGGCAGACCCCACAAAGTATACATATTCTTGCTCATGATCACTAGCCGAGTCGATTGAGCCATGTCCGTCGGTCCGTCAGTCCGTCACGCTTCTGGGTGAACACACAGATCTGATATAATAAAAGCTAGAGACACAAAATTTGACATGAAGGTATATAAATATAACATGCTCCTGGTGTTTATTTCAAACTTGAGGTGTCTCGCCAATTGCCTTTAAAAATTGATAAACAAATTTTAAAACTGGATTTGTGACGAAAGTACTAAAGTTTATATTTATTATTTATATTTAATATTAACCAAACGGATAAGCAAGAAAGTTATTTAAATAAACATTTTCCACTGATTGTGCCTTTGCAGCATATCGTGACGTCATCGTCGTTTTCATAGATGGCGCTATGCAAAGATATATCTAATTTGAATCATAGGTGGCAGATAAACTTGTGAAGAATTCCTTGTTGGAATCAAGAGTGTAATAATTTGTTTCGAAACTGGGCGAATGATATTTTAATGTCGGGCGCTCTCGACTGTAGCTTTCCTTATTTATTTTATTTAAAACCCTCGTTCATAACATCCGTGATGGAGCTGGTGATGGATGAAAATCAAGCATTTTTGCTTTAAATCTCTAGTTAAATTTTTAAATTTGTTTGACCATTGACTAAAAAAGTCTTAGTTTTGTTATTTCGTTTTTTTATTTTTATTATTATTTTGTTAATAATTGAAGAATTTGTGAATCTCTATTTATCGGCTGACTGTTATCGGAAATATGTAAAAGAGGGGTCAATTCTATGTAACGCTTGCGAAAAATTAAGCGAAGGGTACCTTACATGTCATGTGACTGCAGTTTTCTTTTAATGTTCTGTTTTTTTTTTTTTTTGTTGAATATATTATAATTCGAGTATAGCAAAATTGATTAGCCTCTCAGTTATGCTCTATTTGCTGAACGCCTTTAGGGTAAGATAAGCCGATCGTTGCATCACAAGATTAAAAAATTATTGTGTGTAACTCATTATATATGTACCTCTTTATTTTATTCTTTGTATTGCTCGTTATCGCTTATTGTGTTCTTAGAATGGGATTTAAAAAAGACTGCTTGCTTCGGCTTTTGAATGAGTCTCTTTTGAAATCAATTGGAGGAACACATGCACTAGATTGGCCATTAATCGCCTTCCTCGGCTCGATTTGGTTTCGCAAACAACACACGCGGACAAATTATGAACAATAAGACGAATAATCAAGCAATCGTTTTTGAATTGAAAGCTTCGAAAACGTGACACGCCCAGTTTTTGGTTGTTATAGGTTTAATGCTTCCAGTGCGAGGCATCATTCTTCATTGTGCCCTCATTATACGGCAAGCGGCGCATTTCTTGCATATGTTGCACATACTTCTCGATTGGATTGGAAGTTGATGGAGGAGGCGGGATCACATAAACGTGTCACATCAAACAATATTGATAAAAATCTAAAATGAAATAGTAACCCAGCCCGTCCAAGTACAGCTCGGATCACGTACACACAAGGGCGGGAATGGATGGAAGAGCGCACAAGGAGAAGACGAAGGACAGTGGACAAGTGAGAATCCCTTTTTTTTCGCTTTGAGTACAATTCAAATTTCAATCAAATGCGACTACAATGGCAATACCTTTTGGGCACATATGGTGACCACAAGAATTGTATCATTGGCCACTGTCTGCCAGGGTGTCCGAAATCAAATCAAAGACGAAGTGTGTGGGAGGAGGAATTGAAGAGAAAAGGGTGCAGCATAAAATTGTCAACTATGGGAAAAGCGAAATCGCAGGCTCACATAAAATCAGATAAAATTTTCATTACCTTATAGCCGCACATTATCGGCTTGCATCCATCGTCTTTGCCTGCGCGTGGAGCTACTGCTGCTGCTACTCTGGCTGGGCACAATGTGCTGCTGATGACATTGAGTGTGCCACAGAGTTGGGCTTGTTGTTGTTGCTTGCACTGCTGCTGCTGTTGATGATGCTTATTGTGCGCTCGGCATTGACCATAAAAAAGAGTCCATCGAGCAGAAGGAGGAGGACTCGGGGCAATGGGACAACGGGACAACGGGTTGGCAGGGTTGGGATAACGAAAAACTGTGCCGGCTTTTGTACAACAAACGACAAACGGAAAGTGTCCAACAGGAAATAAGCAGCGACGACAACGGCGACAGTGACTCCAACTGCGACTCCAACTCGAACTGGGACTCGAACTCTCACTCGAACTAGGACTCGGACTAGCAGCTCAGACCCAGCAGCTCAGGCCAAAATAAAAAGGGTAATAATTTTATCTAGTATTCAGATCAGACTTGCGTCTGTCTCCCTGTTCGTCCGCACGGTCTCAGCGAGCCAGCATTCTATCGCGCATGGCAGATTTTTTTTACGGATTTGCCGCATCCTTGTGGCTAGTTGTGGGAAGCACTTCAAAAGGCTGCTCAGAACTTTGACAACGTTCACTTGCTATTTACATGGCCAAGGGGGAGAGGGATGCCGCACAGGGTGATTGTACGATGTACCCAAATCCTACCATCCCCCAGCTGGGTTTCAATTACGTGCACCTTAAGCAGCGGTAAGCAGCCAGCTATCAACTGTGATAAAGTGGCCCAGCCGAACGGACTGCTCTGCGTCCAACTAGCATTGAACTAGTGCCCCATACAGAACCGGAAGCGAGTCCACTTGCCTGCTACGTGGCTTTGCGGCGTGCAATCTATCAACATAATTGATGGCTTCGATTAGTTACGAATCTCGTGGAGACAAACGGCGTAGCTCAGTGCACAAATCGGCGATTAATTAAATATAAAGAGTAAATACTCGACGAGCTTGCTTCAAGCAATTAATCTGGACCGCGTATCGGCCAGCTGATAAAGCCTTCTACAGCTGCATCAAACGAACTCTTTGTGCGCGACTAATGAAGCGGCGCACCAGGAATGTCTTGAGCGGCGCACTTCCATGTATTCACTTTACCCACTACCCGCTGGCCCTTAGCCTCTTACGTAATCCACCCCACTTACCCTAGGGTGACACGGTAGTTGTCATGCGTCTCGTGTTCAACTGCAAGGAAAAAGTGCAGGGAATCGATCCGGAGCCGGTGCCGGAGCCTGAGTTTCTTTTCGGTCTTAATATTTATAATAAATTGTAACACTCGCCCTGCCACGCTGAGTTATTGGAAACGGCAAAGTGCGATGTCGCCAGACTGCGGCGCGCCAAGCTCGTCAACGCACTCCGTGTGCCGTGCACTGGGGGCCATAAACACACCAGGGCGCTGCCGGCGTCGCATAATTTTGCCATAACATTTTGGCCCAACTCTCGGCGATGCCTTGGCTACCTTGAGGCGTCACTTCTACTGCATTGTCGCAGTGGTCGTTGTCACATCCCCCTCCCCCTCCCCCTGTCAATATTGTCGTTGTCGTGGCCGTGTACCTTGGTGCCATAAAAGGCAGCAGCAGGCCAAAGGCAGTTGGCGACTATGCTGGCAACTCCTCTCTGCAGTTGAGTAAGTTTCCATGTACGGCCCATCCTCTGGTTTCTCTTGGCTGACTGACAAAAGGCTGAAATGTTCCACTGCTAGCTGAGTTCAAAGTCAATTGTAACTTTTATGGTTAAGCCGACAAAATATGAAACATATATCATATAAATAAACTGATGACCTATCGAATATCTCGACTTCTTAGTTTGGTTACCAAAAATGGTAAAATTGGTTGTCTATCACACCAAAACTAAATGCTGCATTTCAACCATTGCGCTTTCTATTGGAACTTGATTAATTCAAAAGCAAGTAAGAAAGCTACAGTCGAGTGTGCTCGACATTTATTTACCCGCTACCCAGCTGCTCGGCTACAATCATATTTTGACTGTAAAGTCCATGGCCTGGACTTACAATATTGCTGCAAAAATCAAAATCTAAAATAACAAAAAAAGTTTTTGCACTCATTTAATTTTTGACGCGGGCGGGACTCGAATGCGTAAATGCATAATGGTACTGTTTGCTTTGCAGTCCACAACTTAACCCATTTCACCACCGTACACGTACGCACTATTTGGCACAATGCTGCAGGCAACCATTCCGGCAGCGCTGCTCACAGCTATGGAAGACATTGAGTTGAATAACTTCTGTGTTTATTATCCGATTGTTACCAAATTTTAAGAGATCTACTATATACAAAACGAAAATGAATAATATGACATCAAAATTACGCCTGTAATCGATTTTTTTTCGATTTACTTGGCGTGGCCAAAATCCAAAATAAACTTGATCAGTGCGCAACAATAACACATATTGCCATCAAAATTTGAAAGTCCTAGCTCTTATAATAGTTGAGATCTAGATTTTCGCACGGACAGACAGACGGACAGACGAGCATGGCTATATATATATATATTCTTTATGGGGTCAGAGAGGTCTCCTTCTGCCTGTTACATATATTTTCGGTTTGAACAAAGTTATAATACTCTATGAGGAGCGGGTAAAACAAGTAAAGTAAGCTGCAGTCGAGCGCGCTCGACACTAAGATACCATTCGCCCAGTTTCGAAACAAATTATCACACATTTAATTCCATAAAAAAACCCTGCACAAGTTCATCCGCCACCTATTGTTTAAATTAGATCTATCTTTGAATAGCGCCATCTACATGTGAAAACAGCATAGCTTTACACACGCTATGGCAGTATTACTATGGAAAACGTTTAGAAGAATAACTTTTGTGTTTATTATGCTTTTGCTTTATGCGCCTAACAAATATTGAAATATGGAGTCTCTAGCTTCTGTAAAAGCTGAGATCTAGACATGGTTCAATTGACTCGGCTAGTGATCCTGAGCAAGAATATATATACTTTGTGGGGTCTGCAGTGGGTTTGGCAGACATGGAAAAATCGACTTCGCTATTGATACTGATTCAAAATATTAAGTACACAAATTAATGGGGTCGATTTCATTTCAAGAAAAGTAGTCTTTTTGCATTAGCAAAGATTTTAAAAGCTTTTAAGAAAACGCAAAAAATTGTGGGGCAAATGCTGCAGTATTTTTTACAAAATATACCTGTATTGTATTAATATTTGATAGCAGACGAACATCCCCATCCACCTTTTCGGCTGCCTTTCATGAAATTCGCCTTACATCAAACCTCATGCCGCGCTTCTCAGTCAAACTGTCTGCACTGAAAATTAAATTAAAAAAGCCTTCTTTGCACATACTTTAAAAAGGAATCCTAAGTCGGCAGATCTTACTAAAACTAGAAGCACGTGAACTACCCCGCCCGGCAGACAGACGCTCATTGAATCCTTTAGAGAAAAACAAAAAAGGGAAAGGCAACGTGCAATGCTCACCATCCCTGTTCAAGTGGCACGCAGTAATCCTTTTAAATGACTTAAGAAGGGAAAAATACCCGAAAAATTGTTGAAATATACTTAAAAGAAATCTGTGCCGCGAAAGAAGTCGGCCGGCAGTTGGCGATACCTTCATTATTTTGATGCCTGATTTAACCTGACGCCTGCCTGCCCCTTATCAGCCAATTCTGGGACGGAATGATGTGGGCGGAGGTGGACGACGAAGGCGGGACTCAGGCGCAACAACACGTTGTTTTCATTGCTCATTAGCGGGGACGGCGCGAGTTTAATTAGCATTGACGTTACGTCTGATTCGCATTACGTAGGATGCGGAAGCGAGTCGGGCAGGAAAAAGGGTTAGCCAAATTACTGCTGGCAGTTGCTACTTTTACTTTGAATCGCAGCTTTAATAAACGGCTGCCTCAGCAACACCTTGTCCAGCCGAAGCCGAAGCTGATTTTTTTTCCATTTCCGCCTGCCTGATTCAAGCGAGGGTTGCCCAAGCGATTGCAAAAGCAAAAACTAATTGCCTTTTCGACATGCATTTAATCTCTATTAGAGTACGCCAAATTGAAAGAAAAGTTTGTGGGCCACATGTGTGCCCTTCTCCCGGGAGAGAGAAGACATGTCCCGGTCCAGTCCGAGGCCAGACCGTGCAGCACCTTCAGCTTCACCGTTTGCCACTTGCCGTTTGCCGCTTGCTCTTTGCCGTTTCATAAATTATTAAGGGGTTTGATTTCCCATCCTGTTACTTGGCTGTGCCTGCCCGCCTGTCCGATCCTTTGTCCATTTTGGCATTTAAAACAAATTGTTGTTGTACGCTAGTTCGATTATTTGCCCAAGGGTGGCAAAACTTTTCCACAACTTGTGCGTGTGTGTGTGCGTGTATGAATGCCTTTCTGCTGATAATGACGGAAGTCATCACGTCTGCTCGGACCTTGCTTTGGACAATTCAAGCTGATGGATGGACATGGGAACATGGACAGGGTCAGGGGCACCGGCATCGGTACCGTCACGAAAAGGTATGAGCACGCCGCTTACATATCAATAACATTGTAGTGTGGTTCACGTGGTGCTATCGAGCTGACAAGTGCTGTGCAGCAGCTGTGTCGACTGCTGATGACCTTTTAATTGAACTGCCAACGGCAAAGTGCGGGGCTTCTGCCATTTCTGGTGTTCTTGTTGTAATTCAATCAAAGGCACGGTGAGGGGGAGGGGGACGGGCAACTTGAAAAGTGTTTGAAACTTGATACTCGGCTGTGCTTGCCTTGTTCCATAAAGGATGCGCAGCCAAGTACACAAAAATGCAAATAAACGCGACCGGCATTCGGTAAACAATTCAAAATCAAATTTTATGGATCGAGCCAAAAGCCACGGGAATCCTGTAATAAACAGCCAAAACGCTACATTCCGCACTCAACCACGCCCCTTTTCTCTTCCCCATTGCCATTTGCCGTTAATTAAATCCTTTGCTGGGCAATCTTTTGGCCAACCATGAGCAAAGTTTTTCCATTACGCCAAGCGCCGCCGCCGGCAGTAAGCGAAATCAAAAAGTAAAAATTTATGAAGCGTTTAATTGAATTAATTAAAAGCAATAATACCTTGAAATAATTTCGCCTAATAGAAAAAGTTTTGCATGAACGAGGCCGAGGAGGAGAACGATATCAAGAACGAGGAGGTGTCCTTACTGGCTCTTATCAGCCTAAAGCCCATTCCAATTATTAGGGAAAGATTGCTACTGTAGGCAACCACCTTCCGGCAAGTTGCTCACTTTTTGTTGCCGTTGTTGTCGTGCTTTCCTGACATACGGCAACGCCGAGACAGGCAAAGTGTGTGTGGGTGTTCCGAAAGGGGTTTACGAGTTATGTGACAAATCCTGCGCACGCAAAGCCAAGCCATAAGTCAAAATTATCAACAAGATGGGAACGATGAAAACGACGCCGTGTGTCCTGCCTACGCTAGGAGCATTCTGCGCCGTTGTCGGTGTTCTGTCGGGCTTACGCTTCTTCTGCTCTTGCTGCTGCTGCTGCTGCATGCCACTGGCACTGACAGTGTCTGTGGCTGTGGCAGGGGCAACTGTCACGCACGTAGGCCACGCAACATTGCGAAAAATATGTCTTTGATGTCATAAATCAATTTGGATTGCAAGCGACGGCAACGGCGACGGAGAAGGCGATGGGCCCGGACGAGATTACGCATCAGGCGGCAAACAACTTTTTAGACGGCCCACACTCCTCGGCCGGCGCTAGTTAGGACGACTTAAGCGCAGTCAATGTGCATTCTCAACTTGTTTTTAGCTTTTAAACTTTACAAAAAACAGGGACAACATCAACAACAACTTTGTATCTACCTTGGGCAAATCAAGTGAACTGGAGCACAATCCCCGCATCAGCGACATCTTCTGCTCCTTCTTCTGCTTTTGCTCCCATACCGCTGTCTCCTTTCTCCTTTGTTGCGTAATTATGCCAGGAAGATGGCAGCTCAGCTCGAGTGTTAAGTATGAACGTGACATGTGTGGAAAGGGGACGGTGGGCGGAGGCCAGGGGACGAAGTCGCGCGTGTGTGTTGGTTTATCAAACATAATTAAGAAGTTCTCCGCTTGACAATAAACACAATTTTAATTATTTAGCCAAGCCTCGGGCCGCGCAGGAACGATTAGGGCGAGAAAGGAGCTCACCTTTGACTTATGACGAGTGTCGCTGGAGCTGGCACTGTCTGATGTATTGCCTGATTTATGACAGTTGACAGATGACAGCTAACAAGTGGCAGCACACAACACCATCTTTCCTCTTCCCCCTTTCACGTCACTCCTGCGCAAATCTTTATCATTAAAGCCACTGCTGCATTGGTTAAAGCGAAGGGTGAGCCGTAATTTAGTTGATGCCAGGTCCGAGTCGGGACATTTGCGTAAATCAAATAATTAGTCATGGCCAGGGGCAGGAAGGGAGGGAGTGAAGGAGTAAAAGGGAGAACTAAGGCGAAAAACTACTCGGTTTGTCCTCTTTTGCCGAAGATTTTCTTTCTTTGCTCTTGGCCTAATGTGTCCCTGAGGTGCTGTTTGCGCCTCGTCTAACAGCATAAGAATCCGAGAAGGTGTTGCAAGGCCTGCACTATTTTCATTATTTATGCGACATTTTGTTAGTTTCCCACTCGCCAGTTGCCAGTTTACCATAATAACATCTAATATACTCGAACCCGACTTCAGTGCGAGCACGACCCTTTGGAGTTGGGACTACAACATCAACAACAACAGCAAAGCACAAAGAAGAACTCGGCACTCGACGCATTCATTAATTTATGGTTTTGGTTCTTCGAATTTATGTACTTCACAAAATACGAAAGATACTTTTGTTTTAAAATAAAAGCAGCCGTACCTTAGGTGCGAAAATCTTTCTAAAACTACTTGAAAAACAAATGAAGTTTATTGAAAGTGCAGAAGAGTCAGAACTCTCTCGAGAATCTTTTAAAACTAATGAGTTAGCTTAAAGAGTTATTGAGTTATCTGATTGGTAAAGAGAAATCTTCATGCCAAATTGATTTCTCAGGTTATTTATAAACAAGGATCAAAAGATTTCCACAAACAGTTAGACAGAACAAGTAAAGAAAGCTACATCCGAGCGAGCCCGACAGTAAGAAACAAATTATCACACATTTAATTCCATCAAAAAACTCTGCATAAGTTCATCCGCCACCTATTGTTCACATTAGCTCTATCTTTGAATAGCGCCTTCTACATGTGAAAACATCATAGCAATCAGCTGTACACACGCTACGGCTGAAACGAAGCATTGTGACGATGACGTCATGATATGCTGCAAAGCCGCAAGCAGTGTAACTATGGAAAACGTTTAGATGAATATCTTCTGTATTTATTGTTCGATCGGATTGTAATGTGTGTGTAGAATAGATTTCTATTATAATTATCTATGTTCATACCAAAGCAAAAAGCTGTAACTGCAATACTTTTCCTAATTATCGTAAATTATCGATTTGCGTGGGCGGTGGGCGTGATATCGAAAATTTAATAAAAACTCGATCAGCCTATGGTATACAGGGACTTTTATGTGAAATTTGGTGTCTAGCTTTTGTAATAGCTAAGATAGACAGACAGACGGACATGGCTCAATCGACTTGGCTAATGATCCTGAGTCAAAATATATACCCTTTGTGGGGTCTGCCACGTCTCCTTCTGCCTGTTACATACATTTGCACAAACTTAGTATACCATTTTTGACCATTTTCAATGGTCGAATGGTATAAAATGAATTAATGAAAAATCTTGAATATATGAATTTGATATGATTCGAAACAATAATTGAAAACTTATACACTAACATGTCAATTAAAATCTGAATTCTGAGAAGCTCTCTAGAGTCTAATAAAGTTTTTTCCTTAGAATACTCGATTTGGGTTAAACGGGTCATGTAAGAGAGTCAAGTCTGTCTGAAGAATTGAATAACCTCATAAAAGTTGACCAGCAGTCACGTAGTTTCGAGCTAAGATCAGTCCAAAGTTGATAACTATTAAGTGGGTAAGTTAACTGTTCCGCATATGGAACGTATTATATAAGCTCCATCGTAGATTTCGCTGACCTGAGTTGGCTTTAGCTCCGGCTATGGTTCTCTCTATACCTCTCCTCACTCAGTATGGTTCCAGCATCGACTGCAAGTGTGCAACTTTTCGAGGCATGTTCTAAATGGAAAAAACTTGTTTGCAAACGCCGCGCAAGTTCGGTTAAATTTAATATTTTATTTAGCGACTCACACCTGGTACCGCCGCGGGCAGCGGAGTAGAGAGACAACTACGTCGTTCTGCTCGCTTTCGCCTGCTTTTCGCATTTGGTAATCACAATGAAGATGGCGCCGGCGCCGCCGCTAGTAGAGGCAGTGCCGTCGACGCGGCGTTGTCGTCGCAGTCGCAGTCGGCAACGCTGCGAAGTTCAGTGCCCTCGAACTGTGTTGAAGTGATTTGGGCTTACGATTCAGACGTATCGCAAAGATCTTTCAGCTGGTGACCACACAATTTGCACAGAAACTGGGTTAAGCGTAGCCAAGTTAGGTGATATAGTTTTAAGAACCTCCAATTAGTCCCCAGCGAATCAGTCATAGGGTGTTCGAGCTCGCTCGAAGATTGCTTAATCGACGAAGGGCTAAGCGGACTCGCCCATTGCGCGACAGTCAACAAGACAAGGCAAGTCAATTAGCCGCGGCCCAAATGTCAATCACGTTGGTCAGTGTGGAATTCTATTAACATTTTCAATGACTTTGAACTCATTGGAATCGACTGTTTGCTTTTCCATATTTATTGTTTGCTTGACCCATTTGCGTAAAGCACTCGAGCCCACGCCACTTCCACTTTCGTTGGAACGTGACTTTCTTCAGCGATTGCCCCAGCCGTTTTCTCACAACTTGGGCTTGGCCCAGGCGGGCCCTAGCTGCGGTCACCTAAGTGCGTTCGCTTGTGGGCTTTGACAAAAGCCACTACCGACGCTGTGTAACCAGTTTAATGCCAACGTTGCTGCCGACGGTAACGTCGATGTCGACGTCGCTGTCGACGTCGCTGCCGACGTCGCTGTCTGTTCTCGGCCTCATCGCCGTTGTTGATTCTCGATTCGGCTTTTATAAAAAGTCTTTGACCAACTTTCTTGAGGTTCATTCGCGTTTCGGGCGCGATCGTGACAACGTATCGATTTAAGTAAGAGAGAGAAATGAAAGTCGCGTTTTTTTTGCCGCTTCTACTGGCCAGTGCCGCCAGTGTAAGGTCGCTTCCCGCTGTTGTCAAGGATACGCCACTTCCAAGTTCGTTTGCCAGCGAGGCATCACAGCTAATCGCCACTCAGCTACTGAAACACAACAAGGATATTGACGCCAATCAGGTGCATTCTCCTCTGGGAGTCGCAGCCATTCTGGCGGTGCTCGCAGAGGCATCGCAGGGCGAGACTTATGAGGAATTTGCTCAGGTCTTTGGTTTCCCCAAGGAGCGCGGCGAGCTAAGAGACACTTTTGAGCATATTCTGGCAAGCTACCAGAATCGCGATACAGCCCTTGCTCTGCCCTCATTTCAGACGTGGTTCTATGTGTACCGCAACAACAGCGTGCGTGAAGATTACAAACAGCTGCTGGAGCATTACTACCACGTCGAAGTGAAGGACATTAATCGGCAGGAGTTCGACTGGAGCGACCCAAACACCTCGTTGCAGCTGGAGGGCGGCATCATCACTGAGCCAAGCAACAGCAAAGATGTTATTGGTTTCGAAACATTGAAGCGCATTAACCTGGACGATGACGCTCCCAGCACAATTGGCGATACCTATGGCGAGGAGGTGCCTAACAAGGAAGCCACCAAGTTTGATCGTGAGGTGGACGATAAGCAGTATGTGGAAAAACCAGTTGCACTGGCCGAAGCAGAGCTGCAATTACAACGTGAATCCGAACCCAAACGGGAGATGACTACAGAGGAGACGGCGACAATGGAAGCAGACAGCACGACAAATGCGCCAGTGGAAAAACTAGAAAAACGAGTTGAGATAGCCGTCGAGGAAAATGTGGCCGAGAACAAGCAAAACAAACGCAGTGAAGGCAAACAGAATCCCAGCGTGGAGGAAAACGAGACGGTGCATGAAGATGAGAAGCTGCGCAAGCAGCTCACCGACCAAGGTGCCATCGATCCATCGGTGGTGACCGCCACTGAACCCGAGAAAGTGCGTCTACCGCTGCAGAAACTGGAAAATGTTGTCAAATCGATTGTGAAGGATGGCGCCGATGAAATTATGATTGCGCTGGAGTCGCAACTTGGAGCAGCAGCTCGGGTAATTTTACCAAGCCATAAAATCTTTCGATGCTTACCAAATTGCTTCATTCTCTCCCTTCACTTTCCACTTATGCAGGCTAACGGTGCTCGCAGCCTGTTCCGGCAGGACGACATCGCATCTGCTCTGAGTGCCAACTCAATTACAGGTCGCACCATCGGTTCTAAGTCCAAGATGCTGCTCTTCAACGGCCTCTACTTCCACGGCAGCTGGGCGCAGCCCTTCTACCAATTGCGCGACGGCAGTGACGAGTTCTTTTTCATGACCAACGAGGATGCCATAAAGACGCCCATGATGCATGCTCGAGGCATGTTCCGTGTGGCCGATGTGCCGCATCTGAAGGCGCGCCTGCTTTCACTGCCGTATGACACCACCAAGTACAGTCTGTGCATCGTGCTGCCCAATGATCCGGAAGGTCTTAGCGACGTCATCGCGCAGCTCCAGCCCAGTGACTACAAGTACGCGCAAGAGCATGTCGATCTGAAGGAGCTGCATGTCACACTGCCCAAATTTCAGGTAGAGGAGACCTCGCGCTCCGAGTCGATGCTCAAACAGTTGGGTCTGAAGCGTCTCTTCTCCCGCACCGATGCCCAGCTGGGTATGCTTTCCGACGACGCTGACGTGCATGTCGATGAGATTGTGCAGTTTGTCAATGTACGTGTTGACAAGAGCGGTAGCAGCGCCAACTCGCTCTCTGCGGCTACAACGCTAGCTCGATCCCCGATCACTGCTGACACGCTTCCCGAGCCCGAGCCGGAGCCCGAGCCTGCGGGCGTCGAGCGCTTTGATGTAAATCGTCCGTTCGCTTTCTTCATTATGGATTGCGAGAATCAGTTTGTGCTTGCCTCCGGCAAGGTGTATGCACCCGAGTTCAAGGACGAGCTGCCGCCCGTCTCCATCGAGGTGGAGCTTGAGCAATCCTAGATCACCCACACATCCACACTCTCAGAAACATATTGACTGTAGTTCGTTGGTTTCCTAACGAATTTTCACCGACGCGCCTCTCGTGCAATTTTTTACTCTTAAGTGCCCATTAATAATAAACAAGATTTTTATTTCGCCCAAAAATAAAAACACTACGATTACTCCTGTATTTTTCCCAGACACTTGAGCCTGTGCGTTCATTTGCTACGCAATCAAAACAATAATTAATTCGCTTACTTGCCGACTGAGAACAACATCAGGGAGGAAAAACGACAACAGCAAATACAATTACGGAACGAGAGTAGATAGATCAACCCTCAGAATTCAATTGTCTAATATGAAATGTATCTAACGGCGGGCATCGCTAATTTCCGTGCAGCAAATTTGTCATTGCATTCAACTCTTCGCCCGGGGTTGGCATTTGAGAGCGTGTGCTTTGTTGACTTAGCTTAGAGTTCCATCAATTCTCAGGCTACTCAAGCGAAAGGCGCATCCGACACGTGCTCTTGCTGGCCGCCCTGGCGAATCGGACGAAACTCTTCAAGTGGTCAATGGGCTGCAATTAAAAGTCTCATTAGAATGCGCAATGATGACATGGCCCGGTTGCCATGTTCACCAAGATGCACCAGATCCAGTGCCGGATGACAGTCAACGCACACGCCCAGTCTAACCAGCAGCAAGCAAAATGTATCTAAAGACGAGCATGCTATGGGAGCTCGTTGAAGAAGAGTGATTGCGGGAGCGGGGCTGGCGCCAGGCTGGCGGGCGCCAAAAACCAGAGGTAAGAACAGGAGTAAATGCGTGCCATGATTACAGTGATGACGACTGCCACCCCAGACTGTGTGTCGGTGCCCGGCAACGCAGCAAGGAGGGTGCAGACGGGCAGAGTAAAGCAGCCCGAACCAGCACGAGGCTGCCGGCAGAGCAGACGATGATGTTTCATCTTTTCCACATGAAAACTCACGTAACAAAAATTATGTTAATCATAACTTTTTTGCTTGTCTGTCCGGGAACGGAGGTTGGGACAGGCAAAGAAAGCGGGCTAAGGCTACGAGACTGTCGACCTTTGTTTGTTGGCTAGGATGGCTAGAATGGCTAAGACAAGGGAGACGCTTGTGCCGCCAGTAACGCCGCTATCACTCGCCAAGGGGCAAGGTATTTTTGGGGTCAAGCTGGCGTCTAGTTTTTTTCTGGCCGTCGCTTTATTTTTATTAAGTCGTGCATATAAATCAATGTTCTCTGATACGCAGAAGAGCTCAAAAGGTATAAAAGATTTATAAGACAGTTTCTTCACTCCCTTTTTGGTTTTGCTGTCAAGTCGGTTAAACATTGTTTAACATCATTTTCAAGTAAAAATCTGAAGCTGAATAAAAAGTGAGTGGCTTTTTGGTTGGCAAAGATCTCGAAGAGGTTGAGATTGGCGAAAGAAAGTTGAGATTGTGTGACTAAAGAAGCTATCACGAAGGGGAGCACATCACATAAACACATACAATTATAAATAAATAGACCGTCCATAAATACATACATTTGCATCAAAACATTCACTTAATGGTAATTTCAACAAAGCGTCACACCATGCCTAAGAGATTTATAGGGCTGCCTCAAGTCTAATTACAAGATAAGTTCGAATAAGGAATAAGGAATGCGCAACAAGTGTGGGAAATTGCTGGAAACTATTCAAACGCGCGACCGAGCAGCTGTTTTCCAGGAAAATCTAAGCCGAAACAAGCTGAATTTCAACATGTTGCAGAGCAAACAAAAAAATGTTGTGCCCCAATCTTTCTCACCCCCAACTGACGTTGACATTTGCGGCGTGAAAATGAAGTAAACACATGTGCACGCCAACTGGCAACTGAAGTGGAGTGTCGGAAGGGGAACCCCAAAAGCGTCTGGTATGAAACAAACCACACCAGTTCCACACACAGACTTATACAGACTCTAGCTTAAAGTGTAAGAAATGTTTATATATATGTCTAAAATATGATAAGGATGAATCTGAACCCACACATTTATACATGAATTGGGGGAAAAGGACTATAGAATTGTTTGATCTTGGCCTTGGTTGCAGCTAGAAATCGGCAAAAGCCTCCTCGTGCCTATTGGTCTTAGCCTTTGCCTTTTGCCGACCCTCGTTTTGCTTGTCAAAGTTGGAAAGGTCCTCGGCATTCGAGATTGTTGGAACGTAAGGTGCTGCTAAGGTCTGATTAAGCATTGGTATCCATTCGACCTCCTGGAACCACTCGTGTTCCTTGATATCCCGATTTCCTCCGATCAAATTGCCAAAGCTGTAGGGAACAATTTATCTACTTAAGATGGGGTTGCAGTGTTACCCTTACCGTTTTGAAAGATCAACTTGAAGCAGATGATCTATTAGGTGACGTAGTGGCGCCGAGAACGAGCTTGGCATTTTGTAGTCCGCTTCACAAATCTTATTGTACATTACCATGACGTCGCGATTGTGTGTTGCAAAGGGTGAGTGACCGCTGACGAATTCGTAAATAAGTACTCCAAAAGCCCACCAGTCCACGCTCGTGCCATAGGGCCTCGACTGTATGATTTCAGGGGGCAAATACTCTGGAGTTCCACACAGCGTCATCGTGCGGGTTTCCACCTTCTACGGCTCAAAGAACAGAAGGTTATTTCATGTAGAAATATGTACAGGATCGCACCACCTTTGCAAACCCGAAATCGGTAACCTTTAAATAGCCGTTCCTTTCCATCATGATATTCTCTGGTTTTAGGTCACGATACAGAAGACAACAATTGTGCAAATACTCTAGGGCCAGAAAAACCTGGGCGGCATAAAACCGTGCTTGTTTTTCGCTAAATTTGCGTGTTCTGAATTAGGAGAGAGAAAGCGAAATGAATTAAGAGAAAACAAGTTACGAAAGCTACAGCTAAACGTAGCCGACAAAAAGATACCCTTTACCCAATTTAAAAAAGCGTTACAATCCCATTTTCCAAAAATAAAGTTATCTTAAGATTATACCCCTAAAATCTGCGTACATTAATGTCATGTCCAAAATAAGGTAGTTATCGCCCTTATAATAGCTGAGACTATGTGTGCCCCCAGACGGAAAGATGGTCAGACAAACTAAAGACTCAATTGCTGATTCTGACAAAGAATATACAAATATACATTGTGGGGCCCCCTTGCCTGTTACATACATTTTAACAAAGTAAGTATACCCTTCATTGGCCAATTCCAATGGACTAAGTGTATATAGAGAAAAGCGAATCTAAATTGATACTCACTTGCGATGGTACGTAAATAGCTCACCTCCCAGCACGAGAGGAATTATCAGATATAAGCTATCGTTGTCCTTGAATGATGACACTAACTGGATGGTGAAAGGAAATCGAATCGAGTTGAGGACCTTCTTCTCACTCATCACGTGGGAAACCTGCTTGGTCTTTATGATCTGATCCTTGCTCAACTGCTTTGAGGCAAAGTAGTTGTCACTGTCCTTCTCTCTCACCAGAACCACTTTCCCAAAGGAACCGGCACCCAGGGTCGCCTTAATTATATAGTTATCGAGCCCAATCTGCTGAGAGGGTGTATTTCGACTGTACCTCTTATTGAAGTCTTCCTTTAACTTGCTGAGTATGACGGCATAATCAACTTTCGGACTGAAGTATTGTTGTTCCGGTGTGGAAACACGTCCCATTCTACTCAAAGGTCGTAATTTCTTCTCAAATAAGCTTGAAACTCTCACTAAAGACTATAGAAATTTTGAATTTTTAACTCAAGCATGTTTGTGCTATAGCACTCGCAATATACTAAAAAACGTTTGACGTAAAAGACCAGAGCAGTTTGATGTAACCTTAAAATAAAAAAAGGCTACATTCGACTAGCCGATTGTTTTATACCCTTACAGCTATTTCTCTATTATTTATATATATGTATATAATGGTATAAAGCTTTTTAACTCATGTGCTCTTTAAGATTCATACAAACCTTAAACATCTCACGAAAATTTATTTTTTTCACTAATTGTTCCTATGAAAGCTAAGGGTTGTATATAGATTACTGCATAATTTTAATTGATACCAAAATGCATTGTTTGCCATCACAATATATGCTTCTATGCAAAAACCAACATCCCAAATGATTGTTCCCATGGTTATAAGTTATATTTTACCGATTTTAATAAAATATTAACCAATTTGAACTATTAAAGACACCCTAAGATACAAAAACTTGATTGTAATATCTTGCAAAATTACAATAACCGAAAGCCTGTATTGCAGCTATACAATATATCGATCCGATATGGGTCGTTCAGGTTATTTTACAGCCTGCAGCTGTACAGCTCTTAAGCTAAGAACTGGCTTGGATTGCAGCAGATAGACGTACAGGCAGACACCGCTAGTTCGACTAGCCTGTTAATTAATGGAATTGAATGACTTTATAGGGTCGGTGATGTTCACGGTGCGCTGCAAACTTCTGTCCAAAATAAGTAAGCCCTCTGTAAGGGTATAATGCTACTTCAATCAGTTAATACTGGATGTTTGATAAAAGTAAAATATTTGGACCAACGTTTAAAAATTTTTAAACAACTCTAAATGGCGATTTACTTTGGACTTCACTTTTGATTTTGTTTCATAGTTTTCAAAGTTCGACAGATCTTCAATGTTCGATAAAGTGGGTATATAAGGTGGATTAATCTCCTGATTAAGCAGCATAAACCAATCAACGCCTTGAAACCAAGAGTGATTCTTAATGTCGGTGGAGCCCTCGGGATTGTTACCTAAACTGAAGAAGCATACTTAAGTCGAGACACCAGTAATCTAAATGCTTAAGAGTACATGTGAAGTAGAGTACTTACCGTTTCGTAGGATCCACTTGCATCAAGCCCTCTATTAAACTTCTTAATTGTGCTGTAAAAAACGAGGGGATTCGCATTTCGCCCAGACAAATTTTAGAGTACATGATGAGGACGTCACGATTGTGTATTGCAAAGGGCGACTGACCCACCACAAACTCATACAGGAGCACACCGAAAGCCCACCAGTCAACGCATTTGTTATATGGCTTTAATTGAATGATCTCAGGCGCTAGATACTCGGGGGTACCACACAACGTCGAGGTACGATTATCGACTCGCTATGGAAGATTCGTGGTTTGAAGTACGTCACTTCTTAAATAGACATCTACCACTTTCCTACCTTCGTGAATCCAAAGTCAGTTAATTTAATGTATCCACGAGCGTCTAACAGAATGTTTTCTGGCTTAAGATCGCGATAAATGAGGGTCATGTGATGTAGGTACTCCAGAGCCAGCAAGACCTGGCACCCATAGAATCGAGACTGTTTCTCATTGAACTTACGTACTCTTAACCATGGGAGAAAGTCTGTAATTATTATAGGCTTAACGCCTAGCTAGCTTGTGGTAGATACTTACTTTCGATGGTAAGTGAATAGTTCTCCGCCATTAACGAATGGCAGCACCAAATACAAATAATCAAAGTCCTTGGTGGAATCTATTAGATGCACCAGAAACGGAAAACGAACCGCACTGAGCACACTCTTCTCATTATGAACATGGTGGATCTGTTTCAATCGCACCAGATCATCCTTGCTCATCATTTTTGCGGCATAATAGTTTTTTCCATTCTTCTCACGGACTAACAACTTAAATGAGGGAAAATAAGACTGCGAAAAGGGAAAACGCAAGTGGAATTGCTTGGGTTGATTCGCTTACCACAGTCCCAAAGCTGCCATTTCCAATTACGGCACGCTGCACGTACCCTTCTAAATTAGTATACGGGGACGGTTCCTGATTTTGCCAACGTGCATCAAAATCTTTTCTTAGATTGTTTAGTATAATACTGTAATCTTCTTTAGAATTGAATTGCTGCATGCGGAATGCGGGGCTGTGAACATTTTCCTCATTGACGAGGTAGATACACGGCGTCAATTTGCGAAAGCACTTTTTTTTTTAATATACGAATAATTTTTGTGTTTCCGAAATAAATACAAAAGCAACACGACATATTTCTGTTGAAGTACTAAGTTGTTATTTCTTGACGTGAAGACCGAAGCTTCTTCAATTAGTCCACCACGGCTTTACTAAATTAGGCCAAGGTATGACAAATGCATTCGTTTGCCCCATGTGGTCACATGAAATGCCAATTTCCTGTGCCCCAGGATAAACACACCCACCCACACCCACACCTACACAGAGTCCACATATCAGCGTCACCGTTACCGTCACCGACCCCGTCAACGTCACCACCAACGTCGGCCCGAGGTCCGACTTCTTGATGTGGCCTGGAAAAGTAAGAAAAATTGCAAAACGTCTACTTGATAGATGATGTTAACCAAGATTACATAAGTTGGTAATTTTCTAGTACATTTATTTCGACATGTCAACTAGTCAGTTGGAGCTCACCGAGCTCGCCGACATTTTGCAGTTGGCATGCGATGATGGACATGTGTGTGTCGTCTCGTCTCGTCTTGTGTGGACACGGGACGAGACTGCGTCTGCGATTGATGCCGATATGAGCGGACCGGATACCACGGTTGTTGCAGGAGCCTTTAAGGTAACTGTCCAGCATCCCGTTATTGGCCATTCCGGCCATACGGTCTCTCTCCTTTATGTTGTTGTTGTACCCAAATTGACAATTAATCATTATCTTACAACGTTCGCAGAACGATTTAAGCAGAGCCTCAACTCGATGCGAGCCAAATAGTTTTGTGGCAGAGCCACTTCGGGTTAAGTGTCCCTGACTGGGCGCAGAGGCATGTGGAAATAGGTTTCTAAATATGCCATGTGCAGCACTAATGTGAAGGCATTTATTTAGGGTAAGAGTTCAATATTGATTAAGCTACAGTTAACTGGGCAGACTTGGTATCGTTGGCACTAAATTAGCCCGAAAACTTTGTACTGAGATTCGCCTTTAGATTCGGCTTTATAAATCTAATACTATTACTCTCTCACTCTCCCGCCAATTACTCTTCTCCGCCCCTCTTTACACATTTAGTGCATGCAAATATTGTTTTTAATTCACTTAAAACAATGGAGAAAGTCACGTATCTAACATAACGCAAATGCTCCCTTTCCCCCAGCTCCCTCTCTATCTCTCTCTCCCTCTCTTTCTCTCTCTGTCTCTGTCTCTCTCTTTTTCATCTGTTATCTCAATCTCGCCAGTAAATTAGAAATCGTGCAAAAACTAAACAATATCACTTAGAGTGAGCCACCCGTCCCAGTCCCAAAGCTGGGCTCATCTAACTTCCAGCCACAAAAGAATCTTCCGTTGCTCTGTCTTCTTTCTCGCGCTCGCACTTCTCTCCCTTTCTCACAAGATAAACTCTAGCGGGCTAAGATATGTTAACGACTGCAATAAATAAGCGGATAATATCAGGCGTGCTAGGCCTTCCATAATACATATTCCACATATCCCAAGTCCGTTGTACTGGCCTCCAGTTTTGTCGCTGGACTTGCTCGAAGATGCGCCCGCTAAGCGACCCAAGACCAGATTAAGTTATACGCACACGTTTCGCTCTGGGCCGTTTTGTTCGCTCTGGCAACACTTAAAATTCATTAGCTGTATTAGAAGACGGAGCAGGAGCCTCTCCTGCTCGCCCAGCTGCTGTTCCACTGTTCTACTTAACTTATGCAAAGTAATTGACGCCCCGATGAACTGTTGACACGCGTGGCATTTGTCTCCGGCATAGCTCCAGTTTGCTAATATTTGGTTTAGTTATCAGTGCCATTTTTCGGGCTTAAGTAGGTGAAAGCGCATGAGAATGTGAGTGTGTGTGTGTGTGTGTGTGTGTGTGTAGACAAAATGGCCAAATTCAATTATGCTGAAAGGTTTTGGGCTTGCTCGTCTCCGGGCCCAGGACTCGTTCACTGCCCACATTTGCGAACAGCCCTCGCCATTAGTACTAATCTCTCGGCACAATCGCGAATGAATCATGGTACACTTTAGTTGTGCCTTTTGCCCCTGCCATGTCCTGCTGCACGACGCTGACCGGAAAATGCATTCAGTGAGCACAGTTCAGCGGGCAGCAACAATGTCTCCACCACGTTTTCCACGTTTTGCTGCGCAAAAGGTGTAACTAATCCGCAGGCCATGTGACTTTTGTCATGCGACGATGTCGCTCGTTGTGTCGCCGAAAACACTAACCACCGACCCGACCACCTATCCCTGCAAAACCCTTTGCCAACGGTTTCCACCCAATTCCACCCCATAAGGCAAATGCGACCTGCCTGGCTGCGTACCGTAATGTGTCGCATCTTCCACCTTCAATCATCGATGATGCCTGCCCGTGCCTGCCATTGTGTCCGCTGTCTTGGCTCGTATTGTGTCCCGTGTAATCCACTGATTTGGCCAGCCACGTTGACAGAGCCAACGCCCTGCACAGCGGGTGGCAGCGTGTGCGTTGACATTTTACAGCTGGCTGCCTTTGAAGTAAACAGAAAAGAAAATGCCATAAAAATATTATTATTATTATTATTGTTTTAATGCGCATTTAGTTTTATAGTCTGCAGTGCAACGCTATGGGCTGTTTCGGCGTTTGACTTGCGCTACCTTTTGTCCCCGTCGACGATCTGTATAAAACAGCTTTGGCCAAGTTTGGTCTATTGATGTTACTATTTGCACAATAAATCAATTGCCAATGACATCGAGTTCCACGTTATGTGCAGACAAATAGTGGACATATTTTCGTGACGATTGCTCCGAGTAAAAAAGGTAAACTTATATTTTGGATAAATTGAGTACTATTTGCCCTTAAAGCTTTGATTTAATTTAAGAATTTTAAAATAAGTTTTTCATTACCTGAGAAAATTTAATAAAGATTTAATTTATGATTAATTATATTTGTGTATTTATACAAAACTATTTAATTTAACCTTAAAATTTTGAAAGTCAAGGGCTTAAAATGATTTAAATATTATTAAATATTCCTATCTCCCCTAAGATTTCTCTTCGTGTAGCTATTGATATTGTAAACAATTTTATTGAAAGAAAAGCTGCCTTCGGCACGGCGAAGGTGTGATACCCTTGCAATTACTTAAAATATTAGGCTAATAGGTTCTATGGCAGCTTAATGATATTTAAGTCCGATTTAAATAGAATTTGTACAGCATTTAATGCACATACTAAGACACATATCAGGAAAGTTTTATCGCGATAACTTGAAAATGATGAAAATCAGCCAATAGGTTCTATTCCAGATATACGACAAATAGATCCAAATTTAAAAAAAAAAATGTCATTGCCTTTGAAGGACATACTTAGACTTAGGTAAGAAAAGTTTCATATCGTTATTATAAATTTCTTTATTTATTTATTTAAAAAAAAAAACAAAATTCGACCGATAGGTTTTATGCCAGCTATACGATATATCTGCTAATTTCGATCAAATTTTCACATACTTAGACATATATCGGTAAAATTATGGCGATATCTTGAAATATTACAAAAATTAGCCGATAGATCGCTATACGATAGATCGGTCCAACAATAAGAAACATGTATACCATGTTTCATCAAGATAACTCTTAAACTGAGAGACTAGTTTGCGTTGCAACAGACGGACGGACAGACGGACATGGCTAATTTGACTGCCCTATTGATACTGATTTAGAATATATACACTTTATAGGGTCGGAGATGTCTCCTAAGGTGCGTTGCAATCTTCTGACCAAAATTAATATACCCTCTGTAAAGATATAAGAGCAGAATGGACAGAAAGGGGAGAGTGGCGCACAATTCTGGCTTTTTGGGAAATCGCTTTGGCAAATAATGCGAGTGATACAATGCTGCAGAAAAACAATTGCTACAATTTTAACATTTGCCATAAATAAACATGAGCCGGTGGCATTTCGCTGCTGCAGTTGCCGTTGCCGTTGCCGTTGCTTTTGCCGCAGCCGTTGCTCGCAGGAAATGCAAAATGCTGCACATTTTATTGAAATTCAATTAAAGTCGAATTTCAATAATTGGACACGCATGGTGCGCATTTCCGTGCCGACCGATTTCTAAATGCCACTCAAATTTATGAGTTTTTCGATTTTGGGCCAATTGAAATGCTGCCACTTGGATATTGTCCCGTTGTTGTGTCGTCCCGTTCGGCCAAGGGAAACGGAAATTGGTGCAAAATGGAAGCGTTGCCTCTGTCGCAGTCCGCTCCTCCAACCCCTTAGTAAACTCCATCAGAGAAAGCTACGGTGCATTAGGCTGCAAGTTGTTATCAGTTAGCTATCACCCTCGTCCTGCTCGGCCTGCAGGCTTTGCACCAACCACCCATTCTCTCCCTTTCTTCTGCTTCCTCCTGTAACCCCAGTTAGTCACTCACGTTAAGTGTGCAAAATTCTGCGTGATTTGTGCGAATTTCCTCGCATTGGAACCCAGATAAAAGTTGCCATTCGACAAAGGGAGGCTGTAGTCGGAGGGTTGGTAAGTTTTTCCCACATTGTTGTTGTTTAGTGCCATAAATTTTATGGAACTTGTCATATCTAGCTCTCTATTTAAGCACAGATCATTAAGTTTCCACGGCGTTTCGGCATTTTCATCAAATTTAAAGACTTGCCCAAGATGCAAACATGTGTTGGAAGTCTTCATAAGTATTTTCGTACTTATGAATACGCAAGAATACACGTATTATCCTGTATTGTGAAAACACAATTTTGATTTTTAATAACAATTGATGTCGGGATTTTATTTTAATAAAAATTGTTCTGCTAGATGAACATGAATAAAGTTTATTCAATGAACGATAAAAGATTTCAAAACGTTTCTTTGAATTTAAAAACAAAAAAATGGCTACAGTCAAGTTTGGTCTTTATAAAACCAAATATTTTCAATATTCATTTAAAAGCTTGAGTGTAAGGAGGTGGGCTAAAGTAAAACCGTTGACTTGAATAATGTCCGTATTCAACAAAAAGTCAAATTTTAAGAGATGTTTTATATGATGACAATTCGGGTTTCAACGACTTGAGGGGCCTTGAGAGCCTTTATCCATCGACCATTGAAAATGGTCAAAAATGCTATACTAGCTTTGTGCAAATGTATGTAACAGGCGGATAGAGGAGTGGCAAACCCCACAAAGTATACATATTGTATATGCATATTGAGCCACTTCCGTCTATCTTTCACGCGTCTGTGTGAATACACAGATCCCGGTTTTTTCAAAAGCTAGAGATACCAAGTTTGGAATGAAAGTATATAAATATCACAAGGTTCTGGAGTTAATTTCAACATTAAGGTGCCATGCCAACTGTATCCGCAAATAAAAACGGCTACAGTCAAGTTTTGACTGTATAAAACCATAGATTTTCGAAATTCCTGAAAAAATTCAGAATAATAAAACTATTGGTTTTGCAGTCCGCCAATAAGCACACTTAGCCACTGACGCTCTTACCTAAAAATAGATATCTACAATAAGACACACAATAAATTAATATTTGTAATTCATTTGAAACAAAGCAGTTAAAAACAAGAATGAATGGCTATCCGAAGGTTTCATACCATTGGCAGCTTAACGATATATCGGTCCGATCCGGCTCGTTCCGACCTATTTACGGTGTTCAGCAATAAGAATAATGTATTCCAAGTTTCATCAAGATAGTTCTAAACTTGAAAGACTAGCTTGCGTTGCAACAGACGAACGGACAGATGGACATGGCTAGTTCGACTCCCCTTATGATGCAGATAAGAATATAAATACTTTATAGGGTCGGAGATGTCTCTTAAGAAGCATTGCAAACTTCTGTCCAAAATTAATATGCTCTCTGCAAGGGTATAAAAACACTGCTTGCATGCAGGGGGCGCAGTTTAAATGTGTTGGAAACGTACCCTTAAATACATTTATTGTTTATTTTTCGATCAGAACCAAATTTTCAGTGATCGTTTGGTTGGTGTTACTTATTATACACGCCAAAACTGATTGCTGTCGCTCTGATTTGCGCGTGCAATTCCGTTTGAATTGCGGGGTGAAAGTAGGCTTGGCCCAATTTAAAAAAAAAAAAGCATTGACAGCTTATGACATGAATGTAGTCACCAATTTTTGTGGCTCTAGCCCTTTTAGTCTCTGAAATATAGGCGTTTATACAGACGGACAGGCGGACCTACAGACATGGCTAATGATACTAAGCGAGAACATTTATAGTTTATGATGTTACAAATGCCTCCTTCTGCCTGTTACACACAAAACGACAAACCCAATATACCATATATTTTAAGACCATGGATTTTAAAAAAATACATGGTCTATTGTGTTTGTCGAAATGTGCGTAACAGGTGTGAATGATAACTATCACCACCTAAACGATCGCTGAAAATTTGGTTCCGATCGAATAATGAACATAAAAGTTATTCAATGTTTCATATAGATTTGCACTGCGCCCACTGCAAGTAAGCAAGCAGTGTTTTTTCCAAGCAGTGTTTTTTCCAACTGCTTGGACTGCTTGGCGTCTAACTGAAAATAATATGTGTTGTTTATTATATTTTTTTGAAAAACGCGTTTAATACTTGTTATTTTACTCCATGGTCTAAAAACAAGTTTTTGAACTTGAAAGTAAAATTTCAAATTACATACCGATCGGATCATAAACAAAAAAGTTATTTAAGTACACTTTCACCATACTCCTTTGACGTTCGTCAAAGTCGACGCGTTTCGACGTCGTCCCTTGAGTTTTTATAACCGCTACTCATAGAGGGTATTATAGCTTTGTTCAAACCGAAAATGTATGTATCAGGCAGAAGGAGACATCCCCGACCCCATAAAGTATATATATTCTGGCTCAGGATCAACAGCCGTGTCGATATAGCCATGTTCGCCTGTCCGTCCGTGTGAAAATCTAGATCTCAGCTATTATAAGCGCTAGAACTACCAAATTTGGTGACAAAATGTTTTTTTATTGCACGCTGATCAAGTTTATTTTGGATTTTGGCCACGCCCCCTTCCGGCCCCGTAAATCGAAAAAAATTGATTACAAGCGCAATTTTGATGCCATGTTGTTCATTTTCGGTTTATATGATAATTTGAGCTAATAGCCACATGATCTCTAAAAATAATCGGATAATAAACACAGAAGTTATTCAGCTTAACGTTTTCCATAGCTGTAAGCAGCTTTAGATTTTGACTATGCCTAAATATTGTAAGTCCATGGCCTTTTACGGTCAAAATATGATTGTGGCCGTTCTTTATTGCTCCGCAAATAATTTTGATGTACGAGCAGCTGGGTAGCGGGTATATTACAGTCGAGCACCCTCGACTGTAGCTTTCTTATCTTTTGCACTGATCGAAATGAAATTCCGACCATGTCAAGAAGTTCTCGAATTGTAAATCGACGATTTTCAAGCACCATTTTTTTTGTTTTGCTGATGTTTTCGTTATCAATTGAAGTCAATGGTTCTCTGCCTTCTTTGAAATACCACTTTCCGTCCGTCTGTCCGTCTGTCTGTTGCAACGCCTTCCTCTCAATTTTAGAGCTATCTTGATAAAACTTGGAATTTATTCTTCTTTTTGCTGCACGTTGTAAATAAGACGGAACAAGCCTGATCGGACCGATTTATTGTATAACTGCCATAGAATCGACCGATTTACCATTTTTAGTAACTTTTTTGTTTATATTTCATTGGGACAAGGAAGCACAAAATCTACAAATCTTAAGATGTGTATAAAAAGAATTTTTATTAAGATATTTTTCTTAACTCTGAAAATAGATTATTCATAATTCTGTCACGCATAATTCCCGTCAATTATCGCGAGATGTGCCACGCATAGATGACAAAAATACATAGATTCCGTTTAAGGTATTCCGGAGCTCTCTCGCTGAGCTCAACCTGAGATGTGTTCAAAGCGAAAAGAGCCGGAGCTGTCTTGCTGGGCCAGATGACAACACGAATGATGCTATCCGTAGGTGGGATATGTACATGCGATCGCACTTGGATCAGCCATCCCTTCGGCAAATTTTGCACAGTACGGCATTTAGTTTTGACATGCGTGCGATTTGCACGCTTAATTTAGACAGGTGCTAAGTGGGGCGAGGGCGGAGCATAGAGTGGGGAGTTGAGGCGCTGCGACATGTGTTCGCTGCTGTTGCACAAGTCGGGAAATTTGTCATGGTGTCACAGGCCATGCCGTGTTTTTACGGGAAGAGCCAACGACGCTCGCCAAATGCAAAATTAACAACCTAATTAATACCTCGCCCAGTTAGACGCACGTCGACATCCGCCCATTCGATCAGCCCACCCCCCATCCTCATTTTCCTGGGCAGCTGCTTCAAAAGAATTGCAGATGCTTCCCATAAACTACACCGTGTATAGCATACCACGTCCCATAGGGAAATGTGTGCCAGGCTAACGGCGGGTGCAAGATTTTAATTGATGAAGTGCAGCACGTTGCTTTGTCTAATACCAAGCCGGGCCCCACCGAAACCCAACTCAGCTCGAACCGCAAACTAACTAACGGCCAGCGGGCGGCCGCTGTCAAAGTCAGCTGCCGTTCCTGCTGATGCTGGTGCTAGCTAAAAACAGCTAAAAATGCCAAATTGACTGCGGGTCGGCTTTGGCTTTGGCTTTGGCTCATATTGAAGGCGTTTGCGGTTGCCAGCTCGCAGCTCGCAGCTCTTGCCGGACGTTTATTGAACATTTTTACTTGCGGGGACGCAACGAACAAATGGAATGTCGGCAATGAAGAGGGGCAGCCTGGCCAGGGAACGGAGGGGCGAAACGGCCAACTGGTAGGCACTTTTATTAATTTCAGCAGGCGCGTTCTCAATTTCACGCAGGGCTTAAATGCAAATGGGATTTGCATTTTGCGCAAACCTTTTGCAAGCCGAAGATTTGCTGGCGAGTTTGGCAGGACGAACCCTTAGCGAATTTGGCCAAAATGTGTTAAATGCAAATTGGATAAGAAGTCGTGTTCGGCCCATAAGAAGCGAGCGCGATATGCCATGTGGCTGCTAAGAATTGAAACAAAGACGAAAAAAAAGACGATGAATGGAAAAGGGCAAACTGAAGCTAGTTGCTCAAGGATATCCGCGAGGATATCGCCCTCTCACATCACATGACTGTCGGGCCACGAAGTCGCAGACCGCGTTTCGTGTTCATTTACAAATGAAAGCGGCGACAAACTTTAAAGTGGATTACGTTTGTCGCTCACATTTTAGCCGCGCCCCAATCCACCACGCCCCCGCCCCGCCCTGCCCTCGCCACGACCTTGCCTGCTATCTGTGCTTACTCGCGCTCGCTATCGCTGCGGTCGCATGTCGTGGCGCTGCGCTTTGCAACATAAATCCGTGAGTTTTGGGCGCAAATTTATGGCTCTAGCGACACTCCGCTTAAACTTTGCTGCCAAAGGCGGTGCTCAGGATGAGCACGGCATTGTTGTATTTATGACCGCGACATGACCTGACGCTGCCGCTGGCGTTGCTGCTCCTGCCCAGAGTTCTGGTATGAGGGCGACTCCCGTTGAAAGTGTTGCACGTACGTGCAACTCGGCCTCAAGTCGCAAGTCTTAAAAGTGTCGCTCGGAAATTGGATTTGCGGGCTCGCTAATAAGGGTAGGGGGGAATCTCCAAGCTACTTCTACGCTGTCTGTCAATTTTCCTTTTGCGCCTAATGAGCAACCCACAATGGTTTGACCTGCCCGCTCTCTCAGCTCGGGCATCTTTTCTCCAGTCGAACAGCTGAACTCAATAGCCCGTTGGCAGCTTGCCTCAGCAGCTAATCGAAGTTAATTACGTGGAAGAGTGCGCAGCTACAATGACTGCCAAAGTGAATGCTACACTAACAATTTACATGTACTACACAAACACAGCCGCACACACACTCAGACAGACAAAAACTCACAAAAAAGAATCCTCTTTCATTGCCGAAAATCCATTCAACCGGATGCATAGCGTCACTGGGAACTGTTGACCTCTGTCCACTTTCCGCTGTCCGCCAGTCGCTAGCCAGGATGTCAATTGTGATTGAGCGCGTTTTGCTTATGGCTGCAGAATCCCATTTGGGCTGCTTGGCGTTGTTTGCGCAATGTCTCAGGCCAAACGGACAGTCGAAACGTAGCCATAATTATTGTTATGCTAATGGAGAGGCCTTGTCAGGATCAGGATATAGCCCTGCCAACAGTCAGGGTAACTGCGGAGTGAGCAGGCCAATTGATTTTTACGTTATGTGTTTGCGCTGCGACTTCGCATAAAAATAGATAAGTTGCACCCATCCCGATAAGCAATGTACAGCTATGTTTGAGTTTGGGCTAAGCGCCCGCAAGTATGCTACGAAATGCGAATCTCAGTCGCATGGCCCATTAACAGCAGCCTCTTTGGCGAGTGGGTGAAGTGGGCGTGGTAAACGCACTCCCCTTTTTTGGGCAGCAGATTCGCTACAGTGCTTGACTCCCCGTTCGATAGGTGTGACACATCGTGTGATTGATTAAATGTGACACCAGAATGCCAGAGTGAAAGGGGCAGCAGCAGGAAAAGAAGGAGAAAGAGGGGCGGCTAGCCTGCGGACCACCAGCTAATTTCCACATTTTTTACATTTACGAAGACAAATTGAGGTGCGAACTTGGGTCGAGGCAATAAAATTGTCGAATATCAAAACAACAAAATCTTTACACAACAGTCGCCCATAAAAAACGGCCAAAGCGAAAGGGTTCGAGTGCCGTGGTGAAAAGGGGAGGGAAGAGGAGCAGATGGGAGGGAACACATTTGACACAGACGCTTCAAAACGTCGCCCGAGACAGTTGGGCTGACAGTTCCAGGCGGCCGAGCGAATGCCAATTGTTTTTCGAATTCGCCGCTTAAAAATGCGCAAATTCATGTGCGGAGCGTAACTGGATGGGGCGGGGCGGAGCTGAAACCGGGGACGGGTTGGACTTGAGCCCAGCGTAGAACGTAACTATAGCGAGCGATAAAACTCAATATCTACAGCGATAAATTTTCGAACGGCACACATACACACACAGACACACTCGCAGCACACGCGATACAGTTGCACACACAGTTGGGAAAACGTGGCGAATCGATGCCGATTTATTTTTTCATTTCTTCGTTTTAGTTTAGTTTTCCATTTCACTTCGTTTTATGTGAGACGCTCGCCAAAAATTGTCAACGACAATTCGCCAGCCATAAGCACGGCTACCTTCCCCTCCCCCTTCTCCTTCCTATAGCAAGCTGAACCACCAACGAGGCCTTTTCAATAAAACTCAACACCAGCCGCAGACAAAGTTGCCCGCTGCCAGTTTTCCCACTTCTTCCCGCCCGACAGTGGCGTGCCATCGTTTCTATTAGCATAATGTTGCTTTATACGTTGCGACTGATCGGATTTGCCCCACTCTCGTCAATTTGCTACAATTTTATTTAATTTCTTTTTTGTTTGCTTTTTATTTTTTATTTATTTTAACTCTCTGGACAGAGTAGAAAGTTAAGCATTACGTCATAAAAAAACCAAATTACATTTAACTTAGTTTCTGATTCACTTGTGTGTACCCTGTGCACAGATCTCTGCAGATTTTTATTGCCAATTTATGTGCATGTGATAATTGAAAATAGACGACGCAGTCGAGGGAGCAGTTTGACCGGTCCCCAGATGGTTTCCTGGATTGTAAAGATCCATAATTGTGCTTTCTGTCGCCTTCAAAGTCAAGTCGTTAAGCGTGAGATTTGAAATCACAATTAATCTTTGACAGCTCACTGGAATGAAGTATACGCCAAGTAGCCAACAAGTCAACGCGCTGACCTTGACACATGTGCGAAATGAGCTCGGATCCACTTGTATCTTGGCGCCTCGATTTGTAACAGCTGCCCTAATTACGAGAAATGTGGTTCAAGTGCATAGCCCGCACAACCAAGTGGGGCGACGGGGCAGGAAGGATAAGGGACGGGATAGACAGACAAGAGGTTGGGGGCCATCACCACTTCAGGCAGTCAAAGTGAAAATGCAAATTGTGAATCTCTGCACACAAAAATGAGTTGTATTCAGCATCTGTTTCGTATAAAAAATGGAAATGAAAATTAAAATAAAAATCGAATTTTTTCATTGCTTCTCGCCTGACAGACACTTAAATGCGCTATGCGCGTTTCCCGCGTACCCCCGCCGACCTCCTCTCCAGCGTACTGGCGGATCGTGCCAAGGTCGCCGCTGCTTCGGCCACTTATTTCCAGCGACTCAAGAGCAGACGCACCGCAGCATGATCACAGGCATCAACTTCGCCAACAGAGACAGCATAGAGCAGCGCTTGCAGGTTGAAGGGTACCCGTTCGTCGGTTTTCAGACGTCGCCAGCAACGCCGCACTGCTGTGCGCAGCTGCTTGGCGGTGTTGCGTGGAAAGTTCTTTTGGTATCTGCGACTAAAGATGTCCTTGAAGTTAGCGTAGGGCGTGCTGCGCAGCTTGTGGCCGGTCAGCGCCTGCCAATAGTAGCTGAACTTCTGCATCGAGTTCAAGCAATCCCAGTCGACTGGAATGCACGAAGAACTCGTTTCCTTGCCTTGAACCTTGCGATCCACCTGCAGCTTGTGCAGCGCTCGACTGCAGGTCTCCAGCTCTGCCAGCTGCTTTCGGGTGAGCTTCTCGACGGTGTGGAATGGCTTGAGACTATCGCATATGTTAATACAGGGACGAGGCATGGGAGCTGGTGCTTCCTCTGGTTTCTGCTCCGTCATTGGCTCATCTTTGGAAACCACGAACTTATCCTGGGAGCCCCTGGGAGTTTCACACGTTTTCCTATCCACACAACTTGGACGTTTTTCGCACTTTTTAGAATTTTGAAATACTAGACTTTTAACGCTTATTTTTGTGTCGGGACAATTTTTGCGCATTTCATCTTTTTTCGTATCCAGACAACTTGTGCGCTTCTTGAGGCATTTTGTTGTACTGCGGCTGCATTTTGGTTGTTCGCAATCTGTCACATCATCACCACTTTTTGATTTTGGAATTTTTTCATCTTTTGCGCCTGCTACCATCAATTCCAGGACACTTGAGGTGAGATCCGAGAAACGTATCAGACGCGTCTCGTTTAACTCTTCCGCATCGTAGGTCACCAGGCGATCGGGATACTTGTGTCGTATGTTATAACTGAGGGCTTCCACTGTATCGCTCGGGCTAGTCACATCTGTATAGCAGTCTGTGTCACAGCTTTTGTCGCAGCTTGTGTCACAGTCTGCGTCACAGTTGAGCAGACTGGAGTTGGTCGAAAAGAGCTCGGCTAGCATCATGCAGAGTTCACCACTGAAGAACTCGCATAAACGATCGGTGATAAAACACATTTTCATAATTTAGCAACTTTGGCGAAAGCTGAAGTTTATATGCGTACTATATCCGTGTGCTGTGTACATAAATGTATAAATGATGATACATTTATGTATAATTGTTTTCTATTCTCCTATTTGTCCCAAAAGTCGCCTACTCAGCTCTGAGTTCGGCGCAGCCCGTCATAATTCAGAGTTCCTTGAGAATATATGGCTCTACATTATAAATGCGAAAAATAGTCGTTGGCATTACCAATAAAAATTGTACCAGGGAGAGCGAACTGGGGGAATGATTCGTGGTGCGCCAGACAGCTATATTAAAAATGCTGCTGTTTGTGCAAAAAAAACACACACACACATGTTCGCACATAGATACAGGGAGGAAGCCGGGGCCAAATGAACATTTGGATTTGCACATATTTCGGTTATTTTTTCACATTTTCCCATCTGGCCAAGGTTCCAACTCTGCGTTCATATTCATACGCATATGCGCACTCAGACTCACGCACCCGTACATTCATATTCATTCTTCCGTTTAAGCAGTTTTCATGGTCATCATTAAATATTTTCATACAGTCTTAAGCTATGGTTAAAGCAATCTGTGATGGAGGCAAATAAAATAAGTGGCCTAAATAAAAATGTTGGCAATATTTTAGTCGAGTTTACGAGTCGATGACGATGACGATGCCAAGCGAATCCACTCGCCCGAAAGTCTGCCAATGAAAATCGCAGCAATTATTAAAATTAATAGCATGTATTACATCATAAAAATAACTCCACATACAGAAAATGTTCATAGCGTATTTGCCACAAACTGTGTCAGCAATTAAGCTCTCTCACTCTGATGACCCATTCGTCCATTCGTTCATAATATGTCCTCTGACATCCCGATTATGTGTCGTCCTGTGGCTCTTTTGGCGATTGGCGATTGCCAATTTCAACTCAATAATATAGGAACGTTCGATTTTGCATCATTTTCGCTGTCAATTGGCAATTTAACAACCATTTCGCGAACATTCTCCCATCTGTCCGACATGCATCAGCAGCACAAAGAACTTCAGTGGCTTCCGTCGACTACCTATAAAATCTGTTTTTAATTGCTCCAGCATAATTTGGTATTTATAACATTCGACCATTGATAATGCTCAAAAATGGTATACTAAGTTTGAGGTGAGGCCGACCCCACAAAGTATATATACTAATGCTTAGGATCACTTGCCGAGTCGAGTTAAAAACAAGTAAGGAAAGCTACAGTTGAATGCGCCCGACAGTACAAAAAATTATTACACTCTTAGTACCATCAGAAAACGCTGCATAAGTTTATTTGCCACCTACTGTTTAAATTAGATCTATCTTTGAGTAGTAACTACATATGAAAACGTCAGCGCAATCAGCTTAAAACACGCTGCAGCTGAAACGAAGCAAAGGTCCAAACAGTGGAACCATGGAAAACTTAAGCATGGATAATTGCTGTGTTTCTTGTCCGATTGAATTGTAATTGGAGGAATGCTGTAACATTAATACATTTCATAAAATCGTAAATGATCGATTTACGTAGGCGATGGGCGTGGCATCAAAAATTAAAAATAAAGTCAATCAGCCTATGGTATACAGGGACCTTCATGTGAAGTTTGTTGTTTTTAGCTTTTGTATAATAATAGCTGAGATCCGTGTGTTCAAACAGACAGCCAGGCGAACAGGCAGACGGACATGACTCAATCGACTCGGCTAGTGATCCTGAGCAAGAATAGATTGATAGATTTGTGGGGTCTGGCACACCTTCTTCATCATCATGCTGTTTGCATTTCATGCATCATCATTCCATTTATCATCGCATCGTAAAGAATTTCGCCTTTAATCGACTTTTGTGCGCCCTGCTAATTCCCCAAGTTATTTTCAGCTATCTCCCTGGCTAGGGCTCATACTTCGCATGTACATACATACGTGTACGTGTGTGATGAAATAGATTATTTCTGGCGAAAATCAACGACTTTGGGACCCAAACGGCAAGTGGAAAAATCGCATTGGCCCCGCTTTATGGCGCTTAGGTGAGCGCCAATGCCGTGTAGCAGCTAATGGCGCTGCGTCTGCCACAGCTCCCAAAACAATAAAATTCCCATTTAGACGCGCGCAATGGATGCGGGCCGACTGACGAAGCTGCAGCTCCCCAGACTCTGGACAAGATTCCGCCATTCCACCTCCCCCTTAGCCAGGGTAAAGTGTGGAAGAAGCAGTTTTGTGTGTGTTTTGTGTTTACGTGAAAACAATTTTTTATGGCATGTCAAAAACCTATTTTAATGCTTTTAATGAAAGCGAGTTTTATTTCATTACTTTTCGATTTTACGGCCACGCCACCAGGGGCGCCACTGGGGTTGCGGGGCAGCGTACGTGTGTGTGTTTGTGTTTGTGTGTGCGTTAAAATGCACCTAACTAAAAATGTTGACAAGATCGTAAAAGCTTTGTATGAAGCCGGAAAAACAGGTGACAAAGCAGAAACGAATCGCACTTTTTCATTTCGCAAGAAAAGCCACTTAAAGTGCTAAATGTGGTTTTTTTACCTCGCCCCCTGCCCTGCTCCGATTCCCTCATGCAGCCACCTCCTTACATGCTTGAGAGCAGACAATATTTCCACTGGCATTTTGCATAAACTCAGTTGCCGCACCAAAACTCAAAGCAGGACGTGGAATAGAGCAGAAACAGCAGAGAAAGCGGCTCGATTTTTGAATTTTTGGTCTCTTTCCGAGGTTTGCAGGCTTTTGAGCTTTCGACTACCTTTGCCAAATTCATTTGACCAGAAACTTAAGTTATATTTTGGAGCCACGCCAAGGGGCCAGCAACCGCGTGGAGACAAGGACGGAGACATGTTTAGTGCCACGGCAACGACAAAAGCTTTCAGCCATAAAGGACCACCGATTCGAGGACGACGTCGTCGTCGCTGTCGCCGTCGTCGTTGCCGTCGTCGCACACGTCGCTTGTCGGAGCACTCAATGTCAGCAAAATGCACATGCAGCTCGCCTCGTATAAGCTAGGGTCGCGGGAAGAGGGGAACGGGCAGCCCCGAAACAATGCCGCCACAGGCGCACACATAAGTAAGTTGCCAGGAGGTCCCTCTGGCGCCCCTGTTGGTCTGCTGTGCAGCTGACAGCGACTGACGGCGCTTTGGACGCACTTTTGCGATCCATGTTCGTGCATTAAATATTGCATATGCACTAAATGGATTTGGAGAGTCTGGGGTCGGCAACGGGCGACGGGGCAACGTATTGACAGGGTCAGTCATGCATTGTTGGCCAGTTGGCCAAGACTGGCGATATGTCAGCACAAGATACAAACGGGCCCCATTTCAGCATAAAACAAAATAAACCTAAAAGATCGTCTACATTATATGTTTAAGAACAGTTTCGATTTAGGCAAGTCCCGGGGCCATACGCAAATTTTGCCAAGTAAAATTTGCAAGGCACGTCGGGGAGAGGAAAGCTGATGAGAGGGCTTTGGTTGCGCAATTAGGGGTGACTGGACCAAAATCGAAAAAGGACATTCTATTGGTCTATGGCTTCCACTTTTTCACTGACTGTGACGAATACTGGGAGCGACAATAAAGTGTCATTAGGATATATTGGATGCCATTCGCATCGTAAAAAGCAATGTCTGGCGTAAAGCGAGGCCGCAAGTGCCAAAGTTACAACAAATTCGTTTCATAAGCACATAAAAAGACAACAACAAAATGCAAATTAGCTAACGACGTTGCCTCCTGAGCGCGCTCTTTCACGCTCTCGAACAAAAAAGGTGGAGCAGTTTTCAGACATTTTCGAAAGTACATCAGCAACGCATAAAAAGTACTCATATTGCAATGCACGGTGGGTATGCTCGACCATGAGTATGCCCTTGCCCCATATTATAGTGATAACATTAATACTGTATTATTTTTTAACATCAAATCTGATTTCTTTGATATGTTCAGCAAGATCAAGTAAGGTAAGGCATGAGGTAAAGTAACTATTATGCTAGAGAACAGCTAAAATAAATGACTCTGCCAACAATCAACAACAACCAGAAGCAGTCAAATTGATATTTTTTATAGACAATCTAATCAGTTATAACAGCTAGTTAGTTTCACAGAATCCTTAAATTCGTATATTCACCAAATTAATTGTGTTTTAAACTATTCAAAATCACTGAAAAATAGAAAATAAAATGTTTTCAAAACAAAACAAGTAAGAAAGCTACATTCGAGTGTGCTCGACTGTAATATACCCGCTATCCAGCTGCTCGTATATCAAAATTATTTGCGGAACAATAAAGAACGGCTACAATCATATTTTGACCGTAAAAGGCCATGGACTTACAATATTTATGCAAAGTCAAAATCTAAAATAAAAAAAATAAACTAAAACACTATTCGGCACAATGCTGCAAGCAGCGCTCTAGAGCACTCTAACTTTTAATAAATTTTGTTAAAAAAAACGACCGATAGGTTCTATGGTATCTATACGATGTATCGGTCCGTACCGGCTCGTTCCGACTTATTTACAGCGGGCAGCAATAAGAAACATGTATACAAAGTTTTATGAAGGTAGCTCAAAAAGGGAGGCAAAAACTTTTTTTTTTAAAAAAATAAGAAAAGTTCGATCTCCCCCACCATGACCATTACCTAAGAGGTCCACCATTCGGTCATTAAGCCATTACGCAAATTTTGCCAAACTTACATTATGAGACCATTCGTGTTGTTGTTGCTATTTATTCTCATAACTTAAACATACAATTAAATAAAAAATAAAAATAAAAAATATAAGAAAAAGCTGCGCTCTAACAATCGCACACAGCTGATTTAAGAGACTGTCACTTCTCCAATTGTTAACTAAGTTCATTGTGAACCATTAAAAAAATTTTAAATAAAATGCACGACCATTAATGCATATTCAAAAATTAAAGTAAAATTTTTTAAAAAAAAAAAAGAAAAAGCTTAAGCATGAACTGGGAATCGAACCACAGGCCTGTCGGTTCAGAAGTACATCGCTTTTCCACTAAACTACTGACGCTGTTATCCAACAACTGCAAAAATTTGCATTGTAAGGCATTCTTATTATTTCCTGTACAAAGCTATGGAAAACGTGAATAACTGAATTACTTTTGTGTTTATTATCCGATTGTTACCAAATTTTCAGAGATCATTTGGCTAGCTATAGTTATCATATAAACCGAAAATGAACAATATGGCATAATTGGCAAAATTGCGCTTGTAATCAATTTTTTTCGATTTACAGGGGCGAAAACCCAAAATAAACTTGATCAGCGTGCAATAATAGCACATACTGTCACCAAATTTGGTAGTTCTAGCTCTTATAATAGCTGAGATCTAGACTTTCACACGGACAGACAGACGGACAGACAGACAGACGGACAGACGGACAGACAGACAGACGGACATGGCTATATCGACTCGGCTGTTGATCCTGAGCCAGAATATATATACTTTATGGGGTCGGAGGTGTCTCCTTCTACCTGTTACATACATTTTCGGTTTGAACAAAGTTATAATACCCTTCTACTCTATGAGTAGCGGGTATAACAAGTTAAACAATTTAAATCGGTTCTTGGAGAACTGTTAAACTTTACTCAGCGCGATGTAAAGTAACTATAGGCATGGTTATGTAATATGTCAATTAAGCACCCTTACGTCAGACTATATCTGTTCTCTGAGAACATACCCAAAGAGTATAATGAGTGTCAGCTTGCCGAGCTTTTGGCTGGGATTGGGTTTGGGGTAGCTCCGGGTCTGAAACCCAGTTGAAGAGCGCTTGACGCATAAGCCCGACATTGTTCCCGTTCGCATATAATTACAGTTATTTGTGTAGCTAATTAATTGCTAATCAATCATAGACCGAGACTCCGAAAAGGACTCGTCGTCGACGTGGCAGATCCCTTTGTTGTTAGATGTCTCAATGTCGAGTTGCTGATGCTGATGCTGCTGATGGCACTTCTAAGGCGTCCGCCTCTGCCCGTCCCCGCCCTACTGGGAGAAAAACCCAGCGAAAACAAAAGCTTAGCAAGATTGATCACAATGGACGGCGACGCCGCTGGGCCAGCACCTGTTCGCTTACTCACGGTTATTAGCCCAACTGGGGCTGGAGCTGAGGCTTGCTGGCAAATGCAAATGGACACTTTCCACTCGACACTTATTATATCCCGGTATATACCCGTCTGCCCATTTTTTACACCTTGCTAGGATTGTCGAGAGTGTGGGTAAGCCGTTGTCGCCTGTCGCCTGCCTTCTCTCTCCTGTCCTGTGTCGCTCGTACAGCGTCACCAGTCACTCAGCTCGAACTACTCCTGCGGGCTGGCTGACGTCAGCCTAGTGCGAGGAGGCGTTTATCCTTTGGGCGCACATTTTATTTTACATAATTTCAACATTTAAGACGTGCCTGGGCATAGCCAAGAGGCTTTAGTTTTAGTTTATGTTGCAGGGCAGTTTTTTTCTTTTTCTTTTGTTCGTATCATTCCTTTTTTATTATTAAAAGGCATCGCATCCTTTTCGCCCCAGTGAATTTTATGGCAAGTAGTGCTCTACCCCGCTGCAAATTATTCTGTGCCGACAAGGAATCGCACTCCTTTTTGTTAAAACTTGCACGTTTCCCGCTTGCCGTTTGCTTGTGAAATTTACAGTTAACCCAAATTGTCGGCAATTTGGTCAACATGCTGTCGCCTATGTTGATTTTATGCCATTCGCAATTCAATTGTCTGCTCCTGGACGGGGGCTGGGGCGTCGATCTAAGTGATACTAAGAGTAATGCTTTGATGGCTCAATATGAATTCAAAAATCAACGTCCTGTGGGTGTGCGGGTTTTCAATCCAGCGGCGGGAGGTGATCGGTGGGCGGTAGGCTTGGCATGGCGACCTCACTGCTCAAGCCATAGTTGTTCCCATCACGTTTAGCACTTGCCTAATCGGTAAATCGGCGAAATGGTAAATCTGACACCGTGGACTATGTGGACACCCCCCGCCGTTCGCGAGGTCGCGTGACCATGTCACAACTAGACACGGAGTTCAGGGGAAGGGGAGGCACTTTTACTGTACGATTGAATGCTTGGTAATTCGATACGGCTGTTCGATTTTTGCAGCGCGTCCCTGTTTCTATATTCGCATTGTTTTGGTTTATATTCCGCGCATCGCAAATTGACTACAACGCCGTGACCCGTGCCTATTCCCTTCGCATCGGCCATCGATTTCCCATCCCAACACCCTGCGGCCCGATTCGCACTAATTTTCCTGCTTGTCGCGCCGTGTGAAACGTATAAATAATTTCCTTTCATTTCCCTTCATATCGCGACTATTTATTGCTAATGGATTTATGGGGCGCTCTTATCCCATGCTTCTTCTTCGCCCAACCGGCTATCCGGCTCGATTGTATATCAATATCTTTCATATCTGCCCTATAACGGCACGTGTGTTTTGCCAGTTTCCGCATCTCCTTCGAGAGGGTGGACGCAGCTCTGCATCTCTGGTCATGGGAGCAGCAGCTTGTAGTAGCCTGTATTTTTCCCATTTCCCGACTTTCAACAGATTCACCAACTGTTCGTGCTGGTCGTTTTTTTTTTCATGGCGGCTTCTTATTATTCTTTAATTTCTGCAAATTGTTTTCGTTTTATAAAATTTGTTTTTACTTGATTCTTTTCTCTGTGCTTTTCTTCTGTTTTTCCTAGCACTGCCCAAAAAGGTTTAAATTGCCATTTCGCTTCTTGGTTGCTTGCTGGCAGCGCCTTTTAATAAATGTCCAAGGCTCAGCTCTACCAGCTTCGTATTACGTCTGGCTGCTCAAGAAATATGCACAAATTAATTTTGTTTTATTCCCGCTGAAGCAAATTTAAATCAGCCGAGTCTGCAGAGTGAGAAAGAGCGAAGGAGAAATAGAAAGGGAGATACGTCATGTCGTCCACGGCCAGAGGCGGATGTGGGCTGCAAAAACAAAAAAGGGTTTCAATTGCGTCCAGGCTCTGCTTGTTGTCGCGTCTCTGACTCAGCACAGGAGCTGGATACAACTGACAACTGTTGTCCTCCGCCTTGCCTTCGCCTTAGACTTAACTCGGCCCGCCTTTAGATTCTTTGGTGGAACTGGAACTGTTATGAATGCATATTAAAAGTATACAAATCTAATAAGTTTCATTTAAGTCGCTTTAATTTCTTCTATGCTAGACATTTCTGGCAGCTCGCTTCGGCTTTGGCTTTCCATTTGTCATTTTGCATTTTAAAAATTTTTGCTAATTGTTGAGCTTTTAGCGAGAGCATTTTTAATGCAAAGTGCACAGTTCGGAGGAAACTGCCTCACAATCCGTCCCCACTTCATCTCTCCCTCATTCTTTCGAAAATGCATTTTTAATAAAAATAGTTGAATAGAAATTGCATTCTGATTTGTTTTGTTTCTTCAACTCATGATGCACTGATGCAAACTCGCAAGTAGTGCACTCTAATCGTTCTTTACGCGTTGAGGAATTTCTTTATTTGTTCAACTAAATGAGAAATGTAAATATTACTTGCTTTAAGGCGATTTCTTTTGCCTTTCAGTTTAATTTAATTTATCAACTTAATTTTCAAAAACTTAAGGCTTTTGTATTTGAAGTGGTTTTCTTGTGCCTTTTGACCAGTGAATATTAATCAAAAAGAAATACAACGTATGTAAAATATATTTAATATAAATACAGTAACTCTTGCTTGGTTTCAAAAGCGGATCCGGTCTGGATCTTCCACCTAGATCATATCTATATGTAAGCTATAGATACCAAACATCGAGTGAAGGTTTCAATATACCAACTTAGGAGATATCTCCGACTCTATATTATAAAAATCAAATATTCTTACTATTAAAGTATATTCTTAATCAGAACAAACAAGGAAGTTGAAGTAGCCATGCTTGTCTATCTGTTACAACGCGAACTAGTCGCTCGGTTTTAGTGCTTAATCTAATGAAACTAGGTACACATGCTACTTACTGCTTCACACTGCAAATAGTTTGGAACGCGCTGAATCGGTTTATCGTATAGAACCTATCCGTCGTTTTTTTTATTATTTTTAAGATATTGCTATGAAATTTTTTGTTGTCCTACAAAAGCATGTGCATATTAGGCTGCGAAAGTTTTTTCATAATCGAACCAATTTATCGTATGAGTGCAATAGAACCTATTGGTTAAAGTTTGCTATTTTTTAAGATATCGTTGGATAACTGTTGCTATCTTTTGCAACCCAAAACAGATTTACTTTAAGAGTAATTGCAGTGGTATGAAACCCTTGGGGAGCCGAAGACATTTTAGCTTGTTTATTTAATACAATATTAAATTTATTATTACAATGCTCCCCATTTCATCTAAACACCTAATGCAAATTTGGAAATGAGTCTGTGAATAATTAGAGGATACAACAAATAATTACAAACTCCGATTTCACAGGGTTAAATAAACCATGGATTTTAAAAAAATACATGGCCTATTGTTTTTGGCGAAATGTATGTAACAGGCAGAAGGAAGCATCTGCGACCCCATAAACTATATATAGTCTTGCTCAGTATCACTAGCCAAGTCGATTTAACCATGTCTTTCGGTCCGTCTGTCTGTCTAAAACTGTCTGTCTGGAATTCGGACTGAAAGAGCTTGAGCCACATACTTTTTGGACAACACTCGTGTGGGTCATAAGCTCTCAAAGATTTTTTTGAATTTACCCTACGCCTACTTTCGCACACGCAAATCGACCAAGCTCGAATATTATGCGCAATTCTTTAGCTACAGCATTCAGTTTTAGTGTATATTATAAATACCAAACAATAAAATATTATACAGGCCGATGGGTTCTAGGGCAAGTCGGTCCAACTTCCATACAATTTTCTTAGCCTTTGAAGGGCAAACTTAGACTAAGCCAGGAAAAGTTTCATATCGTTATTTTAAACAAGTAAGGAAAGCTACAGTCAAGCGCGCCAAACCATAAGATACTATTCGACCTAATTCGTAGTTGCACTAACTAGTACTAACTCGCTCCCACACACACATACAGACACACACACAAAGGTTAACACGATGCAGAAGATATGCTGTAATGACGCGGGCAACGGTACTATGAAAAACGTTTTCTATAATAACTTCTGTATTCATTGCCCGATCTGATTGTAATTTTGGGATTGGGTTCATATTATCAGCATCTTTACGTTTTCTAAAGCAGAAATCTGTAACCTAATTACTTATTCATATAATATTCGTGAATTATCGATTACGTGTGCGGCGTGCGTGTCACCTCAAATTTGAAATAAAAAATCATCTGCGCATGATTTACAGGAACCAACATGCCAAATTTGGTGTCTTTAACTGGTGGGCGGTGGGCGTGACACTCCAAAGTTAAAATAAACTTGATCTGCGTAAGATATACAGGAACCATCATGTCAAATATGGTGTCTCTAGCTTTTGTAATAGCTGAGATCTCGACGTTCATACAGACAGGCGGACAGACAGACATGGCTCAATCGACTCGGCTGTTGATCCTGAGCCAGAATATATATACTTTATGGCGTCTGCCATGTCTCCTTCTGCCTGTTACATACTTTTGCACAAACTTAGTATACCATTTTTGACAATTTTCAATGGTCGAATGGTATAAAAATAACAAAATTCACCGATAGGTTCTATGGCACCTATACGATATACCTGTCCACTTTCCATAAAATTTTCAAAGCCTTTAAACGTCATAATTAGACATGTATCGAAAAAAAATTGCATGGCAGTATCTTGAAAAATTACAAAAATCGGCCAGCTGTACGATAGATCGGTACGATCCGGCTCGTTCCGACTTATTTACAATGGCATATATACCAAATTTCATCAAAATTACTCTAAAACTGAGTGACTAGTTTGCGTTGCAACAGACGGACGGATAGTCGGACGGACGAACAAATGGACAGACGGACATGGCTAATTCGACTCCCCTATTGAGGCAGATTAAGAATAAATATACTTTATAGGGTCGGAAATATCGTTGGGTTGCAAGCATCTGCCCAAGATTAATATACCCTATGCAAGGGTATAAAAACCCAAAGAATCTCTGAAAATACGATTGGATAATAAACTTTAAAGTTATTCAAGTTACCGTTTCCCTTGCATGCAAGCAGTGCTTATTCCAACTGCTTTGTTTTTGATGCATTTAAATTATAAATTTTGACAACCAGTACGTAAGAGTGTCCGTGGTTAAATGGGTAAAGTGGCGGACTGCGAAACCAATAGGTTGCAGGTTCGTTCGGCAGAAAAATATCATTTCTTTATATACCATTCGACTATTAAAAATGGTCAAAAATGGTATACTAAGTTTGTTCAAATGTATGTTACAGGCAGAAGGAGGCGTGACAGACCCCCCAAAGTACATATTGTATATTCTGATCACTAGCTGAGTCGATTGAACCATATCCGTCTGTCTGTCCGTCTGTCCGTTTGAACGTCCAGATCTCAGCTATTACAAAAGCTAGAGACACCATATTGCACATAAAGGTTTCTGTATACCATAGGTAGATCGAGTTTATTTTCAATTTTTGATGACACGCCCACTGCCAACGCAAATCACTTATTTACGATATTGGGAGAAGTACTGAAGTTACAGCTTTCTGCTTTGGTATGAACATAAATAATTGCAACATAAATCTATTCCCCAAATTACCAAATTATCCATGTTTCCGTTTTTCGTACTTCCACTGCTTGCGCCTGGGCTGCGCGTCGTGACGTCATCGTCATGATGCTTCGTTTCAGCCATAGCGTGTGTAAAGATGTAGATGGCGCTATTCAAAGAATTTGTTTCGAAACTGGGCGAATGGTATCTTACTGTCGGGTGCGCTCTTACCTGTTTTAAATGCGTTCACCAATAACAGTTTTCACATTCCTAATTTTGCATGAATTTCGATACTTTTTATACCATTCGACCATTGAAAATGGTCAAAAATGGTATACTAAGTTTGTGCAAATGTATGTAACAGGCAGAAGGAGACGTGGCAGACCCCACAAAGTATATATATTCTGACTCAGGATCACTAGCTGAGTCGATTGAGCCATGTCCGTCTGTCTGTCCGTCCGTCCGTTTGAACGTCTAGATCTCAGCTATAACAAAAGCTAGAAACACCATATTTCACATGAAGGTTCCTGTATACTATAGGTAGATCGAGTATATTTTCAATTTTTGATGCCACGTCCACCGCCCACGCAAATCGATAATTTTCGATTATCAGGAGAAGTATTGAAGTTACAGCTTTCTGCTTTGGCATGAACATAAATAATTGCCATATAAATCTATTCCCCATTACAATCCAATCGGACCATAAACACAGAAGTTATCCATGTTTCCTTTTTCCGTACATCCACTGCTTGCGCCTGTGCTGCGCCTCGTGACGTCATCGTCACGATACTTCGTTTCAGCCGTAGCGTGTGTAAAGCTATGCAGTTTTCACATGTAGATGGCGCTATTCAAAAATAGATCTAATTTAAACAATAGGTGGCGGATAAACTTGTGCAGCGTTTTTTTGATGGAATTAAATGTGTGATAAATTGTTTCGAAACTGGGCGAATGGTGTCTTACTTCATACTTGTCTCTTCATGTTTCCAATTTTAGTTTCGTTTTTCTGTAAAAAACCAAAAGGCCGCACAACTCAAAGGTTTTTCTTAGTGAAGATATGTATTTGAGCAGCTCAATAAGAATAGTCTCCCGATGAGATGCATGCCAAAGTATCCTTTGATTGACTAATAAAACTCTACGTGAGCTGATTCAGAATGTCGGCAATTTAACACGCCGCTAGGTAATTTCTTAGGGTTTTTATTTGGCCTCCTTTGTTTTTGCAGCAAAGGTAATAGCCCCTCTGCACCCTGCAGTCGCAGTCACCGTGTCCCGTTTGGGCGGCGGATGTGACGCACATAGTTAAGCAACACTCAACGCCCTGGGTCGAAAGACGAGGACAGCAGATGTTGCTCGGGGAGGACGATGCTGTTGATGGCTCTTGATGATGCTGACAATGAACGAATGTAACGAACGATGCGGGAGGAAAGAGAAGGGAGGAGGGCGGGCAAAAGGTGAATGTGACATGCGAAATACACTTTGTAAAACGCTGAGACGTCGGCAAAGGCCCTTCCATAACCTCTACCCAAGTGGGTCGGGAGAGGGCGATGCTTCAGTTTTGCGTCTGACCATATGTTGTCGCCGCAGGCGCGCCTAGGTGTAACTACATGCCATAAAGTAGTTGTGTAATAGACTAGCAAGCCCCAAAAGGGACCCGGTCCGGGACCAGGGCACCTTTAAGACGGCTGGCCATAACACCTCAGGGGCGTTTTTGCTGAAATGTGCACAAATTTACTTGTGGACCCAAGTCCAAGAGCAAATCTACGTCAACGTCGTCGCATTGTTCTCGGCTTATGCGAGTGTGTGTGTATGTGTGGGGGTGTCCTTTATAGTTTTGTTCATTTCATAAATATACGTTTGTCCTTTTTACGGGTTGGGCTGTCGCCCAGCCTGCGGCTTTCTAAGCTTGAGATGGCCGGGCACACCTTTTACCCGCCCTGCCCCCCTTCCTGAGTCGCCCTGCCTGCCCTGTCCTGCTTTGTGCTATCCATAAGCAGATTCATAATTTGATCCTGGGGTAAATACATTTTATTATGATTTTTATGTATATGCGAGCCTGCAGTTTATACGCAAGCACAACCAATCCCCCCGCCCCACGTTCGGAGAAGAGGATTCAACCTTAGCACAAGTTGTCCATGTCCTTTGTCACGATGTGCCCGTCGTCGTCGTCGTGTTCAGCTGCTGCCGCCTTTAGTGCAGACTTATGAATTGGTCAGGCGGTGACATGTGCGTGTGACGGTGGAAGGAGTGGCAGGGGGAGTGGGAAGCAACTGTGTATAGATGCGTGTGGCAACTGCTCGGGGTGGCCATTCAGCTTGTTTATTTTTAATACTTTGCACATAAACATATCTTCGTATTTATTTAGGTCGGCAACCACGTCAATCACCTCAAGAAAAGTGTTTGTCAAGCAGAAATTTATTTAAATATCGACCAATTGGTCAGTTCACTCGATCGCAGAGAGACCTGCAAGACATAGAGACAGAAAAAGAGAGAGAGAGAGAGAGATAGAGAGAGAGATGGAAAAAGAGAGATAGATAGAGTACTGCCTTTCAGCACTCTCATTTCAACGCTAAATTAATTAAAATTTATCGTAATTGGAAGGGAATTCAAACAAATTAAGTAGGCGTTAAAATAGTGCATATTTCATTTGCATTCGCTTTTCACTTCGTCGTTTTATGTGGAAATATTCCGAAATGCTCGGACGAACAATTGGCAAGTGTTGACAAGGCGGCCCAGCCCGGTCTGGCAAGGGTTGCCTTGGTTGCCCGGCGACAGTTTGTCACGTTTTCCTGGTGGTTCGCGAGAATCTCCTACGGGAAGTTCGACGCACAGAAAGAGCAACATAGCAGATGAGGCTAGCGAGCGTACAGCGGAGCGTAACTTGCGCGTACTTCTACAAAGTATTCTTTTGCGGTTCTGAATAATTTCACACAGACTGCGACAATAGGCGAAATGAGTCGCAATCATCACAACAACGCGAAATATAGTCGCCCATCAATTAAAACAGACTGGCAGTTAGTCGGGCAACGGGTAGGGACACTACGGAACGGGCAGCGGGAAACGGGCAAGTGGCAAGTGGCAACTGGCTAATTGGCAGCCAGAAACACCTACTCAAGTGGTCGCAAAAGATGATTCACTTCAACAATACGAGCTGCACATCACGTAGTCAAATACTTTCGCACTTTTGCCTTTATTTCACTCCAGGGAGCTTGTTAGCCCAGCACGTGAGACGGTCGCAGGGACTCCATACACACACACACACACACACACAGACACACCCAGGAGGCCTCTGTGGAGTCTATGATGATGTGTGTCTGCATTTTAAATTTCCAAGTCTCTTGTTTAAAAATTTTTGCCGGATCGTATTGCGTAAGTCAATAAAATTTTCATATTTATTGACCATTAGCTCAACTGTTCACCGACTTTGCGTCCGTGATTTCTGCCCACTCTCCACTTTGCTCGCAGCTGCGCTCCCTTCTCTTACTTACCTCTTTCCCCCTCCTCCACTCAACCCTTTCGACTCAGCGACAATGCGAAAAATTCGCGTTGACATGTTGTCTGCATAATTGCAGTACACGAGACTGACGCCAGCTTGTCGCGCTGATAGACACTTTCCGTGTGTCCGTCTGTCCCCATGTCCCCATGTCCCCTTGTCCCTCTGTCCGTCGACACGTTCTCGTCCACGTTTTTAGGTGCGAAACTCTCTGAATCGTAACCTTTGTGAAACGAAATACCTAGGTGGCGTCAACCTACTTTCACATGCCTTCGCGCCCATCTCTTTCTCTCAAAATAGACGCCGCGCCGGCCCACAAATTGTTGTCGCCACGTACCTTTCCAACGGCTAAACAGGTCGAAACAGGGTGTACCCGGACGCCAACTGCACAGCAAGCCGTTCATGGCTGGCCTGGCACACCCTGTTGTCTCGGTTGCCTGTTGCCAGAAAGGTGCAAGCAGCACTTAGTTTGCATTTGGGTACTTGCAATTCGAAAATCTCTCGCATTTAGGTACGAAATTTGCGGCCAACAAATTTTCGTCGGCATTTTTGGGGCCAGGCCACAAGCGAGGGACGAGAAACGTTTGCTTGGCGTCTTGCTGCCACCATCAGCCGCAAGCGGCATCAGCGTCAGCGTCGGAAAAATAAATGAAAAATCATTTCATTTCAATCCATTTCACTTAAAAATACGCCAGGCCACGCCACACCGTTTGCAATGCTCTCAAGGCGGCAATAAATTAAATTTTTTCTCAGCGCAAAGAAACTAATTTCGAATCGAACGCACATTTCCTGGGAAAACGTGAAAATGCAGCCGTACAGATTTAATCGAAGGCGATATGCCAAAGAGACCACCTCCTCTCGACCATACTCCCCCTGTCGCAGAACTCATCCAACCCCATCCTCATTCCCATGCTGACTAGCCGGCAAATCAAGCGCGCCGTGTGCCACACTTTTCCGCTAAAATGAAAACCGAAAACCTAATTCTAAAATCTGAAATTCGAAATCCGAAATCCAAAGCCGCAGCACGCTACAACGCCTAGGCGGCACCCGAAAAGCGTTTTTCAGTTTATTTTCAAATTCAATTTCAATAATTTTTAATGGCCAACGCACGCACGTCTAGTCGTGTCTATGGCGAGCCTATCCCCGTACCATAGCACAGATCCGCCTCCCTCTCTCTCTCTCTTTTTTTTCTCTCTCCCTCTCTAGCGCAGACATGAAGCAACCGTTTGGCTAATTAGTCGAAACTTTTGCACAAAACGCACTCACTAGTGCCGCCGCGCCGTGCCACGCCGAGTGCGGCATATAAAATTTCAAGCTCAACGCAAATGATGTGTGCCATTCTGGTATGACTATCAGGCACACTCACACATATCGACATACGCAAACATATGCACAGCTTTTGGTTTTGTTTAAAGCTGTTGTAGTTGCTGTAGGTGCCTCATCAAAGAGCCGAATTTAATAGGTGCCTCTGCCTGCGCGTTTCGCTTTGACATTTTTTCAAAGCAAACTCAAACGAGCTGAATAAATGGAAAAATGTAAAATGGGAAAACGAAAATGCTAAGGAAAACACCTTTGTGCCCGTCGCTTCCACCGATAAAACGTCCAGTGTGCCGCAACCGTACGAGCTGCCCCCACACAGCAGCAGCAGAAGTAGAGGCATATGAACCTGCAAGCAGCTCCGTTCTGCTCGATGTCGCTCTCTCTCTCTCTCTCCCTGTTAGTTGGGTTCTCCATGCGAAGATGTGAGCGCAATTTTTATGCATCGGCGACTTCCACGAATTCCACGCCGGAAATTATGACCGCCGTCGAACAGCGTGTCGGGATTGTGCGACAACAATGTTGCCAAACATTAAAATATGAAAATTCACCTAAAAACGTAAACAAGCTGCTCCGCTGACGCTGCCCCCCTGACGTTGCCTTAGCCGATGCTGGCAACGAGGCCGAAGCTGCTCCCATTCAATTTACATTTGGAAGCAAAAACAAGTAAGGAAAGCTACAGTCGAGCGCGCCCGACAGTAAGATACCATTCGCCCAGTTTTTAAAAAAATTATCACACTCTTATTTCCATCAAAAAACCACATATTGTTACTTGTGTACTGTACTTCTCCTGATAATCGGAAATTATCGATTTGCGTGGGCGGTGGGCGTGTCATCAAAAATTGAAAATAAATTCGATCTACCTATGGTATACAGGAACCTTCATGTGACATATGGTGTCTCTAGCTTTTATAATAGCTGAGATCTAGACGTTCAAACGGACAGACGGACAGACAGACGGACATGGCTTAATCGACTCAGATAGTGATCCTGAGTCAGAATCTATACACTTTGTGGGGTCTGCCACGCCTCCTTCTGCCTGTTACATACATTTGCACAAACTTAGTATACCATTTTTGACCATTTTGAATGGTCTAATGGTATAACAAAGTCAAACAACCAAGAGAAGCTTTAGTCGACTATGAAATACCTTGTGATGGTACAGTAAGGGATTATAATTAGATTACAGAAATAAAAAAGAAATCGAGCAATTTTCGCAACATATGGCTTAGTATGTACATACATTCAAAGCTGTGCAAATTTTATCAAAACGGACAGATAAATCGTATAGCTGCCATAGAACCTATCGGCCGATTATTTTAATTTTTCAAGATATCGCTATGAAACTTTCCTTATATATTTCTTTAAGTCGGACAGTTATATTGTTAAGCTGTCATAGAACTTATCGGCCGACTTAATATTTAATATAATGTTTTAATAAGTGAAGTAATAAATATTCATTACTCTAAAATTAAATTTTCTCGCTTTAGAATTTTCTTGCAACTCGTTTTTTAAGATTCACTTTGAGAAACTGAAAAAGCAAACAAGTATTAGTACCTCTAGCTCTTACTGTCTCTGATATTTATGCGTAAATACTATTCTCTATTGACTCGGCAGTTTGTGCTGTTTAAAAATATATAATTTTTTCAGCATTACCTGAAAAGTAAGACAGTTAAAAACACATCACACTTTTCGAAAACCTGTAAATAAAAAAAGGAAATAAACATAATAATTTTAAAGAGTTCAAGAAATGATCATCCAATCTACAATGCTTAGATACCCAAATTTATTTAGCTAGGGTATGCAAACGTACTTAATAAGTAAGGCGCAGCCCTCGAAAATCAAAATGCAAAATACCAAAGGCAGAGGTGATGCATATGGAAGCTGAGAGGGGGCAGACGAGGAAGGAGGCGAAAAGCACTTTGCGATCGATCGTTAAATAAATTGGCAAATGAATCTAAATGAGGCATGGTCAAAACAAAGCATGACTGCAGCTATGCAGCTAAGCACTTTGCAGCTATTTGCAAAACCACGAGGCGTGCTTTACTGTTAGACGTGTGTCCATCGGTGATATCTATTGATCTCCAGTTCCATAAAAGGTATCAGATCATACTTCAACTTCGGAAAAGTCGTACACAAAATCAGCATTTAAAAAGGCTAAATATTATTTTTTTACTATTAATTATTTTTATTTATTTAACTTCAATCTAAAGCAATCGCCCAAAACTAACTGAAAAAAAAAATTATAGAAAATATAAATATAAATATAAATCTTAATCAGCATCAATAGAGGAGTCGAACTAGCCATGTCCGTCAGTCCGTCTGTCCAACCGTCCGGCTATTGCAAAGCAAACTAGTCGCTCAGTTTTAGAGTTATCTTGATGAAACTTGGTCTACATGTTTCTTATTGCTGCACGCTGCACGAACGAGCCGGATCGGACCGATCTATCGTATAGCTGCCTAGAACCTATCGGCCGACTTTCATTATTTTTCAAGATATCAAGTATACCCATTAAATGCTGTGAAAATTTTAATAAAATCGGAAAGATAATCGACTAAGCAGGCGATTTAATATTTGGGGTACAAAGGTATAAAACCTTTGGCGTGCCGAAGGTTGCCTTTCTTCCTTGTTTCCATAGTAGAAAAAATCTTATGGAATAAAACTTTTGTATTCGAAATTGTCATATGTTTATGATTGCCCACTACCTTTTACGATATATTCCACCGCTGAAAATTGATCGCTAATAAGTAAAAAACATACATAAAGAGTCGAATCTTTCTCCAACAGTTTACATTGGCTGAATCTAATCCGGCCAACAAAATATAGTTGAATATTAATGAGCATAATTTTAACGGGGCACTTTTTCGCTTTTATCACGTCTTACGGCTGCGTCTTGAATCTGTCCTATCCTGTCATCGGTTACGCGGGGCACTAAAAGCGCAAAAATCACTGCAGCAATTAAAGTGAATTTATGAATCTCCGAACGACAGATAGACGCATTGCCACACTGTACTGGGCTAAGGGCTGGGCACAGGGCAAACGCCGACCAATACTGTAAGTATTAAAATTTTGCCATCATAAAGATTATTATTTTATGACGGAGGGCAGCATCTCGAGTCACATAAGTCGTATTCATATGGACACGCGTCACAGGCAGATTATAATAAATTTGTAATGCACTCGATTCCTGCGACGCGTTTCTCCCCCGCCACCTCTGCCTGCAACTGCTCCAGCGACTTTTCCGTTTAGAGCGCACTTTTATTATTGATATTTACAGCTTCAGCTCGCAACGTACGAGCATCATCGATGATGTATAATTCAGTAGACGGCTTTGACATGTGGGCCATGACGTCAAGGACCTTAGCGAGGAGCGGAAATGGGAACGGGACTGGGACCGGGCTACGTAATTAATGAAGCCATAAAAACAACAGTCGATTAATTAAAAATGCATAGCGTAGTGAACAGAGAACGCAGATCCAATGGAAATCTCATGTCCAATCGCAAAGCACCGTGCCCGGCCAGAGTTGAATGTGCCAACTGTAAAATGCCTTTTACGAGCGATCTGCACTTGATGGCTATTACCCATTACCCCCAGCCCGTTGCCCAATAGCCCCGCTATTCCTTGCAAGACTTTGCTGGAATCGAAGCGTTGTTCCCGACTCTCTCACTCTCTTTCGCACTCTATCTCTCAAGTGCTGTTAAGTATTTGTCAAGTAAAATGGCGTCGGCCATTGAACAAATTTTTATGATCAACTCGTAAATGTCAAATGTAATTTAAGCACACACATGTGCAAGCCTGACCCTATGCTTGGTTGAGTGTGTGTATGTGTGTGTGTGTGTCGACTAGACTATCGTCGCATTTAAGTTAACAGTTAGCTAAGCGCTTGATTGAGCTCTGGCCCAAGCAACTTGTGGCCACATTGCCTCGTCGGTCTACACATATACATATAGGTATAAGTTGATATATATACATGTCTTTGTGGGTGTTTGTGTGCAAATGTCTTGCAGCTTGTCAGCAAAAGCAACATGTACCAAATGCTGCGTAGAAATTACAAATTAAGTGAGACTAAGCAAACATGGAGCAGCAGTGCGCAGTGCGCCTAGTTTACGAGCCGAACAAATCAAAATATTTGGACGCCACTGCAGAAGAAGTTCGCCTTGTTCCACGCACCACACACCGCATCACTTGGCAGCTGTCTGCAAAAAAACTTAAAAGACTCGACCAGAACATATGGTCACAGGTTAAGGCAATAAACAGCCGGTAGTGCACAGACACTCTCAGGGATGCAACGATCTGCAGCAGCAGCAACAGCAGCTCCCCTGTCCCACGCTCAGCCCGGTGTTTGTGCTGCATATTTAAGTATTAATTAAATTAAATAACTAACGACAAAACCATGTAAACAATGAGTCCCTCGGAGGGACAGGCAGGCAGGCGGGGGCAGGACGCGAGCGTCACCTTCTACGTTGGTGACACGTGTCGCCCACTGCGGCCTAAATTCAGCAGCTCTCTCTGTCGGCAGCCGCGTGTTGATGAGCAAAGCAAACCGTTAATTGTCCCATTCACAATCCCCCTACCCTCTTACGGCCCTCCGTCAAACGCCCCACCCTACTTTGAGTATAGATTTCAAGCGACGTGTGTCGGCCGTGTGACCAGTGAAAGAACTGGAAATTGCCGCTCTTCACAGAGTACTCTGCAGAGAAAGAGAGAGAGTGAGAGAGAAAGAGAGAGAGGGAGAGAGAGAGGACAGCAACCACCTGCAGCTGCAAGAAGCATCTATGATGATGTGTTTTCCCGCTGCCGCAAAGTCAGAGCGCGTCAAGAAATTTGAATAAGCTACCCAAAATAGCAAACGGCATTTTCACCCTTTTTTGGTTGCTCATAATGAGGATTGCGAGTCGGAAAAGTGCGGAAAGTAACCACTTTTCGGGACCGATAGCCTTGGCCAACTGTCGCTATGACGGATGCATTGACACAGCAAATTAATATTAATTTTTGTCACACGCGCCAGTGACACTTTGCCAGTTGTCCAGTCGCTCCTCTCCTCCCCCCACGACTCAAGAAAAAATAACACGAAATTATTCTCAAAACATTTATTTTTGTCTGCGCTTGCCAACGATAATGGTGATGATGATGACGATGATGATGATGATGTTGTCTGAATGTCTAAGCCTCATTGGCACCCTCTGCTCTGGGCACGCATCCTGTGACAGGATATCAAGTGAAATGATGAGCGCGTCCGACCTACAGTGGGACCAACCGACCGAGAGACCGGAAGGACAGGCAGACAGACCTATCCGAGCTTGAGTAATTAGTTTGGATTTTGTGGCATTATAAAATCTACGTTTGGCTGCGACTGCCGCACAAATATTTATTCAAGTGTTAAAGTGTCTGCAACGCAAAAAGCATCGTTTTCCTTAACCATTTCCCGACCCCTAACCCCTCTTACCCTACTCCACGGTTTTTTTTATACCCGCTACTCATAGAGTAGAAGGGTATTATAACTTTGTTCAAACCGAAAATGTATGTAACAGGCAGAAGGAGACACCTCCGACCCCATTAAGTATATATATTCTGGCTCAGGATCAACAGCCGAGTCGATATAGCCATGTCCGTCTGTCTGTCCGTGTGAAAATCTAGATCTCAGCTATTATAAGAGCTAGGACTACCAAATCTGGTGACAATATGTGTTATTATTGCACGCTGATCAAGTCTATTTTGGATTTTGGCCACGCCCCCTTCCGCCCCCGTAAATCGAAAAAACATTGATTATAAGCGCAATTTTGATGCCATATTGTTCATTCGGATAATAAACACAGAAGCTATTCAGCTTAACGTTTTCCATAGCTGTAAGCAGCGCTGCCGGCAGCATTGTGCCGAATCGTGTGTGCGTGTACGGTGGTGAAATGGGTTAAGTTGTGGACTGCAAAACGAACAGTACTATTATGCATTTACGGGTTCTAGTCCCGCCCGCATCAAAAATTAAATGTGTGCAAAAATGTTTTTTTTTTTATTTTATATTTTGACTTTGCATAAATATTATAAGTCCATAGCCTTTTACGGTCAAAATATGATTCTAGCCGTTTTTTTGTTCCGCAAATAAATGATGTACAAGCAGCTGGGTAGCGGGTATATTACAGTCGAGCACTCTCGACTGTAGCTTTCTTACTTGTTTTTTTTTCTTTTTGAATTTCAAATTTTTTGATTGTGCTCGACAAACGCCGTCAATCTTCCTCCGCCATGAAAAATTAGACACCTTATGCGTCGAGTACGGAAATACTATAAGAGGCTGAAAGAGAGAGAGAGAGAGAGAGAGAGAGAGAGAGAGAGAAGAGCCCGAGAACTTTGCAGCGAAAACTTTTCCCAAACATTTTCATACACAATCAATCCTTGTAATTGGCCGTTACGCGCTTTTCCCGAGCGTTTTTCTAGTTTTCCCCATGAAAAACGTAGCGCTAAATGAAACTGAGGAGAGCCAAGCCACGCCACGGTAAAAAAAAAGCGAAACGAAAGAAATTCAGCTATTTTTTGCAGCCGCGCGCAGAAATCAAAAGGCAGCGGGAAAAGCAAAACTCACTCGCAGCACCCCATAAGGAAAGGCAAGAGAAAAGTTTAATTTTACTAATCACAGCAGAGTAATTACGTGGAAAATGAATTTTTTCGTTTCGTTTTAGCAGCGCACCCGAAGTCTCTTTGGCGTCGTTGACTTCGTTTTTGCCTTTGCTTCGCAGACGGAAAGGTGGCCCGTCCCCAACTTCTCCCCTGGCAAACAAATATCTTGCAATTTGTACGTTTTAATTTTTGTGTATTTTGGAAATATTTTTCAATTTTACTTTGCGTATTAATCAAGCGCGAGCGGAGCTGAGCAAAAGTCAAGGAGCCTAGCATGGAGCAGGACAGGGGCAGCGGCTAGCTGAGGTCAACTGGATTCAGCTGTGACGCGGCTCAATGGGAGCACGGCCCACTTGTTCCGATGCGCCCATCTGCGGCTACTCCACTGACTGACAAGCCTGCTCCATCGCGCAGTTTCCCACATTTGTGTCACAGGCAGACGAAGGCGGAGTGGCCGAAGGGGAGTAGGCGCAAGCGGAGCAGTCGGGGCAGGCACATAAATTGTTGGAAAACTAAACACGCAATTCAAGAGTCTAATAAAGTTACGCAAACAAATGATGCGGTGTCCCCAAACGGCGAAGTGGAGCAGCCGCCAAACAGGACGCGGGGGCGACGGGTTGGAGATGACGTTGCCTAATGTATACAGCAGATCTAGATACAGATACAGCAGACGGCGGACAGATGCAAAGATGCAGCAACAGACAGACACAGGCACAATGTCGCCTCGAGCGAGGGGCAACATTTTCCTCCAATAAGTAGATTTTTCTTTTTGTTTTCGTTTTTAATTGCAACGAGAGGCAAAGTGCTAAAGAGTTTATGTGCAACATTTACGGGGAATGGGTAGGGAGGCCACCAGAACGAGAACACTGTGAGAGCTGCCCATTCATTTCCCAGGCGGCACTCACTCACATACGCACACACGAACACACACACACACCCGCAATACACACAATTATAAACGCAATAAAATACTTTTCAAGCGAAACTCATAAATTTCCAAAAGCGTACGGCGACGTCAGCCCGCGATGGCGACAAAGAAGCTGACGACGCAACTCCTCCGCCGACCCCAACTCCGAAGTCGAACCGGCTCCGATTCGAATTTTGATTCACTGGATGCCGTGTGAATGAGTTGAGCTGCTGCCACCCTTCTGCCTCCCCTCTCCGACTAGATCACTTTTCACTCTCCCCTCTGAGCTGTCGTGGGGGCATCGCAGCTGCCCCGCCAATCGGGGCCGAGCTGGTGCTGGTGCTGCTTAGGAGCCAACGGACTTCGCTCGTTCTAAGAGTTAATCGCACCAGATGTTAATGGTTTTTATAATCGTGTTTACTATACCCCGCGGCAGGAGAGAGCCTCCTCGCACATTCGTCTATCTGTACATGTATCTCTATCTGCCACTGTGTATCTCTATCCCCCCTGTCCGCGCCTGTAAAGGATGACATCATCATCATCGGCAGAGCGACAGGCAGGCGTTATGCTTGCGGGGCGCGTACTCCTGGACCTGCCAGTTCCCTTATGTCCTAAGAGTCGCTTATTATGTTAAGTTAAATGATTTTTAATTCCCTGAATGTCTTCCGCTTGTCCCTCTTTCTGTCTGTCTGCCTGTTTGCCTCTCTGCCAGCGTATTTGTTTACTTCTTGCGCTGCTGAATGATTTGTGACTGTCCCCCTTCAAGGTGAATGCGACAGTGCTCAATGTGCTCGAATTCTTATTATTAATCCGAGATAACTAATTTAGGCACATTTCGCATTGTAAAAGTTGCTTTAACTTTCAACGTTGCTTGAATATGTGTGTGGAACAGGTATAAGGAGGCGTGGCGAACCGTACAAAGATTGTCCGCCTATCTGGATCTTTCTCTAGCTTACAAAAGCTAGAAACATTAAAACTCACATGAAAGCTTACATTTTCTTACATTTTCATAATTTAATTGTAAAAATGCAATTTGTTATTAAAATTGTATACCCTCGAAATCGACTTTAATTTAATGAAAGGACAATATGGTTTCTGAATTTTTTCGATAACTGCAATTTTGTGAACAGATCTTTGCTTATGCAGAGGTAATTTCAGAGTTAATAAAACTAAAGTCTGTACAAAATTGCGACAAATCAAGTAAGAAAGCTACAGTTGAGTGTGCTCCACCGTTATATACCACCAAATATATTTACGAAACAATAAAGAACGGTTCCAATTATACTTTGACTTTAAAAGGCCATGAACTTACAATTTTGACGAAAAGTCAAAATCTAAAATACAATAATAAAACAAGTTTTTGCATACACAAATGTTGTTGAAGCGTTCGTTTTGCAGTCCACTACTTAAACCATTTGACCACCGTACACACTGCCGGCAGCGCTGCTTACAGCTATGAAAAACGTTTGCTTGAATAACTTCTGTGTTAATTATCCGATCGTTATCAAATTTAATTGAAGCCAAATTGTGATTATAATTATATAAGCCGATAAAGAACAATATAGCACAAAAATTGCGCTTGTATTCAAATTTCTTAGATTTACGGCATGGTCAATATCCAAAACAAGCCTGATCAGCGTGAAATAATAACACATACTGTCACCGAATTTGATAGTCCTAGCTTTAATAATAGCTCAGATTTAGGTGTTCATACAGACAGACAGATAGACAGACATGGCTATTTCGATTTGGCTGTTGCTCCTGAGCCAGAATTTATAAACTTAATGGGTTCGGATATGTTTCCTTCTGCCTATTACATACATTTTCGGTTTGAACATAGTTATAATACCCTTCTACTCTATGAGTAGAGTGTATAAAAATGTAAATCATAGTTGAATAAAAGCAGTACGGATCTAAATCATAAATGATACTTAAGTTAATAGTCTAACAACGAGTTCTACAGTTTACCCACTCAAGTTTATCTAAAATGTGTAGATTGCTATAATGATAGATATAAAAATATTTAGATTAACTATTGCTTAAGTTCTCATTCAAATCTGTCGTTGCAATAATAATATATTCGAATGGCAGATATCTCATTAACGTTCACTGTGTGGGATAAGTAGCTCAATCAATTACCGAAAGCAATTGCATTGGATTGCACACACCGTGCCTAAAAATAAAGACAAGAGCAGCAAGAAGCAGAACCACAGACAGCTAGGGAACGCAACCGGACGAAAGAGCGAAAGGCAGTGCCAGTGTAAAGGCAGAGAAGGGAAGAAGAGAAGGCAACGGACGAGACGAGCGGAGAGGAGAGAAGAGAGAAGAGGAGCGCCGTCAGTTGGTGATCTGCGCGGGTAGAGCACATGTCGCAGACGGAAAATAAATTGCCAAACAAATATCAACATGACAAATTGATAAATGCATGTTATTATTTCTCCAATGCCTGCGTCTGTGCACATGTGGGACAGTACTGTACGGCTTTTCTACTAGACTAGATAGTTTTTTCGACAGCACTTTCACACATTAACCAAATGAAAATTCGGTGTTGACGCATTTGTTTTACTCATTTGCTCGCCGGCTGCTGTTGCTGCGACAAATGAGCGGCAGGGTGCGGCACAGCTGAAGCTGTGGCTGTATCTAAGGCAATCGCAGCCAGTGGGTGGATGGAAATGAAAGTGGAAAATGGAAACATTGAGCAGCACGTTGCGGCATTTGTCAACCGCAATAGTTCCACATGGCCTAGTCGCTGCCTGCGTTACAATCCCCGCCAGAGTCGCCTTCGCTCGGTGGCTACTGTTGGAATTTTAATGATGCGCGAAATGTTAATTTTTCATCTCGATCGCACCCCAACTCTGGTCTCCGTTGTAGCTATAGCTGTATGAGGGCACGGTGGTCGGGCGGCCAATTAATGAGCCAACAAGAGTCGCCACCGCGGCGGTGACTTAGTCAGATTCACTCTCTTTTGTTGGCTTTTAATTAACGCTGATCACCTCAATTGAGGCACTTCGCATGTGAGTCCCTCCTTCCCAGTTTGTCTGTGTGTGTCACCAATTAAGGAGCTCAAGCTGGAACTAAAGCTCCAACCCTCCAGTTGGCATCAGATGTGGGCTGCTGGTGCATTATGCGGCGACTTGGCCATCTACTCGTAATTCCCATTAATTGAGCTGAATGGGTAGAGTGTTTGTTCTGCTGCTCGCCCTGGTGTAAGGTTACAGCGTTGTCACGAGGTAACATCGAGGGAGTCTATGGTCCGAGTCGCGTGCTTAATAATAATAATTTCTTTCCTACGGAATATGTTTAAGTCATGGTCTAATTAAACTCAATTGACTTAATTGAAAGCACAAAACAAGAACCCAAAAAGTCTTCGATATGAAGGTAGCAATGTTTACGAGCGCGTCGACACAATCAAGTGGGTACTCGAATGGGTTCTCCTCAAAAGGGGTTAAGGGGATGGGTCTGCCGATGCCTTGCCAAAACATTCGATGTGAAGCAATAAATCAGCATCAGGATGAACTACAAGTTTGTCTCTTTAAATTGGCATAAATCTACTGCTGGAACTGGAAAACTATATGTATATTCCTTCTACAAGCAGTATATACTTCTAAATATTCTATGCTACTGCCACATGACATTGTTAATTTTTCAAAATCTCGCAACAGTTCTTTCGCTTGGCCGGCTTTGGCTTTGGCTTTGGCCATTTCCATTGGTAATTGACCCCACCCCTACCCGATGGGTTGGCCATATTTTATTGGCCTGCCACTCGAGTCACTGATATATGGGCTCAGAAATGATAAATCTCCAGACATAAGTTTAATTTGGCCATAGTTTTTGTTTATAACCCTCCGATTGCAGTCGCCGCCGCCAAGTGTCGCGCTTATCGCTAGCCAAATCGTTGCAACGGCACAAATCATCGGCCGAATTGTCTCCCAGATTCTATGTCCATTTCATGTCTTGGCTCGCAACATCTCAAAGCGTGGGGTGCAAATTTGTGCATCATAAATTATGTAAATTGGCCCAAAATGCGTTTTGACTAGCGACGCAATTATTAAGACAAAGTAGTTGCAGAATACAATCGCATAAGATTTACAATTCGTACTTCGTAATATAAAATAGACTTTCTCAAACAAGAAGTCCAGAAAGCTGATGCTGTCTTCTTAGGCCAGGCAATTTTTTAAAACGATTCGAATATGGAAATTGTACCTCAATTTGGAAATGGTTTAACGCACTTACCGCCGAGTAACTCAACGGCGAAATGTGCACATTACGTTAAATGGGTTTATATACAACCCGCACTGTATGCGAAAAATGAACAGCGACAACATTAACAACAAATACAACATATACAACAATAGTAACAACAACTGCCACACGGCTAGGCGAAAGGCAAACAAAACAAATTTCAATTTAGCTTAAAGATTTTGCACATAAAATTTGTAACACTCAATTAACTTAAACGACAACGAAAATGTTGCCATCTAGCGAGGACAGCAACAGCAACAAAAACACGACGAGCTACAACGACAACTGTCGTGCGTTATATACGAAACGCTTTAGCAACCCTCGCTGCCAGATTGCCTGGTGAGTCCTGAGCAAATCGCATAAATGCGGCGACGTATGAATTTCATTTAATATGATTAGTGTGGCCCGTGGCCCTTTCCCACCCCTTGCTGCCTGGCCATGCCGTGCCGGGCTCATACGTGTGCACTCTAGAGCAGTGCTGGGGGCAGGGTTCATATATTGGGTCATAAAAATATTTACGCTTCATATTTGCGGGCACTGCAGCATAAATCATGCCCAAAGCGATAAACGTGAAAGTGCAGCGAGAGAAAGAGACAGAGAGATAGAAAAAGAGATTAAGAGCAGATGAGCGAAATAAGAAAGAGGTGATCGAGGTAGTCCTTAACAAAAGTTACTAAGGTGGTGAAACAGGGTTGCAAGGGAAGCAAAGAAAAAAAAATTTGTGAAAAAGAAAAGCAACATCGAAACAGGCGCAAGCACAAAAGCGAAATCAATTTAATTTCGCTAATGTACTATAATTCTTTACTTGCTTGTCACTACTCTCTCTCCTTCTCTCTCGGGCTGCTACGGCTAGTTGTTACGGCGAACCCAAACTGAGCCATGAAAACGATTAGCAACAAATGCTCCATTTGAAGCTGCTTAGTTTGGGAGTGCCAACAGCAGCCGCAACCCCCATTGGCCTCCCCGTGAAAGAGCTTTGTATGGAGACGTAAAACAAAATCTTCATTAATTCTGATCGATGACCATAAATCCTTTTCGTTGTTTCAGTTCTTTGGCCTGCATTGTTGCAACAATTAAATGATTGAACACTTACGGAACGGAGCGGAGCGGACCAGAGTACGGAGCAGAAAAGCTCGCCGGCAACCTAAGACAGGATGAGCATGGCAGGCGAACTGGGGCAGAGTGCAGAGAGCGAACTTTACGCAGTGAGCTCATACAAATTCGACAGCTGAAAGCGTTTCCGGTTCCGTTTTCTTGTCTTTGTTTGCCCACTCACTCCCGCTTTGCTACGCTCTTTACTTTAGCCATTCCCTGCTATGTCTCACTTTGCCACAATTCGCCCCACCATTCATTGTCCATCGATGCAGCCGAGCGCGTTTATTTGTTGCTCGTAATTTATATACTGTCCGCATCGGTTCGTTTCGAAGATTCGGCTACAGAATTTCGTAGTGCTGGATCCAAAGATGGCCCTGCCTCATGCAACTGCCACAACACTGAAACAGACACACAAACATACATACATAAACACACACTTGCAACTTGTTAGTTAAATATCGCCACTAGCTGGCAACTCTTCTTGCAGCTGCCCGTTGTTGCTGTTGTTGTTGCTGCGCTGTTGTTCCTGTTGCTGTTGCCAGTGAGTGATAAATTAATCGCTACATCAGTTTTTAATTCCGTGTTGCTGACGATTTATCTTTGGGCATGCGTTAGCGTGTGCCGAACCTAATCTCACACTCCATCCCCCGTGCTTCATGCCCCATGCACACCAACACCCACATCGCAACTACAAGCCGAATCGCTGCACAGTGTTATATATCGCTAAAAAAGGTGAACATAAAAAACAGACAATTTGTACAGCTTTTTAAAACAATTATTAAATATACCAAAGAAACAAAACGAATTGTATTTTATTGTAATTTTGGTAGTTTTTAAGATATCGCCATAAAAATTTTCCTATCTTTGTCTAAGTATAAAATAAAATAAAAATAAATAAAATTTTTTAAAAATTAAACCGGTCGAAATTTGTTATTTTTTAGATATCGCTATTTTTATATTTATATTATATTATATTATACATGTAAGAAGTTTATTAACGTAAATTAAATTATAAATCTCGTTCAACTGCCGACACTGATTCATTCGCTTTTCCCGATCGACGCCGTTTTTATACCCGCTACTCATAGAGTAGAAGGGTATTATAACTTTGTTCAAACCGAAAATGTATGTAACAGACAGAAGGAGACACCTCCGACCCCATAAAGTGTATATATTCTGGTTCAGGATCAACAGCCGAGTCGATATAGCCATGTCCGTCTGTCCGTCTGTCTGTACGTGTAAAAATCTAGATCTTAGCTATTATAAAAGCTAGGACTGCCACATTTAGTGACAATATGTGTTATTATTGCACTCTGATCAAGTTTATTTTGGATTTTGGTCACGCCCCCTTCCGCCCCCGTAAATCGAAAAAAATTGATTATAAGCGTAGTTTTGATGCCATATTGTTCATTTTCGGTTTATATAATAACCAAATGGTCTCTGAGAATTTGGTAACAATCGGATAGTAAACATAGAAGTTATTCAGCCTAACGTTTTCCATAGCTGTAAGCAGCGCTGCCGGCAGCGCTGCTTGCAGCATTGTGCCGAATAGTGTGTGGGTGTACGGTGGTGAAATGGGTTACGCATTCGAGTCCCACCCGCATTAAAAATTAAATGTGTGCAAACAATTTTTTTTTTATTTTAGATTTTACTATGCCTAAACATTGTAAGTCCATGGCCTTTTACGGTCAAAACATGATTGTGGCCGTTCTTTATTGTTCCGCAAATAATTTTGATGTACGAGCAGCTGGGTAGTGGGTATATTACAGTCGAGCCTACTCGAATGTAGCTTTCTTACTTGTTTTTAACAACTTTACTTCACGACTGTGCACGATCAGCTGTCTTATTTCTTTCCAGCGTTGCCATCCTTCTTGTTTAGTTTTTAAACACTTTAACTTATAGTGGGAATGGCAAAATATCAGTATGATGACACCTTACGTACATGTTTCTTATTGCTGCAAATAAGTCGGAACGAGCCAGACCGGACCGATATATCGTATAACTGCTAAAGAACCTCTCAGCCGATTTTTGTCATTCTTCAAGATATTGCCATGAAACCCCCGATATATATCCTTTAAAGGCTATGAAAATTTGATCGAAATTGGACAGCTATATCGTATAGCTGTCATAGAACATGTACGACTTTCACCATTTATCAAGATATCGCTATTAAACTTTCCCAGACTTTTTGACACTTTCCGACCACTGTTTAACGCTAGCAGCACATAAAGCTCCAACTAGTACGACCACGACTCGAAATCCACGTCTGTGTCCGACTTCACCTCCACCTCCTTGGCCCTTGGCCCCCTTTTGCTCCAGTGGCGCGCACTGTTTAAAATGATGTATGGCAAAAATTTTGACAAATGTACAAAAATGAGTCATGAGTTCGTCGTGCAAACAAAACGCTCTTTTTGTTGTTGTTTCTGGAGTTGTTGTCGCTTATTCTGCTTGGTCTCACTACTGTTTGCTGTTGACTTTTTCATGTACCCGCCGTCGTCGTCATCTCTGCAGTTATTGTTGTTTTTATTTTCCATAGCACAAACAAGCTCCCAATCTGGAGATGAAACCATTTGCTTTGCTGCGTACACATGTTTTTTGTGTGTTTATGCAGTGAGAAGTCGCTAAAAGAAGGAGAAAGAACTTGAAGATCTTTTTAAATAGTGTATTACGATGCCAACATCAATCATCCGTCATTTACCTTGCGCGCCCTTAAAGTGAGTGAAAAAGAAAATTAAACAAACTCACAAATGTTATTCAAAACCTAAACCTCTCTTTAAATTGATTTTGATATGAGTTTTGAGTAGAGTCGAAGGTGAACATTTTATTTGAATATCTACAAGCAATGTATCATTCTATAGTGTACAAAGTCAAAGCAAAAATCTAGTGAGTTTTTGAGCAATGTCAAATAGCAGTCAGTCCTATGTCTGTTATAGACATTATCCACAGCGTCTGGAAATACGAGTTCCGGACTAAAAAAAACATTTATTGCTAAAAAACTCGAAAGCTCGCCTAATATGGCTGATCGCCCAAACAACGACAATAAAGGAAACTACAATAACAACAATAATAACAGCAACAACAACAATAGCAACAATAACAACAGTCATGAACACGAGTACCGCCACTTTCACAGTCGCTATAGAAACTTTCGCGTCCGCAATCGGGAGGTTCCCACAGATCCGCCCTACATCGCATTTGTAGGCAATCTGCCCAAGGGGCTCGTTCAGGGCGATGTTATGAAGATCTTCAATGATTTCGACGTGAAGAACGTGCGCCTGATCAAGGATCGTGAGACGGACGAATTCAAGGGCTATGGCTATGTGGAATTCGAGACACTGGATCAACTGAAGCGCGCGCTCTCGCGCAACGGACGCATCAAGCTGGACAATCTGTCGGCCCCGCTACGCATCGACATTGCAGACTATCGCCGCCAAGGCGGATCGGCAGGAGGAAACAGCTCTGGAGCAGTATCGAGCAGTGGCAGCGGTAATGGCAACGACAATCGGCGCAACTTTAGCCGAGACTCCAACTCAAATCATAGTCAGGGCTACCGCGGTCAGTATTCGCGCAATAATGGCAGTCCGGGTGGCTACTCTAGCAATAGCTCTAACTACCACATGGGTCGGCATCAGAGCAACCCCTCGTGGAGCGGAGGTAGAGGTGGCTATAATCGTGGAGGCCGTGATGGCGGTGTGGGCGGCAGGCGAGGCGATAGTCGCGGTCGCCAACATCACGATAGTCATCAATGCAACGACGGCAGCAACAGCAGCGAGTTCGGCTCTGTAGGCGGAAGTCAGGACACGTCCAGTCTGGGCAGTCCGCGGACAGGAGTCGAGCGCCATATCTCGTCGACAAGCTTCCAGAGTAACCGCAGCTATCCGCGCTACAACAACAACAACAACAACAACTACAACCATAGGTAAGCGGTTAGATGGCTTAAATAGCTGCACCTACTACCCACTAATTCACTCCGAACCCATCCTCCCTCTCTTCATCCACCATACTCTGCAGATTCTACAATCGCAGTGACACCAACAGCTTTGGCCGCGGCGGAGCACAACGCCCGCGAAGCATCAGTAACGACAGTACTCGCTACGCCAACTTCGGCCACAATCGGACACGAGATCGCCGCGGCCACTACAATCCCAATGGAAAGATCCCTCAGCCAACGTCCGGGGGCACTTCGGCCTCGACCACATCCTACTTCGATGATAATGATCGTCCCAAGATCGTGCTCAATCCGCGCACGGTCACCGAACCAATCAATGCGTTGGCCAAAACCAAACAGGCCGCCAGAATCTTTGGCAACGCCAAGCCTCGAGAGGATCACTTGACTACGCAGACACTGCCGCCGCAAGCAGACGACGAGCCCTCAAAGGAGGTCGACTGCGATTCGGGCGGCAGCCAGCGTTCGGAGACGCCTGAGCCCCCCATAGAGGTACACGACGAGTAATTTTAACTGACAAAGCTAAAATAATAATTACTCTTTGAACTGTTTCTTGGAGCATCAACAACAACGAAAACAACAATAACAAAACGAGCTGCTACGAAAACCTACTCGTTCTGTAACTATCAAGACAAAGCTAAACTAACTATCCGGCCAATCGCTCTCCCATTGACCAATTGACTTACCAACCTTCACATTCTGCTATGCTCTTTTTAAACTCGCTGACAAATTATACATTTTTCCAATGAGCATGTCAAAATGGGCGGTTTGTTCAAGAACCATACTTGATTATTAGCAACACTCATTGAACAATCTTTAGGGAACTATCCCATTCGCACCTAGTCACTCTCATGTGTCTCAAAATCCAACGTAGCTAAGTAAATAGTCCTATTAATAGTCTAAATTTGCAAATTCCTTATATGTAAAGTTGATACGATCCAATATAGTATAAATTCTACCAGAACTCTCGTGTTTATTGTGCGATTCATAAGAAACTGATTTGTTTACACTTTAATATAATTTTTGGCCGTTTCCTAATTGTACAAATTTATATCGGTGATTAACAATTGAGATAATTTTGGAATATACCGATATAACAAGAGGAACAATAATATAAGATCGCATTTTTATATCCGATACTCGCAGAATATAAGGGTGTTATTACCTCTTTCAGGCATTTCCGACCACGAACTCTTCTGCGCCCATATGCCGAAAAAATTGAGTTGCAAGTGCAACTATGTTGCTAGAAAACTTTTTGGTTTCTATACTAATTATCACCAGCCAAATGATTTATTCTTAATTGTTTAAGAAACAATGTAACTAACGAATTGCTCGGTTGCGGGTATATAAAAGTCGAGCACTCTCGAATGTAGCTTTCCTACTCGTTATTATGAATACATTATTTTTCGACTGATAGATCCTTTGAAATCTTAAAATAATTTATAAATAACAATAAATATAGTTTTATAAAAAAATTATTTATTTTTGGATAAAATTGCAAATATTCTAATGTTTGTCGATTCTTTCTACTGCAAACAGGTTCATAATTCAGTCGCTAATTAATTTGATCTAGCTTGTTTTGACTTATTAGCAAATCAAGAATGTATTTACTGTATTAGGTGTGAGATTTCTTTTGTTGTGTATTGCATACTAATTGTCAAATTAAAAAAAAATGTATACGAATGTCCAGGGTCCGATGAATAATGAATATAATGCATACACGGCGAAAGACGAGCAATGAATGATTAAATAAATAAATATATAAATAAATAAACTAATGCTGTGACCCCTTATAAATAATTTTAACGTTTTATACCCTTGCATATGCTATATAAATTTTGGCCAGAGTTTGCTATGCAAATAAACGCTATTAAGTGTATATATCTAGTCGAACTAGCTATTTCCGTATGTCCGCCTGTCCATCCGTCCGTCTGTCTGTCTGTCCGTTTGTCTGTTTCAACGTAAACTAGTCTCTGTCTATTTTAGAGCTATCTTGATGAAACTTGGTATACAGGTTTCTTATTGCTGCACGTTGTAAATAAGTCGAAACGAGTCGGACAAATATTTCGTTAAGCTTCCAAAGAATCTATCAGCCGATTTAATATTTGGAGTGCAAGCGTGCGCAGTAACAAAAGAAGACGCACAATCGCGGCCACATGGGTAGGGCCGGCCAAAGGACTCGACTTATCTAAGTGGGCGACCTGGTGACAAGGACGTCGCGGATTCGCAGAGTCTCTTGGCGCGGTATTAACTAGTCAACTCGAACTAATTGAATTGATAGAGATTAAAGAATTTCACGCCGAAATGAAGATGTCCGCGACCAAGCGCGACTCGTTAAAAGGCAGTCAAGGAGGGGATACTTGAAGCATAGCTCGTTGGTATTTATGGGCCAAAGATTTACGAGCTAAAACAAGGAGGCACTTGTATACGAATTGAGCCTCTGGTCCTGGTCACAGGCAAATTGGCTTAATTTCTTTTTAATTTGCTTCCGCTTCTGCCTCTCGGCTGGGCGGCTCTTGGGTCTTCGCCCATGCTTGTTCACAGCACTCGGAAAAAATTCAATTTTAAAAAGTGGCCGCCTGCTCGAATATGAGGTGAAGTAAGCCTATGTAGCTACGGATAGCCCCCGTGACCCAAAGTCAATTTACGCACGAACATTTTAAATTTTTTTCAACGCAGAAACCGCAGCCGCTCTACGAAGGACTCCCTGTCCAGCCCTACCCCGTCCTCACGCGACGTTGCACTTTATAGAAATCCCGCGTAAAATTCACGGCATCAAAGGACTTTTCTTTATTCATTTTCTTTTCCTTTTTTTATTTCTTTAGAAGTTTACCCACTGGCCCCGTCATTTTATTTGCCTTTGTCCTTAGCACCTTTCCGCGCTCGCTCGTTTTTTTCCCCCATTTTCTCTATTTTTCGTTAATGTGTCACACGCACTTTATAAGCAATTGTTGTTGGCGGCGCTGGCGATGTCGCTGGCGATGGCGTCGGCGTCTGGAAAAGTTGACAGCGTCGACGCCCATGGCGCAATTATTATGATTATTAGGTACAGCTGCACTTGGCCAGCAACAGGACCCTCCAGGGCGATGGCCACTTATAAACAAAAATTGTAATTTACCTCAGCTCGCAACGCTCCACAGAAGGAGAAAGCTGATGAAAGTGGCTCAGCGGCAGCAGCAACAGCAAGTTTAAGTGTCGTCCTGGCCGCCCTGGCCGCCGTAGCTGTTGTGTATTAAGACGCGGCGTCTGGCTGGACTTGTATCCTGCACTTCAGACGCTGTGAGACGCCTTGGGGGTCACGCGTTCATAATCGCGCCGAATGACTTCATAATAAAAATATTAAAGGTGTTTTTTGTTGTCCTGCTGCTGCTTTCCTGCTGGCCAGGATACATTACAAGGCGGGAGTCTGACGCGGCACAAAAGGCGCAAAGTTTATGTTTATGTCAAGCGCAAGTCACGAGCTATGACAAGGAGGCGGAGCCGTGTCCGGGACCGGGAAGGGGCGTAATTTAATAATGAAGCGTTCCGGTTGTTTTATTAAATATTTTTCATTAAATCCAATTGCTCCAGAGAGAAACTATGTGTACAGTGGGAGAGCGAGAAAGCGAGTGAAAGCGAAATACACACATTTACAGTGGGGTTAAAAGCAACTATCGACAATCGATTTTGTGTTTGCGCTTTCAACGCAGCCCAAAGAAATAATTAAGGCATCCCCCTTAACCTTTCTCACTCCCACACACACACATATTTAAAATGTAGTTGTAGTTGCGGCTAATTGTCATGCTATCGACGACGTCTTATCAGCAATTGCAACAACAAGGACAAAGGCAACGAGCAATTCGCCAGAAAATTTATGCAATATAAACAAGCAAAGAAAGTACACAGGAGAAGCAGATAGATGAATGGAGAGACAGAGGTGGATGGAGAGGGAGAGACAGAGGTAGATAGACAGGGAGAGAAAGAAAGACAGTGGTCTACACATGATGCTGCGAAAAGACCTTAAGCAGACGTATATTAAGTCAAAAATGCTGCGCCTTCAGTCGTCGTCGCTTCGGCTATTAAAATGCTGCCATTTGCAAGTTTATCTGGCGAGGCACAACTAGCCAAGCGGCGGGGCGAGGCAAGACGAGCCAAGATAATGTATCGACAGCAGGACAAGGAGGTGAGTCCAAATCTAGACGTGGCCATTAACGAACGCAGACGGCATAAAGGGGGAGACTGACTTGATCAGAGCTTACTATGGAGTTCATTAAAAAGGACTAAATGGCAATTAAACATTTGAGTTTGGCCTAGCAAGCTGGACGACAACTGACCGTCGCGTCGGGGCGCACGTGGGGAGGAGGCAGCCAAGGACCAGTTTGGCAATTAAGGCTTCCCTGTGCACTTGGCCAAGGACACTTGGCAATTAAGCCGACAACCGTTAGGCAAAAGTTCTTGCTGCCCAATCCCCGAGCGGACAATTCCAGAGTGTTCTCTGTGCGCCGACAGCGACGACCTTATCCTTTTCACCTATCTAGCTGCAGTGCGGGTTGTTGTTTTTGTCGTTTTCGTTGTTGTTGAGCAAAACTTAAATGAGTTGGCTGCCTGGTGGCCACAGCGCGCATTCAAATGAGCTGGGCACAAGTTTTGATTGGGTCGCAAGCTAAGAGATTTATCTGCTCGTCGCGCGCTCTTAAAGCGAACATAAATTTCCAAGCTGGCACTAAGGTACCTAAGGTCAAAGGGCAATGCAAGCGCTGCTCATAAAAATGCCGAGCATACCAAGGCTTGTGTGTGTGTTATACATATGTGTGTGATTTCACTCTAGGTCCTCGTTCTAGTCACACTCGTATTCGCTTTCATACTCATTCTAACTCTCGCGAGTCACCCACACCATGCCGAGCGGAGCGTCGATATGCTCATTGAAAATAATTTATTGCGCTGAGCTGACACTCACTGCCAGTTAGAATCGGCATGCCCCGCTGGCACTTGAAGCGTTTGCCACACACGCATTTAAAAATAAATACTTATCGCCGGAGATGGACGGAGGGAGGGACACAAGGGGCGACAAGACACTGCAGCAAGATAAATTGCACAAAATAGAAAAATTCTCTAATTAAAATTATGCACAAACATTTTTGGAATTCCGTTTGGCATGCGACAAGTAAAATGGAAATCTTAAGATTGGATTGGATCGATTCTTCAATCCGATTCTATCCTAACCGTGCCAATTAAAATTGATTGGAAATTCCTTGCATGCCACGCACGTGGGCGTCGTCGTCAGCGGCAGCTTCCCCAAGACGGAGCACCAGCTGCAAGGATGCCAGCATTAGCATACCCTTTGGTACATGTGCGTGTGTGTGTGCGTGATGGGAGAGCAGTTGTGTTGCTGTGCGTGTGTGTGTGTTCGAGTCTACCGGCTTTTGAAGTCTTTTTTTGCGTGAGGCCTGACCATTTCGGTTGACTGCATTCGAAACTCATTTGCCATGCGGCAATTAACACTTTTGTTAAGTAAGCCATAAAGACCGAAATTGCTAGTAGAATTGCTCGCAGGAGTCGCTCACTGCGATCGCTCGAAAAGTTCAAATCGCGGCAGATGTCTAAAGACGCGCATTTAACCCTCATTTCTGTTAATGTAGCAAATAAAATGGTCACCTTAATGGATTTCTGTTACGCGGTCTAACTTCAAATTGGACAGAAGGTGACGCTGTAAGCAGTCCCATCATCCCCCGGTCCGTTCACAACCCACTTGCTACTTGCCACACGTTGCACGCTGCAAGCTGTGCAGTTAATTGTCCTTGAATCGTTGCCGCTGCCACTTAATCCAATCGCGCACATGTTGAGCTCTAACAATAGTTCAAACGCTCAGTCTGCCGGCTCAACCTTCCTCCCCCTCGCTGTCGAGAGGAGGGTGCTGCATGCCGCTTACCTTAAGCGGCTTTCACCTTGACGTCGTCGTCGCCATCGTCGTCGTCGTCCATGCTGCAACCACCGATGCCAGCTTTTCGCACCCGCCTGCCCTGCGAGGAGGGTTGGCCAACTGTTGTGAAATTTGTACGTGTGTTCTGTTGTCTTTGCCGACTTATCACACACACGCACGAGCTGGCGGACGGACGGATGAACTGCGGCGGTAACAGGGATGTCCACCTTGTGGGGTATTGACTTTGCCTCCGTCAGACGCATTATGATGTATTAGTATTAAAATTAAAAGATCTGTCCATCAGCATTTGACATGCAGTCTGAGTAGTCCTCTCTCCACTTCCTCCACAGCCCTCCCTGTTTCAAGTTGCCTTTAATGAGGTCTTTGTTAGCTTCGCAATTTGCCAGACGGAGACTACCTTATTAATCCCGCAACAATATAACCCTGCATTTGGAGCAGCAAGTCACGAACGAGTAACTCACTTTCTCCTACCCCCCACCCCCCCTTGAACCACCTCTTCAAACCTCACCCTATTCTTCCGCCTTTTGACTGGCAGTCACTAAAGACTGCCGATACTCGCAGCAAATTGTTTGAGAATTAAACAAAATGCGGACCCCCGAAAAACACTACAGATCGCGCACTACCCAAATGAAACATCATCATCAGCTGTCAAAATCATTAAAAATGTGAAATCGCTTAAAGATGGCAACAAGCCGTTGCCACAGCCGCAGCTAAGCTAAGCTTTTTCAGTTTCCCGAAAAAACGCATAATATAAATAACGGAACACATGTAGTGACTTAAGTTGCGCCTCAAAACCAATGCCATATGGCAATCCAATGTGCCGGGCAGCCTATAAACGAACAAATTTCAAAATTAATGTCTGTCTCATTTGGTGAACTCAGCGAGTTCACTTGCCACACGTTTTTATTGCGAATTCGTGAGCTCTGCTTGAGCAGATTGACTCACAATTTGAGAGGGCCGTTCCCCAAGCTAGATGCTTGAAATATAATAGAAAACGAAGTATTCAACTCGTGGCAAGTTAGTCTAACGCTGAAAGATGTCAAGGAATATAGATATTAATAGGTTGACAAGATAATAATTAATAGATGGATAGAACATATTACAAACGATGGAAGAAAAGTATCTCCCATTCAGCGACTTGTAATATTTTATATATTTTTCCAATTTCACCACAAGTGCTACCTAGAATAAATTTTTAACAATTTTGTGTTTCTCTTAAAATTCGTTCACTTTTCATTATCTTTCACAGGACGGCTGCTTCGACCAATTCAAGTCCAAATCGGAGTTATAAAGAGGCTCGCATGCCAGCTGATACGAACATAATTCTATTTTGTTTTACACACAGGGCGGCATTTAAATTTCGGTGTGTTTATTGAAATATGAACGAAGGCGGCGACGACGACGACGACGAAGCCGAAGACGACAAGACGATGGGACGATAAAAGTGCCAGAGCGAAGATAATTTTCATATAAAGTACCTTTCGCTGGCATTTTAATGGTGCGCTTTATGGAAGGATTAAGCACATAAACTTGTCAATAACTCGAGTGCCTGAGAGTATGTAAGAGAGTTTGGTTCGCTTGGTCTTCGAGGCCTGCGGTCGGTATCCGTATTCTTAATAATGTCTCCACAGACGCTTTGACTAACAGACACACTGAATGAGCCATTTTATTTATGACCTCCACATTAAATTTCTTCCGCATATGGTGGGCCCAAGAGTTGAGCGACTTATTAAGTACAAAAACAACCGAGCACATTATTGATACGTGGGGGCCATAGGTTAGATGCGAGTGCTCATGGTGCTAGTATTATGAAAAGACGGAGAACATCCGAAATCTGTGTTTCCCGAGTGCTCTCATTGACTTTTATCGGCAGACACTTATACTTAGTGAAACCAGAGTTTATGATCACTCCAGTGCCCAATGAACAATTGTTTAATACAAAAGTAATGCACAATTGTATAAAAGCTATGCTGGGGTATCTTTAACTTGCTTTTAAACGAAATTTATTATTAAGTCACAATTTTTTGAGCATTTCTAAGATATATACAAATCATTCAATTATTAAGTAATTAGTTTTTGCGGCTTGAATGTCTATTTTATTTTTCCGTAGTTCTTGTTACTCCTAATTGCTCTTACCCTCCACACTAATCTAAAATAATCTTCACTTAGTCAATTATTTACACAACTCTACATCCCTCTATTCGTAACCACTGTATACCATATTTCAAACAGCAGATTAATACAGGGTTATTAATCTACACCTATTCTGCACTGCACTACTTAAGAACACCTTTTACACTGTACTTTTGTCTTCTCTACTTAGTACTGCTCTTCACTATCTAATAATCTCTACACTAATCTACAGTACCCAACCGATACGGCTATACACTACTCTATATCCAACACCACTCCACACTACTCTACTCTACTCTTAAACACTTTTTATACCCGCTACTCATAGAGTAGAGGGGTATTATAACTTTGTTCAAACCGAAAATGTATGTAACAGGCAGAAGGAGACACCTCAGACCCCATAAAGTATATATATTCTGGCTCAGGATCAACAGCCGAGTCGATATAGCCATTTCCGTCTGTCCGTCTGTCTGTCCGTGTGAAAATCTAGATCTCAGCTATTATAAGAAGTTTATTGTGGATTTTGGCCACGCCCCCTTCCGCCCCCGTAAATCGAAAAAACATTGATTATAAGCGCAATTTTGATGCCATATTGTTCATTTTCGGTTTACATGATAACTATAGCTAGCCAGATGATCTCTGAAAATTTGGTAACAATCGGATAATAAACACAGAAGTTATTCAGCTTAACGTTTTCCATAGCTGTCGGCAGCGCTGCTTGCAGCATTGTGCCGAATCGTGTGTGCGTGTACGTTGGTGAAATGGCTTAAGTTGTTGACTGCAAAACGAACAGTACTATTATGCATTTACGGGTTCGAGTCCCGCCCGCATCAAAAATTAAATGTGTGCAAAAATGTTTTTTTTTTTATTTTAGATTTTGACTTTGCATAAATATTGTAAGTCCATAGCCTTTTACGGTCAAAATATGATTGTAGCCGTTTTTTTTTGTTTTGCAAATAAATGATGTACGAGCAGCTGGGTACCGGGTATATTACAGTCGAGCACACTCGAATGTAGCTTTCTTACTTGTTACTTTTCTACTCTAGTCTACAACACTCTAATGTAAGGTATAACACGCTTTACTTAACAATTCTCTACACTTCTCTACAACACAGAACCCAACCCTACGCTACTCTTCACTTCTTTGCACTACCCTACACTACTCAACGCTAATCTACACTACCCTAGATTGCTTAGCAAACCATTGTCTGGCTCTACACTACTTTACACCAGTCTACAATTGTTTACACCAAAACAATTTGAATATTTCAATTAACTTGCACCTTGCAGTACATGGTTAAAAAATCAATTGGTTTCTAAACGCTAGAAAGCCCTTAAATACACTTTCTGCATACAGCAGCGGCCGAATGCTGCTTAGCAGGGCTATCAGAGGATCCAGACATTTTTTGGCGGCTTGCAAAGCGAAGGCAGACAAATTGCAAGCCATCCAGAAGATTACATGCCCCGCGGCAATTATTTTACGATGCACAAAGGTATTGTTAAAGACAGGAAGAGTGGCAGTCGAGGCCAGAGAGCGGGAGTGGTGGGTGTATTGGCCGGGGGCAGGGAGGGAGGCACTGCCGGCAACCGGCACTGAATAAACAGCCAAACAAGCAGAACAGCCAAGCAAAGTCAAATATGTTGAAATGCGGCCAGGCAGGATGATGTGGATGAGGATGAGAGCAGATGAGCGGGATGAGCGTACGTATGGCAGACTGGAGCTGTGGACTGGGAAATGGAGATTGAAACCAAGAGACGAGCTTGCCGCAGTTCAATATGCAGCGGCTGGCAATATTAAAATATCTTAAGGATATTATGTTATTACGTACACTTTACACAACGGACTGCCGGGCTGATAGAGACCGATGGAACGGGGCGGTGGCCTGAGGGGTGAGATGCCCCAAGATCCGGGAACTCCACTCAAATGAGATAATTCTCTGTAAAATAATAATAATAAAATAAGCAGGCGACTGACAAGCGGAAAACGAAGACGACCCCTGCCTGACCCCTTCCTCCTTCCACTTGTTACTCTCCCCTCTCGACGCCGTTTTTATGAGATTCATATTTTCGCACACTACCCACCTCCAACTCGACGCCCTTGCCTTGCTACGCACCCATTGGCCCAGCCCCTGGTCTTGCCAATTTTAAGTGCTTTTCAATATAAGCATAAATGCATTAAAGGTATCTCAGCAGCAGCTTCCACGTCCACGTTTACGTTGCCCCGCCTTGTTTGCTTTGCCCATGCCGGGATTTGTGTGGCCGCCGGCTACGTCGTCGGTCCAGGGGCCGAGTGGGTGGAGTTGCGCTATGTGGCGCATAAGTTAAGGGATTTTCGTATTAAAACAAAACACACTCGCTTACACAAAATCATGCAATAGGGTTGCCAAGCTCTTGTCGAGTCAGCGAAAAATCCACTTCTCACAAATCGAGTACAATTTTTAGTTTGGATCTAAATGCGTCAATAAATTGTAACACTTTCGGCGCAAAGAAACAAAAGTCATTTGCAACTAACAATAAAAAAGCCGTCGAGTTTTTCTTGCCACCTCAGCGATTTTGGCTTTCACTCATTCCCGTTCCCGTTCTCCGATTCTTATCAATGGTTTCGTTTTAAAATCAACGCCTGCTCGGGCCCGTCTTATTTTCGAGTGAGTGTCCTCCTCGCATGGGCCTTCTCCAAGTTTCTCTCATTTTATTTATGGCTGCGAATGAGTCGGGCCCAACTTATCTCCCGATGCGCATCTCTAGAGCCATTTGAAAGATCCGACTGAGGCGAGTAGAAGGTTTTATTTCTGCCAGCAAATTGACGTATCAGACTTGAGCATGTTAGAGGCTGGAACACTGTTTAGTAATGCTCCACTGGCCAGGCGTCTGTCTCGCTTGCACACATTGCAAATTTATCGCTCCTGATAAACGTTAATAAATTAATTAGAATTATTGAAATGCGTGGTCTGGCCAGGGCACGGGCCAGGCATTGCAACGGCTACGGCTGTGGTTTGTAGTCAAAGTCCGAGCCCCGCACTCCCTGTGCACTGCACCATTCTTTATCTCTCTTTCTATTTCGCTCTTAACAAACACAACCATGGACGCCATTATGCACTGATTTGTGTTGCATGCTTTACGGCGTGGCACAGTGCATCGCACACGCAGATACACTGGTTGACACTGGGAAAACAGTGGACAAGCAGAGGCCAGTGGACACAGGACCGGACTGGCATTGCCCTGGCATCGGCTCGTTCGACGCACGCACTTTGAATTAGTTTGTTTGAACTCTCAACCCTTATCTCAAGCAGTAGATTTTCGGAATTTTGTAGTCGTTTCTGCCTCTTTGGCCTCATCACGCACGCAGCACGCATTTTGCATTTGCATTTGCTGTCGCATTTGCAGAGGCTTTTATCAATTAAATTTACGCAGCACATAAAAAAATATTTTAAACTGATTTGGGCTGCCCTCGCCAAATGCTGCTTTAATTTCTACCCGAGTCCGCTGACTTCTGGTCACCTTTTGGAAAAAACTTTAAGCGTCTCGTTAAGTCTTTTTATTCGATGCCATTAAAAGTTTTCGCTCGCTGTTGGCCAAAGTTTTGTGCCTCTCTAAGGTGCCTTTTTTTATTAGCTGGCAGTGTCCAGACGTGTTCACCCCGCAGGAATTTCGCTCAAGATGGCGAAAAAAAGCATAGGGAAAACCTCGATAGAAAAAGGGAAAAATTGAATAAAACTTTTTAGCGCACAAATGCTTTGTTGCTAATTGAAAATATCTGTTGGGTTCAATTAGCCAACGACTTTTGGCGGCAAAGTCGGTCGCACCACGAGGCGTCTTAAGCCTGACCCCCTGTCCCGAGCCCCCACAAGGTGGAAACTTTGCAAATGCCAGTCAAGAAAAAACCGCGCTAATTTGAGCACTTTCTGCCCCAACCATTTATTATACCCTGTAACTCAATATGAAGGCTTGATGGCTTGTTATAAACAAGTAAGAAAGCTTCAGTCGAGCGTGCTCGATTGTTATATACCGGCCACCCAGCTGGTCGGCTACAATCATATTTTGACTGTAAAAAGCCATGGACTTACAATATTGATGCAAAGTCAAAATTTAAAACAAGCAAGAATGGCTACAGTTAAGTGTTGACTGTATAAGACCATGGATTTTTGAAGGTCATGAAAAAAATCAGATTGAAAACACCAATAACAATTGGTAAACGCGTTTTTCAAAAATAAAAAAAAAAAACAACATATAATTTTCAGTTACACGCCAAGCAGTCCAAGCACTTGGAAAAAAACACTGCTTGGAAAGAAAACTGCTTGGCTGCTTGCAGTGGGCGCTTTGCAAATCTATATGAAACGTTAAATAACTTTTATGTTCATTATCCGATCGAAACCAATTTTTTGCGATCGTTTAAGTGGTGATAGTTATCATACACACCAAAACTGAATACTGTAGCTTTATTATTGCGCTTGCAATTCGGTTTATTGATTTGCGGGGGCGCAAGTAGGCGTGGCCCAAATTTTAATAAAAAATTTACAGCGATTGATCCACATAAGTGTTATCACCAAATTTAGTGCCTCTAGCTTTTTTAGTTTCTAAGATATAGGTTCATACAGACGGACAGACGGACAGACAGACATGGCTTAATCGACTCGGCTAGTGTTCCTGAGCAAGAATATATGATGAGGTCGTACGTGCCTTCTTCTGCCTGTTACCCACATTTCGACAAACACAATAGACCATGTATTTTTTTAAAATCCATGGTCTAATAATAAAACAACGTTTTGCACACATTAATTTTTGGACGCGGGCGGGACTCGAACCCGTAAATGCATAATAGTACTGTTCGTTTTGCAGTCCACCACTTAAACCATTTGACCACCGTACACGTACACACTATGCGGCACAATGCGGCAGCGCTGCCGGCAGCCAAATTTGGTAGTCCTAGCTTTTATAATAGCTGAGATCTAGGTTTTCACACGGACAGACAGACGGAATACATATACTTCATAATGTCGGAGATGTCTCCTTCTCCTTGTTACATACATTTTCGGTGTGAACAAAGTTATAATACCCTTCTACTCTATGAATATCGGGTATAAAAATTGAAAAAAAAACCTTTATAACTCCTGACCGTATAGGGTATTCGTTAGCCGAATATTTAACTTGATTCATGTAATTTTTGCAGCTTTTCTTGTGTGTTTTCACTATGTTCGTGTCGTGCTCATCCCTGCGTGAGTTTGCTTAATTTAAAAGCTTGTTGAGGTTAGTTTGGTATTGGTTGGTATTGGTGGCTTGATTCAATTCGATACGATTGTTAGCGCAAATTTAAAGTTTTCCTAACTTGCGGAATACAAATGAGTTTCCCTTCACCTGCAGCTAAAGAATCTTAGGAAAGCTTAAAGAGAAAATGCAAAACTCTTGAGAATTACAAGGCAAGTTCTACCAAACTAAAGAAATAAGATTTAATGTTAAGTTCAAAAACTATTTTCATTTCAGTTAAGTTAACCTTTCTGTATTTTCCAATGAAAAATTTCGAAAATTGTTCGTGGGCTAAATATAATTTACTTGTTGAAGCAGAGCAACATCAGGAGCTACAATTGGCTGTGCAGGATTCGTGCAGGTTAATCCCAGTTGAGCTTTTCGCTACGTTGCTAATGAATCAACGAAGATTAGACACACGTGTTTGCCGTGCCGTGCCCAAATACTACGTCGTAGTAGCACATATAATGAAGCGAAATCAGCCATGAAGAGCCAAACACAAATTGTCAATTAAAAGGTATTTAAACATAATACCCAGGTCAGCAGTCGAGCCCCAGCCTAAGCCTGCGCCCGAGCGAGCGCTTAATCCACGTAAATTAGTGCAAAAATCAAGTGGAAGCGATACCTTTTCGCCCGCTCAGGGCCTGGACCAGGGCGGTAGCTTCTGGCAGCATCCACACACCAGCCGCCTATCTGGCGTCGCCTCCTCCTTCTCAATTGCCCCACTGCCCCTCGGCACGGTAAACACGGCGATGGCAACAACCGACACCAATAAAGCCAACAAAGCGTTTTTAGGGTTAAGTCCATGTCAAAGTGTCAGTTTAGTATCGGTATCATGTCATGTTGTTCCACAGATTGTCTGCGAGCGAGTGAGCGAGAGAGTGAGAGTGGGAGAGAGAGAGGGAGGGGGGGGCGAGTGTGGGTATGTGTGGGTATGTGTATACTTGTTTAGTATGGGGAGTTGCGTATGCCTGCGAGTGTGTTGGGGGTTTTAATTTTGTGTGCGGCAACATGATGCCAAACGTGTGGCAGTTACTGCCTGACCCATACCCCCGTTTAGCACCACCCCCTCCCCCACGACCTGACTGTGCGTTGAGGTGCAATGTTTTACTAATGAATTTAACAAGGCTTGTCCCGTCCGACCGTCGAGGCGAGTCAGCTTGTTGCACGTTGCACGTTGCATACTCATTAAAATGTCAGTGTAAATGGAGTTGGAGCCGCAGTTGCTGCTGCTGCTGTTGCCGCTGCAGGGTGGAAGTTGCAGCCGTTGTAGACTGGCATCAGCTGCACTTTGTTGCCTTTCTGTTTATCCTGCCAACATATTTTTCAAATGTTCCGTTTGCATAAGTGAAAGGCCAGAAAGGAAGATAGAGGCGAACTCCATTCACCGCAGCCCCTCCTTTTCTGCATGAGCATGTTTGTGGGGGCAGCCACTCGACATTGGCGTCAACAACAACACGGCCAACAATGGCGCGCAAATTTACGGCTCACCTACGCGACTAGAAGCAGTAAAGATGGCAAATCTTTCGGAGTAGGAGACGGACCCGGAGTCGGGATCGAGTTGGGCAGCTGCCCCATGCAGCGCACATGTGGTGTGTGTGTATGTGTGGAGGGAGGGTGTACGTGGATGTGGGGCTTATTTGAATTTGGTTTTATCCAGCAGACAGGCAGTTGCTCCACCTCCTTATCCAGCCAGGTTGCTGTTAATCCAATAAAAATGCGTAATTAAATTTGTGCTTCATTTGGCGATTGTCCTGGACAGTTTGTTGCTGCTGCTGCTGCTTCTGCTTCTGCTGCTGCTCGTATTGTTTCTGCCCCTGTTTTTGTTGTGGTGACAAATTTAAAACCTGTTGTCATTGCTTTGGTGGTAGCAGCAGCAGCATTAACAACCAACAAGGGTAACCCTTGCGCAAATCCCGGGAAAAAATCGCTATACACGTCGTAATTTTTCAATTGCTGCATAATTGAAGGCAGACCACGCAGGACGCAGGACAATGCCTCACGTGTCGCAGCTGCGAAGTATGCAACAGAAAAAATGCACAGCAAAAAAGCTATTGGCAGCCAATGGCAAAATCGCCAGACACGGCAACCGATGGAGGTGAAGCTGGGGCAAATTCGACTGCTTGTTGATTTGTGGTTTTGTTTTTGAGGCATGGTCCACACACCCGCACACATGCACACATACTCGTACTCGTACTCTGGGGAAAGGTTGTATGTTGTAAAGCGATTTTTAATCGCTGCGCCGCCACTGTCGCAAAAATTGCAGATGCAGGCGATGTCTGATAAAGCCAACTGCGCTGATAAGTGCGCCTTTCCCGCACAGCGCACATAGCATAGCTTCCGGAGGAAGTGTACTCTAGCTCGTAAATGTGTGTGTGTGATTTGTGCATACGGAGCAAACCAGATAACGCTTGCGTCATTGCAGACGGCGATGCAACTGCTCCCGCCGCCACGCTGACTCCAGAGGCCGCTGACTTCACGCGACTCGGCGATAAAGCTAACTTGATTCATCCTCATGCGACGTGGCGCGGCAACTTTAAAGTCGTCGCCAAAGTGCGCAGCAATATCCAAGGCAGGCTGCGGCATAGTCAAGCTAACTTAGTGAGTCCAGCGCGTGAGTCGGCAAAGTAGGCGGCAAGTGCCAAGCACGAATCGTCACTTATCACTTGCTTATCTGCCAAACGGCTACACCCCTCCCTCTGTCACCCCCATATAACAACCTCTCCCCCGTCGTCCCTTTGAGGGTGTGCGCTGCGCAGCCTCATTCAATCAGCTCGTCTGTTGGATAGAAAACGGCAACGTAATTTCTTTTTTTTTTTTTTTTGATAAATACATAATATTTTGTTTGTTCTTTTGATAAGCAAAACTGCGTCGCCGACGCAAGCGACGCGATGTGCGCTCTTTGCCGTTTGTGCCACATTTTGTGGAGTAATTAAAAAGGATACGCTACACGCGAAGTGTGTGTGATGGAAATGTAATTTAGTACATTCCGCAGAAATGTGACAAAATCGAGAACTTGTTCGCCTGTCCCCTAGTCGCCCTGTCCCACTGTTCCCGACCAGCCTTCAGCTGTCCCTGTAGTCTGTTGTCGTCTCTTTGCAGTCGGCTGCCAGTTGGAGTCGTGTTTGCTTTTGCTTTCGCCTTTGCTTTGACTTTAATTAAAAACTCGCGCTTTGTGACAAGCGACACCCAAAAGCATTCGTATTCATATATTCATATTTTTTGATTTCACATCTTATGTAATTAAAAGCGCAAGAGTTGTTGACGCGGTTGTCTCCGCTATTGCTGCTACTGCTGCTGTTGCTGTTGCTGTTGTTCCTTGCTCTTAAAGGGGTCACAGCTGCTGCTAAAGCCAAACGCAAATGCAGTCGGGCATATTAGTGTGTGCAAGATATTAGCAGCATACTTGGCATAACAATATAGTCCCGGCCGAGAGCAACAGGAAGCGATTTTTCATAGAATTTCAGTTTTTATTAGCCAACCCCACCCACACAGCAACAGCAACAACAACAGCAGCAGCAACTCGTTACGCGTCTCCTTGCTTATAATTTTGCTTAGCAAGTCCTTGGCCAGGACGCAAAGATGCCAGAACTTCAGCCCATAAGACAATATAAACTATGACAGCCATTTGGCAACACTTTGCTGGCCGTTAGCAGCCTGTTCCTTGGTCCGATCCCCTCCAGCTTCACTGTCCCCTCTTGCTGCTCAAGCCGAGACCAAGACAGCTTTTTAAATTGTTAATGTGCGCGCTTAGAGAAAAGAGCTGTCATAATTCGCTACGAAATATTTTCACCAAGATGCTTTTGTCGCACTTACATGATGCCAATTTCGGGCGACTTTCGATGGGGCAACACATTAGCTGCCATTATATGCTCACAATCTTGGCTTCAGCTCCGGCTGCAGCAGGAAGTGCGCGCCATTTTCTAATATTGAAACGGATGCAATTAATATGTGTAATGAATGGGGCAATTTCTCTTGGCCAGTTTTGCCTAATGGTAATTGCGAACGAGAGAACTAAGAGAACGACTTAAAGAACATGTTATCATTTTTAGAGCAATGATATGAAAAATCTGAATCTGAAAGCCGTTAAAAACAAGTTGCCACAAATTTAATTCTTACAACAAACTATTAACAAAGTTGTTGGCCACACGTGTGAAGGATTCCTTGGGCTCGCCGAAGATATCATACCCTTGCAATTACTAACAAGTAAGGAAAACTCGAGTCGAGCGCCCCAGAAAGTAAGATACCATTCGCCCAGATTCGAAAGAAATTATCACACTTTTATTTTCTCTGCACAAATTCATATGACACCTATTATTTAAATTAGATCTAACTTTGAATAGGGCCATTTCCATATGAAAACGTTATAGCAGTCAGCTTTTCACACGCTACGGCTGAATCGAAGGAACGCGACGATGACGTCACGACATGCTGCAACGGCGCAAGCAGGAACTACGGAAAACGTTTAATTGAATAACGGCTTGAAATATAAATAATAGAAAAACAAAAATATTGGATTATGTATGCAGATAGTATATATCTATGTGTGTTTTAAAGCAAAACGTATATATCTATGTGTGTGTTAAAGCAAAATTTTTTGAGGCGATGGACGTGGCACCTCAAATTTAAAATGAACTCCAGGAGCTTGTGATGTTTATATACCTTCATACCAAATTTGGTGTCTCTACCTTTTATAATAGCTGAGATCTGTGTGTTCACACAGACTCGTGACGGACAGACGAACAGACGAACAGACAGGCAGACATGGCTCAATTGACTCGACTAGTGATCCTGAGCAAGATTTAATAAACTTTGTGTGTTCTACCACGCCTCCTTTTGCCTGTTACATTCATTTGCACAAACTTAGTATACCATTTTTGATAATTTTTAATGGTCGATTGGTATAAAAATAAAAAAAAAATATAAATATAAATATAAACTACTATTAGATATATATATATTAGATAGCAACAGTTTCATAGCAATATCTTAATGAAAAATCAACCGACAGGTTCCATGGCAGCTACACGATCATTTTCATTTAGATAGCTTTAAAACAGAGGGGTCAGTTTGCATTGCAACAGACGGACACACGGACAGACGGACGGACAGACGGACGGACAGACGGACATGGCTAGTTCGACTCCCCTATTGATGCTGATTAAAAATATGAGATGTCTTCTAAGGAGCATTGCAAACTTCTGGCCAAACTTAATATACTCTATGCAAGGATATAAAAAGATTTTAGATTACACTATGTCAAACTATTGCCAAAACAATTATCATACTTAACGAAATAATTCCATTTCTAATTTTGTTTACTTTTTGACAAATCTCGAAAAAGTACAAGGTTTTACATAATTTTAACTTGACTACACAGACTTTGTACAATAAGAAGCTAGCCGTAAAGCAAGAAAATTCTTTCAAATTTGTTGCTTATATTTTCCTTAAAAATTAAATAAGTAAATTTCCTTCCTTTCATCCAACTGAATCGATATATTTCCTTTTTGGCTGTTTCTGTCTACGCAATCGACAGAATCATGTCCTCCCCTTTGAAGCTGGAAAAGCTAATGATTGTGGAATATGGCGCCGGTTACATGTACTACATCGAGAAACACAAGCTACTAGACATAATGAGTCGCCTGCTTGCCGAGATAGTCGTGCTGTATCCGGTGAAAGATGTACGTTCTTGGCTGGCCGATAATATTCGTCGCATTGCACAAGAGGTCTACGGCAAGGCGCTGAATGCCTTTCACCTGGGAACACAGGGCGATTACTATCAGTTGCCGAAGAACTACTTTCATCGAATTGTGGTGCACGGTCGACCTGGCTCGGGTCGTCGGACACTGGCACATGTGCTGGCCGAGCGCTGGAATCTGCTCATCTTGGATGCCGAGTCATTGGCCTATCACGCTGTCAACGGGCATCGGCAGAACGATGATGCAAGCATTCTACAGTTTGGTATAGAGCAGGACTGCGTCTTCAGACGCTCCTTTGCGATTGGCAACATCATACAGCGCCGTCTTCTGCAAGAGGATGCATTATATCGCGGCTGGATACTCTTTAACTATCCGAACAATCGTTGCGAGGCACGTGAACTCTTCGAGGGCTTTACAGTCCCGCCGAATCGCCTGATCTTTCTGCAGACCGACGAGCGTACCGCCAGTCTGCGCCTCATGACGCGCAGCTATACGCCCAGTCCGCAGCACAGTATTACCTATCTGGATCGGCAGATGCTGCAGTTTCGTCGCAGCGAGCCGGCACTGAACAACTACCTCAGCCACCGTCGCGAGGTGGTCTACGTGGATGCGACCGCCTGCTTTGAGACCGTCAAGTGTGCCGTCCTCTCGCAGCTGACCAAGACACCCTACATGCTGGGATACAAGTACGGCGAAAGCAGTCCACTCGACTAAGTGCCCCTCCCCCTTTACTCTCCAGTGTGGCGCTCTCCAATTACAATCTGCATTTCCATTGAAATTATTAAAAACTCCACAAGAAAAATGTGTTAAAATGAAACCGTGTTTCATAATTTCGTTTGTCAATGCTTGCTTATTATTTACTCAAGTGGCTCTTGTTGTGCCCCTTCCCCGTCCCTTGCCCCTTGTTGTAATCTCAACTGCCCTTATCAACTTCTTAGTGCGTCGACCAATGACTGCACGGAGCTAACAATTTTCAACAGACTCTAAAAAATGTAAAGATTTTTCGGTTAGGTAAACAGAAAGTGAGAGAGAGCGCTAAAAAAATTGATTTAAAATGATTGCTATTTAAATTTTCCACCACTGGAAAACGGGGGAAAAAAAACAACGCTAAGAAAAACAATAAAAAGAAAAACAAATGATTTTATGACCACAACTTAAGTGCTCAATTTTTAATTGTTTGACGACGCTGATAAGTAGCCGGAGAAGTTCTTCTGGGCGGACTGGGGGAACTTTGAGCTAGAATTCAGACCAGCCGCTTTTATGGCACCCAAAAGTTCAATCAAAAATTTTTTAACTCCCTGTTGATTTAACGCTGCCGGAGGCCTTGGCGTTTAATTAGTCTCGTAGGTTGATGAGGCGAATGTTGCAACAGCCAGCGGTATTTGCCCCACTGTGCTAAAGGCGGAATGATAACAAACAAATACAGCAAAACACAGTGACATATTTGCAGAGAAAAAAGCATTTTATTGCAGCACGTCTAACTGGCGTCAAGTCGCCTAGCGCACCACTTTGATATCGATGGTGAAGCAGCATCGCTTGCCACTGACCGGATCCTTAAGGGCCCAGCGTATGGTGTACGGGCTCAGGGGGAACTTTGACTCAATTGGCACATCGATTGAGTAGGTTTGCTTCACGCCATTGCGGACGGGGCAGGTCGTCGACTGGCAGGCATCGCGCTGCATGTTAATCAGCGGCAGCTCCTCCGTTTCGCTCTTTACCCAGCCCAGACTAGCCTCCAAAATATCGGCATCGAACTTCGGAGTGAAATCGAAAGTCATTTTTGCCGGGCGCCGGCGACGAATGTGGCAGGCCGCACGTTGCGTCGCCTCCGGACACGGATCCACACGCACCTGATCGATGATGCACACATCGGCACTATCCGCGCACGTCTGGTAGTTGATTACCTCAGCGTCGGAGCACGCGGCGGCCAGCAGGAGCGCCAGCAGAGATAGTGACAACAGTTTAAAAAAATACAACATGGCGCGTCGAACGGTGAACACAGAATGCTACGTTGTAATGATCTAAGTCGTTGCCGGCACGTTAGGGCACTGTCCGGAGCAGCTGCTTATCGCTGCCAGATCAGGGGTGAACTGAGAAGCGCTTCACAGATAGGCTCGCATGTCTCTGCGGCAGATAAGACACAGGCTAAGCCAAAGGTCACGTGACTAAAACTGATAGACTAGTAAGCTACCAAGCCTTAATCAGTTCAGTGCAAAATGGTTCTGCTTCTTCCCTGCTCTCTATATCGTTCTCTTGCTCGCTCTCTCTAATGAGGTGACCCAACTAATTGGCCTGGAAACAACTTTGCTTTAGATTTTATGTTTCACACATGAATATTTCTTTGCTGATAGAATGACGTCACTTAGACAAACACTTATCAACACAAAAATATAGCCCATAGTGACTTCATTTGACGAAAATAACGATAAAACGGAAGTTGGGTAAAATCATTCGTATCTCTACTTGCATGTTGTATTCTAGATTAACGCGAAGCTTGGATATTATTATTCTTCTCTAAACCTTATATATTTTTCTGTGTCTTTTAGCTTTCATAATAGAATTTTGAGTTTATAAAATTTTATGTCAACTGGATTTTTTAAATTAAATTTTTTGGAATTTTACTGTATGACTTACAGCAGTACAGTATACACTTTTGCTTATAATATTAACCGTGTTGTCTAGTGTAAATGCAGTCCCTGTCGATCAGCCATGCGGCACGTATATCGACACGCTTATCAGGCAGACAACGTGGAGCAGTGTTCAGTGTTAAATAGACAGGCAGACAGACGGACAGACAGTCGGACTGGCAGACAAAGTGAATAGTTGTCAGTCACAAGCTGTGCGCACGTCTGAAATCGAAGACGACTCCCGCGAGAAGTGCACTTCAATGTCGAATGCAGCACAGCTTGGAGCTGTCAATATGCGAGGCCACGACAGTTGGGGCAACTGCACGGCTCATTTACGGGCACATATGTCAACAGGCAACAACTACAGCCACAACAACAACAACAACATTTTTAACCAATTTGACTAAAAAAGCGACAACATTTCAAACAAATTGTCCGCCTCGGGCCGCCCCTCGCTCCGACAATACTTGCGCGCGATGCTACCGCAATTTGATGCAACATTTTTATCTTGCCCCAAGGAGGCAATTAAATGAGAAAAATTATACCACATATAGCATAAATTTCTATTTTTGAGATGCAAAACATGTTTTTTGGCGCTTAAATTATCGGAACAAGTTTGATAGAAAAGTTTTCCGGCAAACGCATAATTAGAAAGGAGTCGGGCAGTCAAAGTTGATGAAAACACGTTTTCATTTTCAGTTTTCTACTGTGCTTTCGCATAAATTATACGGATTTTACTGTGTTTCTCCCCATGTCTGGTTGGCCTTTTTATCGCCAACGACTTTGCGCCTTTATCAAATTCCAGTGAACGGTGAATCAACAAAAACCGAAAGCAAAACCAAAACAGAATTAATTCATTAAAGAAATATGCAAAACATTTGAGAAAAAATCTACCAACAAGAAAGTAAAAAAATGAACAACAACCGAAAAAAATGAAATTTATGTTATATTACTTAATGAACTTACCGCAAATTAAGTCAAGGGTGGCCCCACTCCGCAGTTCGAGACTAGTCCGAGTCCGAACCGACGCCTTGCCTTCAATTAATATGCAAAAAATGTCAGGACCAGCGGCTACAGCTCTGCCTGAAAGGGCAAACCAGTATCTTAAGACGGCCAAATGTCCGTCAGTTGTTTGGTCCAGACTGAAGATGCCGACATTATATTGGTTTGCAATTAACGACAAGTTTTTTTAATGAAAACGTAATGGAGGATGAGGCCAGGGCGCGAAAAGGGTTAATTAAGGGCGAGGTATTTATTCCCTTGCGACGCCTTTCCCAATTCCATCTCGTACATACAAATGTCAACAATTTTTCTAGGTGTCAGTCATTTTATTTTTTAGAATTCTGCTAAGATACCGTTTTAGAAACGAGTTTTAATTTAAACAAAAACTAACAATTGCAAGGCTTAAAATATTTGTATATCATCTTCTTAAACAGTAAAATAAATTTATAACTTTTTGCCAACCAACCATATTTGTGAATCGCAGAAGGATGCATCCATGACCCTATGAAGTGTATAAATTCCTGTTCATGATTAGCTGAGTTGTTATTGCAGTATACTTATGACCGTCCATATGATAAATTTTTTGTACATATGCATTATTATTTCATACAGATTACGTTTGTTTAAAATTTTGGCTAATCCACTTTTGAGTTGAGAGCGCACCCAGTCCAAAATTCTATATAAGTAACAAGTAAGACAAGCTACAGTCGACAGCTTTGCTACAGCTTTGCCTAATTGTTCTCACACACACACGCTAAGACAGAACCCGCGCGTCGCTACGATGACGTCACAACATACTGCAGAGCGAAGACAGCGGAGCAATGGAAAATAGTTAGTTAAATAAATTCTGTTTTTATTGTCCGATCGGATTGCAATTAAAAGGTTAGGCTCATATTGCTGCCATCTCTTTGTACGCAAAAACATAAAGTTGCAACTTTAACATTTTTGCTATATATTAAATTTAAAAGTTTACTTTCGATTTGCACATGCGGTGGTCGTGGCATCAGATTTAATTTGGTGTCTCTAGCTTTTATATATATAAGATAGATAAGATCCGTGCGTTTAAATAAGCAGCTCTTCAGACAGACGGACAAACAGGCGGACATGGCTCAATTAACTCGGCTAGAGATCCTGGGCAAGAATATACACACTTTGTGTATATATACTCGTACACTTCTGTTATATACATTTGCACAAACTTAGTATACCAAATTTTACCATTTTCAATGGTCGAATGGTATAAAAACACTCCACCACTTCACTCATTCGATCACCATACACGTACGCATAATGGCATAATGCTGCTGGCAGTGATATCGGCTATGAAAAACGTATACTTAAATAACTTCTGTGTCTATTGTCCGATCGGTAACAAATTTTCCGAGATCATTTGGCTTGTGGCTATAACTATAAAAAAAAAAAAACAATATAGCACCGACATTGATGCTGAGCCAGAATATATACACTTTATGGGCTCGGAGATGTCTCCTTCTGCCTGTTTCATACATTTTCAGTTTGAGCAATGTTATAATACCCTTCTACTCTATGAGTAACGGGTATAAAAACCTATGAAATAACAATAAAAATAACAAGTTTATTGTTATTAAATTTTATAAAGAAAATAATTTAAGACATGGTGATCCTTATGTTTTAAATCAACCAAGGGAATAATCTGTTTTTAAAAATTGTATACTTATCATCCAAAATTTTACGCCGTTTTTAGGACCTAAAACAAAGTACAAGATTAAAACCAAACGCAAGTTCCTAAAATAAATTGATAAGAAGCGCTCTACTGATTACGACCATAATCGAATATAATCGTGTGTGTATAAATCAAGTCAGTCGCTTTGAGTGGATGAAATAGACAACAGCATGAAAATCTACGTTCCACGGCCGTTGTGGTTGGCGTTGCTCATCTTTGTCCTCTGGGTGCAGTCTGTGAGGGCACAGGGTAAACAAAGAAGTTCACCATGCCGAGCCAATTACAACACTTATTATCTATAGATCACTGTGTGCCCATTAACTGTGGCCAGTTGAATGATGAAGACTATGGCAACTTCACGCACCTTACAAAGATGACCGAGTATCCCTGGATAGGCCGACTGGGCTACGAGTGTGAGTGTCTAGTTTACTCAGATTTTCACCAGCTTCCTCTAACAGAACTGTTCTTTAGCTAGCCGCGGAATCGTCTACAAATGTCTCGCCGTGCTGATTTCAAGCCGTCATATGTTGGCTCCAGCGCATTGTTTCGAGGAGCAGCAGCTGGAGAAGTCGCCCCTGAAGTTTGTCTTACTGGGCGACTGGAATCCAACCAATGCTTACATGCAGCGCGACTGCGACTTCCAGCAACGTTGCAATCCACAGCCCAGGCTAGTGCAGATCGGCGAGATTATCATACACCCAGATTACCATTATCAGTCGATGACCAACAACATTTGCGTGCTTAAGCTTGCACAGATCGTAACCTTTACCACCCACATACACCCAATCTGTTTGCCGCCTCCTGATACCAATAGCATTGGACAGTTTCTTCCCTATGCTGGCTTCGCGGTAAACACAAGCATTCCCTATAAGTTACAGGGCCTTGTTCAGATTCAGGGCACTCGCCAATGCCGACGCACCTTGGTGGGCCTCAACTTCCTGCAGGCAGTTACTCCTTACCATCTTAATCACCTTTGTGGTAACAGCAATTTGGATACACCTCTGATTACAGGATCGCCGCTAATGGGTGTTCGGCTAGATGGATTGGAACCACATAGCTTCTATCTGACAGGACTTCTACTGATTACATCCAGTAATGTCACTCCTCATGTTTTTCTCAGGGTGCAGCACTATCGCAAATGGATCGAGCGCAGCATGCAATGCACATCACCTTTTAAAGGCAGCACTTTAGAGCCAACTACGACGGCGATACCCAATGTCATTCCAAGCTATTTGGTACGTCATGAGGTCAGAGAAATTAATTTTCATTGATATTATTACGAATATGAATATTTTACTAAGGCAAAAACACTTTCTGGATGTAACATATGACTTTCGTGAGTTTAGCTTCATAGAGAATATAACCTACGTGTATATGTCACTCTATGAAATGAACCTACCTTTAAACACATCTTTAGTATATGAAAATTATTCATTTGGGGAAAGGTATGTAAAAGCCAAGCAGAAGACCCTTGCGACCCGTATGTCTGACCGTTTATAAAAAGGCTTCTACCTCAGAGACTTTATTGACAAAACTTGTGTAGATAACTTTATCTTTAATTTTGTTTAGGATGTTGGCCACACCCCCTTTCGCCCCATAAATTAATAGAAATTTGAGCTAGAAACAATAATTGTTACCACTCAAATTAGATCTGAAGCTTTCTGAAAATATATTTCTGACCGGATAATTAACAAAAAATGAATACTTTGAAAATTCATGGCTTATTTATTTTATCTCAGACGCTTTCTGAAAAAACTTTTATTTTCTCCACAAAATATATTGTAATTTTAATAGGCTCCAAAAGACTTTGAAAACGCCGTGTGACTCCGCAAACCACTCGGTTATTTGATTTGGCAACTCCTGCCCAGCGTTGAGTTGAAACAAAGCTGGCTATCATTTGTGGAGCAAATGTAGCTTGTGATTTGCGCAGATTTGGCTTGCGCTAATGTCAAACTTGTATCCACGCCCTCCTTGCGTCTCTAATGGGGGCGGCGAACTTGGGTAAATCACCTCAAGCGCCATAAAAAGGCAAATGAAAATAAAAGCAGAAGCCGTCGCCGTCGACGGCAAAACGAAAAAATAATAAGTGCTCGCTCCTCGAATAGAGCAGGACTCAATGAGTACTCGTACTGCGGCACTGCCACTTGTATCGTTGAGATTTTTATTTCTTGGAATAATCTGCGAGCGAGCACACGACTAATCTTCATTTAATTTCATTTGCGCCAGTGACGGAAATTGAAACCGAAATCACAAGAGAGGGCGTCGACGACGAGGGAGCCAAGCAAGAGTAGAGTTTGGGCCCGATATACGAGATACCTCACAGCAAGCAGTGGGCGGGCATTGGCACTGGTGGCACTGGTGGCACTGGTGACACTGGTAACTGTGAGCGGCAAGGACACCGTAAGGACATTGGCAGTCTGGAACGCACTCCGCTATTTTGGAGCATTTGCAACATTTCATTGGCTGCGCGACGCTGCTTGGCGTCAAGGAGATCAAAAGTATGCGACACCGTGGCTTAATTTCATTTTAACAATTGCATGGCTGCTCGCACAGCCAATGGCAATGGGCCACCCCGAACCGCACCCCGCTTTCCGACTCTAATTGAACGCTGGCTGAGGACTTGGTCCTGCTTGGCGCGCATAAAATTAATCCGACGTGTGGCGCCGCCAGCCTCGTCAGCGTCTTGAACAATTTGAATTTAAATGTAGCCTTTGCTTTTTTATTTCCATTTCTATTTTATTTGCCCTGTTAAGCTAAATAAAAAAGCAGCAGAAGCTGAGGCACATTCCAGTCATAGCAAGGAACCTTTGCGAATTGAATTAAAAGTGTCCCTGAACGTATCCTTGTCCCGCTCCGACACGTGGCATGTTATATCGCCGCTTGCTGCTTAGGTGACCCCTTCGCCATCTCCATGCTCTCCCGTTATCACCCAACCCCAACCCTATCGACAATCTACGCATCTATTGAAAATTTTATTGCTCGGAATAATTAGCTGAATTAAGCACACAAATTAATTGGCGCCGCGGCAGGCGCTTAGCGGAGCATATGTGTGCAAAGAATCGTCAGGAATGCGACTCGAAGAAGGAAAAACCCCAGGCTAATTTATTTAATTTAACTTTTATAGGCAGCCGACTGAAGACTCGAGCTCAAGTAGATTACGGCGCATTCTTAAGTTGCTGATATGAGAAAAAAAATCTTTAACGATTCTGCGAATTTCAGTTCACTAAGGCTTCTTGTGCTCTTTGTAATGCTTTAAATATTTCATAATCAGACTACAAAGGAAGTTGACTGGGAATGTGGATAAACAACATAGTACATAACCAAACTTATAGCTTTAAGTTGAGCAAAACCTTTAACTAAACCTCGACTAGTTCTCTGCGATCAAGGTTAATGATTTGGGGCTCCCTCCCGAATATGTCTTATCTTTAAACTGATGTTTTTCCCATTTTAAGCAACGCAAAGGCTACACTTGCAATATGCTACAACTACAACTACGAACTTTACGTAAAAAGGTTTTTAATTTAAATTTCTCAACTTGACGTGAGGCATTTGCCGGCGCCGACGTCATTGTCCGCCCTCTCTGTCGCCCTTGTCCCTTGACGTTAAAGTACATCTGCAGAAATGTGGGCTACATCTCCGTGGAGCGAGAAGAAACCATACACATGCAGATAGACTACACTACACACCCTGCACACTAACACAAACTCTCGCACAACTTGGCCATGCACAATTGACGCTTACATTGTTCTCGAGAATTATTATGTGGTTTCCATCAGGGATCCGCACATGTGTGAGCCCCGTATCTACATATGCGTGTGTGTGGGCGCTTGTCTTCTCTACAACCACGCCCACCACCTCGCCTTATCAGCGAGCAAACACTTAGGTGAAGCACAGAAGCAACGTCTATCAGAAACTGTTATATTTTCTCGATGTGTGAGTGTGTGTGTGTGTGAAACTATCTGCAGCATCTCGGCAAGCAGCGGGTCGACACATGGGCACAAGCAACCCTTTTTGACTGAGAGACCCTTTTGGAAAGCAAAGGCGAAGTCGGTTAGCCTAAGCAGTTAAATGAATCAGGCTGCTCTGGCTCAGGAGCTAACCGAGCGTCTTGGCTTGTGGTCCGCACGAGAGTAAGACAAATTTCCCTGGCTTTCTGGGCTGAGGCCCACAGACGCCTCTGGTTCCCTTCCCCCGCTTGCCAATTAATTAGGCAACTGCAAGGAGGACGACGACGAGCGTCTTAGGTCGCTCATGTGTGACCCATAAATTTCAATTTTATTGGCCAAGGTGTTGTTTGGGCCAGAAACTTTTAATTGTTATTAATCTGAACTGTTAGGGGCGCCAGCGAGTCAGCTAGGCAGCCAGGCAAGCGGCTGATGCCTCTGGGTGGTCCACACAAAGTGTATATCTGTGTGTTTGTGTGTATGTGGTTGGTTGATATTCAAGTGCTGCCAACATAAACACACGGCTATTTATGCCAGCCACGATTAAAACATTGAAATGCAACGCAGCAATTTTTGGTCGAACCATTTGCCCGGTGGCTCAGTTTGCAGATCGCGCAGTTTTTGCCATTTTTATCATATCTTCTTCTTTTCTTTTTGACTGACGTTCTGTTTGTTTTGCAAAAAGCAAAACGCCCTGGGTGGTCGCAGAGCCACTGCCAGCTTTGCGGGTCTGACTACGTGTTGCCCGGAACGGCAATGCAAGTTTACCCCTGCAACACTGACGACGGACGACAGACGACAGATGAGGCACGTCGCCTTCGCCTTCGCCTTGGCAGGTGCAAACCCGCTGGCAACCATTGAACTTGCCAGGCTGCAGCACTCTGGCAACACTGTCTTCAAGTTTGGTACAGCACAAGGACAAGGAACAAAAAGAGGTATGAGTGATAGCTGTGTGTTTTGAGAATAGGTTGATCAATTGCACCAACGGATATCATACTGTATCAAGAACATATAATACTAACTACTCAGCACAAAGAATCAAGCAAAGTAAAAACACTTATAAAATTGTGATCACGGAAATTTTTTTAAGCAGGAACATGTTACAGAACGAATTGACACCAAAAATTTAAAATAAACAGAATCTACATAAGGTATACTGAATCATTCATGAAAAATTAGCTGTTTCAACTTTTGTAGTAGCTGAGATCGTTTAAATGAACAGACGGTCAGGCAGACAGGCAGACGAACGAACATGACTCAACCAATACCAGTACTCTCGGCCCTTTTCTTAACAGGCAACTTAAAGAACAGACATATTTAATGAGAAATATTTCACCACAGTGAAATCCACAACTAAAAAATTATTATTTCAGTTAGTGAGTTATCAAGCTGACCTTAACTCGGTTAAAGTGATAAAACAAGTAAAAATTCAGAGTGTATTTAAATAAATATAAACATACTTATATTTCCTGTAGTCAGTCAAAGAATAAAGAGAGAAAGAGAAAGAGAGAGAGAGAGTCTCTGAGGGAGAGACCTGAAAGCACATTTCTAAGCGATACACAAAGCATATCAACTTGACAGTAGAACTCACACTATCTTAGAGGCGCATCCTCCTAACCCATCCCTACGGCCAGTTCTCTTCGCTTCCCTTACCATATGCAAATGACTCGCACAAAATGTTTTCTTGTTCGGCATTCGAGTGTCTTTATCACTCGAGAGTTGGCCAACAGCTCGCAGCCGACTTTTGCTGGCTGGGGCGAAAACTTCTCTAATAAGTTTGCATATCCCGCAGGATGCGTACCATGCACAGAACACACGTCCATACATATAAGGCCGACACAAGCAAAACAACGGGATTACACGCCAGAAAGGGACAAGGAGTTCCTTGACAGCCGACACGAGTGCGCCCTGTGCCCCGTCCTGACGCCGTTCAAAAGCAACACAGCAACCAGCTGAGGGTAGTGGGAGCAACCCTTTGGAGAAGAGACGTAGTTGACCCAAACAGAAATTTCTTCTGCTTAAAGGTGTGTTGGGGTGTGAGTGTGTGTGTGTGTGTGTGTCTTGAAGTTGTCGCATGTGTGTAGAGTTCCGGACTAATTTATAAAATTAAACTAGCTCATTAATACGAAACGCTCTGAGTCGGCCTTGTCGACTATGTTGGCCAAGTCGCTCGTTTAACTATTAAGACTAATGAGGGTCGCCCAGTCCAGATGCAAATTTACCAAGCAAAGCGAATGGTTTCATTGCAGCTGTCACAAAGGTTGGGGCAAAGGCGAAGGGAGAAGCAGCTGGAGGTGGTGGTAAACCTGAGCTTAGGCCGTGGGCTGTGGCAACATCATATTTCCATCATTCCTTGCAAGCTTGTGTGTTTGTGTGTTTGTTTATCCCGTGTGGGCGTCCCTCTTTATAAGGTGACGTCCAGCGTTCTTTACACGAGCTGCGATCTCATTTGTTGCTGTTCAACTGCAATGCCAGCAAATTTCGGCACGTTTCGAGTGTGCATAATTCTGAGTGTCTGAGTACCCGAGTGTGTCTGTCTTGTGCTTTCCGTGAATCATTTTTGGGTGGTCAAAAAGCGAAAAAAAACAAAGCTGACAAAGATATTCAGTTTGTTTTTTCTTTTTTGCCGCTCGATCGGCAGCGGGTTCAAGCTGATATATCTTATATCCTCCTACACATTATACATATGTATGCATGTGTGGTTGTGTTGTGTGTGCTGTAGCACACCTCTTGGCTGCAAAGTGTTAGAGTTCTCTCCCTCCCACAGACACACTCGCACAGTGCCCGAAGCAATTTGCGGACGTGCATGAAAAACTTTTACTGCCAGCAAATTGAAATTAATGCGAAGTTTCAGTAAAAGTGGCTTAAATGCACACACGGGCCGCATTTTGGGAATTGCACGAGGACAAAACTTTGCCCAGGACGACAGGAAAAGAGGACAAGAGGACGAGAGGACTCAAGCTGCCATGCTGTCTTCGGCCGCAGATACAGATACTTATGTTATTTTGAAATACTTATCCCGCACACACATTCGAAATAGTTTGCTCAGGTTTCGTTTTCCTAGCTGAGTTTTAAGCCGCCAAAGCTGTTGATTATAACTTGCGTGCTGGGGTTGGCTTAGGCAAAGCATACCTCTTACACTTACTCACTCACTTACTCACTCATTTGGCAAACATGCCTGTGATACGCCTGCTTCGTTGCAAGACAAACAGAGGCGCAAAGTGCTCAAGCTAGGAAAGTAAGCTCGACCGCCTTATAAAAGTATCCGTTCGGCTCGTATTCGATTTGTGTCTGCGCTGAGCTAACGATTTGTGAATTACACTTCCTGTCGGTAAATAACCGACAACTATAAATCCCCCTTTTCCCCTTAAAGTCTATCAAGTCCTTGGGCGCAATTTGCATGCGTGCTGCCGTCTTAGGTGGAGCCACAATTCGTATCCAAATCCGAATCGGAATCGGAATCTCAGTTTCAGTTTGAGTTTGAGTTGCATTACCGAGTGAGGGTAGAATGTTGCCTGCCTGACTGGCGGCTTACAGCAAGTCGCACTTTGGTTGTATGTGTGTGTGTGCTTGTCTTGGTATTTGTTAGTTTAACAGCAAAAGTTTTCTTTCAAATCGAAAACTAGAAAAACGTTCCGTTTTATTACGCCGTACACAAGGCTAATACGGAGCGGGGCAAGGCTTCCAGGCAGAGGTGGCAACAGCCTCAAGAACCTTAAAGGCAAATCTCTCCTTATCAAAGAGTTACGTTTGTATGGAAGGTGAAAATAGAAATACAATATTTTTAAGAGAAAAAAAAAAATTGCAACCTTAAAACCGATATTTAAATTCCTCGTTGAATAAAAGACTGCATAGTTTTTCGAACAATCTAGATTTATTCAATGATAAAACTGTGGCAATCATTTATTTCATTTTCATCTTAGAATCGCCTATCACCGTCTCCGCTGGCCCAACTTTGCAGGGCATGCACTAGTCGACCAAAAAGCCCCACTGTAAGCTCCTCAACACGTGGCAGCAGCTACATCCTTGGCGAGTTGCTCACAAACTTCACCAGGCTCCCTACTACGGAGACCGGCAGCCACCTTCTCCCTGTTGAATGCTGCTCTCACTCGATAGCTTCTCAAAATATTTCGCTATTTGTTTGGCTGCAGCTCACTGGGCTGGCTAAAGCTGGAGCTGTAGTTGATGCCATTGGCTCGCGATGTAAGCAATTTCCTTGCGCATTTATTTGCATTTAATATTTGTTTGTTTGCTTGTGCACAATGGCAAAAAGTGTTTTCCACAGGAAAAACCAGAGCAATGTAATTCGCGCTGTGTGTGTTTGTTTGTGTGTGTGTCGGTGTGTGTGTGGGAGAGTGGGTATGCGTGGCGCACTGTTTGTTTTAAGTGAATAATGCAAATTTTATGCTCTTATATAAGCGGAAAACTTTTTCACATGAACATAAAAATATGTATGTAAGTGCGCACACACACACACACACACACACACACAAACGCCCACGCACACACACTGAGAAGAATGCAAACTTTTATTGTGGGTTAAAATGAACTTCCGCTGACTGCAGCCGGAAGTTCATAATTTCAGCTGATTTGCAAAACTTTTGGCCACTTCTTTCTTTTCTGTTGCCGCGGCGTCTCCGTTTTGGCAGTTTAAAGCGGCAATTTAGCCCGCTGCTCTTCACTTGACAAAGACATTTGCTTTGGCCAATTCGCACAATTGCTGCCAGAGCTGGCGGCGAGCGGGAGACAAAGCAACAAACAACGCATCCATTTGCGCATTTGCCCATTTGATTTGTTTACACAAAGGACGCAGGCAGCGGGAGCTGCGAGCAGGCAGTGACCAAAAGGCGTAGGTAAATACAAAGTCACTTCTCCTAGATACACACGCGGAACGCCGAACACAAGCCTCAACCTCGACCTCGACCCCAGTCACTGCCTCCGCCTCAGACCTGGGGCCTTTGCACGCCTGAGCTGCGCCTGGCTGGGCGCATTTTGGTGCACATGTGTTTGCCAAATGTTTGCCACGGCTTGTGAAAAATCTACCCGATCCCGATACGGATGCGAGCTGTTTGCTCACCATACTATGTATGTATTTGTGCGTGTGTGCGTATATGTTGCGGCTACAGAGGTGTGATTCGAGAACGGAATCGCTCGGCATGAATTCTGCAAAGCAAACGGAAATCAAATGCAGACATAGCGCACTGCGACCTTAGCTCAGTCTGGCACTCACATACACACAAAACAAACACACACACACACACACTGGCACACACTCATACTCACACTTCTTTTGGTCACGTACATTTCCGGCATTTTTATTTTAGGTAAAAATTTCACACATTTTGTTTATGCGACCGCCTGGCGAGCGGCTGTCCAAAAGGCGTTACCGGCGCTATCACCAACAATGCAAGGGCGTTAGGAATCCAGACAGACAGCTCTGGCGGCTCAGGAGTTATGAATGAATTGTGGCCGCTTAAAGTACCATGTGCTACAAACCTTTAAGAACGTGGCAAATGATTTAAAGATAGAGGATAGAGTCATGGAATAAAGGTGAGAGACATGTTAATAATTTGTTAAATGAGAAAACAAAATATATACATATGTATAAAGAAAAAAGTGGCGGTCAACGCGGATGACATGCATCATCGTCCTCGTGGTGTGAAACCTCTCGCTTCATTTCCCAGTGCAAAGTCCACTGTTACAACAAGCGCAGCTTTGCTATGTCGCGCTAATTAGACATGTCTGCGGCTGTCTATCATTTGTCTTCATCAAAGTTCTCTGTTGATAATATCATTTGTGAGCCGCAGCAAACTGTGCAGTGTGTGCTGTCATTTTTTGGCGCCAGCAAATGCATTAAATTGCAATGCAAGCCGAAACCAGTTGCCGGGCCTAAACTCCCCGCCTGTTGAGCTTGGCAAGTGGCGCCTATTATCAGTTAAACAATTAAAATTATGGCAAATGTGACAAGTGACTGGCGCATACCTCAATTAGCATTTGAAAGAAGCTCCCCGAGAGAGATAGAGAGAGAGACATTCAGCAGTTAATAGAAGTAACCTCCAACACTTGGCGGAGCACTCCCCTCTCTGCTCCCTGCCACCCCTGCCCCAGCAATGCCTCATCTCACACCAGTTGATCATTAACGAGTGCCGTTGCGTCTAATTACAGCAGTTGCACAGGCAACTCGCCAGCTATTTTTAGCTAAATGACGACATTACCTCTGGCCAGTCAGTGGTGTGTCCAATTAAAGCTGAGTCGAGCTAAGGCTGTGCTGCCTGCACTGTGCACTGTGCTCTCAGCTCTCAGCTCTCAGCTCTGCACTCTGCTCTGCTCTGCCCTGCACAGCTGAAGGACATTGACTTCGCTCCCGGCCGGTCGGCCGGTCGGTCGGTCAGCCTGCATGTGAAGTGGCCGCTCTCGTGTCAAAGTGTCGCGCCGGAATATGCGAGGAGCGACTACAGAGCTCAACGAATTACACAACAGTCAATTAAAATTAATAACTTTTGCAAATATACAAAAAACACACTCACACTTACGAACACATCTACATCCACGTATGCATTTCACATATGTCAAGTCAGTCAGTCACTGCAGACGGGGCAAAACGAAAATGTATGCGACAGATACGAAGCGAAAAATACTCCCTCTGAGCTGCGCTTGAGGCACGCACACGCGCGTTTCGTTTAACAGGCATTTCAAATTGAGCTCTTCTTTTTATACGCTTGCAGAGGGTATATTAATGTTGGCCAGAAGTTTGCAACGGACCTTAGAAGACATCTCCGACTTTATAAAGTATATGCATTCTTAATCAGCATAAATAGAGGAGTCGAACTGGCCATGTCCGTCTGTCCGTCTGCCCGTTCGTCTGTCGCAACGCAAACTAATCTCTCAGTTTTAGAGCCTAGCTATCTTGATAAAACTCGATACATATGCTTTTCATTGCTTCATGCTGTAAATAAGTCGGAACGAGCCGGATCGGACCGATATATCGTTTAGCTGCCATAAAACCTATGGACCGATTTTTGTTATTTTTCAAGATATCGCCATAAAATTTTCCTGATATATGTATGTCGAAGTATATCCATTAAATGCTGTGAACATTTAATTAAAACTGGACAGATATATCGTTAAGATAGGGGGGTATGGAAACTTCGGCAAGCGAGGGTAGCCTCTCTTTCTTGTTTATTTATTTATTTATTAATAACATTTCATAAACTGCGGCATTGACAAAAACCGACAGTTGAGAGCTTTCTTAGTTGAAAACGAAATGGAAAACTGAACGAAATCTTAAATCAATTTTCTCAATTCAATTGCGATCGGCTCTTGAATCAAGTACCAGCACGCAGACAGAGAATGAAAGCTGGCAAGTGATAGGGTGTACGGGTATTATAACTTTGTACCTAGTGGAGAAGAACACAAACCACAAATACATATACGAATATATATTCTGAATCAGAACCAGCAACAAAGTCTTTCCGTCCGTCTGAACTTTATGACAATATAAATGTCTTCCATATCCCCCGTAAGTCCCAAAACAAATAACCAAATACTTACTTACATACATTATTTATAGCGTGCAGAAATAAGTATGTATCATTAAGATAGTTTTAAACTGAGACACTAGTTTGTTTGTTGCAACAGGCGGACGGACAGACGACCATTCAACTTCTCTATTTATGATGATTAAGAATATATATATGGGAACGGTTCTCAACATTAGAAGTGACAGACAGTTTTAATTGACTACAATCGACCTACAATCGACTCCTCAATGTATACAGTATATATACCTTATAGGGTCGGAGATATACCCTAATATACTCTCTGCAAGGATACAAAAAGTTTGTATATGCCAGCAAGATCTTCGAAATAAGCTTGTAGCTTGTATAATAAAGTATTGTGAAAATGATTTTTATTTGATAAAGGGTACTCTAACAAACAGAAAACGACAGATATGATTTAAACGGAATTTAATACGTTTTAAGGTCCTAGCACTATCAAAGATTTAAACTTAATCTTATATTAGGTGAACTGCCTTTAGTTTACTTTAAAATAAATAATATATCTCATATATCATCACGGCTTCAACTTTCGTGTTAAAAAACTTCTAGACAGTCCACACTTTTTAAACATGCAACAACAATGATTTGCCCTAATGCGGCTCAGGAGTAGCACAGGAGTGGATGACATGCATCACCGTCCATGTTGTGTGAAACTTTCCGCTTCATTAAACACAAGCCGCATTATTAACACCTTGGGCTATCAGCAGCCGCCTAAGAACATTATGAAAGCAGTAAACAAAAAACGAAACTGGAATCGAAAAAAAGAACGTGCGATTCAGTTTGGGAACGTGGCCCGCATGCAACAACTGACGACAGGACTCGCGCGTATCATCAGCAATGCTTGTCGGGCAAAGATCCCGACAACGCGTTGTCCCCGGCGCGCATTTCAATCAATTAATCTAATTTAAATTTTTCTTTGTCGCGTTCTTTCTCACTCCTCTCTCTCTCCCTCGTTCTCTATCTCTCTCCTTCTCTGTATCGTTCATTGGCTTTAGCCACCACCGTTAAACAGGTTTAGCAGTTTTGCCTCTTTTTTTGCATCATCATCGTCAGGTTGCAGGAGTGCAGGATTCCCCCCTTCCCGCTGTTATTAGCATAGCAAGGTGGAGGGTTTCACTGCGCGGATTACCTAGACAAGAGACCCTTTGGATTTGGAAAAAATTTAAATTGCAATCGAGTCAGAGCAAAATCCCTGAAATATAGACTAATTCTCACACCAAAAGGCGCAATGCGGAAATGCGGAAATGCGCTTTAAATGCCATTTTGCTGTAGCCAAAGTGCAACGAGCCATTTCCGCATGGCTAGAGAAACGTTAAAAAAAAGTCGAGAACGTAACAAAACTACGCTATAAATGTTAAGCAAAACCACAGACACACGAATGCGGACACTGAGCCGAGTGAGTAAAAAGTCAGCTGCGCTACGAGTATCAAAAAAAGGAGTTAAAAAAGAAGTAATGCTTGAAAAACTCCCACTCAAAAATAACGCAGGCAGCGCAGACAAAACCAATCTGTTTTCAGTCCAATCCGGCCAAAACTGGCAGTGCTGCCACGCCCCGCATGCCTCCACGATGTCCCAAAAAGGTGCACAAAAAGTGTAACGTGTGCCAAAAACAACGCTGCACTCCGTCGTTGCACAGTGGCACCGACTCCATTGCTACAGGACATGCCATCTATCAGTACCTAAAAAGTGTGCGAAAAACTGAGGGGGAGCGCAGCGAGAGCAGATGGAGGTGAAGGGTTACGCGCTCAGCACCATTTAATGAGTTATGTCGTGCGGGACTTGGCAGGGATTTGCGACATGGAGCCAGTCGAATAGCGTCGGCCACTTGACTTCGTGCGCCAGCTTATGAGCTTTGGTACACCTTAGCTCATGTTAAACTCATAATTCATAAGGCACAACACACGAACACACACACACACATGCACACAAGCACAAACAGGCACATACCCCACACCCCAAGGGCGAAATCAATCAAAATCGAGCAGCGTGCCGGCTACAAATGTACCCTAATGCTCCTGAATAGCTCCGAATGGACTGCAACAACCCCCCGGACGGTGATAGAAGTGGTAGGCAGGATAGAAGAGAGGGGTGGGAAGCGAGGGCATGCCAACAATTGAACAATTGCGAAAAACCGAGAGTAACAGAAGGATTAATGCTGGTAGACTTTGCCTGCCTGCCTGCCTGCCTGGCTGCCAGCGCCTTGCCCGCGTTCCGGGCCCTGATTTGGCCAAAAGGTGTCGCGCTTAAAACCCCCGTGTCGCTTTGCAACCCTAAATTGCATTTCATGCGATTCCTACGTGCATCCAGATGCGGCTGGCGGCTGGCGGCTGGCATCATCAGCACTTTTCATTATGCTAAACCGTAAATGAAGAGGGTTGCTACCGTACACGATGGGGTGGAGGTAGGTGTGCATTTCCAACACGCACAGGTAACGCTGGCAGCGGCTTCTGATACAGCTTGCTTGTGAGTCGCTGCCGAGCACCGAGCGTGACAGATTAGTACACTGCAAAACGCTGACATACGGGCAGAAGCAGGGAAAGAGAGCTGCCTTAATGCGGGACAGGACAGTCCACGAAAACGGGTACGGGGTCTGAAACGGGGCGCATTTTGCCAATCTAATTTCGAACAGGCAAAACTACTTCTCATCCTTGCCTCATTCTCGCTTCGTGCTCGGCTCGTTCTGTCTCCTCCTGCCGTGCCAATTGTCAATGTTGTCGGCCAGAAGTCATTGCATACTTCGGGGCTGCTTCCGGCTCTTTTCTCGGCTTCCGATTTAACCTTTTAAGTCGTGGCTCGTGGCACGAGGGCAAAAATATTTATTTACCTTTTATATCACGCAGCAGGCAGGCGAATCGCATGCAAAGAATATCCACAATGCATGCCCGAAGCAAGCTCGTATCGTACGATAAGTATACCTTGCCATGGGGTCCATTGTTTCAGCGGGAGAATCAACTTTTGTGAGTTCTCATTTCGACTTAGTTGCGATTAGAAAAGACACAGGGAGAGAAGCAGCTAGAGAAAGAGAGAGAGAGACACGAAGGAAGAGAATTGAGGGTGTATTTTTCTGTACTTTTTATTTTTCACTTTTCATACCATTCGACCATGGAAAATGGTCAAAAACGGTATACTAAGGAGGCGTGGCAGACCCCACAAAGTATATATATTCTGACTCAGGATCACCAGCCGAATCGATTGAGCCATGTCCGTCTGTCCGTTCGTCTGTCCGTTTGAACGTCTAAATCATAGTTATTACAGAAGCTAGAGACACCAAAATTCACATGAAGGTTCCTGTATACCATAGGTAGATCGAGTTTACTTTTAATTTTGGATATCACCCCTACCGCCCACGCAAATCAATAATTTACGATTATTGAAGTTTCAGCTTTCTGCTTTCATTTCTGTTCATAACATAGTTAATTGCAAAAAAAAAATTCACCAAATTATAATCCGATCGGACAATAACCACAGCAGTTATTCATGTTAAACTTTTCCGTAGTTCCGCTGTTTGCGACTTTAAAGCATATCGTGACGTCATCGTAACGATGCTTCTTTTCAGCTGTAGCGTTCATATGTAGATGGCGCTATTCAAAGATAGATCTAATCTGAACAATAGGAGGCAGATAAACTAGTGCAGAATTTTTTAATGAAAATAAAAGTGTGATCATTTTTCTTTAAACTGGGCGAATGGTATCTTACTATCGGATGCGCTCGACTGTAGATTTCCTTACCTGTCTGTTTAACTGTTTACTTTTTATCGGTTTGATTGTTTTAATTGAATTATTTCTTATTTATACTATATAATACTACTATATATTTAAAAAAAATAATATATTTTTATTTATTTTATTTTATCTATTTACTTTTTATTTTATGTATAAACTATTTATAATTAAAATAAATAATTATCTAATACATTTTCTTAATCGTATTTTGAGCAACAAAACTTAAGGCTGACTATATTAAATACTCTATACAAAATAACTACAGGCTTTCAGCTAAAAACACCATCCTAAATTTTAACTAAAATTTAAACTTAAATTCTGCTATACAAATATTTTTGCAAGTATATTGCGACTTTGTTGCCAACCGCCTCGACCAACTCATTTTCGCTCATCAAATAGTTGCAGCCCTCAAGTGGAGGGCGGTTCCAAAGGTGGACGAACGACGCGGTCGTTCCACCGTTAATCATTAAATCTCTACACACACGCCCGTACGCAACAAAAGTCGATAAAGGTGCATGGCATTTGCTTTGTTTTGTCCTTGTTGCGGCTGCTCGAGAGCGATATCATCCACACACACACATGCGCACACACACACACACTCACACACACTCACACACACAAAATACATTGAGTGCGCGTGCTTGGAAGGTGTAACAGCAAAAGCTACCCCCAGCGAGTGCAGGGAACAACCTTGCCACGTGGTGCGCAATTTCGCAATAATTTCGCCCAAAATCACAAAGTAGCAACAACAGCTAAAGAGGGAAAGAGAAGGAAAGAGAGAGAGAGAGAGGGAACGTGAATAAGAGAGATGGAGAGAGAAAGCGCTTAATGAGTAAACGTGGCGGTGGGCAGCGACTGCGATGACGCACATGTTGTCGCCAGTTGTCCTTGACGCCCCGTTTCTGGCATCGCTGCTGCTGCTGCTGCTGCTGCTGCTGCTGCTGCCGCTGCTGCTGCCGATGATGATGGTGATTACTAACAACAAACAGAGGCAGCAGTCGTCAGTAGCTGCAGGCGCTTTTCGCACAAATGACGGCTGCAACCCCGTGCGATGATATCATCAGCAGCAGCAGGAGCAGCGTCGGCCCAGCGTGATCCCGGATTGAGGTGAAAAACGAACTCGATGGGCAATCGGCGAAAGGTGCGCAGCCACATGCGACTGACAAACCACCACCACCACGACCAGCAGCAACAACAACAGCAGCCGGAGCTAGTCTGAAACTTGTTTTTATTTCTTTTGCATTGCTTTGATTTTACTGCTCGATTGCTCCGCGCCCGAAACGAGGCCTGCATCCTGTGGTAGGTCGCGTGCCGCAATCTCATCGCACGTTCCTCACTTTGCACTGTCGATGCTCTCCGCTTTTGTTTCTTCGCTTCTTTATTGTGCCTTTTTTGGCGCACGTTCATTTGCTTATTTGTTTGTTCACTTGGTGCTCGCCTGCCGCATCAAGGTAAACTTTGCCCACCCAACTTTGTTGTTGTTGTTTTTGTTGTTATTGTTGTTGATGCTGCTGCCTCTGTTGCTGTCTTTACTGCTGCCTTTGTTTCTGTTTTTGTTTTCATTGCGCCTGCCGCCAGCGAAATGGGATTTATTATTATTTTTATACTTTAAATATTGTTTTAATGAAAAGAGATTTTCATTTTTTATCAGCGGCGCTCGTTATGAACTCTATGTCCACATCCCACGCCAGCTCCAGCTCCATGACGAAACGAGCCGCCACAGTGATTGGCTTTATGGCCCCTCTTCGTTTTTCTGCATTGTGCATTCAATTGGCACGGGCTTTTAGCGACTAAAGTTACATCGATCGGCCGCACACTAACCTCAAGTATCTATGTGTTTGCACAGCTGCGCGTCACAATGAGGTAAATGTATCTGTATCCGTTTCGACTGCTTAATTTCAGCTAGAGATGACAAAAGAAATGAAGACTAAAGTTTGAAGGAAAACCAAAAACGTGAACTGGAAATATCAATCTTCTTTGTGATCTTCTACTGAAAAAAATGTATTTTCAAAAACTTGATTTATTTTGAGTGAAAGAATGAATGAATGCTCATGGCTATGAATCAAATATATTTGGTTGCATTTGGCGTACAACTCTTTAGTACATCCCATGGCATCGTGAGTCCATCTCTAACGCATGCGGCCGTACCGTGCCAGTGAACGAGTTTTGCGTTAAACAAACAATGAGCTAAAATATTAAATTACCAAACAGAAAAGTTTTTGAAGTGCATCAAAAACGGTAAACTCTCTACAAATCTATGGGGGCGGTTTGTTTAGCCTGTCACTCGCTCTATCTCTATCTCATTAGTTCTTCTCTCGCTCGCACAATCAGTGCAGGTAAAACCGTTGCAGAAATGGTTCTGCGACTGCTAAACCGCAAATCGTCGTGCTCAGCGCGTGCCTCGCTCACGCTCTCAGCTGCTCTCTCTCTCTCTCTTGCAGACTGCTTCACTTTTATAAATGAAGCAGAGTCAGGCAGGCAGCAAAAGGGATAATGTGCGTGCCATTCATATGCTGTTTACCGTTGTCCTCGGCGCTGTCAGAGATCGATGTAAAGTCAACAATAGACAGTTATGAAAACAGATGACGATAATCATAACAGCGATGACGATTTTAATACCGATGATCATTCGCGTATTGTTGTTGTGGTTTCTTATGCTGTTATCCCTTTCTGGAGACGTGGCTAATCAAGTCGTTGAACTGGGAAACGTAACATCTTCGGTCACAAAGTAAACTTGTCAGCTTCACGGAATCTTCCCACACTCGCCACTGCACTTGACTACGAGTGCTCACGTTCCCGTTACCGTTCCCACCCGTCATCCTTCCCTTTGCCACCCCCTTCATCTGCTTGGCACCCCCCTAACCCCTGCCCAATATGTATTAGAAACAAAAATTTCACATTTGCCTGCACTTAACTGTCACATAAAGTGTTAAATGAAATGAGCAGAAGCAGCCACAAAAACGCGCCTCGTCGCCGACTGCAACACTTGAGATTGAGAGCGAGAGCGACCCCAATTGTAAACCGCCGAACAGCACTACCAACAACACTACTACACACACACACACACACCCACTCGCATACTACTAGCAATGCCACTTGGAACGCCAAGTATTTATGCTGCCATTACATTTCGCTTCGGTTTAGTTTCGGGTTTTGGTCTGTTATCCTGTACGTCAAAATTTTATAAAGGGTATAAGTTAGAAAAATCGTGCGAAGCCATACCCAATCAAGATGAATGAATACCCAATATGTGAATGCATCTCTAACGGCATCAGGGGAGACATCAATTTCTCAGTTTCAATAAAAAGTTATTTACAAGCTCCAGATTTAAGATTTTCTCGATCTCTCGATGACTCCTTTATCAAATCTGAGCCCATCGAGAGGTATTTCATTGTCGATCGAAACCTCCTAGACGCATTCTATATTAATTTATTTTATTTTTTTTTTTTCAGTCAAACAACACGCAAAGTTTACTGCTAATTAAAAATTGTAAAAACGAGAAACGAGAAACATGCATGCAATTCAATACCCAAACCTAGAACCAGTACAAGAACACAGAACCAACCACCCGCAATGAGAATGTTTAGATGAAGATATCCCTAAGTGTAGATAAATGAGCGTGTGTGTAGGAGCGTGTGTGTAGGACCCGCCTTGTACTCTTTCACTTGGTAATGTGTGAAAAACTGAGCGCGCCCTTATGCTGGGGTCACTTCTTGAATGGATTGGAACGCTCTTTCCCACCGAACCAATCCTAACTTTATCGAAGCCCCTGCACTGTGTGTTCCGGGGACGGGGAACACTGCTCACTTTTAGGTTATCAGTAATTATAAAGTGAAATAAATTGATTGCTTAACGGCAGAGTTAATGACAGTTCTTCTTCTTTTCTCTTCTCATTCCTTCCTTCCTCCGCTACGTTTTGTACTCTACATATATGACGTCAGCCCAAGTTTTTAGTAGAAATGCGCGTACTTATCGGACGTTTATGAGGGTCCCGCAGCAGCAACGGACGCTGCCACGCTGTGGCACCGCGCAGCAACGGAATGAAGCATTTAAAACTGCAATTCAAATTGCTTTGCCAAAACGTCGATCGACAAATCCAATTTAAATTAAGAAGACTCGGTATTGTGAGTAGTTGTACCGAGTTATTCTCACGGCGACGGCCCATTGGAAAGAAATCGGCTTCTGGTGAGCTGCAATGCGGGACAAGCATCAACCTCAGCGTGGCTCACAGTCATCCCGACTATCAGGATATAGCACCTTCTGTAAATAAGGGCGACCAACAATTGCAGCACTCACATAGTTATCAACTGAAACCCACACAGGAAACTTACGCGGTTTCCTTTGATAAGCCACCACAATTGAGTTCCCCGTTCTATATACGGGGATTATTCTTTAGCGATTTCGCAATTGAATCATCCAAAGACTATGGAGTAGTATGAATCATTCACATTTCAATAATTAACCACCTCAGCTAATTTTGTTTTGAAAACAATACATGAGCTGTTTTTGCCGTTGCAAAGAAATAAAAGTAAATGAAAGTAATATTTCCATAAAATTTGAGGTAAATATTAACGATATCACAAGGCTTGATTAATTCATTTTAATAGTATAAAATAAATAACAAAACATTTATCTGTTTGATTTTTATTTATTTTTTTTTTTTAATTGAATGTCAATTAATATTAATTCGAGAAGTGAATATTTTTTATTTCATTTTTTTTTTTATTTTATAATACCAAGAAAGAAAGGCTACCTTTGGCACGACGAAGGTTTCATACCCCTGCTCTAAATATTAAACAGTTTTAGATTGCCGAACATTGCAAAAGTTCCATAGCAATTAAATCTTAAAAAATATCACAAGTCAACCGACAGGTTCTTTTGCAGCTAAACGATAGATCGGTATGATTTTAAAAAAACTTTCATATGATTACAGGTTAAGGAAAAGTTTCATAGCAATTTCTTAAAAAGTAACAAAAAAAACTGGTTCTATTGTATATCAATAAGACGCAATAAGACGCATGTATACCAAGTCTTATTAAAATAGCTATAAAGCTGAGAGACTAGTTGCGTTGCAGCAGACAGATGGACCAGACTAATTCGACTCCCCTACTGATGCTGGTAAAGAATTTATATACTTTAAGGGGCCGGAGATGTCTTCTTAGCTATGTTGCATATTTTTAACCAAAATAAACATACCCTCTGCAAGGAAATAATAATTATTTTAAAGGCGAAATTAAAAAAATTAGACTAAAATTCTTAAAAATTAATAAAAAATATATAATATATAATATTGTAAAGTCGTATTTATACATATGACTGCGTATATCAATCACAAAAATACTTAAGGTTTTTCATTGAAGTTTTTTTCAGATGATTTCCATTTTCTTATTCCCACATTCATTCGATCAAACGTCATCATGTAGTTCTCTTTCAATGGCCGTCGCCGACGGCTCACAGCCAATGAGGCGGCAACAGGCGACCAATGCCAAAAGAGAGCGCACACCTGGTCAACGAACACCTCGCTCATTAGCACACCCACGCGAGCGTATACAACAAACGCGCACTAACACACACGTTCAGCTTGGGTAAAGAGCGAAAGCTAATTAACATGCAAAGCGAGCGCGAAGGCAAAAACAAAAGCCACAAACTGCCGCTCGCGGCCTCTCGCTCACTCTCGCGCTCTTCACACGTCAACGTCGGCGTCGCTGCTTGCGTGGCTCCACCTTTTTACACACACACATGCACGAGCTAAGTAAAAAGCAGCTGCGACTCCGTGTGCATACACATGTGAATGTGTGCCTGTAAGTGTATTTGTTTGTGGGGGGAGAACACATGTTAGCCGCATTAAAAATGAATGTACAAATTGTTTATTATGCTGTTGAGTTTGCTCTTTTCGCCGTCGGCCACACACACATGTACTATATGTATGTAAGTAAGAGTTGCAGGATATTGTTTTTGTTTTTTTTTTTCACTTTTGATTTTCTTTTGCCTTTGATTTTGCTGGACGCTTTCAACTTGTTGATTGAGAATCGAAAACATTTTTCTTCTCAGTTTTCGTTTTAAGCATTTCTTTTGAATTTGTTGCGTTGCTCAAGTGTTTGTTGTTGTTGCTGATTTTTATTGCATGTTTGCATTCTTGATGTGCGTGATGGACATTCTCAAGAACTTTTGCGTCTTGTCAACGTCAACGAAATGTCAAATGTGTAGCAATCGCCGAGCGAGAAGTGGCTACATGATATTTTTAAGCTGGAAATTCAAGCACTCGGAAAAAACTGAGAAATCATAACCATAACAAATATATAAAGTCGCATGGTCTTTGTATGACTAGATGAAGTTATATTCATATTTATGATTCGACTAAATACGGGAATAAAAATCAACTAAAAATATCTGTAACACATAAAGTGTATAGAGTAAAACTCCTGCAATATTTTATAAATTCGAATTCGTTTTTTGATTTCCCCTCAGAAAACATCTCTATCTGACCCGATTTGTTGGCAGAACTGGCTCTAATGCTTTGAACGTCCGTTGCGCTTACGTTACGTGCGAATACCGTAACGTAAGCGACTCGCTAACAGCGCCTTAACATCATACAGTAAAACGGCGCAGCCCCAGGCAATAACATAAACTGTTATCGGCGATATGTTTGCTCTCTCCAATTGGAGAGCGCCGCACCAACACACGCTCACGCTGCCACATGTAGACGCCAACAATGGCAGGGGTGGAAGATTGACGACGACGACAACGCTGCTGCCACCATATCACCTCGGCAGCGCTGTTGCGACGCACACAGCCAAAGACACAGACTATTAACAGACACGGTGTACACGGTTACACGTTGCCGTTCGCCTATATGCCAGCAGTCTGTTATTGATGTATTGGTGACACTCACGTACACACACACACACACAAGCGTACACACACATCAGCAGCAGCAAACCTACCACATAGCAAATGCGCTCAGTGTGCTCTCGTGCTCGCCAGCTCTCGCTCTCGTTCTCTGTCTGTCGCTCTTGCCTTAGCACATACAACGAAGCACCCTCACGCACACACACAGGCGCGCGGCAGAGAGATGTTGTATCTGATTCTGTTCGGAAACTGAGGCTGCTGCTGCTGCCGCTGCTGCTGCTGCTGCCCAACGTAGAAAAACAGAAATCAAACGTTAGTTGAACTTAAGAACTCGCGTCGGCCGCACACGTGCTGCTTCCCCACAGCGCAAAGCCAACGCATAGAACAACATATTGTAGAATCGCCGATTGCCGAAAAGTATCTGCCAGATACACGTTAAACCACGCAGTGCGTTTGGTGCGGTCCACCCGAAAACAAAAAACAAAATACACAAATACAACTCACAGAAGCGCGCATAGTGCAAAATGTTTTAAAGTCAACGGAAACAAAATAATAAATTTAAAAGAAAATTACCAGAAAAACGCAAAACATAAACTGGCCAGTCCCATGGCCGCGACACGTGTGTGCTCAAGCTAATCTTTAACTACACCTTAATCCCAACTAAATCGAACTTGCCAAAAATAACAAAAAGATACCCATAATACGCATTGAAAGATCCCCTCCGAAACAAGAGCGAAACGACAAATAAAAAGCATTCCAATGTTGTCCTGTTTGGCGCCATCGTCGACACGTTTTGGCCAAGAGGATCACATTATACAGCAGAGCATGCCATCGTCAACAGCCTTCTCTATGCAGTGTAAGTGTCCCAGATTGTATCGATCGGATCTTTAGACTAGTGAGGTGACTCATCTCTCATCGCACACGTCGCACAAAATGTCTAGAAATTCACTTTGCATTATCAGCGCGATGCAATTGAACCCAGTGCGACTGTGTGCCCCAGCGTGTGTGCGTGTGTGTGTGTGTGTGTGTGTGTGTGTGTGCGCGAGTGTGTTTATTGTTTATGACTCGCACTGTGTGCTTGTGCCTGTCCAATTCATTCAACTTTTGCAAAGCGCGCCAAAAGCCCCACTCACTGTCAATGCCAGCTCAATTCCGCTGAAGCGCCGCCATTTCGCCTCGGCCGATCGCTGTGTGGTCTCCTCAATGGGCGAACCCATTCGAATTTCAAATTCAAAACTAACCTAAAACCCTTTGGTGGCCAAAGCGACGCAGCAAAAATATCAGTAAAGCAACCATAAAGAATATACACACTCACACACACATACACACATGCACATAATCGAAGAAACCACCCAGCGATCGCTTAAGCATCCGCATCAGGTTCCAACGCAAGCCCTATATAAAGACGGCATCGAAACGATCGCCTTACTCTTTCAATCTTTGAGTTGGCTGGCTCTGCAGGCATAGTTTAATCACCTCCGGCTACAGTTTGAAAATAAACGCCTTTGAGCTACACACACACACACTCACACGCATTCGAAAACACAGATACATAAACACAAAGAGGGAAACCGAGATAGGCCGCTGATGTGTTGTTTGCCAAGCCAGCACAAAAAGTAAAGTTGCCAAGGACAGATGAGAAAAGCTTATTACGCGGCAGACTTTATACCCTGCAGGTGTATAATAACTCTCTTTCGAAATCGAGAAGCAGCTTGAGGTAGAATCCTTGCCTACTTTATATATAGAAAAAGGGAAATTTGAGTTTATATTTCAAATGCGCTTGAAATTCGCACAATACTTTATTTTTCTATTTCAAATAGGCCTGATATTATCGTCATATAATTTATATAATTCGTTTTCAAATATCCAAGTCTTTTAACTGTAACTGTTAAAATTTTCATAACATTTTTTTAAATTCAATCTGTTTATAAATAGGTTCCTTCAAGTACTTAAAAAAGTAGAATTTCTTTTTAAGGATTTTCTTTATATACAAAAAAATTCCTTCAAATTAGAAAAAAATGTTGAGAAGATTTTGGAGTAAATTTAATATTTTAAATTTCGTATACAAACGCAAAACTGTATAAATAGATGGATATATAAAAAAACAGCTTGGAAAGTTTTTTAAGTTATTATTCTTAGGCTTAAATAATTCGCTTTTAAAAAGTATATATTTTAAATAATTAAAAAATTACTTCAAAAAGTTATACCAATTAATAGAGTTTTATGTCTTTTGCAATATTTAAAATCTTTGACGTAGTATTTAAAGGGTATCACTCCGAAACCGTATGCAGTAGAAACTCGATATTGTCTGCATTGTTCAGCAATCTGAGGATCGAACGATTGATTCGCCAGATCGAATTGCGTTTACCTTTGCTGCCAAAACTTCGGTTGTTTCTGTTTCTCTTTCGTTTTCAATATTTTTTTTGTAAAGTACGTTTTCTATATATATATTTTTTTTCTCGACGATGCGGGTTCTTGAAAAAGTTGAGCGATGTGCTCACAATTTTCAACGACCAATTGCAAACGCATTCGAATTTGATTTGTTGCCTGCCAGTTGGCAGCCGAAAAAGATTGCGTCAAGCGTCGAGCTCGGGGCGCATACAGGTAGGCGCAGCTACCACCGCAACATGGCAGCGAGTCAGGTGCAGGCGCCTCCTACCCGCAGGCCCACCTTTCTGTAAGAGTGTGTGTGTGTGTGAGAGAGACATGCGCACGCGAACAGGTAGAAATGCGAGCGTAGTGTCTCCGTCTCCGTTCCACTCGAGAGAGAGAGAGAGAGAACCCAATTCTTCACGGGTCTAACCGGTTTGACTTGTTGGCTAATGGCAGCTTGTTCTGGCCATTTGATTGATTGCGGTTGTGTCTGGCCTCCACTTACCGAAAGTTGTTAAACAATTCTCGAGCACGAATAAAACAAGAACAGAAAGCGAAAATGCCAAACAGCCAATCAAAGTGTAAACAAAACATAAAACTGTCAGTGGGCGAAGCTCATCAGCGCCCCCAAAGACTAAAGTGAAGGTGTTAACAAATGCAGCGCGCCACGAAATTAATTTTGAAAATTTCAATTTGAAAATGCACCCCGCTAACGCTGAGCGAACCGAGAAAATAAGCTTCAAATTTATGGCGCAATATCATAATCATATGTCTCCCCCCTTCTGTCCCACTGTCCCACTGTGCCACTGTGCCTCTGTCGCCCTGTCCACAGTCGACGCCCACAGCAAGACAGCGAGACATGTCGCAGCTCGCGAGGCTCAAAAGCTGTGACAATTAATAAGCACGCTAAACACACGGATTAATTGCACATGTTCACGGCAATTGTCATAGAGCTAAGCTGCATAAGCAAACGCCACTCCGAGGGCTGTTCAACGAGTACTAAGCGATCGAGATACTTTGGGTTTTCATTGACTAACTTTTTTTGTATGTCTCATTGAAATACTTCCTAGATTCTTACCATTTATTGTCGAATGTTGACCAGAGTCAACTGAAATTAGTCAGTATTTTTAAACTGTACAAATATTGTTGCTTTTTTTAAAATATTTTGCAATTAGTTTCGAAATTTCATAGTGTTTTTAAAGCTCTCTTGTCTTATTTTAAAATCGATTTTACATTAATTTTAACAAACATTATGCAAAAACATTTCTTTTTCAGATAGGGTGCCGCTTCACGATCTATGTGGCGCCTCTCGCTGCTCGGTGCAGCCGCAACAATAAATTAAAATTTATGGGCATTTAAGTAGCGCCCTGTGCTTTTTCATGTTAAGCAACTTGTTGTTGTTGTTGTTGTTGCTGTATCTGTGGTGTTGTTGTTGTTGTTGGATCTCTACTAAAAGCTATGCAGCTAATCGATCGATCAGGCCAAAGCGAGCGAGCGCACACAGGTTGCTCCACATCAGAGTGAAGTATCTGCTGCGCACGCTACGTAGATACAAATGTATCTGTGACTGTGGCAACGTGTGTACGCTCGTCTTTTTCGGTTGTTTGTTGTTTGCTGCCCCGTCTGGGATGCCTTTTGATGTCACTGGGCAGCTGCGGCCGCGATGTGTATTAATCGCTTCTACATTGAAAACGCTGTTCGCCTTTACCGCTGCGAAACGAGCGGACGAGTTCGCTTTCGCTTTCGCTTTCGCTTTACGGGGCGTCGTGTGTTTGTCGCGTTTCGAAATTGCTCCAAAATGTCATAAATCAAAATTTGGTACAAGCAATCCGACTAAAGCTAAAAACCTGTCCGCCCCTGTCCCGTGCCCCATGCCCCGTACACCCCGCACCACCGTCCCTCACACGTCTGCCCGCCTGACGCTGTGTTATCACCTACACACAAATTTCCATCTGGTTACGCCCCCAGGCAGACGGAGCTGGCAGAGCTTTTAGTCAGACTCGTGGCCAGTAAATCAATCCGCATGCTGTGCTAATTTTCTGACAAGCGGAAGGCAACTCAGTTGATTAAGATGATATAATTAGAAACCAAAGGTGCAACAACTCGACCTGATTCCAATTGCATTTCGATAGTTTTCCAGGAACTTCGGTATTCACTTTAACTTTGTGTTTTGGTTTTTTTCGATTTTTTTATCATTAACTAGACAAATCCTTGGGGCATATTTTGCACACGTCCTGGCGCGGAGCTAGTCCCATCAATTATCTAGTCCAGCCTCGGTTCAGGCTAATTAATCATTTTGGGCCCGTCAGTGAATGTCAGTTTTATATGCTGGTGCTGTCGGTGCTGCCATTTATATTCGGCCCCGTCTCCGTCCCAATCTCCCATTATCCTATCTTGTGTTGACATACGCTCTCCTGACTCCCGTCAGTCTGCCCATCTCTCTCTCTCTCTCTCTCTCTCTTTGTCTGTCTGTCTGTTCTCGAGGTAATCGAAATTAAACAAAGTTTCGTCTAACTATTCGCAGAATGATTAATTTATGCCCGGCTAAATTGTTTGTCGTCAACTGATCATATCTACATATTGTACCTAGGCTAGACCTATTATATTCCCCCCACCGCATTTCCACTCCCCTTGCTGGACAAACATTTTAGCGAGCGCTTTAAATGCGCATTTCATTTCAACTCAATTTGAAGCACCCTCGAAGCGTTCTGACTCGCTCTGGCCAAGACAATAAATCAATGGCCCTGCTCCTGCTCCTGCGCCTGCCCCTGTCCAGGCCCCAAGTACTACGATATGGAAGGTACTGGGTATTACTTTGATATCCTAGCGCTGCAACCTGCCGCAGCTTTGGGCAAATTATTTGCCACATTTTACTCTTATTTCGCGCTCTGCGCTCCCAAGTAAATTGTTTGCCAATATATTTTTTTTACATTTTTCGTTTGCTTCTTTTGCTTTTTGTGCCCATTGTCGGGCGCTGCCTTTGTGTACACAATTGAAACAAAGATAACTTTGAAACAGTTGTAAAGTGAAAATTGCACGGAATGTGCTCGCAACCCGCCACGGATACCGGGACAGTTCCAGTTCCACCCTCCTCTGCCAATCCCCCATCCCCCATCCCCGCTCCCCAACTCCGCTTCTGAGCCCAAATGAAAATGCTGCCGAGAAAAAAGAGGCGTGTTGCAACTGGCGTGTTTCGTTTTTTGTTGCTTTATTTGCTTATTTATTTAATGCCGGCCACACGACGAGACAACAGCGTCCAAAAAACATAAAAGCAAGAGAAAAATGCAAAAGAATAAAAATAATAATAAAAGTGCCAAAAAATAAAAACGCGCAGGGGAAGGGGAGGGGGAAGGAAAAGGCTGAGGAGGAGGCAAAGCCGAAGAGCAAACAGAGCCAACGCAGCCAAAAGGTGTAGCCAAAGGGCATGCAAAATTGCTGCACCAGCTGTGAAGAGTAAGGGGGTGAGGGGAAGGGGAATGGAAAGGGCAGGAGAGGAGAGGACCAGCAGAGGTAGCAATTCGTTCGCTACATCGTGTTCCGGGCGGTTGGAGTCGATAGTCGACGAGCCGCGCTTCACGGTTTTTGTTTTTGTTGCTGAGCGGGAGAGGGAGATGGAAGCGGGGAAAGGTGGCTGCATTTTCACTCTGATTGCTGTTCAATCGCAATAAATTTTGCACAATTGCACAATAATTGTTAAAAGTTTAAATAAACAAAAATAGACAATGCCATTGAAAAAAGCGAGAAAGAGCAGGAGGAGGGAAGGGAGGAGAAGGGGTTACCAAATGCCAATTCGCGCTTAAATTTATCACAACCCCATATCAATTAGCTCGAAAATGAAAAGCTTTCGCTATACAATGTGATATTCAATGAAAAATGGGCTAAATGTTAAATTAATAAATAATTTTTAGCATCATTTCGCGTGCTTGCCGTGGGGGCCACCAGCCCTCCCGTTCTATTCTCAGCTCCCGGCGGCGACTCCCTCACTGCATTTCCCTAATTACTGTTTGACAGCTTGCGAACGGCAGACGCCTACGCGCTGTGCTGCCAGGCTGAGGCAGAGGCGGAGGCGGAGACTGCAGATTTTTCAAGGTAAATCACAAAAATAGTTGGAAAACGCAGCAACATATGCCGAGTCGCTGCTGCCCGCCTTCTGCCTGCCTGTTTCGCGCTGCATAACAGAGTACACACATATGCCCGGGCAGCAGCAGGAGTCAAAGCCGAAGTCAGTGATGGACACGGCTCGGTTGGCTATTAAAATTTCACACTCTGCAAAGCAAAGGCTACAAATAAAACAAACGTGCAGCAGCAAAGACGGCAGCAATGCGCTGCACAAATAAATAAAACTAAAGGACAAAGTGCGCTCGCTGTTGGTGCAGTTGCTCTGCTCTCTGCTCCGCTCTCTGCTCCTGCTCCGTCCGCGTCCGCGTCTGCGGCTGCGACTCCCTCTGCCCAAGCGCTATTTATAGACAGCATCGTGGTGTTTCTGCGTGTGTGCCTTTTTCTTTGCCATTGCCACTTGAGGCAGTTGCTCTGGCTGTGCCTTGATCTGAGCCTTACCTAAGCCACCTTTGCTGCCACGACGCATGTGCACCTTTAAATGCCCCTTTTCAGTCAAAGTCGCAGTAGACGTCGCCGTCGCCGTGCCGTCGTAGTCACAGCATCCATGCCAGCGCTGCCTTCGCAGTTCCAAATTTAGCACGCCTCGCCGATTATTACTCGGCAGTTGAGGCTGTCCCAGCTGTAGCGTTGTCCGTTCCCGGGCATATGTTTTTCATATGCGACGCTCAAGTGGCACTTGAGAGCGGACACGCAGACAGACAGACGGACCGAGAGAGAAGGGAAGAAGTAGAGACTCGACCGAAGCCATTTAGAGCGAATTGTAAACTTTCGCACGGCGCAAGCGGAGAGAAACGCGAACAAAACGCGGGCGAAACGCGTTGGAAACGCGAGCTCGGCTATGCCGCATTTCACACCTAAACAAATTGGCCTTCCCACAGGTTTTCACTTACACACAAGCCAAAATTAATTGCTAAATAAATAATAACAATAGCGAGAGGTGTCACTTACACACACACACGCACACGCACTAGCACATCTGCAGCGTTCAATTAGTGTGACTTTATATTCTGGTCGAGTGGATTTTGCCAGGCTAATTCCGTATGAATTTATTTAATAAATATGCTAAAACGCGACTAACTGCAGATGACTGCAGTCTGTTTATAATTAAGTGCTTTAATTTATGCCTGTGCTCTCTTTTTATTTGCACTCACTCTCGCACACGCACGAAACACGCAAATCCCAATCACGAAAAGTCGGGAGACAGCACAAAAAACAGAGAAGATGCCATTGACGGCGCCACCTGTCGGCCATTTGTCTGCAACTGCGTCAGCGACAACAGCAACAACAATTAAACAATTAGACAAGTCGCGCAACGGGGAAGTAACAAATTCTGTTACCTGAAATGAAGCTGGGCGGGAGGTGGTGGGGAGTGGGTTGTTAAAAATGTATCGGGAGTGTCATCGGTTTACAGTTAGCGCGTCTGTCAGTGAAATATTAAAAACACTTTAAAAACTGACAGCGAGATGAGCATAAGAAATATGCCCTGGCCAGCGCAGGTGAAACTGTCCGTCCGCAAGCAACGCTCATAAATTAAATCATTTCATGAAGATGGCGAAGGCAAAGGCAACAGCAAAAAGCACAAACGAAATGAAAAGAAATGAAAAGAAAAGAATAGAAACGAGATAAAATAATAAATAAATTTGCATAACCGAGCTTAGCTGAAAAATGTCTGGCTAATAAAAGTTGGCAATAAAAAGCACATAAAATTAGTGGGCGCACAAAGAACTGGCGAGACACAGGCACAGATACATATTCAGATACAGTTAGAGATACAGATAGATAGATACAAATGTATCTGTCGCCGCTGCACGTTAGCACAAATGTATTTTTTATTGATTTACGTGCTCTACCTCCCTGCCTATTTATAATGACCCCCCTCGTTGCACCATTGTCTATTTCGAGCCGGGCGTGTTGCTGAACAGGTGAACCAACATTGACATCAATTTTCCGCTACAATTCGAATTTGAATTTGTAGAGCGCCAAAAAGTTGAGCAATAATAATAGGCGAGCTGCTGCCATAAATTGTGTTAAAATATTTTGCGCTTTTCGGTGACTGTCAAAGCATTTCAGTTCTGTCCGCGTTTTCCCACACTTTTCCTACGCCGATAAACATCCGCACAAATCGTAATATCAACAGACACTTGATTCCCCCACCACCCCGCCCAACAGGTGTGGGCGCTGGGTACATTAATAGTGCGCCGTTAATTAACAGCAGGCGTGTTAGTAGCCGACACACACACACACACAATCAATCAACTTCAATTGGACTGCGTTAAGCGCCAAATAGTTGGGTAAACAAAAACAACAACGACAATAGAAAAAAAATATAAACAACGAGCAACATTTGATGTTGCTTCCAAAAGTTTGTTCCTTTCTGCTATTTACACAAATTGAAATGAATTTGCGCTCACTTTTGATATCTCACATACGTCTGCATGTGTGCATGTGTGTGTTAAAAAAAGTGTAAATACGAATTGGCATTTTCCACGTCTCGTTAATAATTTCTGTTATGAAAAATTGATTGAACTAAATGAGCTGGTGACACACTTGTTGAGTGTCGCACACACACACACACACTCGCATACACACGCAGACAACAAACTCATCACGCCCGGAATCGGAGCCCAAACTCAGCCATAATTGCGATGATACTCGCCCCGATGCGATGATGAAAAAAACCATAAAATTTGTTTGGTCTTTCATTTGGTTTTCCATTCCCCCTCTTTTTCCCTTTTCCCGCTTCGCTTTTACTCACCTCCACTCCTGCTTTGGATTTTAATAACTTGCGTATTTTATTAAGACAAGAAAGATTCGTTTAAAGCTGGAAATAAATTATGAAAAAATTATTAACAGAACTCGGGCCAGTGTTACTGCCTGATATTTTTATGGCACTTTTTTAATGGCATTTAAAATGGGCCACGCTGCAATTAGAGCGATTTGCAGGAGACGCTGCCAGGAGGGAGTTGCATAGGGGTGCATTATTGCAGCCAAAGATCTCCGATCTCGCCGTGCTTTGCCGCCTAATTGACACGACCCGCATGGCAAATCAAACTGTATCGAAATCAATTAGCTTTGTATGTAATATCAATAAAAAATCTAAAAGTGAAATTATCTGGCAGCGAACGTGCAACGAACTCTTGATTGCCCGCAAACAGATGTAAATACAGATACAGATACAGATACAGTTGCAACTAGATATTGGCTGCGACTTGCTGGAAAGGTACGTGGAGCGTGCATTCCGGCGTTCCGTTAATTTAGCGGCCCGAGCGAGTGCCCCTATGTGAGTGACTGCCGTTGTCTGCAGGCGGTTAATTGGCTTAAATTAAGGTAGCGATCAAATAGCACAAGAAACAACAACAACAACAACGCCAGCAACATCAGAAACAACAAAGACTCCCATTGTGGCATGCACAGCGACAGCGACAGAGCAACTCCATTTTGTACCTTGGAGATACAACAAAGTCGTTGGTTCTCTCTGCCTGCCTTGCTTATTTACCAAGCGAGTCGGCGGCCATAAGTGTCTCACACACACACACACACAAACACAAACACACACAAGCGCACACACACAGCGAGTTATTTACCCAGTGTGTACAGCAATTGGCTGACCCTCGGCATCGAAGGCGGCAGCGAAGTCGTCATTGAACAAAGCAATTTTTAAGATACTTTTTTCTTTTTTGTTTTGTTGAGGCTCGCCGTCGCCGTCGCCGTCGCTGTCGCCGTCACCGTTGCCTTCACCCTCGTTCACGTTCTTGCTGATCTCCCTCTTCGCATGCTTGAACGCTTTTTTGAACTGATTAAGTCGACTCTTCGCCAGTTGCTGTGCGTGTGTGCGCGCGTGTGTGAAAACCAGTTCCACTCTTAAATCTACCCTGGCTGTGGGCAACACGCTTTGACTACAAAGTATAAAAGCTATATGTACTACAAGCTTGTTATATATTCTTGAGCAGTTGGATAAGCTGAGCCGAGTCTCATTTACTGGTATAACGATTCGTTGCTGACCCGTTTCTCTACGACTCTCCCTCGCCTAGAGTATTTCAGCTTCGGCTAGCCGCTTCTTCGCTTCTCACTCTGCTCTTGATTAACGCATGAGATCATCGCCTTTTACGTGGAAACGTTGCGTGAAGGCAATGGCAACCACAATGGCAATAAACCACATGCCACAGCCAGCCCCGACGACTCGGAGCGATCCATTGAGTTTTGCCATTGGCGGAGTTGATTTGCCACAAAATTAAAGTTGATCTTTAAGCCGAGGTCGGGCTGGAGAGCTTGCCTGTCTCACGGTTTCACGGTTTCAGGTCTGCTAGTCCCCCTTCCTCTTCCCCCTTCCCTTCCGGCCTTTGTGTGGCAGATCATTTATAGTGTGGGGGCTTATCGCCTGTGCAGATCTGGCCGTTAATTTTTCTTCATTAAAAATATCGCACAGTGTTTCGCGTTGTTCTTAGGCTTAATTCTTCGAAATTAACTAACCCTCTCGCTCTATATCTCTCTCACTCTCACTCCTCTCTCTCTTTCTCCCTCACTCTCTGCAGTTCCTTCTTTGGCCTCCAGTCTGCATCATCATGAAGCACACAGCAAGCCCAGCAATGTGGCTGCCCCCAGCGAGGAGGAGGAGCACGGTCCGCAGGCGACCAGCGCGACGGCCAGCGCAGGAGAGGATTACCTGGTCAAGTGCACGCAGTGCCACAAGCGCTTCAATGAGTTCCAGGTAAGTGTTAAGCGACTTTTCCGAGTACTTGGAGCAGACATTAACTCTCTCTTTGCCATCTCCTACAGTCCCTTAGCGAGCACATTGCCAGCGAGCATCCGCACGACAAGCTCAACTACGAGCGCAGTCCGCATGCAGCGGGCGCAGCAGTGCAGCCCGATAGCGAAGCGGAGGAGGATGAGCAGAGCAACTTGAGCTGCGGTAGCCGCCGCTTCGCCAAGTCGCCGGCGAGCAGGAGCAACAATAATAATAACAACAACAGCGAAACAGCCAAGAACCAGAACCAGCACAAGAACAGCAGCCACAGCAACAGCAGTCATAGCCAACAACACTCGCCGCTCTGCTCACCTGTTGTGGTCGGCGAGCTCTTTGCCCACCTGCCGCATCCGCCGCCACAGCTGCCCGCCCACCTGCACGCCCAATTCATGGCAGCCGCCGCCTCGTTGGCCATGCAGACCGGCCGCTCCGCCAGCTCGCCCAGTCAACTCCAGCAGCAGCAGCAGCACCAGCAGCAGCACCAGAAACAGCACCAGCAGCAGGCACAACAGCAACAGTTGCTGCTGCCTCCACAACAGCCGCAGCCGGGCAGCAACAGCAGCGTCGGCAGCAACTCCGCCTACGATCTGGATCTGAGTGCCCACCGCTCCACCTCCAGTCCCGGCTCGACGACGGGAGACCTAGGCAGCGGCGCCTTTCCCTGCATGCAGTGCAACGCCTCCTTTGCTAATCGCGAGCAGCTCGAGCAGCACCAGCTGCTGCACTCTCCCAACGGACAGCCGACCGCACAGAATGTGACGCAGGTGAGTGCCATTTATCGTAGACTTGGGATGGGGTTAGAATACAGTAGGCTGTGACTAAGCCAGACCACCTCACACACACACACACACACAATGGGCGACGATAGCGAGAGACGGCGGATATCGTCGAGTCGGTGCCAAGTACAATCGGTCAACCTTATGAATGTGCCCATGTTTCCTGTTGAAACACACACCCACCCGCTCACACTCACTCACTCACACACACACACTCGCGTGGGTAATGCAACCTCATATCGCAGACAAATAGGAAAATAATTAAGTTCAGATAAAAACTAAACACATGAAACGACATGGAAGTATTTTTTCTTTTATTTTTCGGTTTCATTTATGCCCCGCCCCTTTGCCCCTTCGCTTGCTCGAGAGGAGATAACATTCATATACCCTGCTGTGCATGTGTATTTATACTTGAGGTTTCTCGACACTCAAGAGGTTTTTGTTCCGTGGAATTGAAGATTGTTTTTTATACTTACGTAAAGTTTATCAGCAACAACAACGGCAACAACAATAGGCTATAAACTATGATAAGCAACACCGTCATAATAAAAAAAAAAAAAACAGAAACAAATACTGGCATTAAATAAAACGTAGGCGTTTACTAAGCCCCATACACACACACACCCATACATACACACACCCACACACGGAGAAAAACCCAATGACGCGTTAGAACAGAAAAAAGTACAAAAACAAAAAATATATACACATATATTATCAGGGGAGCTATGGCTACGTCGCAGGAAAGCCCCGAAGAAGCAGTAGAGTAGGATGCCACGACTAAATGAGTGGGAGAGAGAGTGGGAGAGAGAGAGAGAGAGAGAGGTGATGGCCTATCGTAAGGCCTGCTCCCAAGTACAAACACATACCCAGTATATATCTGCATGCGTGAGTGTGGTCGCTCTGTCAGTCACACACTCGTAACTCCCAATTGTGCAGTTGCTGTTGTTGTTTTTCTTCTTCTTCGCCTCTGCTTCGCCTTCGTGTTCATCTACGTCTTCGCCTGGACATGTGATAAGGCATTAAAATAAATGTTGCTACAGGCTGCCTGCTGATAAGACGTACTAACACTTGCGTACTTACGGCCTACTCCACCCCAGCCCCCTTCCCCTTCCCCTACTCCACCACCACCACCATCACCTCATCCTTCTCTTCATTTCCCCCATCTTTGGCTCTCTATCTGCACACACTCTCCCAACTGTAGTCGCAACAACAATAAAAAACACAGTTTGGCCTCCGACTCCAGCGATAAGCAGCAAGTTCTCTTTGAGGGAGGAACACACACACACACATATGTACATACACTCGCACACACACGCACCTTGGGCCATAAGGCACCCAGCGGCTATTAAAGCCACATAAATTATAATTTTGTTGCATTTTCGGGCCGCAGCGTTCTGGCCCCTGGCCCTCTTAGCCTGCCCGCCTTCTTCTGCTCCACAAGCATTTAACGCCCCCCATCAAGCGTTCGTTCATAAATTCATATGGCTAGTTTGTTTTTCCCCGTCCCCTCCCTTCATCCCTCACTTCTTTTGCTTTTTTACCTTGCCATAAGAAGCGGGCAAAATAAAAAAAGTTAGACAGCTTCGAGCTAGACTCTTTGTACGTATGTATATGTGATAGAGCCGCCTTTTTTTCAGTTGCCATGTGTAGACACAGTAGACATTCACTATGAATGGCAAGAAGATACACATTTGAGCTAAATCAAAATCAGCTAGGTTGCTTCTCAAGTTAATATCGGTCGCTTTAGCCAGTGCCCACTGCATACTGCCGCCAGCTGACGTTATTAATATTTACCTAAGCCGCTGTCCGAAAGCTAATAAAGCACTGGCAGCACGGCAGGCCCAGCTGGCAATAGAGTTGCCCGCGCGAGTGGCCAGTGGGTTCATTTATGCAACTCTTTCCCCGTCTCCTGCTGCGACCTGTTTGCACTTTTGCTGCAACAGCCGCGGCGGCAGCTGGCAAGGTTTGCCTGCTCTGCTGGGGCACATAATTTACGGCATTGTTAATGACATTTAAACATTGCAACACATGCAAAGTGCACAAATGGCAACAGGAAACGGATATCGTTTTAGTGGACAGAGGACAATGGGCACTGGACCCTGGACAGTGGACAGTGGACAGTGGACAGTGGGCCGACATATTGCAACTGTGGCCAATTCGCATTTATTGCCATACAATATCTTTTATAATTATTGATGGCCTGCATTACACGTGTACGCGCGTATTAAATTATTATGTGTGAAAACAATTAATTATGCAAAAAACAATAACTGCACCGGGGCAGCCCCGACAGCAGCGGCAACAACAACAAATGAGCTTGGTCACTGAACAAATTGCTCATTATGAAAATCACGCAACGTTGCGCACATAAGTAGGCAACACTTTTTGCGACGTATCCACCCCCCCCCCTCCCACACACATCTCCTGTTCCTGTTGTTATTGGAAAGCCATTGAAAATGGCCGCAGACGTCGGGTGCGCGGCAGCTTTAAAGTCAACAATGCGAAAGGTCAACATCATTACCAACGCATCAAAATGGCCGCGAGATAGCCAGCGCATGCGGGGGTGGGGTTGCGATAAAGAGGGCGAGCGAGTGAGGCGTAATTGTTGAGCAAATGGCAGCACATAAATTATTGGTCAAAAAGTGACGTTGGCAAACTTTCGGCCATAACAAACGAAGTGCCAGAAAAAGTGCAGCAATTAAATGTTTGCTTAACTGCGCGCCACACACACACACACACACACACACACACACACACACACACACTGGCAGCACAAGCAAATAAAAATAGTCGAAACTTTTTGGCCACAATTCATTTGGGGTCGAGCGCAGCAGAAGCTGCCACCTTTCGGGTGGCAACCGCAGAATGGTCCGTTGGTTGCTCGGTTGCTCATGTGTATGTGCGGCACACGACGCGACGGCGGACTCAAAACATTTCAAATTGAAAAATTATATGCACTTTAGGTGTCCAGCCTGGCCGCAGCCCGGTCAGCTCCAACTCCAACTCCAACTCCAACTTCAACACCAACTCCTGCTCCACTCGCTCCTCACGTCGTTGTCGTCGTCGTCGTCACGGCGCCATGCGCCACTTGACGAACAGCAACATTGAAAAATTAATGGCAATTTATTTACTTCGCTACGGCGTAACCCATTCGCCAACTCCTCCCCTTCCCCCCTCCGCACTCTTGCCCTGTCCACTCTTTTCTGTTAAAATGTGTTTTACATATTATTGCCTTTGTAAGGTCTACTCTGGCGCTGCGCTTCGCAAAGTTTAAAAATTATTCGCAATTAAAGCCAACAAATTAAAAAACTGTTACGCGCATGTTTTTCAAATAATTGAAGTTTATTGAAATTTATAAGCAAAGCCTCAATGCAAATAAACTCCTGATTCCTGTATGTGTGTGTGTTCGAGCGTGTGTGCAGTTTATTGAGCTTGACACATGTTTCAATTAGTATGTCACATTTACCAAACTTGTCTATCTGTAACAGGCGCAGGTAAGTGCTAACATTTGTTATAATTGCCAACTGGTTATTGACAGGGAGTTACCCGTGATATATTTTATTCGAGCTCCTTACATGATGCTCTTCCTTCTCTCCTTTCTCTTTTCGCCCACTTTAAAACTCATTAATATTCTGTGCAGTTGCTTTGCAAGTAAAAATATCATCAGCGGCTTCCTATATGCAGCCACAATTAGTACCTATCTCCATTTCAGTTCCAGCTCCACGCTCTTGAGTCAACACCTGTCCATTTTTTACCAAAATACATTCCGAGGTACATTTGCCTTTTTTCCTCGTCTATTTCATCCCCGTTGGGCGCACTTTTCCCGTGTTCTTCCTTTCCCAATAATTCTACGATGCTCTCGGGATTTGGATCAACTTTCACCGTGCACACCATAAATTATGTGTCAGTGCATTTCCCTATCACATTCTCTTCCCCCTCTCACTCTCTCTCTCTCTCTCTCTCTCTCTCTCTCTCTCTCTCTCTCTCTCTCTCTCTCTCTCTCTCTCTCTCTCTCTCTCTCTCTCGCGTTCTCTGTGTGCTGTGCATGGTGACGTTTATTGTGCGGTTACGTCTGAAAATATGTTTAATGAAGTTGAAAACTGCAAGAAGACAGAACCCGACAATGCCCGTTTGTAACGTGAGGCATTTTAAGTATAGTACATTTTCGACTTATTTTCCAACTGGACATATACATACGCCTGTTTGAAAAGGTTGAGAAGACATCTTAATAAAAAATAAATAAAAATATGCATTTATTTTCACAGCAGCAGCAGCAGCTGTTGCCTCCCAGGCGAGCGATATCTCTGAAGGAACTTTGCCGGCGACAATTCTCATTTCTCATACTCATGCCGTGGTCGGAGATCTCATTGATTTGGCAGCAATTCCGAGGAGCTTTTATCAAATGTTATAAATTAAATTTATTTTGCGGCGGCGCCTAATTTATGTTTTCCTAATACACAACTAATTTCGCATGTTTAGAGGAATTTTACGCCTCGCTGCGAGATACGAAGATATTGAGAATGGAAATGGGGATGGGGATGGGACTGGGGCTGGGAAAGCAAATATATCTATCACGAAGATCTTCGAACGCGGCCTCAGCCAGCCCCACACATCATTGGGCAAAACGTTTTATTTATAAACAATTAAATTTGATTTGTCGTTCGTTGGCAGCCCATGAAGCTAAAATTTCGACGAGTTTCCGCTTGTCTTTTGGCTAGACCATTTCCCAGCCTTACCCCGCCACGCCCTCCTCCTCCTAATTTGTAACACGCCTCTTTAAGATGATTTTATGATCTATACACCAAAGCCTTAATTGCTTTAAAGAGAACTTATTCAATTTCCCGAGCAACGAAAGACGATTCGTTTCTCCGGCTGCAGCAGCTGAAAAAATGCGACGAAAAATGCGGCAGTCGAAATAAATTGCGAAATGAAGCACAGTGCCTCTTAAAAGTGTTTCCCTGTTAATCAATTTGCAAGAAAACAAAAAACCAACACCCAAAGTACGAAATACGCAACAAATGTGCTTCGACAGAAGGCACAGAAGAAGGCGGGGGAGGGGGAGGTGGAGGTGGAGGGGAGTACATCTTACTTGAGAGACCCGTCGCCAAATGACGACTTTAAGCAATTTTCCAGATGTTAACGAACTTTCACTTTGAGCAAAACAGTATAGCAAATGTTGATCAAGCGATCGAGCTAAACCCGAGTCAGAGTCTGAGGCTGGGGCAGCGACGCGACGCTTTGGCTCAGCCTTATCGCAAGAGTTCAAAAAACCTAACAGAACCTAACATACAGAACACTTTCGATAACCCAATCGAACTGTGTGTGCGCACAGCACAACGATGCTCCGATCTACTAGTGACACTTGCCACACTATACTATCATTATCTCTCGTACTTACTTGTATTGCTCGCTGCCTTCGCCGAGAAGGTAGCTAGCTAGCTACGTCAATTCATTCATCGCTCTAATCGGATGCAGCCTTATTGAGTGTGTGTTTTTTTTTTTCATTTCAGTTCAGGTTACTCGTTGTCTTCTCTCTCTCTCTCTCTCTCTCTCTCTCTCTCACGCTCTCTTTCTTGTTTGTTTTTGTGTTACTAGCAGCTGTCGCAGCGATAAGCCTAGGAAATTGGGTCGCATTTGCTCGAAGGAAGTTAGACATTATTTTTATTCAACATATACGAAATGTTTCGTCTTTTTTTTCCATTTTCTTAAACATTTATTTTGTGGCGTCGTTAATAATTTCGGGTTTTCCTGCGCTAGCACAAATCTGTTTGGACTGACCTCAAAAAGCGAGAGAGGAAGAGAGAGAGAGAGCGTGTCGCGTTTTGTTATTTTTGTTTACGCGACAGGTGCGTCGCTATATGTAGACCGATATTTCTCTAGGTAGTATTTCCATGCTGGCGATGGCATTTTGTCAAATTTGAAATTAGCCAACAATGCTTTTGAACATGTCAAGCGGTACCCCTATCCCCTTGACGGCCAATTATGTGCGCTATTATGGCCAAATTCTCATGTCACTCAATGAACGAGGCGCAGGGTGAAATACTTTCACAAATTAGCGGTATCTGCGGCAACAAATTCTCTCACACACACACACACACACATTATATCGAATATTTCAGTCTGCTTTGACTATGCTCTTAGTTGTCTGAATACCCCCCTAACCAACCCACTCCCCTTTGAGTTGGCGCCCACCTACGTTGCGTTATAATTAGAGCCAAAGGCTTCTGTCGCCTGCAATTAACGTGGACGGACGCGCTGGACGCTAGATGCGATTTTTACACTGTCAACATATTTTAGCTTGATTTGTGCTTTGAAGCTGCTGTGTGGTCCCCGCAACACAAACACACAAACACACACACACAGCTACATAGTGCTTGTGCATATGCTTTTCGGCTAGTTTTTGGCTAGGTTTTACACACGCTTCTCGCTAGATAATCAGTTGAGAGTTAAGAGTGATAAGCGACAACACACACCTAAAGGCGAGTCCCCGTGTGTGTCTTTGCGTGTGTGTTTGAATATGAAATAATTCGGAACAAGTCGCTGTCTTAATTTGGCTTGGCCGCCATGAGGCATCGTTTTCTCTTGAAAATTGATTATTTAGACAAAGCCTCTCTGCATGTGTGTGTGTTTATAGGGTATTGTTGATTGAACAACATGTGATAATGTCGATCGGTAGCAGCAGCAGCTTGCTTCTATTTGGAAAATCACACAAAGAGCAAGAAGCAGAGCTGCGCACGTGTGTCGAGCTTATCAGCGACACAAGTTTAGAGGTTACGAGAGGCTTTTTATTTTGGGAATAAATCAATTTCCGCCAATTGATAGAGTAGCCACATCATACATGCATACGAATACATATGATATATGTGTAGTACATATGTACATACATATGTTTGTATTTCTTTGTTTTCCTGGCTGACTTGAGTCATCGCTGCAGCTGCAGCATCGGCTACACTCGCATTGCGCTGGAATCTTCCTGGGGCCAGTCGATTATTAACGAAAGGTAGCTTCAATTGGCACTTCCGCTGGCAAAAGAGCACATGACGACGACGAGTCGAGCACGAAAGTGCATAGGAATTACGCTGACGCATGCCCCCAGCAGCAGCAGTAACAAAATAATAACAACAACAACAACAGTTTTGTTGTTCACCTTTTTGAGTGGCGAGTGCGAGCTGCCATTTTGGTTTACACTTAATTGATAACAATAAAAACATCGCAGCGCAGCGCAGAGAGCGAGCGATAACAAAGCGAGTTAATGGCCACACTGTACTTAATCAGAGGTGGGCGTATGAACAAACACACACACACACACACAGCGACACATACTCGCACAGTGACTGGCTCATTCGAATGAGACTGCGCTTACACGCACACACACACAGAGCAAGGTAAAGAGAGAGAGAGAGAGAGAGAGAGAGAGAGTGAGTGAGCGAGCGCACGTCAGAGCGAGGGCGAGAGCGTAACTTCACGTGGGGACCAGGCGATAGCAAGAGCGATAACGAGTTTAGCTTTGCATTCGTGTTTGTGTGAGCGCAACAGGTAGACCTGCTTGTAGCCATATTGAGAGCGTGTTGAAACTCGTTTGCTCGCACTCAGTGTGCCCGCTCTCACCTGCAAATGGCGACTGTTGTGGTTGACGCATGCTGTCAGGGAAATTTGTAACATCGTTTAAAAGAACAGGTACAATAACAGGAGCTGCTCCGCCTGCTCCCCCTGCTTGCCCACTCCCTCTCCCCGCAGGCAGACACATACACTCAGAGCGGAAACGGAAATTTATTCTGCCACTCTTCCGTTCTATCAGCCGACCCCAGCCGGCGCCCACATTTTCTATTTCATTTCACTGAAGGCAGAAATCTAATTGAAGTTTTTGAGTTTTTCACTTTTGGAAAAGAAAAAGCAAACCAATTTCCCCATCGTGTGTTTCTCTTGTTTTTGTTGTATGGACGTGTGTGCAAACGGCTGCTAAACAAACAAATTAGGCCCGAAACTGGCCGCGCTTTATAGTATTAGTGCGCCTATAATTATTGGGGCGTATTTGTATTTTTTCTTCCACTTGCTAAACAAATAAACACAATGTCACCGTTAATGTACAAACTAATTAGCGCAGAGAGCAGCGAAGAGCAGCAAAGAACGAATGATAGTTCTTAGTAGGCCCATTCACAGTCATATTGCGATGAATGTACATACATTTTCCTTGTGTTGTTTGTGTGTGATGTGATCTCATGTCAGAAACTCATTTGTGATCAGTAGAAATGGGTTTTGTGTCGAAATTAATGACTAATATCTGCACACTTTTAAGAGATACGTACGTTACGTACACATTCAACGCACACAAACGCAAAATATTTATTAATTGAAATTCATGCTGAAATTCACACTAAACACGGGCAAGCACAATTGGCTTTGCAAAGTCAGTATCATCTTGAACACTATGTTAATATTAACAGAATGCCTAACAGTGACTGTTATGTCCTTTTAAGAAGCAAAAATGCTGTTTATACCCGCTACTCATAGAGTAGAAGGGTATTATAACTTTGTTCAAACCGAAAATGTATGTAACAGGCAGAAGGAGACACCTCCGACCCCATAAAGTATATATATTCTGGCTCAGGATCAACAGCCGAGTCGATATAGCCATGTCCGTCTGTCCGTCTGTCTGTCCGTGTGAAAATCTAGATCTCAGCTATTAGAGCTAGGATTACCAAATTTGGGGACAAAATGTGTTATTATTGCACGCTGATCAAGTTTATCTTGGATTTTGGCCACGCCCCTTCCGCCCCTGTAAATCGAAAAAAATTAATTACAAGCGCAATTTTGATGCCATATTGTTCATATTCGGTTTACACGATAACTATAGCTAGCCAGATGATCTCTGAAAATTTGGTAACAATCGGATAATAAACACAGACGTTATGCAGCTTAACGTTTTCTATAGCTGTAAGCAGCGCTGCTGGCAGCGCTGCTTGCAGAATTGTGCCGAATAGTGTGTGCGTGTACGGTGGTGAAATGGGTTAAGTTGTGGACTGCAAAACGAACAGTACTATTATGCTTTTACGGGTTCGAGTCCCGCCCGCATCAAAAATTATATGTGTGCAAAAAAAATTTTTTTTTTTATTTTAGAATTTGACTTTGCATAAATATTGTAAGTCCATAGCCTTTTACGGTCAAAATATGATTGTAGCCGTTTTTTTTGTTCCGCAAATAAATGATGTACGAGCAGCTGGGTAGCGGGTATATTACAGTCGAGCACACTCGAGTGTAGCTTTCTTACTTGTTTTAACAGGAAATAGACAAATACGAGGAACACGAAATTGTTCGCTGATAAACAATTGCAGCTCGTCATCGTAAAAGTCGTGAACTTTACTCGAATAACAAACGATCTCAGTACATTTTATTATTTAAATAAATGTAAAAAAGCACACGAAAATCACTGAGGTGAGCTACATACATATAAGGCTGCAGCAGAGAAAGTTCAACGGCTGCACGTAAACAACAGTCGCAGCAGCGTAGCAAGAGCAAGAAGAGGCAAAGTGATCGGATCGGAGTGGAGGCTGCAACACGTGTTGCCATCTGTTGGCCAAGTGAAAGTGCCGCATATCTTTCAGCGCCGTGGCTAAGTGGAGCCCCTTGCTTCGACCTGTCAGTCATTTTTACATAGCGTGCCCAGCGCGCTGCTGCTGCTGGCATTTATTGCACACCTTTTCCAGCAACTACAACAACAAGATCAACAATGTTGCCGGCGAGAAATATTGATGCGTTCAATTTGTTGCCAAACAAATCGAAGACAAACAAACGCATTTGGTTTGATGGTTGCCGTTGATTAGCATCAGCTGTTGAAACGATTCGATTTGATTTGATTTGATTTCAGTTTTAATTCCTTTTTCTCTTTGCCCTCGGCTTTTTGTTTATTTCTTCACTTGCCGGCGTTTGTTGTTGTTTATGCTTCCATTCCCTATTGGCGCTTTGTCGCAATATTCCCAATTGAAGTTTTTTTTAATTTATTTCTCACCATTCCCGATGCACAACGCGTCACACGCACTTGCAGATTCCATGCGTACATACATACATACACACATATGCACGGGCATGTGCGTACGCATGTGTGCGTACATGTAAATACACGCAGTCTTTTTAATGTTTCTTTTGCGCTCGTTTTCTGCTTTGTTGTCGCACACACACATGCGTACACATTCTTGCGATAGTTACAAGCTGAATGCTGCGACACCGCGACCGAACAGAGCTTCGCTTCTCTTCTGTCATCGCCTCTCAGTTATTTCGTGATCTGCGCAGCGCGCATTTCGCTCCCGTGTTTTATTAAGTTGTTCCTTTTTGGCTGCGTGTCTGTTTTGCTTTTTAATAAATTAGTCAGTTAAATCAAACGCTTTTAATCTGCTTGCCAAACGCAACAGCACCGAAAAAAAATCCCAAAATTATGTTCAACATTTAACGATGCTGCCCCAAACTTAAAAACAAAATCAAAAAAACAAAAAAAAAAAAAAAATGAAAACTTGCCTATCGTTTTTTTCTTCATTGCTTTGCGGTCATTTGGTTTCGGTTTTTGGTTTTTCTTTGCGGGCCTTGAAACAAATTAAAAACCGTTAAATTTCAAACAGCCAGCAAAGCAAATAAATACAAACGCTTGTTGTTTTAAACAACTTTTATTACCTGTGCGTCGGTGTGTAGTTGTGTGTTCGTGTGTCCCCCAGCGTGTGCGTGTGCGCGTAACTGGTCTCAAAATAAAGGCTGAACAACAACAAAAACAATGTCAGCTGCTAAACTGCTGCGGGCGGCGGGAAAAGTGCAGAGACTGATGATGAATGAGAGGCAACAACCACAAGTGAGAAAGAGGAGGGTCTGCACGCGACTCGCCCAGCGAGCACAGTGGGCATATTATCTTTAATTTTGTTCTTATATTCACCTATTGGCATTGCAAATCAATCGTGAGACAACATTAATCAACTTTCTCTGTCTCTCTCTCTCTCTCTCTCTCTCGTCCTTGCAGACGTGCAAAATATGCAACAAGACGTTCGCGAATGTTTACCGCCTGCAACGGCATATGATCAGCCACGACGAGTCGGCGCTGCTGCGCAAGTTCAAGTGCCTGCTGTGTGAGAAGGCGTTCAAGTTCAAGCACCATCTGAAGGAGCACGTGCGCATCCATTCCGGAGAGAAGCCCTTCGGCTGTGACAAGTGCGGCAAGCGCTTCTCTCACTCGGGCAGCTTCTCCTCCCACATGACTTCGAAGAAGTGCACCAACATGACCCTCAAAGTGAGCAACAGCAGCGGCAGCGGGAACAACAGCAGCAGCAGCAGTAATCGCCAACTGCTTAAGAGTTTGGATAAGACTGGACGCGCATCCTCCTCGGATATGCAGCCACTGCTGGCGGGCAAGCGAAACTCCAAACTGCCCGAACCGGTGCTTCCCAATCCCATAAACTACTTTGCTGGGGAAACGCAGATGCCCGTGGCAGCGGCGGCCAATGGCCCACCCCCCTTTTATCCCAATTACAGTGCCATGAATGCCGCTTTGATGGCGTTCCCGAATGCCTTCATGGCCGCCCTGGATCCGCGCATGCATCCATTTGGCATACAGCGACTGCTGGAGATGACAGCCGCCGGCCAACAGCATCGCGAGGTGCAACACCAGCAACAGCAGCATGAGGAGCCGATCTATGAGTCCAGCAAGGATGAAGATGAGACGCCTGATGAGCCTAAGCTTGTCATGGATTTGGAGGAGTCGGAGGTCAAACCGGCGACGCCAGCTCCAGAGGCACTTGAGGCTACTGAAACAGTTGGCGATTCCGCTTCGTTCAAGCAAGAGCCCAGCCGGGAGCCAACGCCAGTGTTCGAGAGTGCTCCAGACACGCCCAAATCCATTAAAGTAGAGCAGGAAGAGGAAGCAACGCCTGTGGAGAAATCTCGCCCCCAGACACCACAAGATCTGCGCTGCAGCCGCTGTTCCAAGCAATTCAATCATCCTACTGAGCTGGTGCAGCACGAGAAAGTGCTCTGCGGGCTCATCAAGGAGGAACTGGAGCAACATTACCAGCAGCAGCAGCAGCAGCAGCAAAAAGCAAACTTTGCGCTGCCTGCAGCAAGTGATGCCGACGAAGATGAGGAGGAGGAGGAAGAACCACGCCAGGACTTCAATGCCGGCAGCAGCGATAGTGGCGAGCGCAAGGTGCGAGTACGCACCGCCATCAATGAGGAGCAGCAGCAACAGCTGAAGCAACACTATGCCCACAATGCACGTCCCAGTCGCGACGAGTTCCGCCTGATCGCCGCTCGGCTGCAGCTTGATGCACGCGTTGTGCAGGTCTGGTTCCAAAACAATCGTTCGCGTGAGCGCAAGATGCAGAGCTATGTGAGCAACAGTGAGCAAAACACCGCCGCGACCTCAACTGCAGCAGCGGTAGCAGCTGCTCAGCCCCGCGCTGGCGCTGGTGAGGATCAGCCGTTGGATTTGTCTGTGAAGCGGGATGCATCGCCGCTGTATGGTCTGGCACCACAGAAGACAACTTTGAGCGACGCGCCTGTAGATTTTCAAGAGACGATGGCCATCAATCTCAGCCGCAAGCTGTCCAGCTCGGCCTCCATGTCGCCGGCTTCGTTGTCGCCCCGCTCGGGTGCCTCTTCGCTGCAACAGTCAGCAGCTGCCGCCGCCGCTGCGGCCATCTACTTTGCTCCGCCCTCGCCGCCCAGCTTGCACGAGGCAGCAGCACCTTCCGTGCCGCCACATGGTGCCGCCGTCGCACGTGTTCAATCCTTTCCGGGCCTGTCGCCTTATATGATGCCACGCCTGCCCATGGAGGCACTATTCCAGATGCGTCCTGGCGGCGAGTACGCGCCCAATCCGCTAATGAACAGTATTAAGCTGCCCGACTATCGCGGCACCAGCCTCAGTCCAGGAGGCTCGGAGAAGCGTTCGTGGCGCGACGATGATTCACGCATCTCTCACGAAGACGACTACGTGATGGGCGTCGGCATCGGCGGCGGACTGCTGCCACCCAAGCCGAAGCGCGCCAAGGCCGAGACCCATGGCCATGCCGGCGATCCGGATCTACCCTTTGTGTGCGATCAGTGCGACAAGGCGTTTGCCAAGCAGAGCTCCCTGGCGCGTCACAAATACGAGCATTCCGGTGAGTCCGAGTGAATGATAGCGCAATGCTACAAGTAACCGCAACTAACAAGTTCCAATTGAATCCAATTCCAGGTCAGCGACCCTATCAGTGCATGGACTGTCCCAAGGCCTTTAAGCACAAGCATCATTTGACGGAGCACAAGCGTCTGCATTCCGGAGAGAAGCCCTTTCAGTGCTCCAAGTGCCTGAAGCGCTTTTCCCACTCGGGCAGCTACAGTCAGCACATGAACCACCGTTACTCATATTGCAAGCCCTACAGGGAATAGGTAAGCGACTCCTCAGTGCCGCCCACCTGCGTCGCAGCCGCCGCTAGTGCCAGCGCGGGGACAACGCGTGCTCGTCGCGGTCCAGCGTCGGCCTTAGCAAGGAACAGCAACCATAACCACCACAACCACCATACCAACAGTAACAACAACAATGCGGCCAGCTATCCACATCAACTGGTCGCCATGACGGCATTTCAGCAACAGCATCAACAACGTCTGCAGCAGCGTCTACCATGCCAGCAATTTGGCTGGCCACCGTCCGTGCCTGGTGCTGGCATTATGCTGCCGCCACCGCCTAGCAACAGTTTGCAGCAGCAGCAGCGTTCCACGTTGCCCCCACAACCTCCGCCCCCACTATTGAGTGGTGCAGCAGCAGCTGCTGGATACGGTCAAGCGCCGCCTCAGCCGACGCCGCCGCCACCACCATCGTTCTTCGCCAGCCCGCTGCATCATGCAGCCTTGATGGCACTGCCACATCCGCTGCCGAACGAACGCTTCTCGGAGCCTCTAACGCCGCCCTCGGGCGCATCGTCCCATGGGGGGCTCGCATTCAATTTCTTCAATGCCAAAATGCTGCTGAACTGAGCCCAGCCAAGCAGCGGCAGTAGCAGCAACAACAAAAGCAACAGCAACTAACATTAGTCTAACGGTAAACTAGCAGTGCACTTAATTGCTGTACTTAAAAAACAGACAGAAAATCTCAAATTGTGCAGGAAAACACAACACACAACACGAACAACAACCACACTCACACACACACGGAAATATGTGAAAACTTGCAGCATAGTTTTACTACGGATGCAACTGGCAGCCATCTGAGTAGAGGAAACGAGAGAGAGAGAGAGAGAGAGAGAGAGAGAAGATGAACCAGTTTTTATAGCAATATTTTGTAATTTTTTTGTTGGCCGCAAAGCAGAGGAGGAAAAACCTTTCGTTCGAGCGAATTTATTATTTTTAATTTCCCACATACATATTTGAGTATTTTTAAACCATATCTTTTAAGTTAAATCAGTTTTTGTTTCTTTATATTGATGCGTATATATAAGGCACATATATGTATATATATTATTAATGTATACATACATATTTATGGCTATTCTTATTATATTATTTACGGTTAGTCCTAGGAGCCACATCCCAGTACCAAGTGCTGCAAAATACTCAAAGCTTTCTCTATAAGTTGTGACAGGTTGCACGTGTCACACATTAATTTTGATTTTGTTTACACCCTCGGGATGCAATGTAATTATCGTTTACTTTTATTTAATCATTAATGAGCTTTAAATTCATTCGAAAGTTAGAAGAAGAAAGTAGAAGAAAAAAACTGCCTGCTCGCTGGGCTGGGTTAACTTCGCTCACTCTTTACATTGGACATTTGTTGGACCAATAGCCAAGCACAAGCAGAAGCACAAGCATAAAGCCAAAGCAACACAAAAATAGCTAAAGCAAAGTTAACTTGACAATATTGAATATTGAATATCGCATACCGTATTTAAATCGAAATTCAAAGAACGCCGAGCACGATGCTCTCTCGCAAAAGTATTAATCATCATCCAACTGTATTAAAGCCAGAATACAATACATACTAAAAACGAAAACAACATTTTTATAAATTATGCCACACACACACACACATACACCGACTGCACACACTTTCACACACACAATTGTAACTTACGTTAATGAAAACCCACCGCTTGCTGCGCGTTTCAAGTTCATTCAAAAAAACCAAAAACACGACCTAAATGCAAAAAGAACTGTGTAATATTGAATAATAATTGTCGAAGCAAGAAAGAGTAAAGGAACCGCAACACCTATACGATCATTCCATTTAGCTAGAGTCGCGCTAGAAGAACGTGCCCTCTCCAAGCATTTAAACCTTCCGGCTACTTGAGCGAAAGATAACACAAGTTTTTGAATTGTAATGCTTAGGTTCTATGTGCTATACTATAACTAGATAGAGCACGATTCATAAACTACATTTAAAGTTAATAATTAATATATACATACTACACATACAGCTAAAGCGCAGAAAAACTTAATTTGGCCTTATTAAACATTATTAACCATTAAAACTTACTTACAAGCTAAAATAAAAGTCTTAGGATAAAAGTGTTGGAAAAAAGAAAAACAAAAAACAAATCTTTCAACTTAGTACTTAGTATGTAAAAACGAAAGAAAGAAAAACTTTTGGATAAGCCTCTAAAGAAAATTATTAGTAAATTTCAATGTACGTTTTGATGTAAAGAATAAAGAAATTCTGCTCTTAAAAAAAAAAAAACACTAAGAAAATACTACTAACATTAACTATTGAAATGTTTACAAGGACAATAAATTTCTAAATGATTAGAATGCTTTCACTTTTCGCTCCTAATCGATTTCTATTCAAATAATTTACTCACAAAACTCAAAGCAAACAACTTAAAATAAATAAATAGATAATTAATTGACAGCACATAGGAAAGAATGAGAAAAAAGGTTTCCAGAACAACGAAAATTTATTTGTAAAGTTTACACAATATTATTATACTACGCCCAACTGCTAGTGTATCTCCCAAAAGAAAACAAGAAAAATAATTTGTCATGAATAATGTTGTACTGCTATAAATGATTTTCTTTTGGTTTTCCAAATGAACAAAAAAAAACGAAATACCAAATCCAAAACACAACACAAAAAAAAGCATTTATTACTTAATTAGTTTTTATATATGTATGTATTTTTAAACCAACTCGATGTATGATACGTATATATACACATACATAAATATTTTTTTGTAAATTATTTTGCAAGAAAAAAGCTAGAAAATCCAAAAAGAGACAACCACAGGAAAAACGCGCAAACTGTTTAAAAAAATACAGCCAGCACTCGTTTAGCATAAATTAAATAATTTATAACTTAGACTAGTTAAACTTACGGACGGACAGACCGGAGCGAAGTCTTTATTAATGTTAACTTACAAAACTAAATAATTATTTTTAAGCATGAATATTTTAATTGTGATGGAGATGCCGGCAATAATATTTGCACTCTAGGGCCTTATATGAGATACACACCAAAACACACACACACATACACACGTACATGCGCACACCCACACTTGTTGGTTATTTTCATTAAAGATAATTAAGATTTCACGACAAGCGTCTCGAAATACTAAACTGACCACCTCCCCCTGCTCCATAGTTCTGTACCCTTTGTTAACGTTGTTTACAACACACACACACATACCCACATCCACCCAGTTTTCATGTTGATGTGCGTGAGAAATTTATTATATGAAATATACCATAATACTAGGGCTCACATACGGTGTAGGTTTTGTACAAAGTATGTCCATGTATTATTTGTTTTATTTTTACTCCCGTCTTTGTTTAGTTATGCGTTGAGACAGCCTTAAATGTTTATTGCGATACACGTACACAAGAAATAAACAACAATTTAAATAACTTATTTTTCAAATATTACGCGTAAATGTATTTTAATCAAAATAAGCAAAACGGATAAAACATTTTTGTCTTGATAAATTTACAAAATTATTATAATTATTAAATTTACAATGTGAAAATAAAAACAAGTTATGAAAATTCAAAGCAGATGTGTCTTTTAATTCCAATAGGTTTTTTGGGAGCAGATTTGCATTAAATGAAAAATTTATATTTTTACATTATTTATTGTGAAGTGTCTTATCCCAGCTCGATTGACGAAAAACTAAATAAAAGATTCTACAATCCACACACATGTAAAAGGATAAGAGAAAACAGGAAAGGCTTAAAACAGTTTTAAATTAGTTAATATGGCAAAAATTTTAAATCAATATCTAATAAAGCAAGTAAGAAAGCTGCAGTCAGTCGCAAAATTATTTGCGAAACAAGAAACAACGGATACAACCATATTTTGACTATAAAAGGCCATGGACCTACAATATTATTGAAATGTCAAAATCTGAAATAATAACAAGAAAGTTACTCTCAAGAGTGCTCGATTGTTATATACCCGCTACACAGCTGCTCGTACATCAAAATTATTTGCGAAATAATAAAAAACGGCTACAATCATATTTTAACCGTACAAGGCCATGGACTTACAATATTGATGCAAAGTTAAAATCTAAAAAAAAAAAAAGGTTTGGGCACACACTTAATTTTTGATGCGGGCGGGACTCGAACCTATAAATATATAATAGTACTGTTTGTTTTGCAGTCCATATCTTAACCCATTTCACCATCGTACTCGCGCACACTATTCGACACAATTCTGCATGCAGCGCTGCTTACAGTTAAGGAAAAGTTAAAATAACTTCAATGAGTTAAATAACTTCAATGTTTATTATCCGATTGTTATCAAATTTTGTTATCAGAGATCGTCTGGCTAGCTATGGTTATCATATAAACCGAAAATGAATAATATGGCAGCAAAATTGCGCCTGTTATCAATTTTTTTCGATTTGCGGAGGTGGAAGGGGGCATGTTCAAAATCCAAAATAAACTTAATCAGTGTGCAATAATAACACATTTTGTCACCAAATTTGAAAGTCTTATAATTGCTGAGATCTAGATTTTCACACGCACAGACAGACGGACATGGCTATATCGACTCGGCTGTTGATCCTGAGCCAGAATATATAGACTTTATGAGGTCGGCGATCTCTCCTTCTGCCTGTTACACATATTTTCAGTTTGAACTTATTTCAATATAACTTAGTTATAATACCCTTTTCTATGAGTAGCGGGTATTAATATACAAATTCGGCCGATAGGTTCTATTTCGACTATACGACATAACGCTCAGACTTTGATCAAATTGTAAAGTTTTTTAAGGACATATTTCGCCCGTTTATAAAAAAGTTTAAAAGCTAAATCTATTTAAACAACAAAAATCAAACGACAGGTTCTTTGACAGCTTTACGATATATCGGAACCGGTTAGTTTCGACTTATTTACGGCGTGCAGCAATAAGAAGCATGTATACCAAGACACTAGATTGGTTTGCAACAGACCTTTTTCCATTTTATCTATAGCTACATGCATAAAGCTATCATCACTGTATAATGTTCATTGGAAAAATTAAAGTGATGTTTCGAAAAAAAAAATCTATTTTTAAGCATTTGATTCTATAGAACCTTTATGGCAAGTGCCCTGATTTCAATTAAGTTGACAGCTCATGATGATTCTACTAATTCTCAACAATAAGAAGTAAATGCTTAGTTTTATCAGATAGTTTGAGCTGACGAGTTTGAGATGCAACAGGCAGAGAAGTGGGAATAACTAGTTGTTTGTGCGCGTTGCAATCAGAGTCAGAGAAATATTACAATACCCTCAAGTTTGCAGGGTATAAATACAGTCTGCCACCCAGCATATGCGCTCAAAAACTCTATTTTTACAACGCTATATAAAAAGGCAAGCCCTAGAAATTCCCAGTGTTGTAGTTTTACATATTTTCTGTTTATTTATTAATTTGTTATTGTAAATTAATTGGTCAAGGCACACGTAGTGGTAATCGTTATTAGCTTGCTCTGAACTTCTCTTTAAAACAAACTCTAGCTAATAAAACGAATATCCAATTAAATCGCATCTCCAACGAACTTATAAATAACAAAAAATTTTGATGCTTAGACATGAAAATTACACTACATTATTGTTAGCAATTTTATAAGCTAAAAAACATCTTAGACACTAACAATGTATTGCGTAAGTTTATATTAAACTAATATTAAAATTTCTTTTACAAATTATATGAATTTATATATAATATGTATATATTATGTATTTTGTATATAATAATATAGAAATATATATTTATTAATTTTTCATTTCTTTCCTTACAAAGAGTCTGTTGAATATTATAAAAACAATTTCATTTGGCATTCAACAAGTTCGTCCAACTTTGCTATAAATGTATGCAGCTAGATTTGTTAAATATGTAGATATGTATATAGTTTATGTATATAAAATAGATAGATAGATACACTCTAGTTTGTTCTTTTTTTTTGGGAAGGGTAAGGTGTAGGGTTTAGGGAGGGCGCTACAAAGTAATATTGTTTTCAAGCGCGCCCGCGGGCATAATATAAAATATAGAGCTGTAGATTAGGCTTATAAGACCCGCTTATATCGCTTACTTGGTGCGATGATGTACGACAATCTGATCAATCTTATGGATCGTCGCACAAAATTGTTGTCAGGCTAAGGTTTCATGTCCATTTGATGGCTTCGACTGTCCAGCCTGCTGGATAGTAGAACTTGCCACTAGGAGAACATTTTAAACTGGTCCAGTGTGTGTTTGTATGTAGCATATATGTTTGTATGGTCGTGTGTGTATGAAAGTTATCTAGGCTTAGTTAAATTCGTTTCTCCTATCAGTTGGTAAAACAGTTCCTTTAAATGAAAATATGTCTGTGTTTTGCTTTTGAGCACCAAAAATTGGCTTGCTTGGCATTCCAAGTCTATATGTATAATATTCATTTAATTTTCGTACATAACTACTGTATGTTGTAGTAAACATGTATGTGTAGAACAGGTTGGGGTGTACTAGATGTTTAGTTTACGAAAAAAGTCAATAGTTATACTTAATTTCATTTAAATTTATTCAGTTCATGCAATCAAGTATATATGTGCACAGGTGTAAGTATGTATATGTGTATGTGTGTATATGAGTGCATGCATGTATGCATGTATACGTGTAGTCGCTCTCTATTCGTAACTTACTTTTCTTTTTTATATAAATTTGTGTCTTACATACATATGTATGTAGTTTCTCTTTTAATGTGTGTTCAATTTTCAATAAGTTGTACGATAAAAAAAATAAAAAAAAAACAACCGAAATATGCCAAAGCTTCAACATCATTTTGCTTCTATCCTCTTCGTGCCCTTAACTTTTTGGCTACAAATTCCATTAAAACGCTAAAGAATATGTAAATTAATTGCTTAGACTTAACAGCGCCACTGTTAACATGCTGTTGGCACACTGTTAACGGCCATAATGTATATGAACTGTGTGTGCCTGTGTGTGTGGGTAGATGGGGGTTTCTGTGTATGTATGAGTGTGCGTGCTGCCGTTTGTTGTCTCCTCAGATTTGTGACTATTTGACTAACAACGATATATGAAAACGGAACACGACTCTGTCTCAGACATAGACGGGCGCCTGATCGTCAGTCATGTCCGGCTGTTGCCGATCATCGAAAAATCTTCTAAAGGTAAATTCGAAAAATCCATGGAATTGCCTGTCATTCAATTCGATATCATCGCCGCTGCTCAAATTGGAATCATTAGAGCGCAGCTTATCCGGATCAACGGGATCAAAGTTCGACGTATCCGTTGGATGCTTGATTTCTGGTATATACGGTGCCTTCTGCTTTCGCATGTCTGCAAAGTCGATGCCCTTGAAGAACTCGTGCGCTTTCACTTCATCCACGCTCTTGCCCAGCCTTTTATCGGCCGATGCGCAAAGTCGCCGTATAAGATCCGTTGCCTCGCGTGACAATTGCGCTTGCGGCGGTATATGGAGCGTCTTTTCCCAGTTTATGACCTGCAAATAATATTAAATATATATTAAATATACGATCCAAACACTCTCACCCACCTTTTGTTGCGTTTCCATGGGGCTGTTGGCCAGAAATGGGGGCTGACCCACCAGCATTTCATAGAGTATGACACCAACGCTCCAGTAATCGCACAATTGTGTATATCCACTACGCTCCAGCACCTCCGGGGCAATATAGTTGGGTGTGCCGACCAGTGAATGAGCTAGCACTCTTTGATGATCGCGCATGCGTCGCCTGTGCAAGAGGAAACAATTGTGATTAGTGTCTGCACCGATTCTTTTTCGTAGTGCGCTGCACGACGGACCTCTCCAAGACAGTTGGCTTTGGTCCATTCTCAGAGTAATCCTCCCAAGGCTCCATAGAGTCTTGCCTCGAATGATTGCCTGAAAACAAAAAGGAAACCATTAGCATTATCAATGATTTGCGTGGGAATATCAACTAACTTACCGTTTTCCTGGTAGTATTTGGAGTTATGCGTCCATCTAAAGCCGGTGCAAAGACCGAAATCTGTTAGCTTTATATGCCCGTTTCGATCGATGAGTATATTATCAGGCTTGATGTCTCTGCAATGATTTCGAATAGAATTAATCTAATGATTTGTTCTGCTATATTGATTTTGATTTCGCACCTGTGAATGAAGCCCATCTTGTGTACGCTGTCTACGGCGCAGGTGACCTCAGCAATGTAGAAACGAGCCAGCGGTTCCTCGAAGATTTCCAGCTTGATCAGTAGCGACATCAGATCGCCGCCTTAAACGTGAAATGCAACATTAGCAAGGAATCGATTAGTTGCTTAGGGTTACTTTGCACTCACCAGGTATGTAATCCATTACGAAATATAAATTATCCTTATCCTGAAAACTATAGTAGAGCTTGACAACCCAATTATTGTCGGCCTCGGCCAGAATATCACGTTCGGCTTTCACATGGGCCACCTGGTTGCGCTTGAGGACGTCCGCCTTGCGCAGGGTCTTCATTGCGTAAAGATGATCCGTGGTGTCGATTTTGCTGACCAGCGTCACCTCACCGAATGCCCCGACACCGATTGGCTTGATCTTAACAAACATGCTCTTGTCCATCTTGGCTCGCTTGAGGCGTATGTAGTTGCTCTCCTTCTGGTTAAGCATTTTACGCATCTCGATTTGCGTCTCATCCGATAAGCCCACCTTGAGCATCTCCTTCTCCAATTGATTTCTGCGGAACGTTCGCTGTCGATAGGATTTGATCACATTCTCGATATGCTGTTCCATGAAGAACTTGAAAGCCTGCGGCGAATATTGACGTATGCGAAACTCTTTGCGCTCCTCCTCTTTTTCCTTGGAGATCATCCTGCGTTCAGGTATGGGCGAGGCGTGCTTGATCTTCTTGCAGGCCGCGGATGACGTTGTGGATGTGGCAGTGCTGCCGTTGCTTCCCCCCGAGCTGTTGCCGTTGCCATTGCCATTGCCGCCACTTGCGCTGTATTTGGCTGGAGGGATTGGCGGCGTTGTAGCCAAGTTGCTGTTGCTTATATGTATGTTGTTGTTATTGTTATTGTTGCTTGCAGTTTTCATTTCAGTTGTAAGGTTGACGTTGTTGCTCTTCCCATTGCTGTTGCTGTTGTTGTTGTTATTGTTGCTGCTAGCCAACTCGGGCGTGGTGACGCGTGCGCTTTGATATGGTGGCGGTGGTGGCAGTTGCCGCGTCGCATTGCCATTGTTGCTAATGGACAACTGTTGCTGTGTAGGGAAAGATCATGTCAGTTTCAGCTGCAACTGGAGTCAAATTCGCACTTACCTTTTGCTGTTGTTGTTGCTGTTGCTGTTGTAGATGCTGCTGTTGCTGTTGAACCTGCAGCGCCCGCAGTGCCTGTAACTGTTGTTGTTGCTGCTGCTGCTGTTGTTGTTGTTGTTGTTGTTGCTGCTGCTGCGGTTGTGGCGTTGTCGCCGCCTTGGCCTGCATGCTTTTCGCATACGAAGGTGGCTCAATGCATCCCGGCTTGCCAACCACCGCGGCAATTAGCGGCGGCGTCGTTGGCGTCGGTGGCTTTACGGCACCTGCCACTACAACGGGAGCCGACGCCATCAGCGGCGAGTGCTGCTGGGCCGCAGCTGCCGCCTGCTGTTGCTGCTGCACCACAGCCGGCGACTTTTGCGGATAGGAGGGCGGTGCGGCGAGCACATGCACGGGAGAATTGCTGGCGGACGCACTCACAGGCGATTGGGGTGCCACAGCGGTCTGCAGCACTGGCTTCTGGACCTGCGTGGACTTGACGCTTTGCATGATGATAGGTTGCTGAGTGCGCGCTTGATAGACCCGCGGCTGTGGCCTGGCCACGCCAGCCGATGCCGGCAAAATTCCGCTGCTGTTGCTCACCGTGATCGGACTGGGCGATCCTGCTGACGTGGCCGAGTAGATGCCACTGCTGGGCGATTTGCGGTAGTCCGATTGCTGCGACTGCGTTGGCGATTGACGCGACTGCATGGAGGCAGAGTAGCTGGGTGGCGGTGGTGCTGCCGACACTACCACAGTATTGATGAGATACGGCGGCGGTGGCTCGACGACGGCTCCACTGCCTGTGCCAGGATACATGTTGAGTGCTTTCATTTGCTGGGTCAGCTGTGTCGTCTTGATGCCGGCACTGCCGTTCTGCGGTATAACCGGCGATGTGCCACGTGTCGTGGGCCCGCTGGGAGTGATAGCTGCCGGGCGGTTGAGGGCCGGCGAGCGCCTTTTGAACATCTGATTGGTGGGTGGTGGTGGCGGTGGCGTCGCCGAATTGCCCACCCCGGTGGGATTGCGCGGTGGTGGCGCCGGCGGCGCTGCATCGCTGAAGCTGCTGGGCGAGGGCGAGTACTGGCCCGTGCTACCACGGCCACTAAGCTGCTGGTGGGTGTGCGAGTGCGGACTGTCCGACCGCGAGCTGCCCGCTCCGGAGTCAAGAGCCGGACTGCAGCGTAGATAGTGCGTCGGTGCCTCGCGCTCGATGCTCGGCTTCCGTATGAGCTTGGGCGGTATCAGAGCGTTGATCATCTTTGGCACGTGACCGTTGACCGTGGCCAGTGCGACGCCGACGCCGCCGCCAACCGGTGAAGGCGGAACGGCACCGACACCGACATCGGGCGAGGGAGACGCCGTCGCTGACGGTGGATCCAGTGGAAGCTTTGCGTGATGGTAATCGGGCGCTTCATTGCGACCATTGGCGGCGGTATATCGCAGAGCTGTGTAATTCTGCAAAACAAAGGTTAGAGAACACAGGATTAATTAATCGTTTTTATCGATTATTGCGTGTAGCTCATACTTACTGAAAAAGAAAGATATAGCTTAAAGGAATAAAATATGAGCTTAAGGTACGATGCAACTACTTACATCTTTTATGTATATTCCATACACACATATCTTCTGTAGACACCCCCTGTCTGTCGGTCCCCCAGCCCAAAAACTAAACGAAACGCGCCTTTACAAAATAAAACAAGTAAAGAAAGCTACAGTCGAGCGCGCCCGACAGTAAGATACCATTCGCCCAGTTTCGTAACAAATTATCACACATTTTATTCCAACAAAAAAACGCTGCACAAGTTTATCTGCCACCTATTGTTTAAATTAGATATATTTTTGAATAGCGCCATCTACATGTGAAAACGGCATAGCTTTATACACGCTACGGCTGAAACGAAGCATCGTGACGATGGCGTCACGATGCGCAGCACAGGCGCAAGCAGCGGAAGTACGGAAAACGGAAACATGGATAACTTCTGTGTTTATGGTCCGATTGGATTGTAATTTATATGGGAAATAGATTTATATTGCAATTATTTATGTTCATACCAAAGCAAAATGCTGTAACTTCAATACTTCTCCTGATAATCAAAAATTATCGATTTGCGTGGGCGGTGGGCGTGGCATCAAAAATTGAAAATAAACTCGATCTACCTATGGTATACAGAAACCTTCATGTAAAATATGGTGTCTCTAGCTTTTGTAATAGCTGAGATCTAGACGTTTAAACGGACAGACGGACACACAGACGGACATGGGTCAATCGACTCAGGTAGTGATCCTGAGTCAGAATATATATACTTTGTGGGGTCTGCCACGCCTCCTTCTGCCTGTTACATACATTTGCACAAAATTAGTATACCATTTTTGACCATTTTCAATGGTCGAAAAATAACAAGTAAGAACGGCTACAGTCAAGTGTTGAATGTATAAGACCATGGATTTTCAAGGTTATTTTTTTTCATTTTTCAGATTTAGAAAACTGTTATTGGTAAACGTGTTTTCAAAGAAAAATAATGCACAACACATATAATTTTCAGTTAGACGCCAAGCAGTTGGAAAAAACACTGCTTGGAAAAAACACTGCTTGCTTGCTTGCAGTGGGCGCAGTGCAAATCTATATGAAACGTTGAATAACTTTTATGTTCATTATCCGATCGGAACCAAATTTTCAGCGATCGTTTAGGTGGTGATAGTTATCATTCACACCAAAACTGAATACTCTTGCGCTTGCTATACGGTTTATCGATTTGCGGGGGCGGAAGTAGGCGTGTCCCAAATTTTAATAAAAATTTTACAGCGTATGATTCACATAAGTGCTGTCCCCAAATTTGATGGCTCTAGCCTTATCAGTTTTTGAGATATAGGTGTTCATATAGACGGACAGACGGACATGGCTTAATCGACTCGGCTAGTGATCCTAAGCATACTCCATGGGGTCGCAGATGCCTCCTTCTACCTGTTACGCACATTTCGACAAACACAATAGACCATGTATTTTTTTAAAATCCATGGTCAAAAAAACAAGAAAGAAAGGCTACCTTCAGCACGCCGAAGGTTTCGTACCCCTGCTGTCACTCCAAATATTAAATCGGCCAATAGGTTCTATGACATCTTAACGATATATCTGTCCAGTTTTAGTTAAATGTTCACAGCATTTAATGGATATACTTAGACATATATAAGGAAAGTTTCATAGCGATATCTTGAAAAATTATGAAAGTCGGCCGATAGGTTCTATGGCAGTTATATGTAGATATATCGGTCCGATACGGCTCATTCCGACTTATTTACAGCGTGAAGCTAAAACTGGTAGACTATACTTTATAGGTTCGCAGATGTCGATAAAGGTTAAATAGCTGTCTTAAATTGATGTCAACGATTTTTTTTATTGAAAGGTCTATATTTATCTATATTAAATGTGAACAAGTTATTTGGCGGTTTTTTTTTTAATTGAATTTTGAAATTATTAAATTTACATGTATTTTGGTGTTGGCCGATTTTCTCAGTAAAACGTCACTATGTTGCGAAAAGTGTTCAAAAAGCGATTTATTTTTAAACAAAATTGTGGCTTGCATAAAATTGAGAAGTTTTTTGCTGTTACATCGGTTAATTGGCCGACTGCTTGACGTTCTTGCAGAATTTCGACACCACCGACAAAAAGTCTTTGATCGGCATTCTGGCGCCAATCCGGCTTTTTAAGCTAATAAAATGTTATTTGATGTGTAATTTTCAACGTAGAAATATTATTCATTTAAATAGCTGGAAATTGTTTGCATTCGCAGTTTGCAGTAGCAGAAGCTCGCCGTAGTCAACAATTTTTTGACTTCGGAGCCTTGTGTTTATTGGCGGCAATTAACACTTTTTCCTTAATATTATGATTCGTTTAATTCGGACTAGAAAATCAATTTTAATGCCTTCACTAAGTTTTCATTTCAAACAAATCAGTTTGTACTGTATGGAAAAACAAACAACCAGTCCCACACAAAAAGACAACAACAAAATACATGTAAATTTTATTCATTTCGAAATTCAATTCAAAACAAGTAAGGAAAGCTTCAGTCGAGTGCGCCCGACCGTAAGTAAAGTGTTCGACCAACTTCGTAGTTGCACTAACTCTCTCTCACACACTTGTATGTACACACACACAAAGGATAAAACGATGCATGACGAAATGCTGCAATGACGCGGGCAACGAAACTATGAAAAACGTTTTCTTTAATAACTTCTGTATTTATTTTCCGATCGGATTTTAATTTTGGGATTGGGTGTAAATTATCAGCATCTTTACGTGTTTAAAGCAGAAATCTGTAACCTGATTACTTTCTTTAATATTCAAAAATGATCGATTTGCGTGGGCAGTGGGCATGGCACCTCAAATTTGAAATAATCTTTATCTGCGCATGATTTACAGGAATCATCATGCCGAATTTGGTGGGCGGTGGGCGTGGCACCTTAAATTTAAAATAAAATTTCATCTGCGCATGATTTATAGGAACCATCATGCCAAATTTGGTGTCTGAACCTGTAATACTTTCCTAAATATTCGTAAATTATCGATTTGCGTGGGCGGTGGGCGTGGCACCTCAAATTTGAAATAAACATCATCTGCGCATGATTTACAGGAAACATCATGTCAAATACGGTGTCTCTAGCTTTTGTAATAGCTGAGATATCGACGTTCATACAGACGGACATGTCTCGATCTACTCGGCTATTGATCCTAAGCCAGAATATATACTTTATGAGGTCTGCCATGTCTCCTTCTGCCTGTTACATACATTTGCACAAACTAAGTATACCATTTTTGACCATTTTCAATGTTCAAAAAAATGGAAGTGACCGCTAAATAATTCTTTTACCTAAAATCTCGATAAATATAACCCTATCAATAAATAAAAAAAAATCGGTGACGTAGACAGATATTTTAATATTACCGAGATGTCTTCTAATGTGCGTTGCAACCTTTTGGCCAAAATTAATATACCGTCTGCAAGGGTATACAAATCCGAACAGAGCCTAAAACGAAAGCCCAAGAAACACCGCGAGCAAAGCAATGAAATCAAATTCTTGCCATCGTTAAGAAATTCCGAAAAGTCAGGAGCACCAAACTCACACACACACACACCACTCAGAACTGGGCAAAAGCAAATAAAAACAGACAAAAAGAGCGGACGAGAAAAAGAAATACAACAACAACAAGACGGACGATCGCCGGCTCACAGATTGGAGGCAAGCATAAAACAGAAAAAGAGAGTGAGGGGCAACATTCAGGGAGACTGTGTGTCTTCACGCTCGTGTTTTCTTGTGGGCGTATGCTGCTCTTTGAGCACTGTACACTGCTGCTGCCGTTGCTGCTACCCGTTTTACGCATTCTTTTGATGCTACTACATCATCTTCTTTCTTTTTGACTGATCCTCACAGTTTGACTCTGCCATGACTATTGCCCATTAATTCGAGATGGCAACGTGACGAGAAGTAATCTGAGAATCACACACATAGTCACGTTGGCAGCATGTAAACTTTTTATGCTAATGTTCAAGCTTTTTGGACGAACTCTAAGTCACAGGAAGAAGGAGACGTGGCAGACCCCACAGTGTTTACGATATATTCTTGCTTAGGATCACTAGCCGAGTCGATTGAGCCATGTCCGTCTGGCAGTCTGTTTGAACGCACGGATCTCAGCTATTTTAGAAACTAGAAACCATCGCCTCTGCAAATCGAAGGTAAACTTTTAAATTTGATTTATAAAAAAAGTTTTAAAGTTACAACTTTATGCTTTGGCATACATAGAGATGGAAGCGAACTGCAATCCTACAATAAAGACTTTATTTATTTAACTACTCTTTTCCATAGCTTCGCTGCCTTCGCCTCGCAGCATGCTGTGACGTCATCGTTGCGACGAGTTGCTTTAGTCTGTATGTGTGTGTGAGAACAAGTTAGCAAAGCTGCTATGATATCTTTGCAGTGTCACCAACTATTAAAAGAATGATCTAATAGGAAAACGTTGCATAGGTGGCGGAAGAAAGCGTTTAGAAATTCCTGCTGGCTTTTCGAAATGGGCGGAATGGTATCTTACTGTCGGGCGTGCTCGCTTATAGCTTTTTTTACTTGTTTTAAAATTATTAATATTTTATATTATTAGGGTATTGCATAAAAAATTCCAAAAAATACGTATATATGTATATGTACATAGATCCATAAACATATAAAAAATAAATCATATATATATCTATATTTGTTTTATATTTGCTGTCTGTCTGTATCTTTTGCTTGCTGCATTTATCCCTTAAGTGGGCGTACGCTTAATGTGCGACCAGACTAATTAAAACCAAGGACGCGAAACCCAACAAAAGACCCCCAGCAGACCAAGGGACGCGATGCGACGCTGCGATGCGATGTCTTTTGCCCGAATCGCCTTACAAGCGAACCAATTGACGGCAAATTAGCAAAAGCCAATCGGCCCACTAAATACGCTGAACCACAACACGCCACGCCATGTCACACTGTGCCGAGCTGCTACGGCCCCGCCTACGCGCGAATTTGCAGCGCAAAATCTTGAATAAAATAAATTGGATTTGCTGCGAGGTGGGACAGGGCAGGGGTGGACAAAAACTTTCGCTAATCCACTTAAGCACCTCTGCTTGGGTGCATGCAATTGCCGAATATCGTAACTAAGACCACAAGACCGTAATTCGCAGGCTAGCGCCAGACAAGGGCAAGCATCTCGGGAACTTATCACCTTTACCGAGATACTTTTGAACCTGACAAACGTATGTTTGCGTTTTAGTATTATTATTTGTACTCTTATTACTAGGAAGCATTAGACAACAGAAATTTTTTGTAAAGAATTTGGAATTTTGGGGGATTTTCGCGGCAATATACATAACTTAACGAAAATTGCGAGCAACGCCAAAAAATTCATCAACATTTTTTGCAGCTAGAATAAACACACATTATGGTGCGCGATATATTGTACATACATACAAATCTTATAGTATATTCCTTGGGAAGCGGTTTAACTACTATGCAGTCTAACATTTTTATACAATGCGACCATTGAAAACGGTTTCATTTCATTTGTGACGAAAGTACTAAAGCTTAAGGTTTATGCATATATATTCAAAAATTTAAATCGATCGGATCATAAACACAAAAGTTATTTTAATAAACGTTTCCCACTGCTTGCGCCTTTGCAGCATATCGTGACGCCATCGTCGCGATGCTTTATTTCAGCCGCAGCGTACACATAAGTACATACATTCACAAGCATATTCACTATTTAGGTGAACATTTCTAAGAAAATAGCGACACGGGAATAGCGAAAATTACGAACAAATTGAACCTCAGAGACTAGACAAATGTAAGGAATATTGGGAAACTTCCAAATTAAACTAATCTAATAAAAACAAATAAGGAAAGCTACAGTCGAGCGACGCCGACAGTAAGATACTATTCGCCCAAGTTCGTCAATGCAAAGGTTTCATTTGATTTTTGATACCATTCAAACATTAAAATAAGTAAGAAAGCTACAGTCCAGTATGCTCGACTGTAATATACCCACTACACAGCTGCACGTCTATCAAAATTATTTGTGAAACACCAAAGAACGGCTACAATCATATTTTGACTATAAAAGGCCAATGACTTACAATGTTATTGCAAAGGCAAAATCGAAAAAAAAATAATAAAAATCAAGTAAAGAAAGCTACAGTCGAGAGCGCCCGACAGTAAGATACCATTCGCCCAGTTTCAAAACAAATAAACCCACATTTAATTCCATCAAGAAACTTTGCCCAAGTTTATCCGCCACCTACTGTCTACATTAGATCTATCTTCGAATAGCGCCATCTACATGTGAAAACATCATAGCAATCAGGTGTACACACGCTACGGCTGAAACGAAGCATCGTGACGATGACGTCACGACGCGCAGCACAGGCGCAAGCAGTGGAAGTACGGAAAATGGAAACATGGATAACTTCTGTGTTTATTATCCGATTGGATTTTAATTTGGGGAATAGATATATTGCAATTATTTATGTTTATACCAAAGCAAAAAGCTGTAACTTCAATACTACTCCTCCTATCGTAAATAAGTTATTTGCGGGGGCGGTGGGCGCGTCATCAAAAATTGAAAATAAACTCGATCCATGGTATACAGGAACCTTCATGTGAAATATGGTGTCTCCAGCTTTTGTAATAGCTGAGATCTACACGTTCAAATGGACAGGGTCTGTCACGCCTCCTTCTGCCTGTTACATACATTTGCACACACTTAGTATACCATATTTGACCATTTTCAATGGACGAATGGTATAAAAACAAAATAAAACCAAATAATCCAATGATTTTTTTTATTTTTGTTTAACTATCTTATTCTTATAAAATAGGATAAAAAAGTTATAAATTGTATTCAGCAAAGAATTAGTAAATATAAACCAAACAAACTCGTATAAACTTACTTTTGCGCGTTGCAAAAAAAAAAGAAAGACAAATGTGTTTTTAATATTTATAGCCCTTTATTATTAATAACTTAATTTATTTGAGATGGCACTCTCTCCCAAATTTTCAATTACTTCCTTGGGAATTCGATTCCATTCAGCTTGTACACGCTCCCAAAGATTGGTCATGTTTGTTGGGGCTGTTAAATGTTAAGCATCACCACACCATTATGTTTCCGCCGCCATGTTTAACCGTTTGCTTCATATGGCGTCTTTAAAGGCGTTCTCCGCGTCTACGCCAGCAGTATTGTTTTCCATCTGATTGAAATCGATTGAATTTGAAACGATTGTTTTTTGAAAAGTCGATCCATATCCAATATTACGGAGCGCTCTTTTAGCAGTCCATTCATTAACATTTTTGCTTGTGGCCAGAGAAGCTTCCTTTTGTGTTAGTAGTCCATTTTTCCTCATGTGGGACCTCATTAGTTAGGCATCCGAGTCCGTTAATAATTTGTTGTGAACTTTCTGTTGAAATCACTGCCGATTGGCTAATACCGTACTTTTTAGAAATGGCTCGTGAAGAGCAGCCGTTCTCGGTCAAACAACACTATTTTCGAGTTTTTATACCATTGCAGATGGTATATTAATTTTGGCCAAAAGTTTGCAACGCACCTTAGGTGACATCTCCGACCCTATAAAGTATATATATTCTTAATGAGCATCAATAAGGGAGACGAACTGGCCATGTCCGTCTGTCCGTCCGTCCGTCTGTTACAACGCAAACTAGTCTCTCAGTTTTAGAGCTCAGTTTTAAAGCTTGATGAAACTTGGTATACATGCTTCTCATTGCTGCTCATACAACGTATCGGCCGATTTTTGTCGTTTTTCAAGATATCGCCAAGAAACTTTTACAATCTATGCATTAGTATGTCCATTTAAAGCTGTTAAAATTTTATCAAAATCGGACTGATATATCGTATAGCTGCCATTAAACCGACCGATTATTGAAATTTTCCAAGATATCGCTGTGAAACATTTCTGATATATGTCTGCAACGGTATTAAACCTTCGGTAGGCCGAAGGTAGCCTTTCTTCAATGTTTTTTTTTATTTTTATATGACGGAAATTAAAAACATTTTAAATATGACTGAAATTCACAAATTGTTTTTTGTAATCGCAATACACATGTTTTAAATTGATACTCAAACACCAAGAATACAAACAAGTAAGGAAAGACCGTAAAATAAAAATTCGATCAACTACGTAGTTGCGCTCCAGAAATGTCAATAGATGGCACTAACTCGCTCTCACACACACATAAAGACACACAAACCAAGACTAAAACGATGCGTTACAATGCTGCAATGTAGCGGGCAGCGGAACTATGGAAAACGTTTTCTTGAATAACTTTTGTGTTTATTGTCCGACCAAAGCAGAAAGATGTAACATAAAAAAATTTTGTAATTTATCGATTTGAGTGAGCAGTGGGCGTGGCATCTTTAATTTGAAATAAACTTGATCTGCGTATGGTATACAGAAATCATCATGCTAAATTTGGTGTTTTTAGCTTTTGTAATAGCTTAGATCTCGACGTTCATACAGACAGACGGACAATCGACTGGGCAAGTGATCCTGAGCAAGAATATACAGCTGTGTTCACAAAAATAGCAGTGCTCATTAGCTGCAACTTTAAACTTAATTTTGTATATCAAAAAGTAAATGAATGTTCACAAATTTAATTTTGTTTCAGTTTTGTGATTATTTTTAACAATAACAAATCAATTTATTGTTAAAAATGTTGTTAATTTTTTTTAAATTATTAATTAAAACAAAAAAGTGCTGTTTACAGCTGTTCATGAAAATAGCAGTGAGTAATGAAAACATGGGAATTAGATGAAAAAAACATTGTAGAACTTCATAAAACTATTTTAATTTGTTTGCTTGGGTTAGTACTTAGTCGTGTACCCATTATTATTTATTACGGCCTGGCATCTGCGAGGCATAGAATCCACCAAGTCCTGGCAGCGCTTGACAGGGATCCGCTTCCATGATTGTTGAACAACCTCCCAAAGCTGTGATAGAGATGTTGGATTTGCATTTGCAACATATCGTTTAACATCTCCCCATAGGTTTTCAATGGGATTTAAGTCCGGAGACTGTGCAGGCCACGACATTAGGTCGATCCGCTTTGATGCCATCCAGCTTTTGACCAGTTTGCTTGTATGTTTGGGGTCGTTATCTTGTTGAAACGTCCACTTTAGTGGCATTTCCCAATCGGCATAAGGCAACATAACATTTTCTAATATGTTAACATATACAGATCGATCCATGATCCCATCAATCATGAATATAGGGCCTACTCCACGGTAAGAAAAACATGCCCATACCATAACACTCAATCCGCCGTGCTTAACTGTCTTCAAAGTGTACCTAGGATCGTACCCTGTGTTAGGTGGTCGTCTAACATATCGTCTAGAGCCCTTTCCAAATAACACAATTTTACTTTCGTCACTCCCTAAAATATTTCGCCACTTTGTAACGGGCCAATTAAGGTGACTTTTGGCGAACTCCAAACGTGCTTTGACATGTCTGGTGGCTAGCAGTGGAACTTTTCGTGGATGGCACGCTTTGAGATTTTATTCCTTAAGACGTCGCCGAATAGTAACGCCACTAACATTCAAGCCTAACTCATTTTTTAACTTGCTGGACGATGCAAAAGGGTGCGCCCTGCTATATCGCACAATAGATCGGTCCTCATGAGGCACGCCTCGTTTTACGTCAAAGATCACGATTTTCGGGCATTTCTTTAAAGTTAAAAGCATTATAAACCATTTTAGCAGAACATCCACATATTTCCTGGATGTCTTTATATGTTATTCCCAGGTTTCTGAGCTGCACTATGCTATTTCTTTTTTCAGGAGTACAATGTTTGCCCCTACCCACTAAGTTAAAAAATATTTATTTATTTTAGTGTTTTCTAATGTTAATAATAGTCACTAACACAAAACCACTTACTTTTTATCAATTAAAAGTCTAAACATTTTTTTGCTTATCAAGATACGCACTGCTATGTTAATGAGCAGCCAAAGACTGATGCTTCAAGCAAAAAGAGTTGTTCATTTGCTTAATTCTCGCAAATCTAACGGGATTTTTTCGTTTCTTCCTTGCACACATTCCATTCTACAATAACAATGCGTACAAGTTGAAATATTCGTAACGGAACTTGAAAAAAAATCGCATTGCTTGATTGCATTTCTTGCGCTGCTATCTTTGTGAACACAGCTGTATATAGCTTATGAGGTCTGCGACGCATCATTTTGTCTTTTACATACTTTTGCACAAACTTACTATACAGTTTTTGATTATTTTCAATGGTCGAATGGTATAACAAGTAAGGAAAGCTACAGTCGAGCGCCCCCGACCGTAAGATACCATTCGACCAACTTTGTAGTTGCATTAACTAGTATTAACTCGCTCTCACACACACATACAGACACACACACAAAGGCTAAAACGATGCAGACGATATGCTGTAATGACGCGGGCAACTGAACTATGAAAAACGATTTCTTTAATAACTTCTGTATTTATTGCCCGATCGGAGCAATATTATCAGCATCTTTACGTGTTCTTAAGCAGAAATCTGTAACCTAAATACTTTCTTTAATATTCGTAAATTATCGATTTGCGTGGGCGGTGGGCATGGCACCTCAAATTTGAAATAAATTTCAACTGCGCATGTTTTATAGGAACCATCATGCCAAATTTGGTGTCTGTAACTGTAATACTTTCCTTAATATTCGTAAATTATCGATTTGCATGGGCGGTGGGCGTGGCACTCCAAATTTGAAATAAACTTGATCTGCGTATGGTATACAGGAACCATCATGTCAAATTTGGTGTCTCTAGCTTTTGTAATAGCTGAGATCAGACGGACATGGCTCAATCGACTCGGCTGTTGATCCTGAGCCAGAATATATATACTTTATGGGGTCTGCCATGTCTCCTTCTGCCTGTTACATACTTTTGCACAAACTTAGTATACCATTTTTGACCATTTTCAATGGTCGAATGGTATAAAAAGACGAATTTAACGCAGAGTTCTGCTGTTAGAAGTGGTTGAGCGGAAATAGCTGTAATTGGAAACGTGCAAAAGTGAGTTTATGCGAGTTTTTTTGGTTTTTCCTTTCTTAGTCTTTGCTGAATACAATTTATAATCATTTTTTCTCCTATTTGTTAAGAAAAAATTAGTTAAAAAAAAAATAAAAAAATCTTTGAACTATCAGGTTTTGCTTTGTTTTTATGGATGATGTCGGGTGTCGCGAACATGCACTTACATTTGCTCGCCACTGTATGTGTGAGTGTGTTAAATGCTGGGTAAATTGTATTGAAATCAAACAGATATATCGCTAAGCTGCCATATAACCTATCGGCCGATTTAATATTTGGAGTAACTGCAAAGGAGTGAAACCTTCGGCGTGCCGAAGGTAGTCTTTTTTTTTTTTTTTTTAATTAGTTCCACCTAAAGTTTCACAAATATTTTCATCTCAATTTGGGCATCGGCATGCGTGGCCAGACTGGTTCGACACGCGCTGCCGTTTGATATTTATAATATTGTCAAATGCGGCACGATCGTTTTATGATAGTCGGCGGCTAAAAACCTAAAAACGCCGACCAAAAGAAAACAACCATCGTAAACATGTCCGCCGAAAGTGTTGAGCGAGCCATTAATAAATTGTATGTATATTTATCGGTTCGACTGCCTACATATATGGCTGGAGAAAGACAGGAGAGAAAGAGAAAGAGAGAGAGAGAGAGAGAGAGAGAGAATGTGAAAGAGGATAGGGTAGAACTAGCCGATCCACGATTCACAATTCGGTATGTGCGGCGTGGTCAATTAGCCAGATTCACGTGGTGTGTCGTGCGGCCGAAAGTTGTCAAAATATGACTAAGCGATCCCATAGTAAAGCCCCATAAAGTAGAAACGCAAATGCAACACGCCTTTGGATGCTGCAAATGCATATAAAACTGTCCACTGTCCACTGTCCCGATGCTAAGCTCTGGTCATAACTATTTTTTGCATCCCGTCAGCGAACTTCTTTTTATGGCCCGAAAGCTGCGGTCTTTTCCAGCATTGCATTAATCGCCAGACGACGCATCATAACCGGTTTCCTCCTACTCCCTCGCTGCTCTTAACACTCTATCGTAGGAATGCCAGCTAATCGTACGGTTCGAGTGCTCGATCATAATTTACAATCGCACAAACAGTAGCTGGCAGTAGGATCATACAATTTTAAATTAATGACACGTCAGATCATATTTAAACATTTTTATGACTTGGCTGGCTAGTAATGTATCCAAGAAACCCTGGGCATAATCCAGTATCCAGTATCCAATATACATATTTCTTTTGCGCGCCGTGAGGCAACACTTTCTGTCCAAGGCTGCAGGCAAGGTGCATATCGTTCATAAAGCTTTATTTGAAAATTGCAGCGCTCTCCCAATCTCCCATGCTCACTCGCATACTCTCCTGCTATCGCTCTCTTACCTTACACAATGCGCCATTTGTAGCTGGGAGATTTTGACAGCTGTGACGTCAATGCTTAATATCCAGGCTGATCGCGTGCACCCATACAGACACGAACGCAAGTCGAGAGCAGCAAAGAGCGGGAGCAGGAGAGCGCAAGAGTTGGCTGGACATTTTGTCTGGCAGCCAACGGCGAGAGCCGCCCACTCAACTGCCGCGAATGTTTGTGTGTGTGTATGTGTGTGTGTGTGCGTTTGCTCTATGCCCGTGTGTATGGAATGGCAGAAGGTCAATTGCATTTTGTTGGCAGTTCATAAATTTCATTTTAAACATTTTGGAACTGTATTTATCACAAACACGCGGACAAACTCACGTCAAGTCTTGGTCAACGATGTATTGATGTATTTTTACAAATACCGCAGTGAATCACGCACAGGTGAATAACTTGGCTCGTGCCGTTTAACAAATCTTTCACAGTCGCCCACGCAGCTGCCGAGCTGAGTTTGCTTTTATTGTTATGCTTCTCGCTCCTTGTAGCGCGACATGCGTATTATCTAGCTGTTAATTTTTTATGAAGTGTCGATTTTCTTAATTTTGTTGTTTTTTTTTTCTTTTTGTTATAATTTTTCTACGCATGGAATATGTTGTGGAATATGTTGCATCAATTGTGGAATATGTTGCATCAATTAAAAAGCACTAAAACCACTGACAAGTTATTTTTATGTAAGTTATGCAACCATTTTTCCCATCACTTTCCCATATATTTCCCTTCATATCTCTTCCTCTCCCCGTTCTCTCTCACTCAAACTCTTTCCTCCTTGATAGTTTTCCGAACTGTTTCATAGTAAGCTGCGTTTCTATCTTCCGATATATAAAACTTTATTTGGAATTTATATTAAACTGTTCATAACTTTACCGCAATAAATGAGTCATCAGATAGTTCTTCCCGTTTTGTAATAGTGTTAATAAAAATTTATCTGGTACCAAAAAGTTAGTTTGTCTTTTAAAGCCTGCACTTTTATTGTTTATTATTGTGATACAGGTTAAATAGCTGTCTACGTCACCGAATTTTTTTTTAATTTTAATACCATTGCAGATGGTATATTAATTTTGGCCAAAAGTTTGCAACGCACCTTAGGAGACATCTCCGACCCTATAAAGTATATATTGTCTTAATCAGCATCAATAGGGGAGTCGAACTAGCCATGTCCGTCTGTCCGTTCGTCTTTCCGTCTGTTGCAACGCAAACGAGTCTTTCAGTTTTAGAGTTATCTTGATGAAACTTGGTATACATGTTTCTTACTGCCACACGCTGTAAATAAATCGGAACGAGCCGGTTCGGACCGATTTATCGATAGCTGCCATAGAACATATCGGCCGACTTAATCATTTTTATACCCGCTACTCAAAACGAAAATGTATGTATCAGGCAGAAGGAGACATCTCAGACCCCATAAAGTATATATATTCTGGCTCAGGATTAACAGCCGAGTCGATATAGCCATGTCCGTCTGTCCGTCTGTCTGTCCGTGGGAAAATCTAGATCTCAGTTATTATAAGAGCTAGGACTACCAAATTTGGTGATAATATGTGTTATTATTGCACGCTGATCAAGTTTATTTTGGATTTTGGCCACGCCCCCTTCCGCCCCCGTAAATCGAAAAAACATTGATTACAAGCGCAATTTTGATGCCATATTATTCATTTTCGGTTTACATGATAACTATAGCTAGCCAGATGATCTCTGAAAATTTGGTAACAATCGGATAATAAACACAGAAGTTATTCAGCTTAACGTTTTCCATAGCTGTAAACAGCAGCGCTGCTTGCAGCATTGTGCCGAATCGTGTGTGCGTGTACGGTGGTGAAATGGGTTAAGTTGTTGGCTGCAAAACGAACAGTACTATTATGCATTTACGGGTTCGAGTCCCGCCCGCATCAAAAATTAAATGTGTGCAAAAATGTTTTTTTTTTTTATTTTAGATTTTGACTTTGCATAAATATTATAAGTCCATAGCCTTTTACGGTCAAAATATGATTGTAGCCGTTTTTTTTTTTTTCCGCAAATAAATGATGTACGAGCAGCTGGGTAGCGGGTATATTACAGTCGAGCACACTCGACTGTAACTTTCTTACTTATTTTTAATATAAGGCCTATATTTATCAAGATCTTATGTAAAATAATTATTTGGCGGTCGCTTCTATTTTTTATACCATTCGATTACTGAAAATGGTCAAAAATGGTATACTTAGTCTTTGCAAATGTTTTTAACAGGCAGGAGTCGATTGACCCATCACCGTCGGTCTGTCCGTTTGGATCTCAGCTATTACAAAAGTAAAAGATATCAAATTTTATATAAAGGGTCCTGTATACCATAGGCTGATCGAGTTTATTTTCAATTTTTGATGTCACGCCCACCGCCCACGCAAATCGATAATTTGCGATATAAGGAAAACTATTAAAGTAACCGATTTCTTTGGTTTGATGAACGCAATATAAATCTATTCCCCAAATTTCAATACGATCAGACAATAAACACAAAAATTATCCATTTTAACCACAATGCTTCGTTTCAGCCGTAGCGTGTGTAAGGCTGATTGATATGACGTTTTTTATGTAGATGGCGCTATTCAAAGATAGATATAATTTAAACAATAGGTGGCAGATGAACTTGTGCTGAGTTTTTTAATGAGGTAAAATTGTTGTGTATTGCTCTAAATACTCGCTGCTACAACGATTACTTGCATTGTTGTCGTCAACAGTTTGCCCAGGACCCTTAACAATTTTATAACTTTGTTAATTTGAAACGTAAAACAAATATTGTAGATTTCGATCTCATCTTTCTTTTGAAAATAATGCCTTTTTGGTTTGCGGACTTTTTTCAATCTACTTACTCCATCTACGGAATTCTATCCGAATTCTTTAAAAAATTCTAACTCGTTTTTTTGCACTTTTTGTAACGAAATCTCTTTACTAAGTTATCGTAAATCCAATTAGCCTGTTTATTCTCCCTGTCCTGACCTGTTTTAGCATGTAACCTTAGGTTCTGTGCTGGTACTATTTGTAAACCAATATTAAAGTTGCTTGATTTGTCCGTGGCCATGAGTTACTTTCCGCCCTTTGGAAAAATTTCATTTCTCTACCTTTTCACAAATGTGGCTCAAACCAAGATGTGAAGAATTATAGGTGTATCACCAAACTGTCCCCTATTCCTAAAATTTTTGAAAATATTTTGACTGCACAATTAACACATGTAAGTATATTATTCCCCCTATCAGCATAATCATAATCGTGACGTGAAACTTTGTCTGACATATAATGACTTAACTTTAAACTTTCTTTTATTCGACTGCTATTAGTTGAATTTAAATTAATTAATAAAATAATAATTAAAAAAATAATTATATGTAAATTAAAATTAATAATTAATACAATGGTTAATTTGACGGTTGCTTAACGTTCTTGCAAAATTTCGACACCACCGACAAAAAGTCTTTAATCGGCATTCTGGCGCCAATGCGGCTTTTTAAGCTAATAAAATGTTATTTGATGTCTAATTTTTAATGTAGAAATATAATTCATTTAAAAAGCGAGCAGAGGCTCGCCGTAGTCAACAATTTTTTGACTTCGGAGCCTTGTGTTTATTGAGGGCAATTAACACTTTTTCCTTAATATTATGATTCGTTTAATTCGGACTAGGGAATCAACTTCAATGCCTTCACTAAGTTTTCATTTCAAACAAATCAGTTTGTGGCACACTTTATCGACACACAAAGTTCCAGTCATACTGGCGCCGCACACAAAAAGACAACAACAAAATAAATGTAAATTTTATTATTTTCAAAATTAAGTTAAAACAAGAAAAAAAAGCCTACGCCGAAGGTTTTATACCATTGCAGTTACTTCACATATTGAATAGGCCGATAGGTTCTAAGGTAGCTCGATAATAAATCTGTCCAATTTTAAGAAAACTTGCATAGCATTTAGTGGACATATGTAATTAGACATATATCAGGAAAGTTTCACAGCGATAGCTTGAAAAATTATTATATTTCGGTCAAATTTTGACAGCCTTTTAAGGGCATACTTAGAGATATATATCGAAAAAGTTTCATATCGATATCTTAAAAAATTACACAATTCGACTGATAGGTTACATGGCAGCTATACGCTATATTGGTCCGATCCGACTCGCTCCGACTTATTTACAGTGCGCAGCAATAAGAAACATGTATACCAAGTTTCATCAAAATAGCTCTAAAACTGAGGGACTAGTTTGCGTTACAACAGACGGACGGACAAACAGACAGACGGACATGGCTAGTTCGACTCCCCTATTGATACTGATTAGAAATATTTATTTTCAATTTATAGGATCGGAGATGTCTCCTAAGGTGCGTTGCAAACTTCTGGCCAAAATTAATATACCATCTGCAATGGTATAAAAACCAGAAGCGACCGCCAAATAATTTTTATACCATTCGCCCATTGAAAATGGTCAAAAATGGTATACTAAGTTTGTGCAAATGTATGTAACAGGCAGAAGGAGGAGTGGCAGACCCTACAAAGTATATATATGTATTCTTGCTCAGGATCACTAGCCGAGTCGGATCACTGTCTGTCCGTCTAAATCTCAGCTATAACAAAAGCTAGAGACACCAAATTTCACATGAAGGTTCCTTTATACCATAAGTAGATCGAGTTTATTTTCAATTTTTTTTTGCCACGCCCACCACCCACGAAAATCGATAGTTTATCAGGAAAAGTATTAAAGTTACAGCTTTTTGCTTTGGTATGTTAACGTGTTAACGTTTTTCGTAGTTCCACTGCGCCTTTGCAGCATATCGTGACGTCATGATAATTTTTTTCAAACTAGGCAAATGGTATCTTACTATCGGGCGCGCTCGAGTGTAGCTTTCATTACTTGTTACACCTGAAATCGTAATAAATAAAATCAGTCGAGTGTGCTTGACTGTTATACACCCGCTACCCAGCGGCTCGTTTATCAAAATTATTTGCGAAACAATAAAGAACGGCTCCAATCAAATTTTGACTATAAAAGGCCAAAGATTATTGAAAAGTCAAAATCTAAAATAATAAAAAAAAGTTTTTGCGCACACAAATGTTAAAAAAAAAACAAAACTAAAAATTTAATTTTTAACGCGGGCCGAACTCGAACTCTTGAACGTATAAAGTAATATTTGTTTTGAAGTCCACTACTTAACCGATTTGACCACCGTAATACCAATACCAATATACACCAAAAAGGACCTGTCACCAAAATTGCGCCTGAAATCCATTTTTTTTCGATTTATGGAGGCGGATGGGGGCGTGGTAAACATCCAAAACAAACTTGATCAGCGTGAAAATTGACACATACTGTCACCAGTATGTGCCCTAGCTTTTATAATAGCTACGATATAGGTGTTCATAAGGACAGACAGACGAACAGACGGACATGGCTATATCGACTCGGCTGTTGATCCTGAGCCAGAATATATACACGAAGATGTTTCCTTCTGCCAGTTACATACATTTTCGGTTTTAACAAAGTTAGAATACCCCTCTACTCTATGAACAGTGGTTATAAAAATTTAATAAAACCGGTGACGTAGACAGCTATTTAACTTTTACCATTATTGTTCTTAAGTAGTTTGCGAACTTACCAGATTATTTCTATGATTATTTTGTACTTCGAATCGTGTAAGATCCTGTTTTATGCTCTCAAGCGCTTCTGCTGTGTATTTATCATTGGGGCGACCCCCCCTTTTTTCGCCCGCTGGATGCATTATGCTGCTGCTGCTTCTTCTCTTTGTGATATTTAGCACTCATCACAAAATGCTCCAATTACTCTCTGGCTCTTACACACACACACACACACACACACACACACACACACACAACAGTCACACACACACACACACACACAGTCACACACACACACACACACGGACGACTTCGACACCGACACGGACGCGGATTCAGTGACACACACACTGGCTCACTTTCGCTCGCGCACGCACGCTCACGGGGCAATTCAATTCGGTTCGATTTGATTCGATTTAAATAAATACTTTATGCTAATCGGCGAGTCTCTTTTACTGTTTCTCTCACTGCATGTGTGTACGTGTGTGTTGCGTGTGTGTGTGCGTGTAATAGAATTTCTCGTTTAGCCGTGTTATTTTTTATTCTTTTCGCCTTTGCCTTGGGCTTAGTTATCCGCGCGACGTGTGTGTTGACTTGTATTGTAAACCACTTACTAGTCTCGTTTTCAGTCTCGGTTAAGTTAAGTTCGTACTAGCTAAGTATATAGTATTAAGGCCCATAACATTTTATTGCCCCAGCGGTTCTTCTTGTTGCTGTTGAATTTGTTGTTGCCTAAAATTTCAATAAAGATATTTGTGTTTGCGCGTAAGCTTGAGGCGCGTTTCTGATTTGTTGCTGTTTGTGTTTTCGCCGTTTTTTGTTTTTGTTGTCGCTTTGCTTTTGCATTCGCGCTCAAACTCTATGGCACTAAGACACTTCATTTGCATTATATAATATTAAAAACATTTTTTCGCTCGTCTCGACTTGGAGCAGCCGCTGCACAAATTCATTTCAATTTCCATACCGCACAAAGATTTATTCACAGACCTCTTAAGTCTTCATTTTGCTTGTGTTACACTCGGCGACGTTGCTGCATGCCCCCTATACATTTACATCTGTTGTTTCAATTGATTTCTCATTTTGTTTTCCTCTCCATTTTTCTTTATTCGCTTCTTTTTATCACAAGTTCTCTGGCACTTATCACCATTGTCGTCGCCGCAATACAATTAATATTTCGGGCGGGCACTGCAAGTCGCTCGATGAATGAATTCGAATATTTAAATACAAAATATTATTGACGGAATTTTAATTTATAATATACACGATCGATGTCGCCAACTTGCTGAAAATGGACGAAAAATAAAAGACATAACATTACTAAGATTGAAGAGACAGCAAAGGCGAGGGAAGAAGCGAGTGCTCGACGATATGATACCTTAAAATTATGACACCCTTAAACACTTGCCATAAATGCATAGCTTGAAAATAAAACTTCCTGTCGAAAGGATATTTATGGCAGAAAATAAAAATAAACTCCCTCCTCAAGTCTATGAAACTTACAGTGTGGAATTCTTTCGTCATTTGCATACCGTATAAGGCGTTGTATACACAATATCTTTTAAAGTCACCTGAGATTGGCAAATGCTTTGATTATAAACACAGTTAAAGCTGGTTATTAACGTTTTCATACCCAGCCCGACTTTCTAAACCTTTTTATACCATTTGACCATTGAAAATGGTTAAAAATGGTATACTAAGTTTGTTCAAAAGTATGTAACAGGCAGAAGGAGACATGGCAGACCTCATAAACTATATATGTATATTCTTGCTCAGGATCACTAGCCGAGTCGATTGAGCCATGTCCGTCTGTCAGTATAAACGTCGAGATCTCAGCTATTACGAAAGCTAGAGACTCCAAATTTGACATGATGGTTCCCATATATCATACGCAGATCAAGTTAATTTCAAATTAAAGATGCCACGCCCACCGCCCTAAAGAGATAACAGGAAACGACGTTCTGACTTGATGAAGAGTTTACACTGAGCAAGTGTAGGGGGCAACCCTAAGCGAAATGGCTCATCTCAAATAAGTACATATACCCCGAGCTTAGTGCATAACGAGCGGTGGATATTTAATATTGACACGCTACGCAAACGCGACGTAGCGCTCAGAAACGGCTACATCACTCAGGTATACACACTCTCATGCACACACACTACTCATTTACATACCGAAGACGTGAGTCAGAAGAGAGACACGCAGAGAAACATTTTAGACACTTGGTTACAATTCTGCTGCATCTGGTTGTGTGTGTGTATGTGTCAATCGTCAATGAAATCGTCAGCAAATAATGATTTGCCGTCTTGAAACTAGCTGCTGCTGTAAACTCTGTCGACGCATGCCCCATACCAGAATTGCCGCGGCGACGGCGCATTATGTCATAACCGTATTCTAGGTAGCGTATTCATGAATTCAAAAATCATTTTATGACGGCCCATTAAATTCACATACCACGAAATTGCGAATCGCCCGCTGCAAGGGGAGCAGCAGCCCGACGGGCCAGGGTTTGGCGTGCGCACCTGACTATGAAAACACACACACACATACAAACACATACACACTCACACAAACACAAACACACACACACACAAACACTCACACAAACACATACACACACACACACACACACACACACACACACACAGACACACACACACACACATGGACACCAGTACACATTTGTATACAAATTTGTATGTAAACAAACATATGATATCGCCAAAAAAAAATTCGCCGAACTGTGCCAAGTGCAAATGAGTTAACCGAATAGCAATTGCAGCTCTGTAAATTTACATATGTATGTACATGCATAAGTATCTATATAAGGTTACAAACATATGCAAATTGGTGAAGTATGCAGGTTCTATGCATATTTGTTGTTAAGCGTGTTGTGGCATTAAGATTAAATTGATGTTTATCAAACGGCAAAGAAGACTTATTATTTTATAACTTATTATTATATTATTATTATTATTATTATTATTATTATTATTATTATTATTATTATTATTATTATTATTATTATTATTATTATTATTATTATTATTATTATTATTATTATTATTATTATTATTATTATTATTGTTATTATTATTATTATTATTATTATTTATTTATCATAATCTAATTTAATTTAATTCCGGGAAAAAAAACAAAATTTCTAGCCGATCCAACATTTGTTGCAATGGATTGGGAAAAACCCAGAAAAACCCAATCAGATCAGAAAAGTTAATATTAGTTATTAGTATGAAGTGTTAATGAGTTAAGAATTGAAATGATGAATGAATTTAATGATCGCAGAAAAGACGGAAAGGGTCATGCAAGCTATAATTATTGGAACAAAAGTCTAATGACAATGGCTGAAAATTACGGGTAACTCTAGAAGGAATACTAAAGTTAAGTTGACTGAGTAAAGAAGGGGAATCGACCTCAAATCTTATTTGTTGTATGATAAACAACACACTTGACATAATACGACGGTTAGCTAAAGAAGGAAGGCTAATTAAAAGAAGCCGATTATAATAAGGTGGTAAATCTACTCCTGGAATCCAGTTGAAACTACGTAAAGCAAAAAGAAGAAACTGCTTTTGAACAGACCCAATTCTGTCTTTATAAGTTTGGCGCTGCGGGGACCCCACGCAAGAACCATATTCAAGAATTGGACGTACAAGAGAAGTAAAAAGTAACTTGGTTGTAAAGGGATCATTAAATTCTTTGGCCCATCCTTTAATGAAACCAAGAACACGAAAAGCCTTGTTAACAATGTGTGTAACGTGTCGATCAAATTTCAATTTCTGATCAAAGAGAATACCTAGATCATTTACCTCAGTTATTCTTAAAAATTGAGTTAAGTTAAAGGAATAGTCCATGACGTGATGGTTTCCTCTGTAATATGACATAACTTTACATTTAGAACAGTTAAGATGTAGCACGTTATGACTGCACCAGGCAAAAAACATGTCAAGACTCATTTGAAGAAAGTTTAAAGTTGTGTCATTATACGTCAGACAAAGTTTAACGTCATCAGCGTAAATAAGGATAAATGATTGGGTTAGTACAGAAGGTAGGGCATTAATAAAAAGGTTAAAAAGTAGAGGGCCAAGATGACTACCCTGCACTACAGTGTAGAAATTTCTTACAACTTAGTAATGTAAACAAAAGCTTTCAGCTGTATTCAATTTATGAAGAAATTTAATTTGTAACAAGTAAAAAAGCTACAGTCGAGTGTGCTCGACTATAATATACCCGCTATCCAGCTGCTCGTACATCAAAATTATTTCAAAATAAATTCGTAAATGCATAATAGTACTGTTCGTTTTGCAGTCCACAACTTAACCCATTTCACCACCGTACACGCACACACTATTTGGCACAATGCTTACAGCTATGGAAAACGTTAAGCTGAATAACTTCTGTGTTTATTATCCGATTGTTACCAAATTTTCAGAGATCATCTGGCTAGCTTTAGTTATCATATAAACCGAAAATGAACAATATGGCATCTAAATTGCGCTTGTAATCAATTTTTTCGATTTACGTTTTTGCCCACGTGCCAAAATCTAAAATAAACTTGATCAGCGTGCAATAATAACACATTTTGTCACCAAATTTGGTAGTCCTAGCTCTTATAATAGCTGAGATCTAGGTTTTCACACGGACAGACAGACGGACATGGCTATGTCGACTCGGCTGTTGATCCTGAGCCAGAATATATATACTTTATGGGGTCGGAGGTGTCTCCTTCTGCGTATTACATACATTTTCGGTTTGAACAAAGTTATAATACCCTTCTACTCTATGAGTAGCGGGTATAAAAACCAACCTTTGTGCATTCTTCTAGGAGATGCCAAGCTTTAGAGTCTTGAGCTATTAATCTCCCTACGCAGTCGCGGTGCTTAGCTAAGCTACATATGTTCATATATTTACGTTATTCCCCTAAAAACCGTAGAAAATTAGTTCGGCATACGATATTCGCAGCAAATGTAGGCAGCTTCACTGGCCCGTAAATTTAGCTTATGTACATATTTTGCAGCGACAAGAGAGTTTATTAATTTTGTTGACAAAAGTTGGCTTTTGCGGCTTGTTTTGTTGACGCTACGCATTTTGTTATAGGGCTGTGGAATGCTGAATTTAGTGGCCAGCGATACAACCACACACGCACACACATACACACAAACACACACACCCACAGAGACACACTCACACAAATAAAATAACGTGTAAATAATGTGTATACACATAAGATAAGCGACTCTGAAGCTGCTTCGAATGATGAACAAACACGCCACAGATCCGAATGTCAACAGAAGCTTCCATCTAGAGCTTTTCCTTGCAGGTGGCGTACCCCTCATCCACCTAGCGAACCCCTTTTGCCGACTACCCATCCTCGCCCTACGTCACACCTCCCCCCTTCCCCCCCAACGTTGCAAACAGTTAATGCCTATTTTGGGAGTTTTCCACACATACCACAAAAAATAAATACATATTGCCAATAACTAAATAATACAAATAAGCCAGAGCAAAATACAATATGTCTATTGGAGAGCGTGAGTGTGTGCATGTTAGCTCACACACACAAGCACATACACGTGAAGATACATGGGTTATATATTTATAACTGCTTCCCTCGATTCATATGGACAGTTTTGTCATAGCAGGGAAAACTCGTGGATGACGCCCGGAACAGTCGCACTCTCTAATAGCCGGTGAATCGGTACACCTTTCCGAGGGACAATGCAGGCTCGATCATCGATCTTGCTTTTGCTACTAGCAAGCAGAACTACCTGGACCCTACGCAACGGTAACACACACAGTCACCACCTGAGAATTGTCGCGAAGATCCACACGCGTGCGCCACTAACGGCTGCTCCAAGGAGAGGACGCTTTCTGGTGGAAACACTCGACCAAACAAAGATTGACGATTTGGAAATCAGCGGTAACGCCACTGCGAAGAACGACCAACTAATATCGCAGATCCGATGGGCCTGCAATGCCTCGATGAGCAAAACAAAACCGGAGACTCGCTGCAGACGGCAAACTGCTTTCATGCCAGATAAGCCTACCAGAGGGCTCTAAGGAGCAGTGAACCCAAACTGCTTAAGAAACGGAACGACGAAGCTTCCTGGAACTTTGCGACAAGACAGACGCGGATCCCTGGAGGCTGGCATACAAGCTGACCATAAACAGGCTGCGAGCGTTAATGCACGGAATAGTTGCGCATTTGTTTCCAGAGCATACCCATGACGAGGTGGCTTGAGTTGCTAACCACCATACCACGACTTGAACGAGGTGACGCCAGAAGAGGATAAAGGCGGGAAAGGCGCCAGAATCAGACAGTACACCGAGTGTTATTGTCAAGACAGCTATGGAGTTGCAGCCTGCCTTCTTTGTTAGTGCGTTTATTACCTGTCTCAGAGAAGGAGAATTCCCAAGACATTGGAAGAAGCAGGAGATCGTCCTTATTCCAAAGGGTGGCAAATAGCCCGATGACTCATCCGGCTACAGACCCATCTGTTTCCTGGGCACGGCCGGAAACGCTCTGGAGCGAAGTCTCTGCGAATCGCCTGAAAAAATTCATCGCGGAGCGCGGCGGCCTACCCAACACGTAGGCAATCTGGACAGTCACCGAGATCACAGAGGAAGCCATTGAGGGTAAACGATGGCTCTGGGGAACCAACCATTACTGCCTGGTTCCGCCAGATGCGATAAAATCCTAGAGTCCCTAACCGAGAAGAAAGTCAAGCCACACCTGGTAAGAATGATACGGAGCTATTTTGACGGGAGAGCCCTAAATTACAGGACCAGCTCAGGAGAAGTGATGCATCGCGTCTTTAGTGGACTCCCAAAGAGTTCAGTACTGGGGCCAACCCTCTGGAACCTTATGTACCATTCTAAGGCTAACCCTACCAGAAGGCGGTAAGATCGTGAGCTTTGCGGACGACGTGGCCATCGTCGCTGTAGCAAATGAGCTACACAAGGTCCAGGATAAAGCAAACGTAGCGATAAGGTTGGCAAAGGAGTGGCTTAACCAGGCGAGTCTGGTGCTAGCGGACCATAAAACAGAGGCGGTACTAATAAGCTCTATACACAAGAAAGAAAGGCTACCTTCGAAACGCCAAAGGTTTCATACCATTGCAGTCACTCCACACATTAGGTTCTATGGCAGCTTAACGATATATCTGTCCGATTTTAATAAGACTTGCATAGCATTTAATGGACATAATTAGACATACATATATCAGGAAACTTTCACAGCGATATCTTGAAAAATGATTAAAGTCGGCCGTTAGGTTCTATGGTAGGTATACGATATATCAATCTAATTTCGTTCAAACTTTGACAGCCTTTTAAGGGCATACTAAGACATATATCGAAAAAGCTTTATAGCGGTATCTTAAAAAATAACAAAAATCGACCTATAGGTTCTATGGCAGCTATACGATAAATCAGACGGACATGGCTAGTTCGACTCCCCTATTGATGCTGAATAAGACAATATATACTTTATAGGGTTGAAGATGTCTCCTTAAGTTGCGTTGCTTCTTCTGGCCAAAATTAATATACCCTCTGCAATGGTAAAAAAAATGGAGGTAGCCAGTACCATAGCAGGTAACACGACTGTGTGCTTGCGACCCTCCATTAAGTATCTTGGAGAAGTTATAGACCAAAGGTTGTGCTTCAGGGACCATATGTCCTATGTCTACCACGTCTCCTCACGACGGTGGTGTAATCCATCACCACGTGTGCTGCTTCAATATGGGCTCGGCTTGTTGCAACAAACACACACCGGAGCAATAAGGGCGATCTTTAGAGTGTGCGCTCTAAGAATAGCATGCGTCTATCGCACCATTTCCGGTGAGGCACCCCTCCCTTTAACCTGCTAGTGGAGCTGAGGGTGGCAAACACAAGGGATCACGCTAATAGCGACGCCCAAAGCAGACGTCTGTCTAACCGTTGGCAGGATAAATGGGTAGTCAACAACAGGCTTCGGCCTAGTGTCGCAAGAGTCTAACTCAAAACGTTATAGCAATAAGCTTTACACACGCTACGGCTAAATCGAAACAACATCGTCACGATATGCTGCAAAGACACAATCAGCGGAACCAAGGAAACGGTTTAATTGAATAACATTTGTTTTTATGATCCGATCGGAAATTGAAATTTGGAATATATGTATATTCATATAGTATAAATTTATATGTGTTAAAGCAAAACGTTGAAACTTTAATACTTTTGTCACAAAGTTAACTCAAAAATTTATTAATCAATTTTCAGAGGCGGCGGGCGTGGCACCTCAAGTTTGAAATAAACTCTAGGAGCTTGTTTAATGTTTATATGTTTAATACCTTCATACCAAATTTGGTGCCGCTAGCTTTTATAATAGGTAAGATCTGTGTGTTTACACAGACGCGTGACGGACAGACGGACATGGCTCAATCGACTCGGGTAATGATCCTGAGCAAGAATAAATACACATTGTGGGGTCTTCGGCCACGCCTCTTTCTGCCTGTTACATACATTTGCACAAACTTAGTATACCATTTATAACCATTTCCAATGGTTAAATGGTATAAAAAATGCTAGAGAGCCCGGCGAGTATTGCAGGCGACTTCAATGCTTGGGCAGTCGAATGGGGCACCAATTCATCCAATCCCAGAGGACGGGCCATAATAGACGCCATGGAAATGCTGGATTTAATACTGTTGAACGGTGGCCGTGTGCCAACATTCAATAATGATAGAGGTAACTTATTAATCGACATAACCTTTGTCAGCCGAAGCTGCTAACGCATGTAGAATTTTTAAAGACGTGGTAGCTCTAAGTGACCACCCTCTCATTTCTTTCAGCGTCTTCCCAACAGGTACGTCTCGGAGGCAGCTTAGAAGATCCCTCGGGCGTGCATTGAGCATTAGGAAGATCGACGTTGATATGCTCACATACCAACTCAACTCCTTTTAACCAGTTAATAGGCATGCAGAGTAAACGGCTGAGCTCATGAAAAAGCTTATAGCAACGTGTGATGCAACGGTGCCTTCTTACAACAGCTAAGGACGAACCGTTTGGGGGTTAGAAGCAGATCTACTTGCCTTTAAGTTCTTTAACTGCTAAACCTCGTGCCTATAGGGATTCGCTAGGGTCTCGCTTACGAGTTTGTGAGCAAAGAGCTGAACAGGAGGGAGAACGCTCCAGATGGACAAGAAATCCTGCTGAGCATTGTATCGAAACCCTTCTCTACGCAGACCACTCTATGGCAACCAGGAAAACAAACCCATGTCTATCCCTTTCTGAATGTCACTATAAGTAAAGTCGTCGAGGCAGCTAAGCACATCAAGCCCAACAAGGCGCCAGGCTTGATATCCACGGACAGATCATCAAGGTAGCGGCGCTGGCCAGGCCCTAGATATTTAGAGATTTATTTCTGCAATGCCTCCTGGACGGAGTATTTCCTAAGCGGTAGAAATACAGAAGCTGGTGTTGCTGCCAAAAGGAAAGGGGCTAGCACACCATGCAGACAACAACCTGTCTGCTAGACATTGTGGGTAAACTTTTTGAGCTCATTCTCAACCATCGCTTGGACACGACAACCGAGGGCCTTAATGGCCTGGAAAGTCAACAATATGGGTTCCAGAAGGGGAGCAGTACCCTGGACGCACTCCTGTATGATTTGTATCCACCAGCTCCACCTTAACCACTGTGAAGCAGGGCACGACCTGCTTGAGCAATCGATCAGCGAAAGGGAGACCTTCTCCAGAACAAGGCGGTGGTGTGGAGCTGCGGCCATCCCGCAGTGCAGATTCTAAAAATAATGGCTGCTCCAAGGAGAGAACGCTTTCAAGTGGAAACACTTGACATGAAGATATTCCAATTAGTCCTTGACGATTTGGAAATCAGTGGCAATGACACTGCCAGGATCGATCAGCTGATGTCGCAGATTCAAAGGGCCTGCAATGCGTTGATGAGCAATTCAAAACCGGCGACTCAGCGTCCTCCAGTTCATTGATGAAACGACGACACCGCCAGAGCACGGGCAGACTGCTTCCATGCCAGACGCGCCAACCAGAAGGTTCTAAGCCGCAGTGACCCCAGGTCAGATCTGCTCAAGAATTGGCTCAGAAGTACCAGAAGCACGCATCATGCCCAATGAAATATGAAAGACAATACCGACAGACAAATAACACTCGCATATTTCTAGAGCAAGAGAAGAGAGTATGAGAAAGACAGAGAGAGGGCGATAGATTTCTGATGCGTTATTAAGCGGCTCGTTCAATATGACCCTATTGGAATTTTTAGTTGTTTAGTTGCGGCAAAATTTTTGCTTGGCTGACTTGAAAGAAAATGTGGCGCATTGAGAGACATTTTTACGAGCAGTTATGAGCATTCAACATGGGGCATTAAATCTGCTGCTACTACGAACCCTAGCTGGGAGCACGAATCAAAGCATATAAGGTATTCTGTGTTATCGCACTGGCAGATAGAGGAGCGATACAAAGAGGCAGCAGCCTTGCTCCTGCTGCAGCTGTTGATTGCGTGGCCTCTGTTAAGTTTTATGCTAATGGTGCATGTAAAAGCCTATTTTTAGTTAGTTACTCTATTGCCTAAACGTCACTGAAAATTCTTGTAAAATGCTTCAGATTTTTCGTCTGCGTCTGTGTGCGAGTGTGCGCGTGTGCTCAGGCGCGAGGGAGTCGCGTGCGAATGTTAAAACCATAAAAATTGGTCATCAAAATGCAAAGCAAGTGCAAAAGCAAATAAAATAGCATAAAAGAAATGCCACAGTCGCAATACTAGCAAAGGGAGAGGGAGAGAGAGTGTGCGAGAGAGTGCGGTTTGCTGCTGTCCATTTCAGCTGCAGGGGCGCAACATTCTCGCACAATCACACATGCGCAGGCGACTGGTACACTCTCACTTGCTCACAGCCTCGTGCTGGGCAAAAGATAAAAATAGTATTAGTTGCTGATTATTATTGCAAAAATGCGCATTCCTTGGCGACTTATCCCCACAAGGCGGCTGCGACTTCGGCTGCGGCTGCGGCTGCGACTGGGGCTGCTGTTCAATCTCTACGCGCGCTCTGTGTTTCTGTTTCGTTTTGTTTTCCCTTTTTTTCAAGTACAAACACTCACGCACAACTGGCCGTACACACATGCAGTTGCAGCAGGCATGTTTCAAAATGTGTAGAAAAAGAGAAAAGGAAAAAAATTAAAGCAAGCAGCAAAAAAAAAAAACGAGCTAAATTGCATTTACGTCGTCGCAGTCGTCGTTGTTGTCGCTCGTCGATTGTAACTTTTAGCAGCTAGAGTCGACGTCGAAAACAGTGGCGTGCTGCAAAGGGGGATCGCTCTTTCCCTCTCTCTCACTCTATGCACTCCCATCAATGGACAGCCGCCCACCCAGCGCCCCCTGCCGGCCTACGTGTGCAGAAACTAGCCCCAGCCTGGTGCCGGCTTGAGGCTCGCCACTTGCCCTGGCCAGGCCTGGTCACTTTTATCGTCCATTTGCTTTGAACAAGTAAGAAAAGCTATAGTCGAGCACGCCCGACAGTAAGATACCTTTCGCCCAATTTCGAAAAGCCGTTACTTTAAATTTCAACAAGAATTTCTGCACATATTTCACAGCCACCTATTGGATGCACCGTTTTCCTATTAGATTAATGTTTTAATAGATGGCACTACTGTGAAACAAGTAAGAACGGCTACAGTCAAGTGTTGACTGTATAAGACCATGGATTTCTAAAGATTATGAACAAATTCAGATTGAGAAAACAGTTATTAAACGCGTTTTTCAAAGAAATATAATAAACAAAACATATAGTTTTCAGTAAGACGCCAAGCAGTCCAAGCAGTTGGAAAAAACACTGCTTGGAAAAAACACTGCTTGCTTGCTTGCAGTGGGCGCATTGCAAATCTATATGAAACGTTAAATAACTTTTATGTTCATTATCCGATCGTAACCAAATTTTCAGCGATTGTTTAGGTGGTGATAGTTATCATTCACAACAAAACTGAATACTGTAGCTTTATTATTGCGCTTGCTATACCGTTTATCGCTTTGCGGGGGCGGAAGTAGGTGTGGCCCAAATTAAATACAAATTTTACAGCGTATGATTCACATAAGTGTTGTTACAAAATTTGGTGGCTCTAGCTTTTTTAATTTCTGAAATATAGGCGTTCATACAGACGGTCAGACGGACTGAAAGACATGGCTTAATCGACTCGGCTAGTGATCCTGAGCAAGAATATATTTACTTTGTGGGGTCTGCCACGCCTCCTTCTGCCTGTTGCATACATTTGCACAAAGTTAGTATACCATTTTTGACCGTTTTCAATGGTCGAATGGTATAAAAAGCAGCAGCAGCAGCGGCAGCGCGAACAGCAACGGATCACTGCATTTATTGCCATGCTCGTGCCTGGCGTGTGTGAGTGTGTGTGTGTGCGACTCTCTGCCTGTGAGTGTTTTTGGAATGTACACGATCACATGTACATCGTCTCACCTGTTTTGTCGCTGCCTGCAGACGCCGCTGCCCACGTCAGCAGCAGCAGCAACAACAACAACAAATACAACTTTTACTACTAGTATAACAGAAACACACATACATGCACCATAATTCACTACGAATTGCATGCTGGAATGTGAATGGAATCTCAACAATTTTCAGCGTCGCTGACGATGACGCCGTCGCCGCTGTCGTCGTTTGGCGCAACTTATTTCACGACAAGTCAAAAAAACAACAACAGCAGCAGCAGCTGAAATTAAATAAAATGTGAAAATACAAATTGCAACATTTACATTTCATATTGATGTAAGTCGCGACGTACATGTTCCGTTGCATCTGCATCTGTGTATGCACTGTATGCAAATCCATATGGAGATGTATGTCACTCTGATGATGGCCAAATATATATAAGCTGCGCGAGAAACTATTGTCGCACTGACATTGAGGGGCATTTTTCACAGCGTCGACTGCAGCTGCGGCAGCGGGAGTGGCAGAGCTGCGACGCGACATCACTGATGCCTCTAATTACAGCAGCCCGAAGTTGATGTTGTTGTTTTTGTCTTGCAGTTACTTGTACCACATTTTGCATCTCTCATATTTACACTTACATTATACGACACACACAAACACACACACACGCAGCTTTTCTTTCATAATATTTACATTGGGGTATTCCCTTGTGCTACCGTTTTAATAATATTATATTTTGCATGCGATTAAAAAAGCCTTATTAGAGACGACTTTTCCGACTGTAATTGGAAAATATCCAAATAAAATTGTATCTGAAGTTTTTCCATGTCACTTTTCGCTGTTCACTTCGAAAACATTTCACAGTCAGCCGGTGGGAGAAATATAATTTAATTGCTTTTTGCGTATCAAGTATTTAGCAGCTAAAAACACTAAACTTCTGTTTATTAAGTCTTAAAAAAAAACAAATTTTATATACAGAATTCGTTCAGTTCCAAAAGTATCTCTTTCAATTTGATCCAAAAACAGAAGTTTCCAAAATAGGTTCAGTTTAATTAGTTAAACTTTTGGAATTTTATTTGTTAATATTGCGGAATACTCTTAATATACAAATCATCGCGACGGCTGCTGACGTTGTTGTTTCTATTAGCTTTTGTTTGATTTTATTTATTTCTGATTTTATTGTAATTGTGTCACTTCTTTCTCTCAAGCTGTACGCGATCGATTTGACACCTGAACTATCATCGCAATTAGCCACAGATGTAAGGCACAAAGCAAAATCGCATTGCCTTTAGGGGCAAGGGAGGGAACGACAAAGTAAAATTTCATTATGATGTAAATATATAAGCACAATAGAGGGAAACAGCAGCAGCAGAAGCAGCAGATACTACAAAACAGATCGGAAAGAAAACAAATACAACAAAGTGCCAAAGAATGAAGAAGGCACGCAGAGAGATAGAGAGAAAAAGAGGCAGTCGACGAGCGAATGAGCGAGGGAGGGACGGACGAATGGAGTGCAGCTAGAGCGGAGTCGCCGTCGCAGTCGGAGCAGTTGCAGCTGAAGATTTTAATCCGATTTGTAGTAAGTAACGAGCGCGCAGATGTTGCGAGCAAAGACTTCGAACGTCGCGGTGTGTGTGGGGGAGAGAGAGGGGGCACAGAGTTAGGAAAAGCAACACACGCGCACGCACCACACGATCGTAGCACACAATCAACACAAACACGCACACACACACACATTTGCGCACTCACTCGAACTGTGCATAGTGAGAAGAAAAATATGTAAATACATCAACTGTTCAATGAATTCGGCATTTTATTTTGGACTTTTCACAAGGCACCAAATGCACTCACACACTTGCGCCTGCTTGCGTTTTCTTTATAGATTTTCTTGGATTTTTTTAGAAAGAGAAACAGAAACCAGCACAATTGGAATTACATATGTATATACACGACACACATATGCATACACTCACGCACGCACGAACAGAGAAGGGCTGCATATTCGAGCTAAAATCACACGCCTCACGCACTCATTTCATGTGCAATCGTTGCATTTTACTTTAAATTTACCTTAACGGGTTGCGTTTTTGCACTTTTTACAAAATTTTCTCCGCCTCCACGCGCTTCGTTGTTTTAATTAATAATAATACAGGGGCGATAGGATCGTGGTGGCTGAGCGATAAACAGTAATTGATGTGGTGGCGAATCGACTACAAGTTAACAGTGTTGCATCCATTTCAGTTATCGATAATCATAAGCAGAGTTGGCAGCTCCGACAATTCGTGTTCCAACCAAAGCTAATTGCTACAGGGAAATTTACATATCTGCGAGGAAGTTTTATAAGTAATAGATTTGAAGGCAATGAAAATCTTGACCTGAAAAGAAATATGTGTGGCGACACAGCCCCAGCGAAATTAGCCAGATCTGGCAACCCGTCACCGTCGAAAGCAATCGATAGTTTCGCGGGCGATATTCGAAATTACAGTTACCTAGAGATAATAGGACACAAAATTAATTGTCGAACTTATTGTATTTAATTACGATCAAAGGTTAGTACAGTCAACTCCATCAAGGCGCCAAAAGGTGCGTTAAAAAATTAGATGTAGTTGCTTATATGCACATGAAACTAACTTAATTGAACAACTTAACCATTTCGAAGAAAACGCAGAAAACGGTCAACTAAAGATTTTTTTAGAGAGTGGGCATATGAAACAATCGTCGATGGTATCGATATTATCGATGGTGATGGCTATCGCTACATTGATTTTGCCGGGCTGAACCATCACTATTTAGCAATGCTGCTTACTTTATAATGCTGATTTTAGCGGGGAAATGCCGAATAATATGGAAAAAATATTATTATTTTGGATAACGTCAGTTTTTTTATTTTTGTATTAATCAAAAAAAAAAAAAATATGTAACAGGCTGAAAAGGCATCTCCGACCCCATAAATTATATACATGCTCTAAATCAACAGCCGAGTCGATATAGACTTGTCCGCCTGCCCGTTTGTCAGTCTGACACAATAAAAGCAACGGCTGCCAAATTTGGTAAAAATACGTGTTATTACTGCCCCGTAGAACAAATAATTTGAAGTGCAAGCGGTATTTTGCTGCTACATTGTATTTTTTTTTTTGAGTTGTATAATAATAAAATTCAGTCAAATAGTTCAATCAAATAATCTTAGAATTTGCTAAATAAACCCAGAAATTATTGAAGTCATCGTTTTTGTAGCGGTGTGTTAGTGAACAAGCTGCTGGTTAGTGGGTATGGCAAAAATTTAAAATAAAAAGTAAAATTTTACATATTTTATAAATTATGCAATTTTTTTTACTAAAAAGTAAAATAAGCGGAATGACAGAGTAAGTGTTTGTGTAATCGCGCGCGCGAAAATGTTGCTTACCAAAATGAGCGTTATCAGTATTTAAAAACAAATAGACCCGAATGACAGTGAGACCATATCCATGGTAACAATATATATGATTATAGTTTTTGTAACCTGGTAACACAGATTTTAGCCTACAAATTGTGTGGAAATCGGGGACTTATCGAACTAAGTCAAAACTTAAAAAAATGTTACATAATATTTATGTCTGTTTTCTTTGAGTTTTAAACCGAAACCGTCGATAAATCTTGGCACCGTGGAAACAGCACTATCTCCCTTTTTTACGAAAAAATACGTCTAATGGCGCTATCATGGTTCGGTCACACTGTTCGCGTTGTTTGCTATTGTATGCGCGCATTTTATACGAGCGGGTGTTGGACGGTCGACGGAAGTACTTTTTGCGGTCCATCTCTGTATTTTTGTGTCGTGCGTTCAACAACTGTATTGGGAAAAGAGTTTCCAGCTAAATCTGTGAGGAAGCAGTGAATTAACACCGGAATTAGTGAAAACAAAAAGCCGCTTTTGCTTGGTCAGTGGGTGCAACTGTTGAAAACTTCATTTGATGCACTGTGACTGTTGTGTGTGTGTGTGTGCGTGTGTGTCTATGTGTGTGTATTTAGGTGTGAGATGGCGAAAATCAATAACAAAGCATAGTAAATAAATCGTAGGAGAAAAGTGCATACGAAAGTGGCTGGGCAAATGGCAAGAAGAGCCAAGCAGCGGTCTCTCAGCGTTGAGTGAGAAAGCAAGCAGCTTCAGGCCAGGCCCAGGAGTTGTCGTTGCAGCAAAAAATACACACGCACGCACAGTGCATACACGCATGCATTGTGCATACATGCAAGTGGATCGACAGTCGTCGCCACCGCAAGCGTTTTAACGTGACGTGATTCGTTAAGTGCGCCGTTGTTGTTGTTGTTTTTCATTCTAGTTGCTAGTTGTGTTCTCACTGTGTCCGCCTGTGTTATATTATAAATTTGAAATTGTTATGTTATGTATATATTTTAATTAATTCCAATTCTGATTCTTTAGCCGCGAAAAGACGCAAAAGAAGCGTTTCAATTCTGGGCATTTGTTCTCTTTAAACAATTTATAAGCGCTTCGCTGCGCTGCCGTGCTGCGTGTCGGTGCCTGAATGTGTATGTGTGTGCCGTGCCCGTCTGTGTGTGTAAACGAAAAAAATTAAAACAGAAGAGAACAGAGCGCAGAGCTCGGCGCGCGTGATTCATACCTTCTTCATACACGGCACGGACAGGAAAAGTCGTTCACAGTGCGTGCTGTTGTTGTTGGCCAGTAAAAAGATTTCGCTTCGTCCCAGTCGTTGAACCGCTGCCGCAGCGGCTGACAACGCTGCTGCGACGCAATTGCTTCCTGGTAGAACGGCAACACTAGCACCAGCACAAACAGCAACATGGACAAATGTAAGTAAGATGACGGCAAAGAAGAAGCCGAAGAGTGGACAAAAAAAAAACTATTGAAATTCGTGCCCTGCTGCAGTTGCTCCTGCGGCTTGCTTCGTTTTTAGGGTGGGTTCATCTTCGGCGTTTATCTATGCGCTTTTCGCTCTACGCCTTGCTCTGGCTATTCGCATTGTTGGGTGTGTCACGGGGTGGGCGTTAAAAGTTTCGGGATGTCGAGCACCCCACGGACATGCGACGCAGCTACGCTTTGTTGTTGTTGATGTTGTTGTTTTTGGATCAACTCGATATTCAAATAAAATTACGAGGACTTTTAATCAGAGCTTTAAATAGTCTTTCAATGAGCAGAGCTTTAGAATTTCGCAAAAAAAAAACAAGAGAAAAAACCACAAACAAAATACTAAAAAGAATAGAGAATTAGAAACCGGTTTTACAGTTGTGAGCTTTGCGGCTGTTGTTGTTGTTGTTGTTAAGGCAGCATTTGTTGATGATTTCATGTGGCAAATAATGCAAACAGGCAGCTATGTTTTATCATAAAGTTTTTGTTTTTGAAAGTCATACGTGAGCGAATATGTATGTACGCGAGACTTATGTACATGCATAAATAGAGCAGCGTGTGGCATCATCAGGTAACAAAGAAATAAGGTAGGAAAAATTATCTGCGACTATTTATTTGCCATTAAGTTCGGGTGATATTGGAGATTAGTAAATTTACGAACTTAGAAGAAAACAGAGAAATTGTATACAAATACGTAGTTTAGTAAGCTTAAAAATGTCTAGGTAATTCTCACTGAGAGAGAAAGAGAGAGAGAGAGAGAGAGAGAGAGAGAGAGAAAGAAAGAAAGAGATTGAAAAAGAGAGTGCTTAATAAATACGTGTTGTCTGCAGATACGAAGAAACGAAGCGAGTTAAAGTCACAGTGCGTACAATGTTAATAAATCTTGGTTTTGGTTTCTGTGTTATTTCCAAGATTGCTTGGGTTTTTTTTGATGTTGCTGATAATGAAGCTGATTGGTTGCATATTTGAATGCCGCTGCCGCCCGCATGCACAGCTCCTCCGCACGACACCCTTCCTTCCGCCCAATAACGTTGTCCGCTTACGCTTTTTGTGCTGTGTTTTCCACAGATGATGATTTCTTTTGATGAGCACTTTCAGGCCGCACAATGGGACCAAATGTTTTTGTCTGTGTCGCATTTGCATGCCGAACAAAAGTCGCGGGGTAAAGCTTTCTTCCGTTTCTGTGATGCTCTTGCTGTTTCTGTTTCTTTTGTTTTTGCGTCCTTTAAGTGATTCCACTTGAAAACTAAAAGTGAAAAATAATAACATTAATAATACACAAAAGCCAAGGCAGAAACAAACTATTAATACGTTGATGACCAACAGGAATTGCTCGAACACATTCGGATGATTTGATTGATTTTTTCTTTTGATTTTTTCTTTTTTTATTCACAGTCTTTCATAACTGTGGCATTTAGGGACCATTTAATAAATTGCTCGCGGCATGAACCCTGCCATTTGTATTTGTGGGTGTGACACTATCGTGGGCTGCTAATCGCCGCATGCGGTGGGGCCCAACCCCACTGGCAACTCCTGTAAATACACACACACAGAGACAGACAGACTCATATACTTACATGCCTTATACGTGACTCCATTCATTTGCCTACGACAACTTTTTGAAACAGTTGTGTTTACATTCACATTTGCTCTCACATTCGTATTCGCAATTGGATGAATCATCATGCCATCGAGTTTGGTGAATCGCTGAATGCAATTTTCGCTTGCTGGATTGACTCAACCTCTGAGTCTGAGGCAGCTCGCAACTTTTTACAACATTTGTCTATACATGCAGATAGATACCATATGTATGTATGTATGTATGTATGTATGTATGTATGTATAACTGTGTCTGTGAGTTTCGTTCCCTTACACGTTATCTTATCGCTCTGTTGTTGGGCCGTTTGCAGCTCCGCAACTTATCAGCAACTATTTTTACTAACTTATGTGGCATCACGTCGGGTCCGTCGAGTTTAGCCAAATGTTATGAACTTGCGAGTGGCATTGGAAGAGCAAAACTATGCCAAGTTCACTCTTAGAACTATGTATTTACAATATACACATAAATGTGTAATATATTATGTGTACTCGTGTGTGTTGTCCGCATCTTTGCCTCACGCTTTTTTCGTTATTTATCAGCTGATTGTTTAGGCTTCATTTATTCCGACTGAGGAATAACAAGAAATGCGGGCAAGCGTCTATCAAGCCATATAAGTACAATGCTTATACCCACTTACTGTCACACACAAACACACATTCACATACATACACACACACGAGAACGTTAGTATACCATTAAACTGATAAGCGGCAAATGAACTCAAGGCCTGCTTCTACATATGCATGTACATACATAGCATACGGTTTTCCTCCTATAGACTGTGACTTTGAGACTCGTAATTGTCCAATTGAAGCTCAATAAGAATGAGAAACTGTTCAGCGTTTTCCTCTGTATGAAGTATTTATTTAAATTAAATTGTGGAACTTAAAAAGAAACAAGTAAGAAAGCTACAGTCGGGTGTGCTCGACTGTTATATACCCGCTACCCAGCTGCTCGTACATCAAAATTATTTGCGGAACAATAAAGAACGCATAATAGTGCTGTTCCCATTGAAGTCCACTACTTAACCCATTTGACCCCGGTACACGTACGCACTAATCGGCAGTGCTCCTGCCTATGGAAATCGTTGACTTGAATAACTTCCGTGTTTATTATCCGATAGTTACCAAATTCAGAGATCATTTCTCTGAGGTTTATAATTGTATAAACCGAAAATGAACAATATCGATTTACGAGAGCGGAAGGGAGCGTGGTCAAAATCCAAAATAAACTTGATCAGCGTGCAATAATAACACATTTTGTCACCAAATTTGGTAGTTCTAGCTCTTATAATAGCTATGATAGAGTTTTTTCCACGGACAGACGGACATGGCTTTATCGACTCGGTAGTTGATCCTGAGCCAGAATATATGTACTTTATGGGATTGGAGATGTCTCCTTCCGCCTGTTACATACATTTACGGTTTGAACAAAGTTATAATACCCTTCTACTCTATGAGTAGCGGGTATAACAACATCTTTTGTTATTTATGATTTAGGGAGAGATTCGTTTATTAATTTAGGTTGGTTTAAGTGTCTAATGCAAATAACATAATAATTATAATGTCTTTAATGAATACTTGATTATAACCTAAAATATAGGGTTAATGGGATCGAATTAGTCTTTTGTTGTACTTGTATACCCTATTTGCGTATATACTGCCGACATGATAAAGAAATTTGCTTTGCTTTGCTTTATTTATGCTCTCTTGAAACGAATTTCTTTTTGAGAGTTTTTAGATAACATTTTCCACAAATTATTTCCATAAATGTGCAACTATAAAATGCGATTCAAATGCTGATTGAACTTTAAAGTGCTTGGAAGTGGTGCCTCGACGTAAAGGAAAAGGCAATGTGCAAGAGGCTTCTCGTAGTTGACCCAGCCATGCTGACCCCCTGTACTTCTGAGTATGATGACCCCACTTATGGCCTTTACCTTCGAACTAAATTGGTTTATGAACGCTAAATAACCAAGAGAAGCATAGCTTATGTATTTGTGTTTCCATCGGAAAGTCTATCTTAAATTAAACAACAGACCCCACACATGAGTCAAGAGCTTCGATGACGGCTTTTGCAATTTGCGACTAGCCTTGGTAATGCAAATGCAGCATGGGTCTGCGTGGAAGCTAGCTGTGGGCGTGGTGGTGGTCGTTAACGTATGACAAATAGGAAACTCAATAAAGCTGCACACACATGCACACGCACACGCACACAGTAAGCTCCGTCCGCTGATAAGGCCGGACACACGACATAGTTGAAGAAGCATTTAATTTGAGACGATTAGAATGTTTTGGCGCTGTGATTCATTCACGCTTCGCTGCACATGTAAATGATAAATAGATAACTCTCTTTCTATTCTGAGCTATAGCCGATTCAGTCTCTCTTTACTTGTTATACTTATCGTGAAGTTTTACTGAATTAGTTGACGTTTTGTTTATTTTGTCAACTGTTTGTGTTAGTTTGTTAGCATTCTCCCTTTGCCAGTTAACACGCAACATTTGTGGGCTCACTGTATGCTGGCCTTGGCCCTGAACTTTACCAATTACCGTAATACGACAGTCTTGTACAGTAAATCAAGGTCATAAATGTGAGAAGGTTCAAGGACAAGCGTAGTGATAGAGAATAAACCAGAAAGGTTTCGCACCCAGGAAAATTGTTTGAATTGCATGAGAATCAATAAAGATGCTTTAGATTGTTCGGTAGCTTATATTGTAACAAATAGTGTTTTAATTTTAATGTTTTTATTTCTACTTTTGTTTTTAGTTTTCGTTTGAAATGTAATGTTATTTATCTCGCCACTTGACCTCGTAATAAGAAACCTATACAGCTTAACCATATTCGCATATTCGCCCCGCCTCCACGCCTAAAAAATGTAACACTCACGCAATCCGAATTAAAGTTTTACACGGCGTAGCAAGCGTCGAAGGCAGCCACAAAATGCTAATTAAGCCAATTAGCATGAGGCGAGAATGGGAAAGGGGGACTGAGATGGCCAAAGAAAATCCAATAAATGATTCAATCATCTATGAAGAGTTCAACACTTTCTTGACAGCGATTTTCGCTAGATTGAGAGCAAGAAAAGATTTGTGGGTTGTTAGAGATCAAACAAGATGAATATTCGTTGGATGACTTGATATGCCCTATGGCTTGGTAATTCTTTGTCAATATTAATTGGAAATATCATGTGACCAAATGTTTTACAGCTATCAGTTGTCTTTAAGACAAGCATATGGTGTATGGCATGTCAGCTATTATCGTTCAATATTCATATGGCATATCTTTTGTCAAGTGATTAGGCAGATTCGCACCCACCACAAGCAATGCTTTTTACATCTGTTGATAACGTCTTGACATTTTCTTCAATTTTGAAATTTTTGAACGATTATCCAGTTGGAACTTGCCGCATTCTTATGCGACATCGCGCACCACGGTCGGTCGTTGCCTCACTTTTCAGCGTTTGCTGTTGCTTATGTTGTTTATGCTTTCGTGCTTGTTGTTGCTGCTGCTGTTGTTGTGGTAGTTTTCACCACTTAATGCTGCAACTTTTCACCATTTCTCACCATTTATCCGGCCCGCCTAATTTCACAACGCAACGTCGACTGCATGCTTCTCATTCTACCACACACACCGAGACATCTGTCCCTCCTTGTGAGTGTACATATGTATGTATGTGTTTATGTGTGTATGGTTAAAACATGCTGTAGTTGTTAACTGAGCTGAGCTTCGTTGCCTTTGCTTGTTGGATTATTAAAGCGATTCAGATGAGCGGGGCCACAAGAAGCAAAAGCAAATGTTCGACAGCAACAGATAGAGAGCGAGAGAGAGAGAGGGAGAGAGAGAGAAAGAGCAACAGGGAGGGAGTGAGAGAGCGGGACATAAAGCAAATACCACATTAAAGGTTCATTTGGCTGTCACTTTGTTTGGTTGGCTTTTGGCTTTTTAGCTGAAATATGGCTGTGTTGCCCCACTTACAAATTGCCGCATATGCGACGCGACTCGAGCTGCAAATAAAGTGAAATTATAATGCTGCTTCACATTGGATTTGGCAGCCAATGTTGGTGGCACTGTCAGCTGCCGTAGCTACCCTCCACTCACACCGCTTTCTACCAATGGCTAAAAGAAAACGGGACAAATGAAAAGCACTTGAAGTCGCACGGCTTTTAGCAGCTGCTCTTAATTGTTTATTATTGGAGCCTCCATTAGCGATTGCAAGTCCCCAAATCATTCACGACTTAAGGCTCTGAAAAACAGTCCGACAATGACATTTTCATCACCCCCTTCCAGGTAGATTTCCTCTTCTACAATTTGTCTGCTTCTTAGCCCATGTGTCACACACACCGTTTTATTAGCCTAATGATTGTTAGGCGATAAAAGAAGACCAACAGTTAAGATCCATATAAAGTACAATGCGTCGTGCTGATAGTAAACGAAAAACATCACGTATCAATAGAATTTATTTGTTTTTATATTTCAATTTTCGTTGCACGTGTCAGACATATTGTTTTACAAATAAAATTAGAAAAAAATGGAAAATAAGAGATCAAAACAAATATTTCACAAACTTCTTAGAAATGCTTTAAAGGATTGGATAAAATATATTTTAATACCTAATCGACTATTGAAAATGATCAAAAATGGTATACTAAGTATGTGCAAATGTGTATAACAGGCAGAAGGAGGCGTGGCAGACCCCACAAAGTGTATATATTCTTGCACAGGATCACTAGCCGAGTCGATTGAGTCATGTCCGTCTGTGTGAATACAAAGATGACAGCTATTATAAAAGCTAGAAACACCAAATTTGGTATAAAGATATATAATCATGGTAAGCTCCTGGAGTTAATTTCAAATTTAGGGTGCCACGCACACCGCCTCTGAAAATTGATTAATTATTTTTTGAGTTAGCTTTGTGACAAAAGTATTAAAGTTTAAACGTTTTGCACAAACGTATAACACACATTTAGATTTATACTATATGCATATATATTCCAAATTTCAAGCCGATCGGATCATAAACACAAATGTTATTCAATTAAACGTTTTGTTGGATTCAGCCGTTGCGTGTGTAAAGCTGATTGCTATGACGCTTTCATATGTATATGGCGCTATTCAAAGATATATCTAATTTAAACAATAGGTGGTATATGAACTTGTGCAGAGAAAATAAAATTAAGATAATTTCTTTCGAAACTGGACGAATGGTATCTTACTGTCGGGTGCGCTCGACTGTAGCTTTTCTTACATGTTAAACATTTAAATTGAAAACTCGTACACTAAATTGACAATCTTACGCTTTTTCTGCACTTGGAATCCTGTTATACATTGATATAAGATATAACTCAACTTGTTTCACCTTGACGCCTCCATTATTACCTAGATCAAAAATTATAGGGTATTCTATACATAGGAGCACTCTTTCGATAGGAATGCTGTTTGTCAATGTTGCAACTCATTTTCGTTCTGTTTGCCAGCTTTTAAGTAGTTCCCCGTGACGTTTCTAAGCCTATATATGTTTTTCTTTGTACTGTACAAAGTTACGGCGATTCAGACAGACGACAAAAGTCACAGGTGGTGTTAAGTGGGTCTCTGTCAATTGTGTGCGGGGGTAGCAACCTCCAATGCCAAATAGGTTGAGTGCTGCACTGCTTGAGTCGTAGTATTTGTTGCTATTCAAATTGGTCCGAAGGCGAACAAGCCGTGCGAGCATCGTAGAGCGATGCTTCATAACTTATTATGGTATATTATTATAGTGTTTGTTTTTAATGTTGCATATAACGCGCTATATATGAATTGTTGCCCATGGCATTGTTGTTAAAATGCGTCATGACAGATTGTTTTGTATTTTCTGTCGGACGGCAATTCCGTCATACATATAAAATGTTGATAAAGATTAGGAAAAAATAAGGCAAGAAGAAAAAAAATGTTTTTTATTTGCATTAGGCTAATTAAAAACAAGTAAAGAAAGCTACAGTCGAGCGCGCCCGACTGTAAGATACAATTCGCCCAGTTTCGAAACAAATTATTACACATTTAATTCCATCAAAAAACGCTGCTCAAGTTTATCCGCCACCTACTGTTTAAATTAGATATATTTTTAAATAGCGCCATCTACATGTGAAAATTGCATAGCTTTACACATACTACGGCTGAAACGAAGCATCGTGACGATGACGTCACGACGCGCAGCAGCGCCTGTGCTGTGCAGTGGAAGTACGGAAAACGGAAACATGGATAACTTCTGTGTTGATGGTCCGATTGGATTGTAATTTGATTGAAATAGATTTATATTGCAATTATTTATGTTCATACCAAAACAGAATGCTGTAACTTCAATACTTCTCCTGATAATCGAAAATGATCGATTTGCGTGGGCGGTGGGCGTGGCATCAAAAATGGAAAATTAATTCGATCTACCTATGGTATACAGGAACCTTCATGTGAAATGTGGTGTCTCTAGCTTTTGTAATAGCTGAGATCTAGACGTTCAAACGAACAGACGGACAGACAGACAGGCAGACAGACGGACATGGTTCAATCGACTCAGCTAGTGATTCTGAGTCAGAATATATATACTTTGTGGGGTCTGCCACGCCTCATTCTGCCTGTTACATACATTTGCACAAACTTAGTATACTATTTTTGACCATTTTCAATGGTCGAATGTTATAATGAATATTGTACTCCTGTTGAGGTGTGACATTTAATAAATATAAAGTAAAACTTCATATCATTGGCCTATTTATAAAATTATAATTGTACATTAATTGTGCTTTACTTTGCCGCGAAAGTTTCTAAATATTATCGGGACTTACTCATAGCATAATGTGAAAATGACATCACATATATTGACATGAAAATTGTAACGGAAAATGGGATTTCAAAAGTATAACTAATGCAACCGACTTGTCACTTAACCCACTTTTAACGCCTAGTTGACAGATTCCCATATCGCCCACGACCCCAATAAAACTCGAGTCTGTGAGCATAACCTTCTCTCTCTCTCTCTCTTCTCCATTCCCCACTTAGTGGCAAAAACCGAGACAAAGTGCGCGTCATGTAACTTTTACTTTTTAAGCATTTTAAAAATCAACCAAAATTCGAGTGTCACGTAGCAAACGGAAGCAAACTTAACCGATGGACAGACACATTAAGCCAGGCCAGGCCGATTCGATGCGACTAGGGGATTGCGGAATTTCACGGGACAATTGTAAACATTTGCACGTGGACTGTGTTATTATAAATGCGCGTGTCCTATATAAATTTACCCCATTGGCTTACTAACCCGCTCTCTCATTCTCTTTCTCTCTGTATCTCTCTCTCTCTCTCTCTCTCTCTCTCTCTCTCTCTCTTACTACATCTCTCTGACTTTCTCTCTCTTTGCAGCAATCTGTGCAATAGTCGAGTACGAGTATGCAGCCAAGGAACCAGATGAGCTAGATCTACACAAGGGTGCCATTATACACCGCATCAAGCAGATGCCCGGCGGCTGGTGGCAGGGAACGTTAAAGGCCAGCGGTCTAACGGGCATGTTTCCCGACAATTTTGTGCGCGTTCTGGAGGCGAGCACCAATGGAAATCACAGCGGCGACGACAGTGCGGCAGTGCAGCTCAGGTTGGTGACGCAATGTGCCTATGTGTCACCCCTACAATGACACTGGTTGAAAATCATACTATAGTAAAACAGTAAATTTTTATTTAATGGCGACTTAAGTGTGTCGCTAGTGAAAAAGTAACATATGTTTTTATCTAAGTAAAGTCACGCTTATTAATGAACTCTGTCGAGTTTCATTCTTGATGAATTTTTTGTACTCTACTTATTTTTATTTTTTTTTATTATAATCTTGCTACATAATCTCATAAAATTCAACGTTACTCAAAAACAAGTAAGGAAAGCTACAGTCGAGCGCACCCGACAGTAAGACAACCATTCGCTCAGTTTTGTCACCCTTTTTTATTTCCATCAAACATCTCTGCTTGAGTTCATCTGCCATCCAGTGTTCAAAGCGTCATCTACATATGAAAACGGCATAGCAAAAAAAAAAAAACGGCAAAAAGCAATTACACACGCTACGACTTAAAAAAAGCATCGTGACAATGACGTCACGATATGCTGCAAGGATGCACGCAGTGGAACTACGAATAACCTTTAATTGAATAACTTTTGTGGTTATTGTCCGATCGGATTGTAATTGGGGAATAGATATATATTGCAATTGTCTATGTTCATACTAAGTCAAAAAGCGTAACTTCAATGATTTTCCTTATAATTGAAAATAATCGATTTGCGTGGGCGGAAAATTGAAAATTAAGTCGATCCAGTACCTATGGTATACAGGAACCTTCATGTAAAATTTGTTGTCTCTAGCTTTTGTAATTGCTAAGATTCAGACGATCTAACGGACATGACTCAATCGACTCGGCTAGTGATCCGGAATATATACGTTGTGCTTGCCACGCCTCCTTCTGCCTGTTACATACATTTGCACAAACTTAGTATACCGTTTTTGATCACTTTCAATGGTCGAATGGTATAATTATTGTAACACATTAAAGCTAAATGCTAACTTTAAGCTCACCGTATACAACAAAAAATAAAGCTTTTTGTTTAAGCTTTTTATAGTTTGGCAAATTTACTTGCTCAAGTTCTACATTAAGATCAAATTTAATTTTCAAGTACTTTAAAATTTATTTTTTCTTGAATTCGTTGGTATTATTCTTATAACATAACATTTATTGATTAAGCTTCTTTTTTTTTTTTTGAAAGATTCGATTTTGACAAGTGTCTTTATTTGTAAATTCATTGTCCTCACTGCAATACTTTTGCTCTCTTTATGCTGACAATTTACTCTCTCTTTCTGTCTTTGTGTTTGTTCTCTTTTTTGCCCAGGGAGAAATCGGCGACATCGAATCGACGCTGTAAAGTCATCTACAGTTACACACAAGTCAACGACGACGAACTGACGCTGGCCGTGGGTGATGTCATTGAATTCCTAGGGGAGGTATGTGTTTAAATATATATACAGCAAACCCACACACACACACACTGACAGAGACCGCATATATTAGTGCCTACAACCCCCATTTAACCTCTTTGCCAATAAGATTTTGACGACCTCGATTACAAAAACAAAACCAAGCCGAGTGAGAATCAACTGAACTGAACATTCTGTTTTCACTTTTTCTGCTCTTTCATTCCCATTTAGGTCGAGGAAGGCTGGTGGCGCGGACGTTTGCGCAGCAAAGTCGGCGTATTTCCCTCAAACTTTGTGCAACATATCGAACCGTCGCCCATTTTGGCCTCCAAGCGGCCGCCAACGATTGGTGCAACAGTGGCCACGTCGGCGCTTACAGCTAAGGCTGCCAACTTAGCAGCGACAGTGGCAGCAGCAACAACAACGACACCAGCAACATCCGCATGTGCAGCAGCCACAGCTGCACCTGCCGCCGTAATAGCTGCTGTTCCTGCAACAACGAAACAGACAAAAAACCGAAGCACGGCATCTACAACGGATGCAGCGGCGGCGGCTGCAGCAGGAGCAGCGGTAGTGGCAGCCACTGCGGAAGCTGCTCCAATTCCAACTTTACCACCGAAGCCGCAGCGGGAATATTGTCGCGTGGAGTTCCCCTATGCACCGCAGAACGACGATGAACTGGAGCTCAAGGTGGACGACATCATCAGCATCGTCAGCATGGAGCTGCTCGATAAGGGCTGGTGGAAGGGCGAGCTGCGTGGCAAAGTGGGCGTATTTCCCGACAACTTTGTTAAGCTATTGCCACCATCAGCTGGTGAGTAAATAAATCAATCTAAATTTAAATCTAATTACTCCCAAGCTGTCTGGGTTTTATACCCGCTACTTATAGAGTAGAAGGGTATTATAACTTTGTTCAAGCCGTTGTCTCTCCGTGTAAAAATCTAGATCTCAGCTATTATAAGAGCTAGGACTACCAAATTTGGTGACAATATGTGTTATTATTGATCAAGTTTATTTTGGATTTTGACCGCGCCCCCTTCTGCCCCCGTAAATCGCAAAAAAAAAAATTGTTTAAAAGCGCAATTTTGATGCCATATTGTCCTTTTCAGTTTATATGATAACTATAGCTAGCCAGATGATCTCTGAAAATTTGGTAATAATCGGATAATAAACACAGAAGTTATTCAACTCAACGTTTTCCATAGCTGTCTGCTGCATTAGGCCGAATAGTGCGTACGTGTATTCTTGATAAACGAGCAGCTGGGTAGCGGGTATATAACAGTCGAGCACACTCGACTGTAGCTTTCTTACTTTTTTATTAAAAGTTTTAATTTTCCCTCACCCAACACCTCGCCGTCATCAGCCGCCGCATCTACGTTTTTCCCTCATCCAAATTTCACTTTATTGGATCAAATTGTTATACAAGCTACTTAATGAGTAGAAAAGTATTGGTAAAGGCTGAAGAAAATTTACTTCTACATTTCAGAAGATTTTAGCAATAAAAAACCCCCCTTGTACTATTATTGTCCAGTGCTTACTGTGTTCCGTGAGGTCTTATCGCATTGATATGATTTGTAAATAGCAAAAAATACGTAAGAAAAGATAATAATCTTGGATTGACTTATTACTGTTGCAGTTAGTATGATACACCTTTTGCTATATATAGAGATACTAAAGTTATTTCCCTGATTGAACACACTTACTCAGCAACTAAATTAAATAATTTAATGGAACAAAAGTATATGATATCGTCATAATAGACTGCTATTTTGAATTAGAGTAATTTTTAGCTGGACTAAGCGGCTCAACATTATAGCTTGTGGGGCATGAACCAGTAACAAAATACATCGTCTATTGTGTTTATGAAAATGTGCGTAACGTGTCTGTCTGTATGAACGTCTAAATTTTGGAGCCTATATGTTCCCACGCATCCAAAATTTGTCACAACCCTTGAGTGAATTACAATTTCGCAATGTCTTTGTAAAAATTGCAAGATAAGAACGTAAATCGGTTCTGTGTTTTATATTTACCATCACTCAAAAGGTTTTTATTAAATAACCAACAAAAAAGTTAGTTAAATAACGAAAATCCTTTGTCAATAAGATTTAATTCTACGAGTCTACACAGGCTGAAAGTAAATTAAGGTCCCAGACATATGTGAATCTACTAAAATATTTTTGTTTAAAATCAGATATCAATATTATATTATTCAATTTAGCAAATCAGGTACAAAAATGTCCACTAGCATTATCTGTAAAAACAAGCTCATCGAAATGTCATAGCGCTGAAAAGGATAAGAGTTGATAGGTTATTAATAGCCGTAAGTGGTGTGATGAAATGAGCTAAAGTTTGTAATATCCCAATTCACTTATTCACTTCCAGCTCCCATTACTGTGTTCCTTGGTGTACTCGAAAAATTACACTTCACTTCACTTCACATCACATCACACATCCCCCAATCCCATTGGGGATTTCTCGAGAACACATACATAATAACTTGGTTGATTTATTTTTTATCTTTTCTATTATTACTTGCATATGGTTGATCGACTTATGTATATTTGCATTTTGTTTACGTTTCACTATAGCTCTTATGTCTAAATCGCTCTCCGTACACGCATTTCGACATTTTATTTGAATTGGTTGCTTTTTTTGAGTCTTTCGTTTTCTTTCTTTCTTATTTGATATATACTTATGTATTTATGTAAGTATATGACTTGATCGCCAGCTCTTTGTGTCTGTGTAAATTTCCACTACACTTTTCTCTTTCTTCCTCTCTCTCTCTCTCTCTCTCTCTTTCTCCACTTGTGTATTTTCTACAATATTTCGTGTGTAATAAAAACCTCATTGCACCGACAACGGCAACAACAACACTCGGCGCGGTCTACACTCTAACTTACACAAATGCACTCACACTACACACACAACAACAACACCAATCACTATTTACTCTCTGTGGTGTACCAATGTTCCGGCAGCTCCCCCGGTTCCTCCACGGCCCCGACCGCGATCACGCATAGATGAGGCGGCCACAGCGGCCGGGGGTCGGGGTCCGCAACGCGGAGGCTCATTCGAGTTCTTGGGCGCTCGCATGGCCAGCTTTATCACGACGATTTGTATGTAAACGAGTTTTTCCAGTGAAACAGTCGACGCTGACGTTGGCAGCAGCCCACTTGAGCTTCAGCTCACTTGAGTTTGCTCGGTTTTTCTTTTTCGTTACTGTTTTTGTTTTTGGTTTTTTTTTCACATTGGCCACTTTTCATTTTCCTTTCTCCGACTTGGAAAATTGCTTTACTCTTTTGACCAAGCTCATAATTTTCACGATTTATTTTTTGTTCATTTTTATTATTGCTTGTATTTATATTTGGCTTTCTTTAAGGCGCCGGGCCGGCAGCAAAAACGCTCACACCGCTCAGCACACCGCCCCCAGAGGAGAGGGGAAGCAGGGTGGAAAAGCTGCTGCGGCTGCTTGGCATCATCATTTTCCTATTGCGGTTTCTCTCTCTGTTTGATTTTCGGTTTTAGCTATTATTATTTGCATGGCAAAACTAGTTTTCCATTTGTTGTTTGGTATTTCTTATTTGTTGCTTGTTTCTTTTTTCTTGTGATTATTGTACTTTGTCTTTTGGCCTTTGACGCTATTCAAGCGCTGTTTAAAACGCCCCAGAGTCGCACGCACGCTAAGCTGATTTTATTTTTGCATATTTGTAGCTTATGCTAAGCTCGGTGGCGTTGCATACTTTGCGGTTGCCGCGTATAAATAAAACTTAAACAAAGAAAACAACTTTTAATTATTGACTTTGCACACAGTTTGCTTTGCGGGTCATGTACTTTGATGTGGTAGCTTTATGAAATCAGACGTTCCCTGTATAACTGTAAGATCGTACTATAAATAGTCGCAATTTACAATACAATCACAATCGAATGTAATAATCAGTTTCTGTAACTTAATCCCATTAGTTACATCATTATTATAAGAAGAAATTCTTAAATTCTAAGAAATTTTGATTATAAAAGATGCTTTTTTTCCTGGTTTGTATTTGTTGTAATTATGCCGGGGCACTGTAGCTTCATTACCTATCTAACGTTCGATTTTGTTGAAACATAACAGGTAGGAGAAGGAAACCTTAAACTAAACTTATGCAAAACCTCGTCATTACAATATGAAATGGAGTCTGTAGCATTTACGTAAATTAATCACACAATCTCTAACTGTTTCTTATCTTCAGTTCCTTTTCTTTTTTCGTCAAGAACAGCCTCCCTTTTTCTTTTAGAATTTTATGTTTCATTGATTCCAATTTAAATTAAACAAGTATTTACGTATTTCTTATGCGAAAGACAACTGCAGTGTATGCAAAATTCGTTTCTATAATATCAAAAACATTTTTACATATTTTGCTTTTGCTTTTGGTTTTTGTCAATGTCGCAAGCAACAACCAACTTTAGCTCTAGCACAACTTCTTCTACAGCCACAGCAACATCACCATGAGTATTAATATTTAAATAAATTGTTGTAACAGGTTTTAGTGGGTGCTGAGTTTATTGTTTTTTCTTTCGCTTTTGATTTTGTTGCTTTTGTCTGCGCTCTCAGTCCTCTCTCTTTGCCAGAGCGCGATCTCTTAGCATCGCTTATTTTGAACATCATTATGGGCGCACATTAGCGGCGATTATCAGAGACGAGTCGCACGCAGTGCTCGGTTTACTTCTTGGCAGTAGGAAGCACTGTCCGCGCCACTCTTCCCTTCTCTGTTGCTGCCATTCAACTTGGCATTGTTTAAGCGGCGCTATCAACATTGTTGCCAGAGAGCGAGCGCGCACAGAGTACGCAAACAATGTTACTCTCCGCCTCGCTTCCTCTCTCTCTCTCTCTCTCTCCGGCGCTCTCTTGCTGGCCCACTGCGCCAGAGCGTTTGCTGTACCTCTGCTAACATTTTTGTTTACCTTTTTGCCTCAGTACGACTTGATTTCTTGACCATTTACGATACTCGAATATTTTTCGGTGCGCGTGCAATTGTTGTTCTCGTTATTTTTGTTTTTGCCATTGCTCTTGTGAAGTTTTCTGTGGCTCTGCTTTAATATTAACTTTGCTCACCTGCGTGTGCTACAATTACCGTTCTTGCGGTCCGCTTCGATTTTCGCTAATTGCTAACTGCTTTCTGCAATTGTATTGAGTTTGCCCAGCAGTGGCAGAGGCAGAGGCAAGAGCACAACACGTAATTGGTAATTGGGCAATGCCCGCGCTGTGTCGCCTGTGCGCAGGCCTACAGAATCGAAACCTATAATTAAACACACAAAAAGTTTGTGTGTGTGTGTGTCTCTGTATGTGTGTGTGATTAATGATTAGATAGCCGAGCTAAGCTGCGAGTTGAAAAAGTTTGAAATGAAACGCAGTCATCATTAAATCAAGGGAGCCAGCCGAGTTTGTTGCCTAAGTCTTTCGTTTTTTGATTGTGTGCGCGCATCCAGTTGTCGCTGGCAAAAGCAGCAACAGCAACAACATCAAGAAATGACATCAACACTCAATTACTCAATATTTAAAAATAAAAGAAAACTAAAAAAAAATATATATTAAATTCCATTTTGCGCTTAACACATTTTGCTGTCGCTCTCATTGCCGTTGTTATTGTTGTTTCTGTTTTGCCTGTTCGTCATTTGATGTTGGCAGTGAAAGTCGCGCGTTCGCTTTTTATTTGCCATTTGGCATTTGCAATTATCAACGGCTTAGGCCAACTACTATTCGTCTATTCTATGGCTCACTTTGTTTTGTCTTTCTCTTTGTCTTTTATACTCATTTGTTTTGTTGCTGCTGCTGTTGTTGTTGTTTCTGTTGTTGCTTCATTCGCTTGACCTTTACACATTTAGGCGTTACTCAATCGACGTTTTGCTTTGATTTCTGTTGCCATCATCATTTATTGCCGTTTATTTATGCATATTTGCGCCTATTGCTTTACCATTTCTCATCTCGTAGTAAAGCTGGTAACGTGGCGTGACACGCACGAGGTGCGCCACAACTAAGCGGGGAAACGGCAAAGCAGAATATGGCAATACTTGCAGGCATACCACATATTGTATGCAACTAAATATCAGAAAATTTAATAACGTATAAATCCTTCTTTTTACTTAGTTAACTATATTATCGAATATTAACATTTTTTGAAGCTAAACTGAGAAAATAGTCCAAATACCTGCAATTGTGTATTCTAACATATCTCTAAAATAGACAGTTGCCATTGATATGATCATTTCATGGCTTCATTGCATGTAAAGTAGTTGTTGGTCTCTTCACACGGCACACTGACATCTCTAGCTTGGTTTGTCGCTATTTTCATGATTCGCTTTGCATTTGCGATTCTACGCCTGCGCTTTGTTTGTTCTCTACGTTATTTTATTGACATTTGACAACTGTTAAGCAACTGATCAGTTGAGCCCGCAAACCCGTTTTTTGTTAGCATTGGCAGTCGCTCTGCTCTCATCCTTCTGCTCTCAACTATTCTAAACGTTAGTCACGTCGCTGTGCGACGTGCTCATCTTTAATGATAAACACAACCCATTATGCTCTGGACCCCCCTTCCCCCGTTTCCATTACAGTCAACTTGACTTAACTCGCCTCGATTTGAAGTGCGCGCAATCTTGTTGACGATGAGCCAATGTTGATGGGTGTTCCAAAAGAGCAGCCCCCACATGCACAGCAGTCTTTTAGACACACTCGCACACCCAAAGATCGTATCAAACCTCTATTGTTCAAACTCTGATTTCAACTCTTCTTTGGTCATTTGCAGTCGCGCCTATTAACGAGACGGCAACAACAACAACGCAGCAGTCGCTACGCAAGATCAGCAACACGAGCCACATGACCACAACGAATGCCAACAGCACCAGCGGCAGTGGCAGCAGCAGCAGTACAACGGTGACGCAGCAACAGCAAAGCAGTGCTTTAACAACATCAAAAGTTTATATCAAGAAGACGGGTAGCAGCAACAACTCGGCGCCACCCTCTGGGCGCAAGGAGAGCTTTGGATCGCGCGATTCCCTCAATGATATTCTCAGCGAAACGGGCCTGCCCATCGGCACAGTGGCCGCCCAGCGCAAGTCGCTGGAGAACAAGAACCTCGATCTGAGTAAGCTGCCTGGCAAGCAGCAGGGCAACATAATCATAACGACCACTACCACGAGCAGTAGCTCCAGCAGCAGCGCGAACAACACGACAAACGCTAGCACGCATGCGGATCTACGCAAGAGTCTGGACAATATGGACGAAAAGATGAGGTCGCCGCCGCCGCCGCCAGTGCTCAGTAAAAAGCCCAATGTGCCGCTCAAGAAGACGCCAACGGGAAGTGTGCCAAGTAAGTTGTAAATATGAAGTATAACACTCAAATGAAATGACCCAAATTCTCCGCTTTAATCTCCGCTTGTTTGTTTTTCCATCCAGCAAACATCTTGGGCGGTGGCATGAAGAAGAAGAGCTCGGACAGTAAACTAACTAGCGCTGTGTCGCACGACGTCTCCGATGGATTAACTGGCAGCAAACTGCTGGCTGCACAGCTTCCCGAATCGGGGGCAGCGGGCAATGTGGTGATCCGTCGAGCCGCTACAATTGCAGTGGAGGATACGGACTTTGATCGTGTTGAGCGGAGTTCCATACTGCAGGATATGCGCGCCGGTCGTGTCAAGGCTCCAAAGCGACGTCCACCCTCAGCAGCCATAAATGTGCTGGGCGAGAACAACAACAACAACTCGGTGTATGTCAATGGCAGCGGCATGGCTAGTAGCGCCAGCGAGCTGAGCGAAGATGGCGGTGTTGGAAAACAGGCGACGGCGTCATCTGACGATAATTCGACAGGCGAGGAGCCGCAGCTGGTAAAGCCTAAGCCTCGCGATTGGGAAAAGAAAAAGGCGCCTTGGATGGAGGAGCTGAAAGCGTCACAAGTGACGCGAAAGAAAACCTCACCCAACGTTGAGCCACGTAGCGGTGCCATCTCTGTGGCTGAGCGCACTTCAAAACTGTTTGCCACCGAGCATGCGACAGCAACATCCAGCGTGATGACAACAAGCGCCACGAGCAGCAGCACCGAAAGCAACAGCATCAGCACCAGCGCCACAAAAGTGCAATCGACTGCGGTCACGTCCTCCAACGTCCAACAGTTTGTGTCTGTGGAGAGCAGCAGTAGTCAAAAGAAGGAGTGCACCACCAGCAGCATCACCACTAGCAGCAAAAACACTGTGACCAGCAACAATAACCATAACGATGCCATCATGCTGAAGAACAGTATCCCAGCCCCAGCCTCGAAGGCGATAGGCTCAGCAGGTATACCGGCACTAGCAACAGCAGTGGGAGCAAGCAGCGATGAAGAGTCACGAGCGACTCGTCCCAGTAGTCTCTCGATTCGAAATCACAGCGTCTCGCCGCTGGTTAAGCCGTCGAATGTCAATGCCAGCAGCAGCAGCATCGGCACGCTGCCGGAGAAGAGTAATATCATTAGCATCAACGATGAACCAGCGACTGCGCTGCAAAATAATCATCAGCCTGCAGCAGCAGCAGAAACTTCTGCAGATGCAGCACCAGAAGTGAAACAGCTCGAGGGTCGTGTGGATAAGCTAGAGGCAATGGTGCTAGGGCAACAGCGGACCATCGAGGAGCTAGTACGATTGCTGCACGAGGAAACGGAACGCGTGAGGGTGCTGCGAGGCGAACTGGACAAATATGCGCAGTGCGTGACGCAAGTTTGAAGCAATTTCGTTGCAAGTCGGTGCTCCACAAGTTCTGCGCCGCCCCAATAGTCGTGCTTGCTTTCACCCAAATTATTGTTTATTTTTTTGGCCTGCTTAGCTGTGCGTTTGCTTACCACATTTCTGATTTCTGTAGTTAAAATCCATTTTAGCTAGCTTTAATCTACATACACACGGTTTGCTTTGTCAGAAAGTTTTAATCGTTTACAACACACATACATTCCAATGCTTGTCAAACTGTGCGGCAGGCCGAATCTAATACAAACCCAACACAAATTGTACTTATGGCCAAAATTTCGATTAAATTGTGTCTAACGACACACTAAATACTACCCTATATACATATAAACCATATACCATATAAACTGTACACGTATGTTATGATACATTGCCATTCTTTGTTTATAACTGCAAATTTGGTATAGATTGCATGCAGTAACGTCTTCAATCTTGTTTGGTTGCAACACATTTTTGATAGGTATTTTTACGATATTTCAATAACTTTGTGGGAATTGTGTGATTTTTAAAACAAGCTGCGCCTTAGTCTAAGTATAATTCAATTACAATTTGTTTTCGCTCGTATGATTATAATTATTTTAATGATGTATTAAAGTTATAAAAATTGTACCATAAATATATATATATAAAAAAAAAACAAAAAGAAATACAAAAATCCATACCATATAAATAATTAAACGTTTAAAGAAGACGCCTAAACGTTAGGTAATCCAAATAAATAACTAAACTTGAATGATTTATTGTCTTGTTTTAATTTATGTTGGTTTCCTTTCATTTGTATAGCGTCATATCACTAAAGTTAACCAACCATTCATAACCATATCATAACCAAAAATCATTGCAATTCCGTTAACGTTATAGGATATAGATACCGCTTAGTACATACATACATATATACATACACGTATTTATGTCCAGATTCGTAGAAGATTAGCTCAGTTCTCTTAGTGACTTATTTGTTTATGCAACATCTATCTTATTAATGGCTCAATCTCTTTCTACAACAGGCACCAATCACGTCTCGGAAATTTTGATAATTGGATGTTCTGAAGCAGCAAATTTTGTACGACAGTTAAAATTAAACTAATCAAATCCTAATTTAATTTTGTGATAAGTGCTTTTATTGACATAAATATTGTGCATTTTTGGAAATCTAAATAATTTAAAAAAAAAAACTTAACACAAACTAAAATTGCTTGTAAATAATGTACATTTATATGGCTTGATAATAAATTACAATGGTAAATTAAAATGTGCCTGTCAGTTTAAAGTGTTTATAAAAATTCAAAAAAGCCTTTAACAGCACTGAAATCAGTGTAGCTGCCTGCCACCAATAATCATTTTGCGTTAACAGCGGCTTTACATTGCGTTCTCTGTCAAAGTAACTCTGGGGCCGTAGACATGAGATTCATTAGTAACCAAGTTCAACTCTCTGTTGAGTTTTTTGCAGGGATCGACTCACTCCGTTAAACGTTAAAAAAAACAGCTTACAATTTTTCTGAAAAGCTCTATCCTTTTAGTTTTTCAAGCACAAAAAACGCACTGACTATGATTATCTTATCGATGTAGTCTTTAAAGGATAAAATAAAAACAAAAAATTAAAAATAAATAGATGAAACCTTAGCGTTTTTTCAACAAAAATTATTTGTCCTGTTAATAAGTAAATCTATAAGTAGTTGTGCTCTTCATCTGCCTTCTTTTAGATAGATGCAATAGTAAAACTTAATAATTGTTACCATATATTATTATTTTATTTATTACATAGTAGTACAGAACTCCGTGCCTCAACAACCAGACGTGCAAAATTAAATCCCTGAAGACGCATTGTCGAAATACATTGTAAAAAAACAATGCTATTACTATTATTATTTATTATTATATTTATAATAGCTGATTTTATTTTCCGTTTCAAAAATACAGAAAAAAGACAATGCTAGAATAAAGATGGCCATTTTAGCATCACTGTATGCAATAAAATGGGCAACAAGACAAAGTATGATGACCGAGCACGAAGTTAGCACGAAGCTGAGTATTTGACAGTGGATCGAATAAACTTTGAATAAGCTTTGATTTGTAAGCTCTTAGGTTGCCACGTAAAGCTGTTCTTGATGTTGTCGTTGTTATTGTGGTGGTACTACCAGCAACAAATCTTAGCCAGTCAGCTGAACATGTCTCACAGTGGTTAACTTTCTCTAGGATTGAAATAATATAAAAATAGCAATGTAATTATCAAATATCTACATGCCATATAAAAAGACTTTTGGAAAAAAGAAACCAATTAAAATTATTATTATGCACAATTAATTAGAGCGTAACCCAAATATTTATTTGATTGTTGTATATACAACTATACCACTGTGCACAGCCTGCTTGCCTGCCCCTCCAAGCGTGCACGTGTTTCTGTATGTTTGTGTGTGTGTGTGCGACTGTGTGTGTGTGTGTATGTACTTGTGCTTTTGCCTTTCTTGAGAGCCGATGTTGCTGCTGCTGTTGTTGTTGCCTTGGCACTTGGCGGCAGGGACGGCGCGGCGTCGGCGACTACGACTGGCTCTGTCTGGGGCTGAGTTGAGCTTTTGCCAGCCTTCTTGGGCGCTAGCCAGCCAAGCACTTATCAGTTTTCTGATCGCTGTGGGAATTCAGTTAATTGTGGAAGCTGTAGCCGTTTGGACGCACGGCAAGCACAACCTGTAGAGAAGCATTTCAAATTCCATTCTCGAACATTTGTTGCTGCTGTGGTGCGTCGCGCTGCTCTGCTCTGCTTTGGCTTTGTGTTGTGATCGTGAAAGTCAATTGCCAGGTACTGGCTTTAAGAGAGACTATTACTGAGGCTGTGGCACTTCCACTGGACCTTAGGCATAACTGAGGCGGCAGTCGGGTCGCAGCATTCGCTAGCATAACACAGCTGGAAACATATTTAAGGACAGTACCAAAAGTAACGCGAAAATATTTAGAATACGCACCGTAGTACGACGCGCAGTGCCAATTAACGAAAGTCCAATAAAAATTTTACAAAAAGTGAAATTAACGAAAGCTTTTCGACCAAGTCAGTTAAATATTTTGTTTTCAGAGTGTGTAAGTGCGGCCAAACAACAAAAAACAAAACTAAATAAAACAAATAATATACTTAAAAAAAGCAACAAAAGTGAAAGAGCAACGACAATCATAATCGGAAAAAAATTCAATTCTTAAACGATAATTCGCAAACAAATCGACAGTAAAATTTATATATAGCGCGCGTCAATATTAATACAATTAAGAAAAATCCAAAATCCAAAACCGAAGCCGAAGCAACAAAAACACGGCATAGCAACAATTGCAGCGAACAATATCTACAACAACAATAGCTCGTAATATAGAAAGCCAACAATCAAATAAAAAAATCAACTTGAACAGTACCAACAACAACAGCATTCGGCAACAACTACAACACGGGACAGTCAGCCACAGCAACAGAAACAACAACAACAACAGAAACAACGACAACAAATGTGGTGGGTGCATTGGTAAGCTCAACGGGTAGAAAACAACAACAACTGACAACAACCAAGAGCGGTTATACTTATTTTTATTTATTTATTTATTTATAGATATAGAATTGAATTGTTTTTGAAAGTCTTTATTTTGAACTAATGGTTACTAAAAGACATATTTGTAATTTAGTAAAAGTGAAATGTTAAATAAGTAAAGCTGCAATATCCAAAAACAAATCAAAAATTAGACCTGATCGATATATCCCAGCGATCTGATTAACATTTGTGCAGTGTAAGCTTTTGGCTAAAATGAATACATCCTTAGAAAGGGTTAAGAAATCGCAACTATTCACCAAAAACGTTTTTTATGCACAAACGCGTTTTTATACCATTCGACCATTGAAAATGGTGAAAAATGGTATACTAAGTTTGTGCAAATGTATGTAACAGGGAGAAAGAGGCGTGGCCGAAGACCCCACAAAGTGTATACATTCTTGCTCAGGATCACTAGCCGAGTCGATTCAGCCATGTTCCTCTGTCTGTTCGTCTGTCCGTCATGCGTCTGTGTGAACACACAGATCGCAGCTATTATAAAAGCTAAAGACACAAAATTTGGTATGAAGGTATATAAACATCACAAGCTAGAGTTTATTTCAAATTTGAGTAACACGCCGACCAACTATATATATATATAGAATATGTTGGTCAAAAGGTGCAGAAAACAAAATCAAAATTGGCTTAACGATTTGCGTCAAGGTCAGCGTAATCCGTATTCCAAAATTTAAAAGGCTAACGCTTTTCTCCGTGGTGCTTTTGTCTCCTGCTTGATTGACAAGGGTGTAGATCAATTTCGATTGAGCAGATGTTTATCGCGCCAAGAGATTGCTGCAATACTGCAGGCAGATTACTAAAGGTCGCCTTGGGTCGGGCCAATGGACAAACATTGTTGCGCAGGGCTTGTCAAATCGGGAGACGCAGTGCGAAGTATAGTAATTTTTTATTATTTCGACCGAGTTGTTGTTGTTGGTAATAATTAACAGCTAAGTGTAATTCACGCGTGCATTCCGCGCCGAAATGTTGTAAACCAATTTGTCTTGGCTAAATTAATTATGAAAATGTTTGATGTATTGAAAAGGTTTCCCTCGTTTGAGGGAGGGGCTTCCTTTTCCATCCCGTTTGTAGATGTTGAAATTTGTTTGTGATGTTTGCTGCACTTTCTTGCAGCGCAGCACTTGAGTTGGTCCACAGCAGCAACAATAACAGCCGCAACAACAGCAATTTACGTATTTTATTAAAAATTTCTGCCAGTTTTGCTGCACATTCTATGCCAAATTGCAAAACGTCAGTCCATTGCCAAACGTGCTCAACTATTTTAATACAAATTATTATTAAAAGCTTAATTACAGTACAAACTTACTCACACGCATACACACACACACCTTATTGCGAGCTTTAGCCACAACAATTAACCATGGAGCTTTTTTTTTTTGGCTGGCCCGTCGGAACGGCTACAAATGATCGCCAAACTGGTTGCACTATTTTCGTTATTAAAGCAAAATTTTGCTGTTATTTGTTGTTGTTGACATAATCATAAAAGAAGTGCAATAAACTTTTTTGAAATTCCATGGAAACATCAACTACTTAAGCAGCTCGCGGCCGTCTGTCTTCGCCTTTGCCTTTGCCTCTGACTTAGTTTCGCCTCTTTTTGGGGCAGTTTACAGCACATAGCGCGCATACGCCGTGTGGCCTCTCCCTTGGCTTGGCGTTAAGCCCCGTCCGTCCCTCAACCCGCTGGCAGTCAATTGAATTGCAATCGGCATCTCTTGGTGCGCTGTTGTTGATGGAATGTTTGACAATTTGTCACTTGCTTGACACTAACCGCTGCTGCCGCCGTCGACTTTTCTGCAATTTAGCGACCCATTTGTTTTGCACTCTTTGGTGATTCACTGCGATCGAAGGGTTCGCTTATTGTGGTGCTTGGCGCACGTTTCCAGCGGGTGTACTCAGTGTCAGTTTATTTGCCGTTGCTCATTTCTGGTTTTAAGTCAAGTTTATTAACCGGAATCGCAGGCATTCTATTATGCCACCACGCTCGATTGCTCCCATTGGACATTGCCATCGACAGCGCGATCGCGATCGCATTAGCTTTCAGGGCGTATCCATTGTCATCGATTAGCATTCTGATTTATATACTAACTATTCTAATGGTTATCGTACAAATCTGACTCCAATGACCATGTACAAGTTTAAGAGCCATTCTAGGCTAAGCTATTGCCACTGCCACTGCCACAGCCACTACCATGTGCTGCCAGGCGACAGAGGTGTCAAGGTATGAGGGTTGCCAGCAACATGTCAATGTATTCGCAGTACACCACCACTCCCACTACTTGTAATAACTGCGACTCAACCGGCGTAGCTCTACGAACTGAATCGTTTTGGTAAAACTTTATTTGTTTATTTCCTTTATGTGTTTTTAGGTTTCAAGAAAATGCCTTAAATTATTATCATAAAAACAGTATATTAAATTAATTTATAAAGATGATAAATTCAGGTTGAAATGAAGTAGCAAGCCAATTGTAGCTGAATGATTTCCTTAAAAGAATTTCACGATTCGTTTTATTTTTACTGCAAGGCAGAAGACTGAAAGGATAAGTATCTCTAGTATTTTTCGATGAACACGTTTTGATTTTTGGCCCAAAAAATTTGCACCCATTTCAAAGCAAAAGGTACCCCTAGATCGGTTATTTCTGTTATACCCATTAGGGTATAACGCTGGCGAATTGTTGACCTCAGCGCGGGTATTTGCAGCTGATGTCAGGGTCTCCAACTTCGGTGTCCGAGTGTGCTTGTGTTTCCGTTCAATTCTTGGTACAGCAACTCGCATTGCAACTCACCAATAAACAGAGAGAGAGAGAGAGAGAGAGAGAGAGAGAGAGAGAGAGAGAGAGAGAGAGAGAGAGAGAGAGAGAGAGAGAGAGAGAGAGAGAGAGAGAGAGAGAGAGAGAGAGAGAAAGAACTCGTTGCGCTGTCGTCAGATAACAACGACCTTTGCGCGATTTGACCTGGAACTTATGCTTTTATTTGTTAAGATTGTCAGTTACATCACATTGGCTGTCAACGGCAGGGAGCAGCTAACATAATGATCATAACGATTAACACAGTATCGAAGAAATGCGTCACATGCTGCCAGACGAGAGAAAAATATGAAGGCAGAACGAGACGAGAAGATTGCGAATTTGCATAACTAGCGGCGGGTGGAGCGGAGCGGGGGGTGTGCTAAGTGTCTGTGTGGAATTTGTGTGCCAGTGTGTGTGTGTGTGTGTCTATTTGCTAATTAATAAGCCGTGCTTAGCCAGGTATTTTTTTGGCTAAGAAACTTTCATTTTTAATGAGCTGAATTTTTGGCCATAAACATATTGCTTTGTTTAACACACACACACACACACACACACACACACACACACACACACACACACACACACACACACACACACACACACACACACACACACACACACACACACACACACACACACGCACACACACACACAGATATGCCAAGATTCCTGGGTAATTAAAAGCCATTGAACGTTGTGTGGTTCGAGGTATGAGTAATTATATGACCGGTGAGGAAGGCTTGATAAGAACTAGAACTGGTTTTACGGCTCGACACGACTTTGTTCTTGTTGGCCAATTTTAGTTTATTATTAAGCCCCTCTTGCGGCGCTTTTATATTGTCTTTGACTTTGCCACCTAATTACATATATGGCTTGCTACTTTTTTTTTTTTTTTTTTTTTTTGGCGGAAGCGCCGCTGTGTGCGGGTTAATTACGGCGAGGTCTTCATTAAATTCATCTGCACGCTGCATAAAGGGCGCCACTTGCCAATAAAACAAAGCACAATCTAGCACCAAAAGGCTAATGTGCGCCTCTGGCAAGCCAAAAAGTAGCCAGTTTCAGTTTTGGCCAACTTGAGGCCGAGAGGCGGGCCCCTCTTACCAACTCGCAGCAGACATTCCGCCAGTCGCAAGTCGCTGGCGTCAATGACATGCCAATTGTTGTGGCTATCAAAATGTTTGTCATTAATTATAAATATGTTGAAATTGCAGCAGCAGCAGCAGCAGCTTAGCGTCTGCAGGGTCTCGGGCTGGGGATTGGGCTTGGGCTTAGGCCCGATCTTGGGCTTGGTTTGGTGCTGGAACTGCAGCAAGTTGTTGCGACTTGTTGTGGAGATGTTGCTTGGCGGCTTGGCTACCCCGTCGATAGCTCTGCACTTTGTCAGACAAGTTCAATGATTCTTCTAGCCGTGACTCTATCGCATTTGGCAACTCTTAAAATTAGCTGCAAGAGTTTAAATATTGCTGTCTGTCTCACGTACCGTCTTGTCTTCTCCTCCCCCTCCGTGCTGTGTCTGCTCGCTCGCAAAGTGTGAAATGCACTTTTAAATTTGCTTTTGCATTCGTATATAGCATATTATTGTTTTTCCAATATTTCTGCTGTTTATCGATTACCGATCGCAATAAATTTATTTTGGCTAACTAATGGCGGGCCATAACTATGGTAAGTGATTGTCGGCATCAGCATCAGCATCATCATTTGTGCCAATTTTCATGCTTGCCTCGGCCCCGCTCACGCGGTCAAATAATGGGTAATCGCAGCGACGTTCTGGCCTCACGGACCGCCACTTAGCCGGACTGTATCAACAGACGTTAGTCTAGATTTACGGCTGAGAGCTCCCACCAACACCATACGATCGTGTCGTTGTCTGCTCTGGCAGAGGCTTGGCTAAGTTTTACGTGCAATTTGATTGAGAGTTCACATTGATTGAGACGTAGTTTTGATATAAGAAATACCACGAACACTATCGGAAATGTGACCTATAAATGTATAGATGTTCTGTATAACTTGAAACCCTATCTCAATATTTGCTTATGAGTTTCACATGTTTTTAACACTCTGACAACTTTAATTAGCTGCGCTTCGGGTTTTCCTATGAAACTAATCGTTCATACCTCGCGATGAACAAACAGTTTAACCTTTATCTAAAATCAAGCAGAAACGTTTTAAGATCTTATATAGACAGTTAAAGCTCTGAAAATAGATGCAATTAAATGCTGCGAGCTTATCTACTGATAAATCTTGTTAAATTTATCTTTCTGACCGGCTGTTCGTGTTTATCATGTGAATGACGAGGGCTTATGCTCGAATCGGCGAGCCGAAAATGTATTTGGTCTATTTTAGTAATTGAAATCATAATGACCTAATTGTCTGAAATACTTCAGATAATTGGAGCTCTGAAGCGTATTTAAATTTTAAATCGATTCCAATTATCGATTTGCATTTGAGGGTACTAAATCGTCGGTACATTCGTATAATTAATTCCTTCTTGAGAATTCACCTGCTTTTAGCCTGCGAATTCAGCGCATTATTTTTGCTTTTTGTTGAACGTAACCCCAAATTGATCGCTTCTGTTCTTTACTTTCAGCCATTAAGCAGGCGACACCACTGAGACCATAAACCACAGATTGCATCGAACAAAAGACACCGCCGACCCTGCAGAATGTTTCCCACTTTCCGCATGAATCAACTGCAGGCAAGACAAATGGCCAAATGAATCGGGCCATGAAACAGAGCTTCATTAAGAAATCACGAGAACACAGTAGCGATCGCAGCGCTAATCATCAAAGAGAATCCTTAGCATCTAAGCCTTTCGGCATGGTTTATTCTGACCTGAACAAACTCAGCGGCATGGCTCACTTTTGCTGGTATTTCCAATTGGTATTTCTGCTGTTGGTAAGCTGACTCTCTTGTTAAAAGGATTATAGGGGATAATAGCTGCAAGATTGAGATTAACTTAAGAGGAGCTTATACAGTGAAGCTTATACTTAATTGATTTTGATGATTATTAAATTTAATTGTTAAATATCATTATAATCATTGTTTGCTAACTCGTACGATCTGTTTTTTTTGGGGTGTTTTTACGACTATTTATGCCCGCTTTTCATAGAGTAGAAGAGTATTATAACTTTGTTTAAAGCGAAAATGTATGAAACAGGCAGAAAAAAGTGTATATATGGCTCAGGAGTCAGCCGAGTCTGCAGAAACGGTTTTTTGCATTAGTAAGAAGTATTATATGGCGGACGTTTTTCAATTTCTAAAAATTTAAAAATATAATTTTTGTGTATTAATTTAATGGTGGTTGAGAACTTTGGAACAACACCACATATTTTTGTCGTGCAAAAATTTTGCATTGGCTTGTAATGGAACTTTGGAAATTGCTGCGTAGTGGTGACATTAGGTCAGTGAAGGGTGGTAGATTCTGAAGCAAGTGGACCCGGGTTCCAGTTTAAGGATGAAGAGTAATTTTGTTTTAATACTTATAAAAGAAAAGAAAATGAATATACAGAAATGCATTGACATCTAATTTAACGTGTAAATGCTTTGAGTAGCGGGTATATCAGAGTCGAGCACACTCGAGAGTAGCTATCGTCCTTTTTTTTCTTTTAAATTTTGCGTGTGCAAAACTATTTTTATTATTTTAGATTTTGACTTTGTAACAATATTGTAAGTCTATTGTCTTTTCTAGTCAAAATATGATTGCAGCAATTTTTTATTGTTCGCAAATAATTTTGATAAACGAGCAGCTCGGTAGCGGGCATATATCAACCGAGCACACTTGACTGTAGTTTTCTTACTTGTTTAGGACTATTTTTATAAAATAAAGCAAACTTATTTTTATGAAATACTTAATTCTCAATTCAGTCAAAAAAAGGGTATACCTACTTTGTGCAAATGTATGTAACAGACATAAGGATGTGTTGCATATCTCATAAAGTAGTCTGTGTCAGGATCACCAGCCAAGTCCATTAACCCATATCTGTATATTTGCCCGTGTGTCCGTCTGTGTGCCTGGGTAAACAAAATGATTTTAGCTGGTTTAAAAGCTAGAGAGACCAAATTTGCCAGTTAAATATAAAAATAAATTGTTAAATTTGATTGGTAGTATAAATATTAAAAGAACAACCTTCTGCTCATTTGCGGCTTGTATAAGAATGGAGTAGCAGTAGGTGTAAGACACATATTTTTATACCCACTACTCATAAAGTAGAAGGGTATTATAATTTTGTTCAAACCGAAAATGTATGTAACAGGCAGAAGGAGACACCTCCGACCCCATAAAGTATATATATTCTGGCTCAGGATCAACAGCCGAGTCGATATAGCCATGTCCGTTTGTCCGGCTGTCTGTCCGTGTGAAAATCTAGATCTCAGCTATTATAAGAGCTAGAACTACCAAATTTGGTGGTAAAATGAGTTATTATTGCACGCTGATGAAGTTTATTTTGGATTTTGACCACGCCCCCTTCCGCCCCTGTTAATCGAAAAAAGATTGATTACAAGCGCAATTTTGATGCCATATTGTTCATTTTCTGTAACAATCGGATAATAAACACAGAAGTTATTCAGCTTAACGTTTTCCATAGCTGTAAGCAGCGCTTCCGGCAGCGCAAATTCTTTATTTGTACAGGAAATAATAAGAATGCCTTAAATACAAATTTTTGCAGTTGTTGGAAAACAGCGTCAGTAGCTTAGTGGAAAAGCGATGAACTCCTGAACCGACAGGCCCGTGGTTCGATTCTCAGTTAATGCCGCATAAGCTATATCTTTTTTTTTTAAGAACTTATACTTAAATTTTTGAATATGCATTAATTGGTGGTCGTGCCTTTTATTTAATTTTTTTAATGCCTCACAATGAACTTAGTTAACAAATGGAGAAGTGACAGTCTCTTAAATCAGCTGTGTGCGATTGTTAGAGCGCAGCTTTTTCTTATATTTTTTATTATTTTATTTTTATTTTTTATTTAATTGTGTGTTTAAGTTATGAGAATAAATAGCAACAACAACACGCATCATGCATTCAGACTTTGTTTTTGCCGTGCAAGAATTTCCGATTGGTCTCATAATATAACTTTGGCAAAATTTGCGTAATGGCTTAATGACCGAATGTGGACCTCTTAGGTCCAAGGTTCGATTCCGCATGCATGCATGCCATGGTGGGGGACATCGAACTTTTCTTATATTTTGCAAAGAAAAGTTTTTGCCTCCCTTTTTGAGCTACCTTCATGAAACTTTGTATACATGTTTCTTATTGCTGCCCGCTGTAAATATGTCGGAACGAGCCGGTACGGACCGATACATCGTATAGATGCCATAGAACCTATCGGTCGTTTTTTTAACAAAATTTATTAAAAGTTAGAGTGCTCTAGAACACTTTCCATTCAAGTATATAAAGAGGTATTAAAAGGGCACATATCGTTTTTTACATGCACGTATTCGGTTTATAGTCTTCAGCAGGTAGAATTAATATTTTTACTGTTTAAGTGATAAATCTTGGATTTTTTTGGTACCTGAATAAAAGTTATACGTTTTCAATACTTTTTACTTCTTTTGCCGGCAAATTATTTTTTTTATTTTAGATTTTGACTTTGCATAAATATTATAAGTCTATGGTCTTTTACGGTCAAAATATGATTGTGGCCGTTCTTTATTGTTCCGCAAATAATTTTGATGTACGCGCAGCTGGGTAGCGGGTATATTACAGTCGAGCACACTCGACTGTAGCTTTCTTACTTGTTTAGGATATTCATTGTGTATTTTTATCAGTTAGACGATGGGTAAGGTATTGTCGCGCATGCTGTTGCTTTCGTTACTGGTTTTTATTGCTATCGATTAGATAAGTTAAAAATTTAAATAAAAAATAAACTCTAGGGGGCTATGCTACACACACAGGAACCGTCTTGCCAAATTTGGTTTCACGAATTTTGTAATATGTGTGATCCATGTACTAAACAGATAGACAAAAGGATATTCCTCAATTGACTATTGTCGGCTTTTGATTCTAAGAAAGAATCGATCCACCACGCCTAGTGTAAATGTGGTGTAAGTTCGGCATAAAATACTTTTTAAGCCATGCGACCCATTACTTCATTTTCTGGTTTAAATTACGACTATTTCGTTTTTATAGACTGCAAGTAAAGATAAAGTACGATTGCGAATATGAATTAGTACCTAATGAACAACAGATGTTTGCTAAATACCGCTTTATACATGGGCAGTATCCGCAGTATGTGGGCAGCTGTTGATTAACAAACCAAATGGTTTCGAATGGATTGCAGAAAGCCCAAGAGAAGACCTGACGATTCCTGACATTCAATTTAGAGATGTTTTGCCAGCTTTCTGAATATTCATTCACATATAATAAATCTTATGTTGATGATCGTCAGTCTGCGCGATTTATGCGGGAGCTACCAGACAGTTAGCTAAGCGAACTCGACCAGTGCTGGTCAAGCCTGCTTCCCTGCGGGCTTCCACAGATGGTCGGGCTATCAAATCGCAATAGGCGATTGCAGAGCTCAGAAATGCAAAGAAATAAGTGAAAAATGAATTAATTACTGAATGGTTTAGTGAGGCATTGTGTCGGCTCTCGGTGCAAATCATCCATACTCATCACTTGAGCTCAGTTGGTTAATGCAGTTAATGTCTATTGTGGCTGTAATGGAATGTGAGTTGGCTAAAACACCGTGTTAGCTTAACTGTGGCAAACTTAGCTAAATAATTGCACGCGATTTGCGCTCTGTTATGCGAGACTCAAACTGAGAAACAGAAAATAGAAAACTCAAAACAGTTGTTGCTGTCGCTGTCGCCGTCGGCGTCGACGTCGTCGTCGTGCAAATTATACGCAGCGGGCGGGGACGCTGGTTGAGGACGGGGCAATGTGGGGTGCGGCGCAGCGTCTCGTGGTGCAACAACATTCTAAAGCGAGCGTCAGCTTTTCTTTCCTACATGTAGAGCTCAGTGGTCAATGTTTGCATGTGTGTATCTGTGTGTGTGTGTGTGTTTTTTTTTTTTTTTATATTACAAATACGGCAGGAAAATAAAATGTTTGAAAGATACCATCCACCGTCCGTTGATGGTATGCACGATTCATAACTCTTCAAGTAGAGTTACGCCTACGTACTAAACAAGAACCTCCGTATGCTCTCCAGTCCTTGCTTCGCTCACTGGTACTTCCAATCAAGGTATTACTTCGGTGAGCAGGATGTGGTGCCCGATCGCAATCCCTCTCTTGGTGCGTTGCTGCGTAACGCTCCTTCGTTAACTCTTTAGTCGCCTTTTACGACAAGCCGAGCCCGCTGAGGTGATATTCTTGGTCCGCCACCACACGGGAGTGCTCCTTTATCCAACGGGTCTGCTGGCCGTCTCATCGATGCGAACACGTTTCATCATGCCTATAATAATGCCACGAGCCCTCTCCCACACGGTTTTGTCCGCCAGCATATTGCGCATTAGACTTCTCGGGCTGAGCGGAGTTCCAGCAAGAGTCTGCAGTATCTCCCTCTCTGTACGAAACCTAGTGCAGTGCAGTAGAGTGAAGAGTAGTGAAGAGGTAACCCCGGAAGCAACCATGGTCGGTGATGAACTGGGTTAAGTGATAGTCCAGCACTTTGTGATCACACCCTGCCCACTCGGATAAATCTGGAATCAGCTGGTAGGTCCATCTCCCTTGTTGTGAGTGTTGCCACCTAGTCTGCCACACACCATAAAGCCAGACACTGATCTCTTCCCCGGTAACACCTTCTCGAGACAGGTATTGGGCTTCTATCTCAAGATCGATCGGGGGGATGCCCGCAAGAACATGAGCTGCATCTTCCGATATTGTCCTAAATCCTCTTATCAGTCTAAGAGCCAGGGTCCGTGATACTGCAGGCGCGTTGTCCAGGTAAATCACTTTATTCGTGACACTCCTCCAAATGGGGGCAGCGTATAGAAGCGATGATTTCGCGACTGCCACTAGCAGCCTTCTGGCCGGCATCCTGGGTCCACCTATATTTGGCATGAGTCTTGCCAGTGCTGCTGCTGTCATCGCAGCCTTCCTACTGGCGTATCTCGCATACTCCTTGAATGACAGTCTATGGTCAATAAGAACACCCAGATACTTCAGGGATCCAGCAGACTCCATTTGAGCGTGACTCGTATACTCTCGACGGCCTTTCTGCTGCTCAACAACACTGCTTCGGACTTGTGCGCAGCGATGCTTAGACCGGCATTCTCCAGCCAGCTAATAGCTGAGCTAATCACTGCATTGCTCTTGTCCTGAGAGACAAAGCGAGGGAGAATGAGCTGGAGACGTAATACGGTTCTGTGGCATTTAGCGCCCTGAAGTGAGCCGCGCCGAAGATCTACGAATCGATAATGACAAGACATATGGCGGCCATTGGGGAAAGTTGCAAGTTGCTGTGGCTGCATGTTGCTTGCTGCAAGTTGCAACACAAGCACTCGAAAGCGCTGGCCAGCTGAGGCAGAGGGTGGTAGCTGCAATTAAACAATGCTTGGCAACAAACGCCAAGCGGCTGACACATTTACAGTGTGGCAACTGTTGCTGCCGCAGTTCCTGATGCCAATGCTGCGGCTACTGCCGCTGCTTATTCTGCTGCTTCTGCTCCTTTCAACGCTGCAACGCCCACCTCAACGCCCTAGGCCACAAACAGTTACTGCCCCACAAGATATATACAGCTAGGCCAATTCTTGCCCCCATCCCCTGTTTCCTACTTTCCCCTTCCTCTCTCTCTCTCTTTGTGAATGTTGACCAGGTCGAATTTGATAAAATAAAAAACATTCGTTATTACAGCTTGTGCAACTTTTTCCGCACTGTCCGTTAGTGCTGCCCCAAGCAAATCGCGCGCACCCCCGCATGCTGTGTGTGGCTAGTTTGTGTCTTGAGTCATTTGTTTTTATACAACCGAATCCTGTTTTCGCCTGTCGCCACATCAATTATAAAGCGACATAAAGTCTAACTGCTTAGCCTAGCGAGCCAGCGATCTGCGCGTGAGTTTTATGCGTGCACTTCCGAAATTTGCATACAAAACGTAATCAAATCGAAACTTAAATTGAAACCGGCAATGAAATTGAAACTGTCATCAATTTCGAAACGCAATTGGAACTGTCAATCTAGTCAATGGAAGGTTCATAAAAGAACAGGTTCCTCCCTGTATTGAAGCTAATTAAAATACGAAAATTGGAATCGGAAATCATTTGAAATGTGAAGTTCGAAGCGCGGCACTTGAAAGCCCATTGAGCTACCCGAGCACACTCGTCGTTGGAGCCGTTCATTAAGCGTGATTATTGCTTAATTGTTTGTGATGTATAACAAGAGCTCTGTGCGATCTTGGATCGTTAGTTCGCTAATGCGGATATCTCATTGACCAGAACAGCGAGCACACAAAACAGACCGATCGGATTCGCGTTGGGGAGTTTAGAATTTCAAAAGACAATTTCGAGCGCGCTGTCGCTTATAAATAGTTTGCCAATAGTTAGCCGCTTCCAACTGCCAATTGCCAAATGCCATTTGACACTTCGGCTAAGTGGACAGCCGTGAAAATTGTCAAAGTTGTTGTGAAAGCCCAAGACAATCGAATGATAAATTATTCGATTATCACTCTCATTGATAATGCGAACGGATGCCGTTTCTCGATTGCCGTTTGCCAGCTAAGTGCAAAAGAATGTCTAACAGGATAAACAGTTGCCAATTGTCAGTGGGTGACTACGACTATGATAAATCAATCAAGATTAGGATACATAATTGCTCTATATCTATTTTCGGTCACCCCCAGTCCGGCGAGCTTACTTCATTCATTAAACCCAGAAACGCCACTGAGCGTGCGGTTCAAGTAACACTGCACAATGGAAAGGAATGTTGTTTATTGTGCTACTTGCTCTTGTTGTTGTTGTTGTTGTAGTTGTAGTTTTAAATATTTTTAGAATGTTTCGCTTTTGTTTTAATTGGTCCACATAAGGGGTAACCAAATATTTGTGACACTGTTTTTTTGGAGCCCTTTTAAGCCTTTGTTCTCGTGTCTTGCACATTGTAATTAATTTTCAGCGATTTGGTGTCAATGTTAAATGCTCATTCACTGCCCGCAGCAGCCGCAGTTACTTCTGCAAATTTAGACATAAAAGGCAAGGCGAGCCGCCTCACTGGTGACTAACTCCGACTGCCCGTCCCTCTGTCTGTCTGCCAACTGGTAAATGGCAACTGGCCAGTTGCCCATTGGCCGATTGCCCCGCTTTTTGCGCCTGTTTACACTGTAATTTTAGCACATGTGCGAAGGTGTTTCAGTTGCTCTGCTGCTCCCTGCCTGCAATTGTTGGACGGAATCGCTTAAATATGATCTACAAATGTTGAGCTTAGAGCGACACCAACAACAGCAACAACAGCAACGGCCACAATGGCAGCGACACGCGACAAGCGACAAACGATCGGCGCCCACTTAATTCCATTGCTTGCTGTAATTCTTGTTTTTGCTGTTGCTGTTGATGTGGTTGTTGTTGTTGCACATCGCTGCACGCTGTTGAGCAATTTGCAGTTATGCTCGAAAAGCTGCCGGATGTTGTCGTTGTCTTTGCTCATGCCGTTGTTGCTGCTGTTGTTGTGCTTAATAACGCCCATTTATTTATAAACTTAACAAAATCATTTTGATCATGCATGCAAATATCGAATTATTACTTTATATTCTCTAGACACCTTCGGAAGATTATTAAATCTTGTTAAATATTACAACGCTGGCAAAGATCTGCTGACAAGAACTATACGATCTATACGCTAAACAATAAGGTATAGTTACCTAATCTCTATTGTACCATGTACCATGTACCATGCGTTGCAGTTTCTAAGTTGAACCTAACCCACAAACCAATCATTTGGTTCAAGAACTGCTGAGAACAAATAAAAGCATGTTGTATAAAAAACGTAACGAACGCTTTAGCTTTGACACTTTGAAGGGGACTGTTTTTTGACCATGGATTCTAAAAAAATGCATGGTCTATTGTGTTTGTCGAAATGTGAGTAACAGGCAGAAGGAGGCATCTGCGACCCCATAAAGTATAAATATTCTTACTCAGGATCACTAGTAAAGTCGATTAAGCCTTGTCTTTCTGTCCGTCTGTATGAACGCCTATATCTCAGAAACTAAAAAAGTTAGAGCCACCAAATTTGGTGACAACGCTTATGTGAATCATACGCTTTTTTATTCAAATTTGGGCTGCGCCTACTTTCGCCCCCGCATATAGCTAAACCGTATAGCAAGTGCAATAATAAAGCTACAGTATTCAGTGTATGATAACTATCACCACCTAAACAATCGCTAAAAATTTGGTTGCGATCGGATAATGAACATAAAAGTTATTTAACGTTTCATATAGATTTACACTGCGCCCACTGCAAGCAAGCAAGCATCCATGGTCTTATACAGTCAACACTTGGCTGTAGCCGTTCTTACTTGTTTTCTTTATTTTTAATTTTTGCTATTCAATTACCACCTTTTTATGCGGCATTTGTTTTATGCGTTTTGTACCCCCCTTGTGATTTATTTCAATTAGAATTAGTTGCGCTGATTTTGCCGAGCGCAATAAATTTGTTTTATCTGCTATTATGCGCCGTTTCGATGGCTAGCAGGGCAAGTTCGTATCCTAAGTTTTTTGTTGCTTATCTCTCGGGGCGTTAAATGTGCAAACGAGGGGCGGCATTTTGAGTTGCATTGAGTTGATTTATATACCTGATCGAGCAGAAAGCCTAGTTGGCCAGCACGGAAAAAGGAAAGGGTAGACGAGAAGGTCAGCTGAGCTTTGTTCGAAGCATTTGATATTAAACAAAATTATGATTAATAACTTAATAATAATTATATTAAGTCAAGTTTAGCAAAAATTATGCAAGATCTCGCTTAACGTAGAAAAGTTGTTCAATCAAAATGTGATAGCTGGTTTCAATTGTTTTTTTCGACAGCTATGTGTGTGTATTATGATGCTGTGAGCTAATGAATTTGTGTTTTAAAGTTAGGCATTTCTGACTGCGATTCGTATCACAGTTCTTTTTCCTTTTTGATGGTTAGTCAAGCGTAACAGCTCATGAATAGTTGGGCTTATTTACTATTCGAAATAGTCGAACTAACGTGTCTGACCTTTATGGTTGGGTTATTCAATGCAAAAAGATGACTCCTTGAAGCTAAAACTGACATTATATGAATGAGTCATGCACCTGAGATGCTGAAATGCTAAATAAAAGCGAATACACAAATGTATCCACCGAATAAAAATGTAAGAGAAATACTCGTTAATCTGCCGGTTATATAGAACTTGGTCGGATTAAAGCTGATTATGTCGCAGGTGACATAAAGTTAACGTTTTATTTAAGTAGCTCTTGAAGCCGACTTCAACTTGACGGGATCGGCTCGTGCAGCTGCCATATATGGTACAAGCATGCAGGCAAAGATAGGTCACTCTGTTCAAGTGCGAGTACTTCCATTTTGGTGGATGTGTACTCCAAATTAGATATCTTAGCATTAATAAAGTGTGTTCCCACTTTCATTCAACGTTCATTAGCTGTTACTTGCTGCCACTTACGAGCAACCTTTGCGGCCATTTATTAGTTATTTATGACGCTGATCGGGTGTACGGAAATCTCTTCAAACGGGGCCGCAGCATTCCATTGATGTGTTAATAAACCCCAACCGAGTACATTATTCATATTCAAATGCCACGAAGAGACATTTCAGATACCTCCAACACAAGCTCGGCACAAGCTCATGTCCATTTGCCTCTATGATATTTTCATTACGCAGATCTAGTAGTATAGGGAGATTGCTGAGATAAGCATAGCACAGCGAATGCATTATGCATTCATGCATCGACGTGATGATTTGCATAAAAATCGCATTGAGGGAAATGCGAGGCAATTGACATGAACCTGACCAACTGAAGCGTTTACATTCTCTGTTTACAGATGTTGGGCTGCGGTTATGCACGGCCAGCCCCCGTGCCCGCCCCTCAGCCCATTGCAACGAGTCGACAGAGTGAGCTCATTGCGGGCAATGAGTTTCTGAAGCTGTTCCTTGACCACGACGATCAGCAGCGCAGCCTGCACAGCGATGAGGAGTTCGGCGAGCCCGCAGGTCCTGCTACTGACCGAGTAAATAGCGCTCGCAGTCTGGAGCACAGGACACGCTTTCGCAATGCCAATGCCCAGCAGCAGTCGGATGGTGGGGAGGGGGGCAAGCAGGTCGTCAAGCTGGTGACCACAGGCAGCAAGATTGTCTTTCTGGACGATGCACCCGCCTCGGCGACCACAAAATCAAAGTCCAGCGATGAGGTCAAGGTGGTGGCTGTCTCCGTGAGCTCGTCAAGCAAGCGAGGCGGTCGCATTAGCCGCACTCAACCGTCAACCGACTCCTCCTCCCACTCCTCCCAATCTCACTCACACTCCCACTCTCCCTTCCACTCCCAACCTCACAAAAGCAGTGCACCCAGTGCTGCCGGCATCGATTTTATCAATCGTTCACACAAGAGCGAACTGTCCATTGAGGAGACAGAACCACGTCTTTCTGCCGACCTCATGGATGCGGAGGGCGATTCGCTGAACAGTGCGTCCAACACACAACACGTTTTGGCGGCACCTTTGCTCGCGGCTGCCGCCTCGAGCCGCTCCAATTCGGTGGCGTTTCGCAGCACAGCTGCAGCTATGCCTGGGCGAAATGCCACGCGCATAAATCAGAGAGCAAACGATGCCGAGCAGGTGGCTTCAGCGGAGGCAAACACTCATGAGCCCGCGTCTGACGACGAGAAATTGCTGCCGTTCCAGACCGTAATCTATCACGACTCAAAGCAGGGTCACGGGCCGCAATCAAGATCAATATCGTACAGCTCCATATCGCAGAACGTGGACGATCTGCGGCTGGCAGGCGGTGGAGGCGGCGGCTGGCATCAATCGGGCGGCAGCATCCTGGCCGAGGCACAGCGCAATGTGAGCGACAGCTTGAAGCCGATGCCGCGCATCGCCTCGGACACATCCAAATTTTATTCTCTGCCCGCGAAAATGTACAGTGTACCGGCGAAATTCTACTCGGAGCCGGCCAAGGTGTACTCCGAGCCGGCGAAGATGTATGGCCAGCCCGAAAAGGTGTACTCCGAGCCAGCCAAAGTCTACGGGCAACCCTCGAAGTTCTACTCGGAGCCAGCGAAAGTCTACTCGCAGCCTTCAAAGGTGTACGGTGAGCCCGCCAAGACCTACTGGCCGCATACTGTGACAACCAGCACGACCAGTTCGCCCACGACAACAGCAACAGCAAGAGCGGAAGCAGCAGCGACAGCAGCCACAACTACAGCGCCAGTGGTAACTGTGCCACCATCGGGCGCTGCCCCAACCACCTTTGTGCCCTCTCGTCGGCCAGCAATTGTGTCGCGGATTGCATTTGGCGAGGCGCAGACCACGACAACGACGACGACGAGAACGACGGCCAGGTCCATTGAGTCGCAGCTACCCGCTACGAGCAGCAGCAGCGCCAAACCGAGCACTTGGCAGCACCATCACCATCGCCACCACCACTATCACACCGCTCGTAATCAGTACCTGGAACAGCAACAGCAACATCAGCAACAGAGCGCGGGCAACTCGCAACCACGTCGTGTACTCTTTAATTTGGATAAATTACCTTATGATTTATTGAATGCACCTCAGCCGCAGCCACAGCTAGCGCGGCATCTATTGGATCCAATTTTATCAAAGAGTCCAATTGCAAGTGACTACCAACAGCAGCAGCATCGTCCATGTTGGGAGCAACAGCAGCAGCAGCAGCAGCAGCAAAGTCAGCATTCATCACTGTCGCTTCAACATTCTAATCAAAATGCCAAAGGATTGCCCAATAGAGGTGAGTCTATGGCCAAGTAAATTACACTGTGCTGCAGGTTTGCGTTGCGTTTGGGCTGCCTGAGCGACTTCTGTTTAGATAGCCTACTTCGGCAGCCTGGCATGATGGCATGACTTATTAACCCCTAATTAGCTGTTTGTATGCGAGCGTGTAGCACAGAGTAATTGTTGCACTGCCCGGCAACGCACGTTTGTATTAACTAATCTTGAACTTATCATTTTTGTTCTCCCTATCTCTCTCTTTCTCCTCTGTGCAGATCTAGTCAAGTGTGTTGCCAAATTCGCACACCACCAACATGAAGCGCCTGCAACGGGCAAAGGCATTAGCAGCGCATACTCATACAGCTCCAGCTCCAGCAGCAGCTCCTCATCGTCATTCTCGGTCGCTGTCTCTGGCGCTGACGATGCGCTTATGTTGCCAAACTTCACAACCGAACGCGCCGAGCTCTACACACCGACCCCAGAACAGATTTACGAAATTGAGGAGTCCGTAAGTGTTATGACAAACGGACGAGCCCATGGACTGCTGGCTGGCAGCAGCAGCAGCGGCAGTTTAGCTGGCTCATCACTGGCCACAGCCACAACACCAACCAGTCCGGTATCAACAACAAAAATACACATTGCTACAACAACGTCACGCGCTTACAACCGTGGGATAGATCGGGGACGCGGTTCGGTGGTGTACAACGCAAATGCCAACGACTACGACGGAGATGGAGGAGATGGAGAAGCTGGCGCAGGGGATAAGGGAGATGCCGTTGGCGATGGGGAGGATGCTGATGCAGAGGGCAGGAGGCGCTCAGATGAGTCAGATGAAGATAAGGTCGCCTACGTTGTCGAGGGACGTAACTATCGCAAGTACCGCGTGGAGGAGAAAACCGACGACGGCTTCATCGTTGGCGAATATGGCGTCGTCGACCACAACGATGGCAACCTAAGCGGCGTGCGTTACACTGCCGACTCGACCATTGATCGCAGTTTGATACAAAAGGGGCTGTTGACATTTTTGAAGCTCAAGTAGTAGCAGGCGCAGTCGCATTCGCAGTCGGAGTTGGAGTCGAAGTTGAAGCCGACGTGGAAGTCGGAGTTGCAGTGGCAGTGGCAGCAACATGACCGTGGTCGTGTTCCCAGCTAGCCCAACTGCCACAGTGGCATTCATTTCATACACATGTGATCCAAGTCGTATTGTAGTTAGCGTAGCTTTAATTAATGTAAAGTAGCCTCCATTTAGAGGTCCCCAAGCGACTAGCCAAGTCACAATGCACGGCCAGCACAGCAACCAATCGAAAAATGTTGAGGTTGGACGACAAAGATTGAAAGGGAGAGCGAGAGCACAACCTGCGAGCTTATCGAAATTCTTTGAGCTTTGACCACAGTATGTGTTTAGAGCAGTCTCCTCCTCTACTATTAATCTTGCACTTTGCCAACTGGTAACTTTCTTCACAAGGGAACCTCAACTCGCCTAGATCACATTCCCAACACATGATCGCAAACCTATCACTGTCCTACTTAATCCTATTTTCCCCATTAGCTACTCTTCTCTGTGTGAATGGGAGTGGGTATCTGTGTGTGTGTCTTTGCCCTATCGAATTTGTTTAGTATTAAGTTAATTATATAATTAATTTATTGTAGTTGTTGGTATTGTAATTTAGTGTAACTCGACACGTAATCGTAAGTCATTAGCTACGTCACACAACACAACACAAAATTCGACCTAGCCACTTGCCATAATTTATTCATAACAATCCGACCAAGTTGGGCCCGCAGCACGTACGCACCTAAACTATCCTAATTATCCTAATTAGCTATGTAAGTAAGAACGCAATGTGAATCGAAGATAATCAATAAAGAACACACAAATTGAACTCGCCCCCATCTTTTACTCACTTATTTCACGGCTCATACAAAGCTCGCATAATAAATGCATTCGCCGTGGGGGCGATAAGAGGGCCCTGCGAGACATAAAGCCGAAACGGTCTCGCGAAAAGTAAATCGCCATTTAAAATTGAATAAAAAAAAGGCGAACAACAGCTATCGGAAACTGGCAGCCGGTGACTGGCGATTGTCAGACCCACGACCGACGCCCGACAATATCATTAAACTTTAATTGATATGAACAAGTGACAAAGGAGCATCAGCTACAGCTCCAGCTCCAGATCCAGCTTCAATAAGAGCATCAACAATGGGGGTAGTGGTATCAGCTTCGACAGCGAAATGCGGAAATACCAAAGGAACAGGCAACAGCACAAAGTCAGGAGGGGATCTGTAAATGAGACTGAAACGAGGAAGGATAGGGATAGAGATACGGACCGAGACTGAGACTGGCACTGGAACTTTATAGATGCATTTGGTCAATTAAGTGCTAGTCGATGCGAACTCGCTAACTGATCTCGCACAATACAAAAGCCCTCAGAGAGTTAGTGCACCCCGGCAGGCCTATAAATGCAGAGCAGACCTGATCCACGTAAAGCGGGAGCTGGCTGGAACTGTAAAATAAAGCCGAAGGTCGCTGAACGGCCTTGCTTGCGGTCGCCGGACGTGTTTGGCGTCTGCGTGTCGTCATTAGGTTGATGTTGATGCTGGATGGGGAATGCGAATGGCGAATGCGAGCTGCGCTGCATGCGCCAAGGAAGGTAGGCAGTTTGGCAGGCCACTTAAGTCAGCTATGAAGCTATTTATAAATATAGGCCCGAAGACAATCAGCAGCAGCTTTGGAATGTCATCTTATCGCTGGCCAGCAATCAGCAGGCAGCAGGCAGCAGGCAGCAGGCAGCATGCCCTGGACCTGGCTACAGCATCGAAGACGCAATCTGTGTGAAATACTATGCATGCTGTGCCCATAAACTTGGCGAAAAGAGAATGTTCCGCACAGATTTAATAAGAAATACCTCACGCGGGGGACGAAGAGGGGACTGAAAGAAGAGAGCAAGAGGGCTGAAACTGAGTAATTGTTAAGATAATGATGCGACTGCCGCTGCATACCGTACCCTCTGCGGTCATCTGCCTGATGGACAGTTAAGGGAACCGGCTATAGTTATACCGTTGCAGTCATCTTTTAAGTGAGGCAATAACTGCTGCCGGCCCCGCCCTGTCTCTGTCTCTGCCTTTACCAACTGCAAAGTAAACTGTTTTGCTGCGAAAATAATTTACAATGCAGGCAGAGGACACTATCCGAAAGTGTCTGTGAAATGATGAACGCTTGGCGAGCACGTTCACCGCTGGGCATCATGGAGCGAATGGGGACGGGGACAGGGGTAGTGGGCGTGCGAAGGCAAATCTCTGCTGTCAATCTGTGTTTGGGGGCGTGCGACAGTGCGTGTCGACGATAAATTTGAAAACTACATGAGGCTCTCGTCTTAAATTGACTCGACTTGCCCCGGACTCGGAGTCGTACTCGGACTCGCTCTGGGTGTGCTGCCTGACAGGTTGAACGACGCTGGCAGCACGACATCACGTCCTCTTAGTTGCATTTTAATATGGTGGGCGTGCCCTCTGGAATGCCATTCTAACAGCTCCGTAAACGGCGTTGGCTCTACTAAATTGACCCACAGATTCAGCTCCGGCTTCAGACTTAACTGCAGGTTTACCTACAGCTCGGCTCCACCAGCAGGTTCACTCGCTTCCTTTTGCCTTGAGCCCTTGACGAAGCTGCATATGTTATTCTCGTTTATTGTCGATTCCAGTGTGCGATCCCCGGCGAATGTCCTGTTTGCGCACAAATTACCTTGCCGCAGACATTGTTGTGCCTCTTAATTTGTTGTTGTTGTTGTCTTTTAATGAAGATGCCCTCTCTTCGTTATTTATGAATACTTTTATTCAATATTCCGGCCAATCGTCTGATCAATCGTGCCCAGAAAATTTTTGACATGACATTATAATTAACCGATTTGTCATTATAATCAGCGAACACGCTGTGCACTGCGATCGGGACAAGGGATCTGGGCATAGGCGAATCATGTGGATCTCCCAGGGTTCCGTAGTTAATTTATGCACACTTCGGGGACTAATTTTAGATTGCCCGTGGAAATAACGTAAATTTTTTTTTTTTATTTTAATTTATATGCATTTTCAATTATGCTGAAAGTCTATAAATATTTATACGAAATATAAATTTATTATGTTCACTTTAGCTTCTTTTTAGACCACGGATTTTCAAAAAATACATGGTCTATTGTGTTTGTCTAAATGTGCGTAACAGGCAGAAGGAGGCATCTGCGACCCCAAAAAGTATATTCTTGCTCAGAATCACTAGTAAAGTCGATTAAGCCATGTCTTTCAGTCCGTCTGTCCGTCTGTATGAACGCCTATATCTCAGAAACAAAAAAAGCTAGAGCCACCAACTTTGATGACAACACTTATGTGAATCATACGCTGTAAAATCGTTATTAAAATTTGGGACACGCCTACTTCCGCACCCGCAAATCGATAAACCGTATAGCAAACACAATAATAAAGCTATAGTATTCAGTTTTGGTGTGTATGATAATTATCACCACCTAAACGATCGAAATTTGGTTCCGATCGAATAATGAGCATAAAAGTAATTTAACGTTTCATATAGATTTGCACTGCGCCCACTGCAAGCAAGCAAGGAGTGTTTTTTCCAAGCAGTGTTTTTTCCAACTGCTTTGACTGCTTGGCGTCTAACTGAAAATTATATGTGTTGTTAATTTTTTTTCTTTGAAAAGCACGTTTACCAATAACAGTTTTCTCAATCTGATTTTTCATAATCTTAAAAAATCCATGGTCTTATACAGTCAACACTTGACTGTAGCCGTTCTTACTTGTTTTAATCAAATCTATTGAAAATATAATCGATGTCCTCGAAGAGTTGCAAAGTCAGCCTTTTCCCATCAAAGCTGCCTTTTTTCAAGTTCTTAGTCAACCTTTAAAAATAGCGGGCAGCAAGAAATCTGGATCTATTTTTATGTCTGCCATTACAATTGGTTAAGCTGTAAGTAGGGTTGTTGATAATATATCAATATATCGATATTATTTTCAGAAAATTATATATTTATATCGTGATATTCTTTTTGCCCAAATATCGCAATATCGCTATTTATCCCCAAGCTGCATGGAAAAGTAATCCCCTTGAAGTATGAAAAGGCCACAAGTTAACAATGCCGGCCCTTTACCGCTTGGCCATAAGGTACCTGATAACTCTGGGTAGCTCAGTGCCTTCAGAGCGGTTAGCGTCCGCTATAAAATGACTGACACACATATAACACAACAAGTCTTCCTAAAATCACTTAACTCGAAGTACTGGAAATAAGTAGCATTGATATATGAAATTTATATAAACACAATCTGTATTAAATTGTATTATTATCTGTATTAGACATTGAATATCTAAAAGTTATATAAGAGAATTTAAGTTAATAAAAAAATTGTATATATTTGTGGGAATGTTATTTGAAAAATAAAAATATTAAAAATATCGATATATCGATATTTTTGTGATATTTAAAATATTATTAATACGTGTCGCCATCTATGAAATATTTTTATAACTAACGAAAAAAATGCATTACACAAATCAGCCCGAAAGTATGCAACAAATTGATATTAAACTTTACAGTACTCCCAGTCACCCTATAACTGTGAAATATAAAAATTTTAGTGCTATCTGGTGATCAGAGAACTCGTTCCGCTGTCAATGTGCGACTGAATAAATGTTGCTCTACGCTGCACTGGGTTCTGTACAGGCAGAGGGCCAAACTTAAAGCAGCGCTGCGCCTGTGGCTCTGTTGTTGTGAAATTTCGCCAGATATGGATATACTGTAGACGCTATTCGACGCTGTGCAACTTAGTTTGCGTCCTCGTCCACTCCAAATGCGGCTAACTTGGGGGCAGTTTAACAAAGAGTGTGCGGAAAGCACACTAAAAACAACAATCACCAATTTTCAAGATTTAACAAGTAAAGAAAGCTACAGTGGAGCGCACCCGACAGCAAGATTCCATTTGCCCAAATTTGGTGTGTCTAGCTGTTATAATAGCTGAGATCAGTGTGTTCACACAGACGCCTGACGGACAGACGGACATGGCTCAGTCAACTCGGCTAGTGATCCTGAGAAAGAATATATATGCTTTGTGGGATCTGCCACCTTCTGCCTGTTACATACATTTGCAAAAATTTAGTATACCATTTTTGACCATTTTCAGTGATCGAATGGTATACAAACAAGACAATCAATATTTTATAAATAATTCATTGTTTAAAACGTCTTCTTCGTTTAATTTGGGAATAGCCACAACTTTATTAGAACAGTTAAGAACAAGTTGGTCTACCCTTTTTATATCCTTGCAGAGAGTATATCATTTTGGCGAGAATTTGCAACGCGACTTAGAAGATATCTTCGACCCTATATATTCTTAATCAGCATCAATAAGGGAGTCGAACTAGTTTGCAATAGACCTATCGGTCAAATCTTGATATTATTTTAAACATCGCTATTAAACTTTGGCTATCTTTATCAATCCTAAACTGTTTTTTATTAAGATAATTGCAGGGGTATCAAACTTCGGCGTGCCGAAGGTAGCCTTTTTTTACCATTTTTAAAGGTCGAATGGTATAAAAACAGACGAATATTTAGTTAAACATAAAACTTTTTTTTTTAATTCTTTGTTTCTTGCAGTACAGTGAAAACTTCCTTAACAGACACGTGTCTTAAGGCGACTTCCCTTTTAGCGGAGATCTCAACTACGTTCGGATTCTTTTGTCTTCCATTTGGTTAGGTGGTGATGGTTAATATTCGTCCGAGATGGTTAATGTTTGAAATATTTTTATAAAAAATTGACAGACTACCTGTTATACTCTCTCGAACTCTTTTTTCCCTTATTTCAGACTCAGAAATTTATTTTGTACACTACTTAGAACGAGTAATCCGGATGTGTGTACAAAAATTAAGAAAAGTTAATTTAAGAAAAAATAAAACACCTCAAGTGGAACCGCTTGACTCATGTGTAAGCTGAGAGGAAAAAATTCAAATCATTGCGTGTCCAGCCTCCACGCACGTCCTCTCCTCCTGTTCAGCTCACTTGCTGCAACTGCGGGCCAATTCAGGCAAGCAGCATCGAGTTATTGCTCTCTCTGATGAATATGGAGCAAAACTCATTGTGCGCAGAGCAATTAGCAGGAAACATATTTAAGACTTAACACTTTACTAATCTGCAAGTGTCAAGCGGTCGAATCCGTCGTTGCCTGAGACCTAACAAATGCCGGCGTGCTGCTGCTGCTGATGAGCAATCACACAATCATAATGGTCGCAAAAGAATTGACGACCGTCGGTCTGTCCCACTGTCCCACTTTCCGACTGTGATGTAGGGTTGAAGTGTGCGTTCCTAGTAAGGAGCACTGCACCAGCATAGCACTAACAGCACACGACGGAATCAGAATTCGCTCGAAATAAAAGGGGTTGTTGCGGTAGACTGACTCAGACAAGGACAACTACAAGACGAAGGGGAAAGGAGATTGTAAAGGGGAGAAGGGAACCTGGTCGGCTGATGACAACAGGTTTCAATGTGCCTTTTATGTGCTTCTTTTTCGCATAATGTACCTTTTGATATCAAAGGACATTTGATCAGGCATGCAACATACGCTAAATGGTGCGCCTTCGCCTTCACCATTCATTGTCTACTCGTTGCTGTTGTCATTTTGTTAAGCGTTTTTCGTATTAATGGCAGAAGATTACATGTTGATCTCGCATATCTTTCATCTTGTCGTAGATCAAACTGGTTGGCTGCATGCTTCCTACGTCGATGTTATTTGATACCCGACGAAACTGAAATCAAAATGCCGTCAGTCACTGAGTGGCAGGTAAAAGCGTACGAAAGTCATGACAGCGCATTAATTAAGTGCAACTTTGGGCTTGGATTGACTAGACAATCGAATTTATATTAATTCACAACATGCTGGCGGATCGTCTGTTAACTCCCGATCTTGATAGCTTCGTCAAGCACATCGTATGTTGACAAGTTTTTCGCTTCTCTGGTAGTCTCTTTCACGGCCTAAGAGGAATTTCGTCTATTGTGCCTACGCATGATGCAAAAAACTGATAAGACATGCCCAACACTGCTTATCTATTCATTAAAAACCATTATTGATCAGGCAGTTAGCGTTCTTGATGAGGGTTCACCCCGTTTGTCTCATATTTTAAACTAAAAAGATATTGCGCGTGCAGATTCCGCAATTGAAACTAGATTGATTGCGAAGTTCCTTCACTCTTTTCACTTGCTCAATTCACAAATAGGTCGAGCCAAACCCTTACTGCTCGTACAATCGTAATCTTTGCTTGAAAAGAACATATCCTGGAAGTTAATTCTTGTAGTATTTTTATTTATTTTTATTTATTTTTATTTATTTTATTTATTCAAACCTAAGCAATTCTTCGGTTTAGTTCCATTTTTTTTATGAGCTCTTTTTTCTTGCACATAGAAAACTATACGCATGATTGGTTTGATCTGTCGATTCACTTGTCTAGCAACCCCATTTCTTCCATTCGGCTGGAGATTCATTGTTCTCTTGAGTTAGCTGTTGGCGGATCAGGTGCCGCCACATTGTGCTAAGTAATGTGCCTTGAATTGCTCTGGCCTGTATTCAATTTCAATCAGCCATGTATCCTTGAGTGGAAGCTTACGTAGGCGTAGTCCTTCCCACGGCAATAAAGGTTTTGACGGTGAGAATCAAAAGAGAGCTCGACCAAATGCTAAGGTTAGTGATCTTTGTGAACTCTCGAGATGTATGTTTCGTTATGCCAAAGTCTACGATAATAATTATTCATTAAAGATTTTCTAATGGAACGAAATTTCTGCATTTTTAATCATGTAATTATATTATCTGGTTATTAAAAGCTATGATTTTTGCCACCTTAAGACGCACCGTTGCGTCTTTTGCTAATCGTGAGAAAAATCACTTTTTCGTTAAATGATTTAACGCATAAATTTCAAAGAGAATTCTCCACGGATTTCAAAGAATTAAACTTATAAAAATCGGTTTAACTGTTTAAAAGATATGAGCCTTCAAAGTTGATCGATTTTCATGTGATACATAAAAATACAATTCTTAAAATTTTTTTACATGTTTCAGATAAAATATCATTGAATATAACTGAATGATTATCTTTTTTTTCGTTTCAATTAAAATATGTGTATATTAGTTGTCGAAGAGATGATGATGATTTCTGTTTTTAACGGGTTTTCGGGTAATATGTATTTTACAAAGTGTCTGTTTTGAGACTTCAACTTTCAAATAAATCAGATATCAGATATATTTGTACAACAACAATCAGTCAAAAATAATGATTTACAAAATAATTTTTTTTGTTTATGTTTTGGACTTGGTTAAAACCTCTAAAAACAGATTAAATATTTTAGCAGCAATCAATACAAATCAAGTAAAAAGGTACAGTGGAGTGTTCTCGACTGTTATATACCCGCTACCCAGCTGCTCGTACATCAGAATTATTTGCGAAAAATAAAGAACGGCTACAATCATATTTTGACTGTAAAAGGCCATGGACTTTCAATACTGATGTAAAGTCAAAATCTAAAATAATAAAAAAAGTTTTTGCACACATTTAATTTATAACGCGACTGGCACTCGAACCAGTAATTATGTATTTACTGGTACTGTTCGTTTTGCAGTCTACCTGCCGCCAGCGCTGCTTACATCTTTGGAAAACGTTGAGTTGAATAACTTCTGTGTTGTTTTTCCGATTGTTACCAACCTTTAGTTATCATATAAACCGAAAATCAACAATATATATTTACAGGGGCGGAAGAGGGCATGGTGAAAATCCAAAATAAACTTGATCAGCGTTAAATAATAACACACATTATCACCAACTTTGGTAGTGCTAGCTCTTATAATAGCTGAGATTTAGGTATTTACACGGAAATACAGACAGACGGACAGACGCTGCTGCTGTTGCTGTTGATCCTGAGCCAGAATATATACACTTTATGGGGCGGAGATGTCACCTTCTGCCTGTTAAATACATTTTCGGTTTTAACGAGTTATAATACCCTTCTACTCTATGAGTAGCGGGTATAAAAATTTCAAGTAGCTTTGAGTAGTTTAATATATAACAAGTAAGCACGGCTACAGTCAAGTGTTGACTGTATTAGACCATGGATTTCTAAAGACTATCAAAAAATTCAGATTGAGAAAACTGTTATTAAACGCGTTTTTCAAAGAAAAATAATAAAAAAAACATATAATTTTCAGTTAGACGCCAAGCAGTCCAAGCAGTTGGAAAAAACACTGCTTGGAAAAAACACTGCTTGCTTGCTTGCAGTGGGCACATTTCAAATCTATATGAAACTTTGAATAACTTTTATGTTCATTATCCGATCGGAACCAAATTAGCAATCGTTGAGGTGGTAATAGTTATCATACACACCAAAACTGAATACTGTAGATTTATTATTGGGCTTGCTACACGGTTTATCGATTTGCGGGGGCGGAAGTAACCGTGGCCCAAATTTTTATAAAAATTTTTCAGCGTATGATTCACATAAGTGTTGTCAACAAATTTGGTGGCTCTAGCTTTTTTAGTTTCTGACATATAGGCGTTCATACAGACGGTCAGACGGACTGAAAGACATGGCTTAATCGACTTTACTAGTGATTCTGAGCAAGAATATACTTTTTGGGGTCGCAGATGCCTCCTTCTGCCTGTTACGCACATTTTGACAAACACAATAGACCATGTATTTTTTTAAAACCCATGGTCTAAAAACAATTTATTTAGTAAATACATACAAATGCAACTGGCTGATCTGCAGATCTCGAGTTTGCCAAGCTGAAAACAAAAACCAACCGTAAACTGCTATGACACTTTTAGTTGGAAAACTGCAGCCGTTGGTAGATACGTAGATTTCTATCACAGTTAAACAAGTGAAAAGACAAACACATTTTGCCTTGAATGTTTTTGAAAAATGCGTAAAATTTGGATAATCGTGTAATCAGAAACTCCTTCGTAACTAGGCACAGGCGTGAGAAATGCAACGCAACGGACTTTATCTAGCCAAATCAAATAATCTGCGCATGACATAATCAGTACATGCAATCACTTAGGCGACAAACAAAAAGAAAACTCGATGCGGGCGGCAGCAACAGGACATCCTACTTACGGCTAAGGAAGCGAGACTGCATTAGAACTAAGAAATGGCAATTGCAACGGGAGCAGGAGCGGTCGAAATGAGAAGGGAAAAAACAGAAAATACAACTCGATTCTATAAAAGGCAAACAAAAAGTCCTTAAGTTATGTTGTGCGTCATTTTTGCTTGGGCATGAATACATAATGAAAACAATAAGCCGGCCAGAGAACGCAAAACTCTTGAGAGAACGTAGCACAAAAGAGCTTGGTGGCACTTATATCAACCTACCCTGGACCAGGACGGAGAAACACAGCAATCAATTGTAATGAAAGCAGCGACTTCATCACTTGTTTCCCCTGCGCGCGCTCCAGTTGCATAAGTTAGGCGGGCACTAGAAGATCCCTGAAAGCGGAGACGCTGAAATATCAGGTTAACAGCCAGAGCGATGCCAGTGCGAATGCCGACCAAAACGAGGATGAGAGATGAGTGCTCATTTGATCTTGGAGGTGTGTCCCATTGTTCAGCCGTGCTTCCGTGGCGGCCATACGAAACTTATCTCAGCAAATGCCGGAGCTGCTAGGCCCTCGTTTTTTCCACGTGCAGTGCTGGGAACCAAGAGCCAGGGACCGAGAGAGATCCTCGTCATTGCCCGACAAAAGTTGCTCAACTTTCTACCGTCTTCCAGCTCCTACTTTACGCAATTTACCATTTGAATCGTCGGCTCGGCGACATTTGAGCACTGTAATTTCATGTTTTTCTCAATTGTTCATATGATTTCCCTAAGATCAGATTGCTTATCTTTTTCCCTGCTCCGCACAAACACGCCTCTTTGCTCGCTCTGATTCAATTTGTTCGCCGTGTAATAATTGCGCTTTTTCTTAGCGGTTCTTGTTTTTGTACCTTTCTGTCTTTTGGATTCTAATAGTTTACTTCCTGGGTCGTGAGTGTTTACGCTCTCATTATTTTCCCATTTTGACGTGATTTCTGAGTCGTTTCCTGTCAATCCCTTTGTACTCTCCCATTTGGGGACTTGTATGTTGGTGTCTTGGATTGACATGCTTTTTGCTTATCTGAACTTTGCTGCTGCTTACCTATAAACACTCAGATTCAGCGGAAGTTCCCGAGAAGGGAACCTTCACCTTTTCTAAAGAAATTATCATAATTCGAGCGCCAAAACTGACACAATTATATGGAATATTGTATTCAAACCAATATTTTTGCTTCAATAAAGCATTAAATTGTAATGTTATTGGATTACTTTTAGAAAAGACACAATATTTACATTTTATTTAATGATCTTTAAACCGATTATTAAACCATTCGACCATTTGACCGAAAATGGTCCAAAAGGTATACTTAGTTTGTGCAAATGTACATATTTAACAGGGCGAAGGAGGCGAGGCAGACCCCACTAAGTGTATATATTCTTGCTCAGGATCACTAGCCGAGTCGATTAAGGCATGTCTGTCTTTCCGTCTGTCCGTCTGTCCGTCTGACCGTCTGTCCGTCTGTATGAACGCCTATAACTTAGAAACTAAAAAAGCTAAAGCCACTAAATTTGGTGACAACACTTATGTAAATCATGCGTTGTAAAATTTGTAGTAAAATTTGGGCCACGCCTACTTCCGCCCCCGCAAATCGATAAACCGTATAGCAAGCGCAATAATAAAGCTACATTATTTAATTTGGTGTGTATGGTAACTATTACCACTAAAAAGATCGCCGAAAATTTGGTTCCGATCGTATAATGAACGTAAAAGTTATTCAACGATTCATATAGATTTGCACTGCGTGCACTGCAAGCAAGCAAGCAGTGTTTTTTCCAAGCAGTGTTTTTTCCAATTGCTTGGACTGCTTGGCGTCTAACTGGAAATTATATGTGTTGTGCATTATTTTTATTTGAAAAACACGTTTACCAATAACTGTTTTCTCAATCTGATTTTTTTCATAATCTTAAAAAATGGTCTTATACAGTCAACACTTGACAGTAGCCGTGCTTACTTGTATATGCTGTTACTGTAGAAAGATTATATTTATTTCACACTATCTGTTGGCTTCACTAACTCCTTTCATAAAATGAATCCGATGTACAGTAAGCGAAATTGCCGATCTAGTGGCGATTAATTCAATTTTAACAAGTAAAAAAGTTACAGTCGAGTGTAATCGACTGTAATATACCTGCTACCCAGCGGCTCGTTCACCAAAATTATTTGCGAAACATTAAAGAACGGCTTGCTAGCTGAGATCTGAGGTGTTCATACGGGCGGACGGACAGACAGACGGGCAAACGTAGCTACATCGACTCGGCTGTTGATCCTGAGCCAGAATATATATATTATGGGAATGTCTCCTTCTGCCATTTACAAACATTTTCAGTTTTAATAAAGTTAGGTAGAAACAAGTAAAGAAAGCTACAGTCGAGCACGCCGGACAGTAAAATACCATTCGCCCAGTTTCGAAATAAATTATCAGACATTTAATTCCATCAAAAAACTCTGCACAAGTTCATCCGCCACCTATTGTTTAAATTAGATCTATCTTTGAATAGCGCCATTTACATGTGAAAACATAGCAATCAAGTGTACACACGCTACGGCTGAAACAAAGCATCGTGACGATGACGTCACGATATGCTGCGGGGGCGCAAGCAGTGTAACTATGGAAAACGTTTAGATAAATATCTTCTGTGTTTATTGTTCGATCGAATTGTAATTTTGAGAATAGATGTATATTCTAATTATCTATGTTTATACCAAAGCAAAAAGCTGTAACTTCAATACTTTTCCTAATAAAAGTAAATTATCGATTTGCGTGGGCGGTGGGCGTGACATCGAAAACTGAAAATAAATTTAGATTTACCTATGGTATACAGGAACCTTCATGTGAAATTTGGTGTCTCTAGCTTTTGTAATAGCTGAGATCTAGACGTTCAAATGGACAGACGGACAGACAGACAGGCGGGCAGACGGACAGACAAACGGACACGGCTCAATTGACTCAGCTAGTGATCCTGAGTCAGAATATATATACTTTGTGGGGTCTGCCACGTTTCCTTCTGCCTGTTACATACATTTGCACAAACTTAGTATACCATTTTTGACCATTTTCAATGGTTTAATGATATAAAAAGAAAATAGCAGTAAAAATTTACTGAAATTGATTACTTAAACTTTAAATCACCTAAGAACACTTCTTGTTTAAATTTTTCCTATACCTTGCACAACTTTCGTAGGCTGCACCTAAACGCGTTTTTCCATGTTTTGGACACTAGTTCTTATACCCTTGCAAACAGTATATTAATTTTGGTCAGAGGTTTGCAACGAAACTCAGAAGACATCTCCAGTAAACATATTCTTAATCAGCAAAGGGAGTCGAACTGTCGAACTAGCCATCTCCGTCTGTCTGTTGCATTGCAAACTAGTCTTTTAATAGCTATCTTGATGAAACTTGATATACATTAATAACACGTTGTAAATAAGTTGGAACGAGCTGGATCGGACACATAGCTGCCATAAATTTATCGGCTGAATTTTGTCATTTTTCAAGATATTGCCATTAAACTGAACTGATATCTATTATCTATCTATTTATAGAACCTATCGGTCGATTTCTGTTGTTCTTTAAAATATCGCGTATGAAACTATTCCTATCTACAGCTAATTATCTCCTTTGAAGGCTATGAAAGATTTATACCATTGCAGTTACTCTACATATTAAATCGGCCGATAGGTTCTATGGCAGCTTCACGACAAAACTATCCGATTTTAATAAAACTTGCATAGCATTTAATGGACATACTTAGCCATATATCAGTAAAGTTTCATATCTTGAAAGATAATAGGATAGGTTCTATGTCAGCTATACGATATATCGGTTCGATCCGCCTCGTACCAATTTATTTACAGCGTGAAATATTGCAAAATGTTAAGATACACTTTGTTAAGATACATTTTCTTAACTAAATCAAGAAAACAAATTCTCAAAAAAGGCTTTTCAAGGGCAAAGTCACTTTTGACAAGTTAATAAAATGAAATTGTACCAAGTAAGGAAAACTACAGTCGAACTCACCCGACAGTAAGATACCATTCGCCCAGTTTCAAAACGAACTATTACACTTTTATTTCCTCTGCAATCTGCCACCTATTGTTAAAATTAAATATATCTAATCGAATCTAAATCTACACACGCAACGGCTGAATCAAAGCTTCGCTTCCGTTGCGGAAAACTTTTAATTGAATAATAACTTTTATGTTTATAATCCGATCTGCTTGGAATTTGGAATATATATGCATATTATATATATCTATGTGTGTGCTAAAGCAAAAAGTTGAAACTTAAATACTTTCGTCACAGAGCAAACTAAAAAATTTATTAATTAATTTTCAGAAACGCCGGGCGTGGCACCTCAAATCTGAAATAAACTCCAGGAGCTTGTTATATTTATGTCTCTAGCTTTTATAAAAGCTAAGATCTGTGTGTTCACACAGACGCGTGACGGACAGGCGGATAGAAGGACAGGCGGACAGACAGACGGACTTGGCTCAATCGACTCGGCTGTTAGTGAACACCTAAATCCCAGCTATTAAAAGAGCTAGGACTGCCAAATTTAGTGACAATATGTTATTATTGCACGCTGATCAAGTTTATTTTGGATTTTGACCCTTCCGACCCCGTTAATCGAAAAAAATGGATTACAGGCGCAATATTTTCCATAGATGTAAGCAGTGCTGGCGGCAGGTGGACTGCAAAACTAACAGTACTAATTTATTATGTATTGACGGGTTCGAGTCTGCTTGAAAAATTAAATGTGTGCAAAAACTTTTTAGACCATGGATTTTAAAAAATACATGGTCTATTGTGTTTGTCAAAATGTGCGTAACAGGTAGAAGGAGGCATCTGCGACGTCATAAAGTATATATATTCTTGCTCAGGATCACTAGCCGAGTCGATTAGCCCATGTCTGTCTGTCCGTCTGTATGAACGCCTATATCTCAAAAAACTAAAAAGCTAGAGCCCCCAAATTTGGTGACAACACTTATGTGAATCATACGTTGAAAAATTTTTATTTAAATTTGGGACACGCCTACTTCCGCCCCCGCAAATCGATAAACCGTATAGCAAGCGCAATAATAATTCCGATCGGATAATGAACATAAAAGTTATTCAACGTTTTATATAGATTTGCACTGCGCCCACTGCAAGCAAGCAGGCAGTGTTTTTTCCAAGCAGTGTTTTTTTCCAACTGCTTGGACTGCTTGGCGTCTAACTGAAAATTATATGTGTTGTTTATTATTTTTCTTTGAAAAACACGTTTACCAATAACAGTTTTCTAAATCTGATTATACCCGCCACTCATAGAGTAGAAGGGTATTATAACTTTATTCAAACCGAAAATGTATGTAACAGGCAGAAGGAGACACCTCCGACCCCATACAGTATATATATTCTGGCTCAGGATCAACAGCCGAGTCGATATAGCCATGTCCGTCTGTCCGTCTGTCTGTCCGTGTGAAAATCTAGATCTCTGCTATTAGAGCTAGGACTACCAAATTTGGTGACAATATGTGTTATTATTGCACGCTGATCAAGTTTATTTTGGATTTTGTCCACGCCCCCTTCCGCCCCCGTTAATCGAAAAAACATTGATTACAAGCGCAATTTGATGCCATATTATTCATTTTCGGTTTACATGATAACTATAGCTAGCCAGATGATCTCTGAAAATTTGGTAACAATCGGATAATAAACACAGAAGTTATTCAGCTTAACGTTTTCCATAGCTGTAAGCAGCGCTGCCGGCAGCGCTGCTTGCAGCATTGTGCCGGACTGTGTGTGCGTTTACGGTGGTGAAATGGGTTAAATTGTGGACTGCAAAACGAACAGTAGTATTATGCATTTACGGGTTCGAGTCCCGCCCGCATCAAAAATTAAATGTGTGCAAAAATGTTTTATTTTTTATTTTAGATTTTGACTTTGCATAAATATTGTAAGTCCATAGCCTTTTACGGTCAAAATATGATTGTAGCCGTTTTTTTTTTGTTCCGCAAATAAATGATGTACGAGCAGCTGGGTAGCGGGTATATTACAGTCGAGCACACTCCAATGTAGCTTTCTTACTTGTTTTTTTCATAACCTTGAAAAATCCATGGTCTTATACAGTCAACACTTGACTGTAGCCGTTCTTACTTGTTTTTATTATTTTAGATTTTGACTTTGCGTCAATATTGTAAGTCCATGGCCTTTTACAGTCAAAATATGATTTTCTTTATGAATCAAAAGTAAGGTTGCCTTTTTGTATATTGCTTACATGTTAAAAGAAACAATCGATTTCTAGATTATTATAAGAATTAAGGACTAACTCATTAGTTTTATCAACATTAAACAGTCATTTAATTCTTTTGACCTAAGCAGCAAATTTTTAACAATTCAAATGTAACCTTTATTTCTTGCTTATTATTTAAATTCTTGTATGTTTATGCAACGCTTTTAATAAAAGATTTTTCGTTCTTCTTTTTAAAAGGCTTCCACAATAACCAACATTCTTATCACAAAAATCAACACGCACCAAAACACGTGTACCTGGACGTGGTATTTTTGGTACATTAAAATACTCATGATGCTTGGTGCCGAGAGCCATAAAAAATACAAAACGTTCACCTAATGACATTTCGGGACTTTCCCATCAAATGTCTGGCGCGATTCATAATGAGGAAACATCCGGCGACCAGCGAACGCGCTCAATGAACGGTGGCAACTTTTGGTCTATAAACTACGAGATAACAAATTTTCCACTTCGTGCCATGCAAATGAAAAAATGCTCAAATATATAACCCTTTTGCCACCCTTTCGAGAGAATTGTCATTAGGATGGTGGCGTCGCCAGACGCCTGATGCATGTTTATAGACCTTAACCCTTTGGCTAGTAATTCAATCGGACACAATATTGGCATAGGCATTGGCGATTCATAAAAACACAGGGAAAGTGCCAATGACACCCATTAAAATCGGTTGCCTTAGACTGTTGTCTGCTACCTGTCGGCCATTCTCTGTATTCTTCGAAGACAAAAAGGTGCTAACAACATTTTTTCAGCATCTTCATTATTCGAAGTCCGGCCGGACGACCACTAGCTCGGCTACTGTGCCCTACCTGGTATTTAGTTGCAGTCGTGACACCTCTCTCAACCCTTTCGCTTTCTAAGGGCGTCACGACACGGATGGCGGCCAACCTGCAACCTTTACAAAAAATACTAAAAAGTCATATGCAGAGTTTTTTTTTCGGAATTTGATTTTTATTCCCATTTTTTGTGGTGACCTTGAATGAATCTGTTATATGCATCTGCACGTTTGCGCTACCTGTGCGATTACCTGTGCGCACCTTTTTGCCTGTACGCGACTGCTGTTTAAATTTTGTGGTGGATTTAGCACCAATCCGTGGGGATTTACTAGATTTGCACATTTGTACCGGCGTTACGGCTTTCATTAGGTAATGAGGCTGGCACTAACTTAATGAAACTCTTGCGTTGAGTTTTCCCGGCAGTGACTTCTTGTAATTTCCCCTTAGTATACTAATTGATAATAACAGAGAGGTATGTAGATAAGAAAAGGTTGTCTTTCGAAAGCAACTGGCATCTGTAGTAACAAAGCCCGCGAAGCAACCGCCACAACCAAGCCATTTGTTAATAATATTCATGAGTTCCCACGACAAACCTCATGTCACTACAGTTTAACTGTCCAACGACACATAGGATAATAGGGTAGTACTCTCTAAAACTGATATGTCATCGTCATCTGGTTTACTAGAGCATCGCAATCAACAAGGTTCGCTGGCTAATGATCGATCCAAAGCACATAACATCACACGCAAACGCATTCCCATGGTGTACACCCGAGAAGTCGCAGACGCTGGTGGTGGGTGGATGCACCCACTATGCGAGAGCGCTGCAAGCAACCCTCAGCATCACCACTGCGTCTCCGCATGAACACAATGCACAAATGCCAACTTCGTGACGAGGGGCTCTTGTTCTAATTAGACCCTTAAAGCCCTCTCCCGCTGATGTCGCTATCATTGCAAGGACTTTATTGATCAAGTTACGCATCCTGTAATATGAATCGAAATATAATTGCTCTTTTTAAGTGTCTGTCACATATTAACTTGTATGAGTTCGAATTTGCATTCCGTGCTCGTCTTTTTTCCCACGTAGTCTTCATTCCGGTCATTGTAGTCGTTGGTGCGGCGTCGACGCCGCCGTCGTTGCCGCCGCGGCAGCGGATTGACGGACAACCCTCGGGTAAAGGTTCTGCAATCCGTAAGACAAGGCGTTTGGTTTTAATCGCACCAGACTTACGGGATCTTGCTTAACATTATTAGGTACTTGGTCAATATTTTTCGCTTGAATTCTATAAATCTCACCTTGTAGGGCGAAGTGCAGCACGTTGATCACTTTTGTTGAGTATTGGCTCTGCGAAAAGCATGCCTTAAATTTATTTGGCTTGCCTGATCTTAATCTTGGACTGCTCGCTCGCCTGCTCTACCTAATCTGCATGAGCGACACTCAATTAGCTACTGTACCGGCCCTGTGCCTGCCCCTCTGTTCCTCTGCCTGCCTTGGCTTAGTTAAGTGTGGAGCGATTAAAGCGATGACACTTGAATTTAATTTGAGCCGCGTCTGGGCAAAGGGAATCGCTAAGCTGACTCAGGTGGAGCAGAACAGCGGATTTCCGCGAGAGAATAAGTGAGAGAGAGCGAAAGTGAGAGAAAGACAACTAGAGGGGCAATATGTAGCGTTTGCATTATCTTGTCTGACTTAAAGTAGAAATATAACATGTATGTTATGAACAATGCATTAATATTATCCAGTATATCTTGAATTTATATGTTTATTTTAATGAGTAATAAACCGTAAAGAGGATAGGATAAATTAAAAACCGCTTGCGAACTACACGACAAGCAAATAGAAACCAAAAATAATACTACTTATAGAGTAGAAGGCTATTATAATCTTTTCAAATCGAAAATGAAATGAAATGAATAGCCAAAAGGAGAAATCTCTGATCCCATAAAGTACATTTATATATTCTGGCTCAGGATCAACAGCCGAGTCCATATAGCCATGTCCATCTGTTCGTGTAAAAACCTAGATCTCAGCTATTATAGGAGCTAGGACTATCAAATTTGGTGACAATATGTGTCATTATTGCACGCTGATCAAGTGTATTTTGGATCTTGACCATGCCCCCTTCCGCTCCCGTAAATCGGTAAAAACCGTTTTGCTGCTGCAAACATCAATCTGCAGCAACGGTTCTTTACACAAGGAAAATGTATCATATCGACGACGTTTTTTATCCAATTCGGATGATAAATATAAAAGATATTCAAGATATATTAATTTTCTTAGCAACTGCGGGAATTCATACCCAAATTCAAACCCACTGCGCTGGAGGCGCCTTTCTGCCTGTTACATACATTTGCACAAACTTAGTATACCATTTTTTAGCTATATGACATATCAGTCGGATCCGGCTCGTTCCGGCTTATTTAAGCAGTAAGAAGCATATATACTAAGTTTCATCAAGATAGCTCTTAAACTGAAAGACTAGATTGCGATGCAATAAACTGACGGATAGATAGACATGGCTAGTTAGACTTCCCCTTTCATGCTGATTAAGAATATATGTTTATACTTTATAGGATCGGAGATGTCTTCTAAGGTGCGTTACAAACTTGTAGCCAAAATAATATACCCTCTGCAAGGGTATACAAATTAAATTTAAATAGAATGTATTTTAGAGTCCACTTATTTTTCAACACTTAATTAAAAAAGAAGAAAAGGGGCGTTAGAGAAAAGGAGAAATTAATTAAAGTCAAACAACTTCAATATTTGATAAATTAAGCAAAATTTTCGAAGTATTAAAGTAAGTAAATCCAAGTTGAAGGGAAAGAAAATTAGAATTAGATTAGAAGTTTACCGAATTAAGGGTGGAGTGCCCTCATTACAATTTAGGTATAGAATTTGATATTACGTATGCAGAAGGAGAACACAAACACAACAGAGAGGGAGAGAGAAAAAGAGAAAGATGAGGTTTCTGCATTATTAAATTTTTACCGTATTAACTGTAACACCCCATTTTAACAAAATGAAACTAATCAAGAAACAGGCAGAGGAGAGTGAGAGAGAACATGAATTATATTGAATTGTTGCAAAAAAAACAGAAGGTGTATAAATTAAAATAATTATAATTTTTTTATAATATCCGTAATAGTCGTACCGTTTTCCTAAAAAAATAAGTATTGCAAATGACACTGAGCGGGAGATAGTAGGGAAGAGGGAGAGTTAATCGGAATTATTTTTGATACTTTGGCGAGTTCATGGTAGAGTTCGTTTATAGCTTCATAATACCATAAATTCTCTATTATTCAATAGATTAATAAATATAATTACAACGAAAGCGCCCTGTATCAGCAACCCTTACACAGTGGTTCGGCAGTACTGCATAGACAAGCCGGGCGACAAAGCGACATCCCTACAGGTACTTCACGCAAATCACAAAGCGACGGCAACAATGGCCAGCGCTTTAAACGGCCAGCCATGCTGCTACGACAGCCTCTGCCTGCGTGTTCGCGTTGATAACTGTCACACAGCCAGCCAGCTGAGTGAGAGTGAGAAAGAGCCAAATCACAGAGAGAGAGAGAGAGTGGAGAGCGAGTGCTGCAAAAAGCGGGAGAGAGAGCAGTAGTGCAGGTAGTCGCTGCGTGCGCAGGCTTAAACGGAAAAAGACCATAAAACCCTTCGAAGCAAAATTTGAGAATGAGCGCAAGCAGCCGTCCGGCTCTGCTTAATGAATTTTCGCAATGGCAGCCGTTGCATGCTGCAGGATCGAAATCGCAGCCGACTGAGCAGTCGGCCGTTAGAGAGTGCGAGTGTGAGAGAGCGCGCGATAGTCTGCTACCCTCTTTTGCACACCATACGTCGACCAATGAGCGCGCAAGGGCTGCTACCTAGGGGTGATCACTGCTTTCTGAATGACGATAGGACTCTGTGTGCGGCATGACTATTAAAACAGGAGCTGGGTGGTGAACAGACAACACAATTATCCGTGATCTCAACGAGTCCACTTCGTTGCTCGCCGTGTAGTGCGCTCTACGAAACTGTCGCAATCAAATCGAACTCGAAACAATTTACGGAATTGCCAAGCCAAGTGCCAAGTGCCAAAGACCAAGTGAGTGCCCCAGTGCAGTGCGAGATAACTCCGTCCATATTGTGCCTATAAATTAGCCAAAATTACGCCTCATATCAGCATGCAGTCGTCGGAGGGCTCACCGGATATGATGGATCAAAAATACAACAGCGTTCGGCTATCGCCAGCTGCGTCAAGTAAGTATAGCTCAAGGCTTCCACAATTTTACGAACTGTCAATCCAAACTAGGTTTGGAGTTTTCTGTCTAAGCTGTCTAAAACACATAACTAACAAATACATATATCTCTTTCTGCTATTTCTAGGCCGCATTCTGTACCATGTACCCTGCAAGGTTTGCCGAGATCACAGCTCCGGCAAGCACTACGGCATCTATGCCTGCGACGGCTGTGCGGGCTTTTTCAAGCGCAGCATTCGCCGCTCCCGCCAGTACGTCTGCAAGTCCCAGAAACAAGGACTTTGCGTGGTGGACAAGACGCATCGCAACCAGTGCCGCGCCTGCCGTTTGCGCAAGTGCTTCGAGGTGGGCATGAACAAAGATGCAGTGCAACACGAGCGTGGACCACGCAATTCTACACTGCGTCGTCACATGGCTATGTACAAGGACGCCATGATGGGTGCCGCTGAGATGCCACAGATACCACCAGAGATTCTGATGAACACAGCCGCATTGACTGGCTTCCCGGGCTTGCCCATGCCCATTCCAGGTGTGCAGCGCAGCCATCATCATCCCGCTTTGAGCGCTGCTTTCCAGCCTCCACAACCCGCTGCTGTGCTGGATCTCTCCGTGCCACGTGTGCCTCATCACTCCGTCCACCAGGGTCATCATGGATTCTTTTCGCCCACTGCTGCCTACATGAACGCATTGGCCACTCGTGCTCTGCCCCCGACGCCACCGCTAATGGCCGCTGAGCATATTAAGGAAACGGCTGCCGAACATCTCTTCAAGAACGTCAACTGGATCAAGAGTGTGCGTGCCTTCACCGAACTGCCCATGCCCGACCAGCTGCTGCTGCTGGAAGAGTCGTGGAAGGAGTTCTTCATTCTGGCCATGGCTCAGTATCTGATGCCCATGAACTTTGCCCAGCTGCTCTTTGTCTACGAGTCAGAGAACGCCAATCGCGAGGTTGTCGCCATTGTTTCTCGTGAGGTGCACGCCTTCCAGGATGTGCTCAACCAGTTGTGCCACCTTAGCATTGACAGCACCGAGTACGAGTGCCTTCGTGCCATCTCGCTGTTCCGCAATTCGCCGACAACCGCTAACTCTACCGAGGATCTGGCCAACAGCTCTATTCTGACCGGCAGTGGCAGTCCCAACTCCAGTGCATCTGCTGAATCCCGTGGCCTGCTGGAGTCTAGCAAGGTAGCATCCATGCACAACGACGCCCGCAACGCGCTGCACAGCTACAATCTACGTACGCATCCGAATCAGCCAATGCGATTCCAGACGCTCCTCAGCGTCGTCTCCTTAATGCAAAAGGTGTCCAGCTTCACCATCGAGGAGCTGTTCTTCCGTAAGACCATCGGAGATATAACCATTGTCCGTCTTATTTCGGACATGTACAGTCAGCGTAAGATCTAAGATTGGATTCAGAATCGTAATCGGAGGACGACTCGTTATGCCGTCGGCAACTCGTCGACTCGACGTTCGAATCCGAGCACTTGAAGTGCCTTCCTAGTGCTGGAAACTGTGATATCTAGAGTTGGGAGTAACCGTGGTTAGGACAGTGATAGTGACAGTAAAACAAACCATAAACGTAACCATAACAGTGAAAAAGACAATGACCATTGGACAATGTTCAAAATGCTTTCAAATCTCTTGGAGCCTTAAAGTTAGTTATAAGCTCATATCAAGTGTTTAATAAAATTAGCATAGAATCCTAAAAAATTCAAATATATATATATATACATATATTCTAAAACAAAATTAACCGTTTTTATTTTGTGCTAATTTCCTTACAAGAATTACGGTTTTAGCTAATGGAAATGTTAATTTTTTAATTGCAATTTTTTTAAAATTTTATTCTTCACGCAATCCCTTTGCTTCCATAAAATAGGCTTTGGTCTTTCGACGGTTTGTCTTTCCGTTGGAATTACGCTGCAGCTTATCAACAATGAGAGCGCCCTTGTGTAACCTTTTATAGAATTTAGGTTCATGACGGTTCACGTAGTCAACAACATCTTGAGCTGTTAAATGGGTGTCAGGTTTTTTAACTATTGCAGCTGCAGCACAATCGCCCTCAATCCTATTCCATATACCGAAAACACACACATCCATCACTTGAGGCATCTGAAAAATGACTTCTTCGATTTCAATCGGATAGAAGTCTTTGCATTGATATCGAAGCATATTTTTCTTGCGGTCCATAATATACAAAAATCCGTCTGCGTCCATATATCCCAAGTCACCCGTATGAAACCACTGATCGCTGTCACGTATTTTTTTTGACTCTTCCGGACTGCCAATGTAGCCTCTCCAGTACTCGTCGATGTAAAGACAAACTTCACCCACCTCGTTGGGAGCCAACAGTTCATTCTTCTCATTGAGTAATTTCAACTGAAATCCGGATGTTAGACGGCCAACAGATTTGGGCTTCTCATCGAAATTCCAGTTGATTGCAGCCCAAGTACCAGTCTCGGTCAGAGCGTAAGCGTTGTGAACTATATCCCTTTGTAGGCGCTGTCTAAGACGATATTGGACATCCAATGAGCAACGCTCCCCAGAATGCATGACGTAACGCAAGCTGTCTAGGTTAGTTTGCTCAAATTCGGGGCAGTCGACAATCTGTGCAAGAAAGGAGGGTGGAAGAATTGTCCAGGTGACCTTGTGCTTCTCGATAAGATGTAAAACCTGCACAGGATCGAATACTTTATTGTCATCTATAATGCGTTTAGTACTAAATACAGCCGATGTAATTGCCGTTCTCAGACAAGTTGCCCAACTGAAATTATTCCAAACGTATTGTACATCCTCTGTAGTCAGCATTCTGCAACGATAGTAAAAATATTTAAATTTATCACATAACTAAGGATTTTCACATAGTACAAAATTCAAAAAGTTTTCTTCACTTACAAGCTTGAATTTAACATCTTTCGGCTGTTCGAAATCGTTACTGCCTTTGGAGAAGACGTAGTGCCTGAGGTAGGCAGAATTGCCAACGTGTGTTTGGTACCCTGTTCAAGATGAAGGGGCTTGAAATTGTGCTTCACTTTAGTCTCCAGTACTTTTTCAATAGGTATGCTTCCAACAGAGTGATTGTTCATTGTAACAATATGAGAGTCAAGATTGTTATTAAAAGTTCTGACCGTTATATAAGCATCACCATCACAAAATATAATTTTTGCATTTGTAGTTTCACATACAGTTTTAAAGTACCATTCTGATTCTTCTGGGTCTAGGCAAAAGATTGCAATGCCGTTGAAAAAGCAGGCATAAGCCACCGCCGTTATGTGTGTGGTATTTCTGGCTATAATGCCCACGATATCCGTCTGCCGACAGCCCATGTTGCGTAAAAAGCTTGCTATGCGCATTGAGTTTTGAAGCAGCTCTTCACGGGTAAGCACAGTGTTTTCTGTGACCGAAATCTAACAGGATTTGCCTCTGATTAACATACTTTGGTAAAAAAATTAATAACTTACTTGGGCAACTTGTTTTGGGTGTCGTCGCATCTCATGAAATATTATTTCGCCCAAAGACAAATCCGGTGCAAAGTGATCCTTCTCAATTGCAGCCGTCCAAATCTTGTTCTCTTCGTCGTAGGAAATCTCCGGTTTAAAAGAGGACATGTTGTATTTGGTCTGATGTTAGTTTTGAACTGAGTGGCTTATGAAAGTGACTTTGCTATTAAAAAACAATCTTATTCTAACAGGGTTATCAATTTCATAATCTTATCCAAATAGATTTAAACGTGAGATAAATAACTAAATCTACTATCAAACACACATAATAGTAAACTACCCAGCATAAAAACTTCAAAAATTTTATAATAACCAACAGCTGTCCGCTACTGTGAAAAATTTTGTTTTGGGTCCTGATCCTAATAAAGAATAAATACACTTTGTTGGCTGTGCCACAACTCCTTGTGCCTGGTAATATACATTTCCACAAAGGTAGTATACTCCTATTTGTCCGTTTTCACTGGTCATTGGGTATTACAAGTTACCTTTGCACAACATAAAAAAAACTATTTTCTTAGTTCAGCCTAATGCGTAACCCACCCCCACACACCAGTTGGCATGCGTAGGCTTAATAAATTTTTTACTATGAGTTTATAGCCTCATAATCATAAAATCAAAAAGTAATCAAAATTTACTTTCCTTTGCAGGCACACATGATAAAGTTATTTGGCTCGTGCAAAACTTTTAAGATAATCGAACGAGTTAATTTGAGATAGTTTGATTTTTGTAATCAAAAGACTTTTTCTTATCATGTTTATAGCTCTGCAGGGGATAGGCGGTATATAAATTTAAAACAGAGGCTTGCAATTCCTAGAAAACAACATTCTTGACCCTATAAATGACTTATTTTGTACCATGTTCTTCTGTCTTTTCGTGTGTCCTTTGCGAAGCCACACATGCTTTCGATTATTTCCACATCTTTCTCTATTATAAATGAACAAAACTTTTATTATACGAGGGTCGTTTGATAAGTCCGTGACTTTTTGAATAAAATATATTTTTTTCGTCAAAGAAGCGTTTTATTTCTCAACATAATCTCCTTTTAGCTCTATACATTTAGTCCAGCGTTTTTCCAATTTTTTTATTCCTTCCAAATAATAGGTTTTCTCAAGGCCCTCAAAATAGTCGTTTGTTTCTGTGATGACCTCTTCATTTGACCCGAATCTCTTACCGCCGAGCCATTTCTTCATGTTTGGAAACAAAAAATAGTCACAGGGGGCTAAATCTGGAGAATATGCTGGATGGGGTAGCAGTTCGTAGCCCAATTTATGAAATTTTGCCATGCTGACTACACACGTGTGCACCCGTGCATTGTCCTGATGGAACAGCACTTTTTTTTTCGCCAAATGCGGTCGTTTCTGCTTCAAATCAATATCGAATCTGTCCAAAAGCTCTGAATAATATTCGCCGGTGATCGTTTTACCCTTTTCAAGGTAATCGATGAGAATGATACCTTGTGCATCCCAAAAAACTGTGGCCATGACCTTGTTGGCCGACAGACCCACCTTGGCCTTCTTTGGTGCACGTTCACCCGGAGAAACCCACTGTCTTGATTGTTCTTTGGTCTCTGGTGTGGTGTGGTGGATCCATGTTTCGTCTACGGTAACGAAACGGCGCAAAAATTCGTTTGGATTGCGGTTGAACATCGTCAAACACTCCTTTGAAATGGTCACACGGTTGCGCTTATGGTCGTGTGTGAGCAATCGCGGCACCCATCGCGCGGAAAGCTTTTTCATGTCCAAATATTCATGTAAAATGTGATGTACCCGTTCAGTTGAGATGCCTACAGCCTCAGCTACCTCACGCACTTTCATTCTCCGATCATCCAATACAAACGGCAAATACAAAAAGTCACGGTCTTATCAAACGACCCTCGTATATAAATCAAAAATTTCGGAATTTTATTTCAAGAAATCGTTGCGTTAGCATCCAAATTTATATTAGATATCATTTAACCTTTGATTAATCTTTTTGGCGCTAGCAAAAAGTATTTAAATAACCAACAGCATTGCCAACCCAGCCTAATTGGAAATACATTATGCAAATCCCGGGACAAAAGACGCAGATTTTGGCACTGGAATCAAAAAAATTAGCATAGTTCTCACATCAGTTAAACAGACGTTGGGATTAATTTGGAATGGCAGTTTTTGCAATGGCCGCTCTGGCATTGACTCTCGCTCAATACCTTCGTTTCGGCGATCCTTGAGTCCTTCGCTATCAATGCTTCGCCGGCAACAAGAGAATTCAAAAAGTTAAAAAGTAAAAATTCACTTTTGATGACTTTGTCGAGCGACGTTGGATCGCTCGTCTCGTCTACGGTGGATAGACAATAACAATTGAATCCTTTCAGATCACATCAACAATGGCAAATGGAACCGGGCATGCCAAAAATGCGTATCCCTTGGACGAGGCTGAACAAACAAGACGAGGAAAACAGTTGCCAATCGATCCGCAGGCTGCTGCAAATTGTACAAATTGCGTTGGCCAAAGTAAATAGAACGGTGTATGTGCGCGTGTGTGTGTATGTGTGTGTGTATGTGTGTGCGTATGCCGCTGACACGCATCCAGGTCGGGAAGCATGGTGCAAAACCTACCCTAATCCGGAGCACCCAGGACTGAATGCTTGCGGGGATTTAGAATTAAATATGCTTCGCTGGTGCTGCCATTTCGACTTTGCCAAGGTCCACACTCGGCTCGGCTCGACTCGACTCGGTTCGGCTTGGATGCTGCTGTTGTTGTTGAAGCAGGCATAAATGTTGTTGTCTTTCTCGACTGCCGCTGCCTCTGCTGCGTTGTTGAGCCTTTTTAAGTCCTAATGGCCCTTTATTATCTGCCTTTAGACTTTTAATAGACTCAGAGGCGACGCTGATTCTTGCTCTCGGTGTATAAGAGTGTGTGCTTGTGTGTGTATCTCCTATCTATGTAGTGGTGATTGGTTGGGCCTGTGTTGCCCTAATCCTCATCATTCTGTCATCAGTGACGTTTTTTCTGCACATTGTTGGCTTTGCATTGTTCGCTTCTTAATTTGTTCGTTTACACGAGAGTTTTTCCATTTTCTCCTTTTTTCACATTCGCATTAAAATTTTTCACTTTTTGATTTCCACCTTTTCGTAAAATGTGGAGCAGACCCTAATTGAATAGATGGCTCTGCTAGAAATCCTTTCTTAAGCCCCCTGCTAGCCCAGTCCAGACTAGGACTAACTTGAGTCACAAGGCTCAGCCACATCAACCACTTGAATCCGTTGCACAGCCAAAGGCATACGCTTAACGTGTGGGTGGGTGTGTCTCTTAAGCCAAGCTCTGATCCACCGCACTTCAGCTCAAGTAGGTCAGGCCGGCTGTCTACCTGCAGTTCGACAGAATACCGCGAAAGCCGTCGGATTTGCAGTAACACTTTTAATTCATAGATCAGCGTCAATTAAGTAATCCGCGCAGACCGCTCAATGAAGGTTCGTCGCGGGCAACGCGCATGATTAACGCACGATTCACGTAAGAAATCCGCCTAAACAGATGCACACGTTCTGCCGACCTCCTTCTGCCTTCGTAAGGCAGGCAGGTGTGGAAATATGCGACGTCCCGAAGCAGCAGGTTGCGCCGCGCCGCGCCGTGACAGGCTTAACCCGACACCGGCAACGACCTAGCCGACTCCGTTCGGCTCGGGCAGCTTATGCTTATGCTGAGGCGGATCATTGCATTGGTTAGCGGTTATCCATGCGCAATTACCTAGAGGAACAAAACGGTGAGTATGCAAATAGGTTATAATGGACTAGATTACCCTTTTGCTTAACGCATAAGTCCTGCCAGGCCGGCCGACCAGCAGAAACAGCAGATCGATATAAAGAGAAAGAAAGAGCGAGAGAGAGAGAGAGAGAGAGAGTAACACAGTGGTAGTGCAGTACGTTGTTCGAAGTGCATTGTTATCAAATATAATAAGAATGTCTCTAAGCAAAAATATTAAACATACGCTTAATCCCGGCTAGCATGCCGCTGCAAATCCGGCTTCCGTTTGCCTCATTGTTGTACCTAAAGTCAGTCGCCGCACGAAGAGACTCCTGAACGCCTGAAACGAGCTGCAGCCGGTAGAAGTCAAAGCAGACCATGCGCAACGTTGGTTTTGTAAATTGAGTAGCTCGATTTATCCCCAGATCAATTCTCAATATCTGCCGCGGAGATAGCAAAAGAAACAAAAACGAAAGCAAGGCAGAAAGGCAGAGAGAAAGACAGGGAGAGTGAGGGAGAGAGAGAGAGACAGAGAGAGAGAAAGAGAAGAGAGACATGCAGATAATACTGTTCAAACTCCTTCGTAAGTATTTTAATTGTTATGTGGCTTACGGAGGGAAGACTAAGCCAGGCTACACCACTGCCTGCGCACTCTGCAGCTTAACTTACTTTAGTGGGCAAATGGTAGTTTTTCTGCGGAAAATTGTTTTCCTTTTTGCAACGGTTCACGAGGACATGAGGCGGCATTGCTTTAAGCGCTTAGCTAGATAATTTGGCTTTTGACTAGATATAATGACGATCATTAGTAAAAAATTAAAGAATGGTTTAAAATCGCAGCAGATGTGAGAGGAAGAGAGAGATAGAATGAGCTGTGGGGAAGACTAAAGATTAGTGAAAAAAGAAAGTGAGTGATAGAGAGGCAAAGAAAGAGAAAAGCCGAAGCTTAGTCGAAGCAATTAGATATAGTACAAGTGGAATCCAAAATCATTAGATGGCACAGAATAATAGAGAGTGGTCGAAGCAGAGCGGTCTAAGAAACAGAGATCGAAAAGCAGCTGAGTTAACAGCAAGCGATTATTATTATTAGCAAATCTTTCGCAGAGTCGATCGGAATTCCACGATGATGAGGGTGATTACTCCACGCCACTATAAGGCACTTTCTCTGATTAACTGACGACAATTAAGCGCAGTGAAGCGTCTACTAATTGAAGATGCTTGTCTCGTTGTCGCATTCCAGCGTTTTTTTCAAAGTTTACTCCTGGGTACTTGATGCCCGAGTTTCAGTCTACGTAAATCCCAGCACACTCGGCTTTTTATTGTAAAAATCTGAGGACGAGACACTCGCACAAAAGGTCCCGAGGGCAGCTGATGAGAGGACCTCCTGGAGGTGAGAAAAATATTGAGGGCAACCGCACCGAGTTTTTACTCGATTCTACTGAACAATGGCTCCTGGGGCAGGCAGTGGTACTCGAGCTGAAGCGCAACTTGCGTTTAACCTCAAGAAAGTTGCAAATGCCCGCATATCGCATTGGATCATAAGGGATCTGCCTGATCCTTTGTCAAGGATTCGCGTGTCTTTTTGAATATTGACAGGCCGACAACAAGTGCTATTCGATCGGCTACGACAGTTTGAAAAGAGCTCCCTAAGCTGGGGGCAAGTTGAGCATTATTACTTTCTGATGCCTAATCGAAAGATAAGCGAGGCAGGACCACCAGGACGGTAGAGCGTTGCGTGTGTTCCCTAAATGTCGTGCCCTTCCCACCCCTTGTCCCTTTTTCATGGAAAGTATGGGAAACTTTTTGATCTGATACACGCATCTGGATGTGGGAAGTGCTATAGAGAGCAGAATGCTACCGCTGTCTGTTGTATCTGCGTATTCGTTGCAGGCTTTGTGGCAGCCTCTGGGCAAATGATTGCGACGCAGCGTAATTGAATTTGTTGCCTTTATTTTTTTATGTTGTCTTTGCTCTGCTCTCAGTTATCATAACAAAGCCGACCGCTCACTGCCCCGAGGCGTTTGGCGAGTGCGCAGCAGGGTTAGCAACAGATTAAAGTCTCGTCTTCGCCTGGCGAGAGCTCTGTATCGAAATGGCGTCGCAGCTGCATGTCATGTTGCAGGAATTGGAGTAACATTAATGTTAAACCATTATTTAAGTTGCCGACCAGCTTCGTTTAATTAAGTTGTCACACGAATGTGAACTCCGCCCCCACCCACGCAAGGTGCATCCTTTACTCAGACACTTGGGTTAGTAGCAGCCCTCGTCGGTCGGAAAAGTTCGAAACTTTTCAACTTCCGGCCAATAAAGCAGGTGGCCATAAGGTGGACATCAGGTGCGTGGCGCATCCGTAAATAAAGCCATTTTAGCATGGGACACGACACGCAAGCCAAGCCAAAGCACTAGGAACTTAGCCGCTGAGTTGACCAAGTGAAAAAGTGAAAAGCAGTAGCGTCATCGTTGCAGCTCTCAACCCACCGGTGCGGTGGTCTTACCTTTGACCGTGAGCGTCATCAGCAACATCAATAGGGCCATATGTCAAAATAACGAGCGCCGATCCACCCCAGCTCGTAACGGTAATTTAGCCGAGCCGGACTATTGCAACCCCGCGTTGCATTCCAAAACAGAGCGACTTGCAGCAACTTGCGAGTGCAATGAAAATATCGAACGAGAATGGATTGGTAGGAGAATAGAAGGAGAAATCGGAGTGGGAATGGGAAGTGTGCACTTGAGAATGTAACAAATCGACTTTGACAAAGCTCGGTCCCCACGAGCCGTACAGAGTTCGCGACGTATGGGAATCTGTCGCCGCACAGGGCGAGGCTGCGCCACTTGAGCGTCGAAGTGGCCACTTATCACGCTGCGGCAGCAGCTTGAGCCCGTACTCTCACCTCGCACATTAGTTTCGCATTTGCGCTCCCAGGATATTGGCGCAACGGTCTAAAACAAAAGGGGTGGTTGCCTGTCGCGACGGGCCTGGACTATAGCGTACTATGCCGAGTATTGGCACACCAATTTTTGAAAGCTTTTGTTCCGCTGAACGCCGCGAGTAAGCCACAAAGGATCAACAAGGCTCGAGAATTATTTGTAGAGCCAGCAATCGAGCCACTTGCGAGCCGCTATTCATAATTAATTTTTCATGGAGGCAACTTTGTTTCCAACTCTCTCGAGTGGAGCCGACTCGGTGCGACTTGATCGGTACCCGATTGCAGCGCTGCCCCAGGGACTGTGCAGTAGCTCAGCCTGACGATGCTGAAGTGCAGCTGAGAGCTGCTACTCACATTGAGCAAAATAACGCCGGCTGCACAGAACAACAACAACAGCAACTTGAATTTTATGAACATGTTATATACACTCAACATAAGTCTAACAGACAGACAGAGATTCAATTTTTTATTGAAGCCATTTTGTCAAATAAAAGGGATTTGCCCAATAATCCGCAATTGGGACGGAGCGGCAAACAGAGGAAGGGTCCACTGGGCGCGAAAATGGTGACACGACCAAAGCGATGTTAGGCAGGGCGCGGCAGATTCCTGACATCGCAATTGACAAAAGCCGCAACAACAGCTGGTTAACTGACTGACTGTTGTTGACAGTAACCGTAAATAGAGGATAGACGCGAATAATGGCATAGACAAAAAACGCTTTCGATTTGTGCCAGCCAGGAGATTAGAGCAACATCAACAGTGAGGAAGAGAGAGACAGAGAGAGAGAGTGAGAAAGAAAATTTCTCGGTCCGCACCCCGATGCTCGCGCAATTAAAGCGCTTACATGGGAACTAATTTGTGAAGTGTCCTTGAACACTTTGGGAAATATTTGCATCAGTTTGCAGATCGCGCGCGTGACAGCCCGCTGCGGGGATTATCAGTTGCGCAAACATGGCGACACTCATGAAAGTCTCGTTCTCTATCTCGTATGTCGTAATACAGAAACTGTCGCATCTAACGGATCGCTTAAGGTGACACTGACTCGCCGTGGCTTGTCAGCTTCATGTGGGGTGGCCCTTGCCGGTAGAAAAGGATGCGCCAATTGAGGCACAGTTGGTAACGCGTGCTGTGAGCTGAGCTGCTTAAAAAACTATGACCCCTCACTGTTTACCATAAGGATAACACTCGAGAACCGTTGACAGAATTGCTTAAGCTTACGTTGGGCCCGATCCAACTACAGTAGAGATGCGCTACTTTGACCCGCCATTTGACTGCATGTGGCTTTCAGCGCATCCCGCGGTACGGTGGGCCGCCCGGAGCACGTTTCGTGCGTTGGCTCGTTTATTTTTAATGAGTAGCTGTCCCTGGCACTGCCGCCCGGAAGGAGAGACAAGAAGACAAATCGATGAAGCGCATTGCCCACTGCGCTGACCCTGTGAAACTGTTTCCGTTTTTGACTGGTTTGTTTGTTTCGTCTCGTTTTAAGGGTTGCTCTCTTTCTCTCTCCCCCTTCTTTTTTAGCCTGGCTGTCGACTCCGATTGCACCCCGCGATTTGTAGCGCCTATGTAAATTGTCACATTATTGTCATAATTCTCAGGGCAGGAAAATGAGAAAATCATCAGCACGAAATGCTTATGACATAATTTGTGCTTTGTTGTGGTTAATTGTCAGTTTTCCGTTAATGGGGCGGGAGATTAACGATGCGACGACAATGGCATCGACTGTTTTAAGCACTTCATTTGTAGAGAACCAAAGTTTTTCGATGAGCAAACCAGTTAAAAGGTTTGGTTGTAACGATATGCATTCTTCTTGATATTGTGGATAATTTTGAAATGTAGGTAATGAGCCGAGTCGACTAATTGAAATGTATCAAGGAACCAGTTTTCTATTGAAACTGAACTACAGTGCTTAACCTACGAAAAAAAAGGTAACATACTATGTATACTTCCGTATACGAAAAAAAAAAATCGCAGATAGTTTTAATGCTAATTACATGTGATATGAAAAAAAAAATGACAATACGCTAGTTAGTTATTTTGGTATTGCAATTAGTAAAACATCTTTGAAAATCTTAGTTTTTGGCAGATTGTTTTTATCCGATTATTATGAAATATTAATAGTGAACAAATGGAAATCCCAACCCTATGCTTTCAAAGCGACTTAGGAGACAACTTCGATTCTATAAAGTATATATATTCTGATTATATATTAACAGGGAAGTTAAGCTAGCCATGTCCTTCTGCCCGCCCACCTGTCCGTCTGCCTGTAGCAACGCAATTTAGTCTCCTAGTCTTCGAGCATGCTTCTGAAACTTTTTAGATAGAGACAGTCGGCCCGGAATATCGTTTAGTTGCCATAGATTGCTACCATCGGTCTTTTTATGCCCTTGCAGAGGGTATATTAATTTTGGCCAGAAGTTTGCAACTCACTTAAGGAGACATCTCCGACCCTTCTGTCCGTCTGTCTGTTGCAATACAAACTAGTCTCTCACGTTTAGAGCTATCTTGATAAAATTGGATCGATATATCGTGTAGCTGCCATAAAACCTATCGCTAAGAAACCAGTAAGCAATAGAACCTGTCTGTCGAATTTTAATATTATTTGATATTTCAGCGTGCCGAAGATAGCCTTTCTTTTTATACCCGCTACTCATAGAGTAGAAGGGTATTATAACTTTGTTCAAACCGAAAATGTATGTAACAGGCAGAAGGAGACACCACGGACCCCATAAAGTGTATATATTCTGGCTCAGGATCAACAGCCGAGTCGATATAGTCATGTCCGTCTGTCCGTCGGTCTGTCCGTGTGAACATAGATCTCAGCTATTATAAGATCTAGGACTGCCAAATTTGGTGACAATATGTGTCATTATTGCACGCTGATCAAGTTTATTTTGGATTTTGGCCACGCCCCTTCCGCCCCCGTAAATAAAAAAAAAAATTTATTACAAGCGCAATTTTGATGCCATATTGTTCATTTTTGGTTTATATGATAACTTTAGCTAGCCAAATGATCTCTGAAAATTTGGTAACAATCGGATAATAAACACAGAGTTATTCAGCTTAACGTTTTCCATAGCTGTAAGCAGCGCTGCCGGCAGCGCTGCTTGCAGCATTGTGCCGAATAGTGTGTGCGTGTACGGTGGTGAAATGGGTTACGGGTTCGAGTCCCACCCGCATCAAAAATTAATTGTGTGCAAAAATTTTTTTTTTATTTTAGATTTTGATTATGCCTAAATATTGTAAGTCCATGGCTATTTTACTTTACTTTACTTCCGCAAATAATAATAATTAATTAATAATAATTAATAATAATAATTAATTACAAATAATAACTTTTGTTCCGCAAATAATTTTGATGTACGAGCAGCTGGGTAGCGGGAACAGTCGAGAACACTCGAATGTAGCTTTCTTACTTGTTTTTATTTATTTTAAAACAAGTAAGAAAGCTACAGTCGAGTGTGCTTGACTGTAATATACCCGCTACCCAGCTGCTCGTACATCATTTATTTGCGGAACAAAAAAACGGCTACAATCATATTTATGCAAAGTCAAAATCTAAAATAAAAAAAAAACAATTTTTGCACACAATTAATTTTTGATGCGGGCGGGACTCGAACCCGTAAATGCATAATAGTACTGTTCGTTTTGCAGTCCTTAATTTAACCCATTTCACCACCGTACACGCACACACTATTCGGCAGCGCTGCTTACAGCTATGGAAAACGTTAAGCTGAATAACTTCTGTGTTTATTATCCGATTGTTACCAAATTTTCAGAGATCATCCGAAAATGAACAATATGGCATCAAAATTGCGCTTGTAATCAATGTTTCTTAGATTTATGGGGGCGGAAGGGGGCGTGGCCAAAATCCAAAATAAACTTAATCAGCATGCAATAATAACACAAATTGTCACCAAATTTGGACAGACAGACAGACAGACAGACGGACAGACGGACATATATCGACTCGGCTGTTTGATCCTGAGCCAGAATATATGGGGTCGGAGGTGTCTCCTTCTGCCTGTTACATACATTTTCGGTTTGAACAAAGTTATAATACTCTTTTACTCTATGAGTAGCAGGTATAAATATCTACATGAAACTTAAATCCTATCTTAAATATTTTTAAGAGATTTCGTTCGTTTCGTTCGTTTCGCTTGGTGATAATTATTATAAATATCTACTGCGCTTGCAATTTGACTTCAAATTCTAAAACATACTTGATTTCGTTCTTGATGCTCTATGAGCGGGTATAGAAATAATCTGATATAAAACTGGAAGCGATTTTATAACCTTTTCTTATACATATTAAACATCTCGAAAGTCCTCAACCGCCTTTGCCAATTTACTCAAATTCAATGAGCTGTAAAATCGCGCAACGTTTGACCAAGGTCAAGAAAATTAAAATCAGCTGGCATATCATCTTGGTAAGTACGGGAACATGGTGATATCTTTTGTACTGTGCTCGCAAACCCGAAATAATTGAAACCAATTAGTTTCGAAAAACCTTTTAATTGTGTTTGCGCTGCTTGTCGAGCCATGTGTAAATATTTTCGTGCAGAAGAAACCGAACGGACAAAGCGCATAAAAACCGAAAGAAAGAACTTCAAGATGAAACACAACATGTGAGAACATGGCAATGACCAAAATAATCCTGTTCTTAAAGAGAGAATTAAGAGAGAGGGAATTGCAATGTGTTTTCGGCAGAAAACTGCAAGAAATTGCCAAATAGTTGCAGGCGGCTAGGAATACTACAGAGGAAAGCGAGGCAAGAAGACAAAAAATCAACCACAGGCTGTTGTTGCCAACTGTCGATGGGCTGTCAAAACTGATGTCGATTGAGTCAGCACTGCCTGCTCCCGGCAATCCCTTGAGATTGGCTACTGTTGCGTAGGCGCAGGAAATATTAACTGTATAAGCTGCAGTTGGTACCTGGTACCCCACGCTCTTTGTTCGGTTTATTTACTTTTCTGATTTAGTGTCGGCTGCAGTTAATTGGTCACATTCGACACAGTTGTCAGTCTGGCTGCGGCTGCACAAACAAAAATGTACATTGCCTTACTATCACTTCCCATTGATTGTCACTGAGAGAATTGTTGGAGTTTTTTGAGAACCTGTTCACACTGCTTAACTATGGCCCAGATTCCATTGCTTTAATTAGCCACAATTTACAGGCGACCCCACCGAATTTTGAGCGTTATTCATGGCAATTTGATTTGCATTGATTCGCTATTCGATTTCAATTTCGATGACGATTTCAAACTATTCCGCTAATGCCGCTTTAAATGAAATCAATAAGCCGAGCATTCTAATTATGATTGCCTCATCATTACCGCAAACAGACTACCTACGGCTATGGCTATGCAGCTAACCGGCTAATTAAGCAGTCGCACTGCCGGTCGCACTCGCCGCCATGCACTAATCACCTGTGAAAAACGGCTTAAAAAATGCCGAGTGGGCAAAGTAAACACTTGAGACGGAGTTGAGCTGAGGTCAAAACATCGAATCGATCACAGGCCCGACCTAGCCAATGATGATTTAATGTCGCCGTCGAGTGAAACGGAACTGGAACTGGTACTGGAACTGCCCCCGAGTTGCTCCTGTTTGTTGTTTGTCTTTTCTTTGTCTCTTGCTCTTTGTTTCTGTCTCTGTCTGTCAAATTCTTTGATTTTGACTCGCTCCCAGCGGGTCCGGCACACAGAGACCCTACCCACAATGGGTACAATTACCCGCATTTATTAGGCATTTGTCGTCGTGTTCACTTTGGTTACTGTCGTTGTTTTTGCTGCTGTTGTTCCAATTAATATTTCACTTGTTGGCGATAGCGAGAAATCCGCTGACATTGAAAATGTGATTAGATTCAACTGGACAATACATGGAAACTATACCACATTTCAATAGCAGTTTTTTTTTTAATTTTGTCAGCTTGACATTTATTGTAATCTGAAAACTTTGAACCGCTTTCTGTTACTGAGAACTAACTGTGACTCACCTGGCCAATGCAAGGCGTCGACTATTCCACTGACCAAGGCTGGTGATTTGGGGCTGCTAAATAACTTTCGAAATGCAACAAAATACTGGAAAGGGCACATTTAACTTGGGACTATATTGTGGGCAAGAGTCAAGGCGACGAAGATGTTTTTCATGCAAATCCTGCATGTCGTTTGTCACGAGTATCGCAGACTTCATCGTGCTCCCCCAGAGCCGCACTCCACATTCACTCTCCAGATCCACTTCCAGTTTCCGATGCATTTTCGCATCCTGCACCGGCAACGCAGTCAGTGGCGAACGAAACCGATAGGAATGCGGAAGTCGACAGTGCAAATTGCCGCTACGCATGCGTCTCAAACCCGTTTCGGAGCCAGGCCCAGACACGCACTTGGTTGCAACGCGCCAGCGCAACGGCCTGCGATATTGACCTTGATTTTGCCTTAAACGCGCGTCAACATGTGTGTTTGTGAGTGTGTGTTAGACGGGGCCTGGGGAAGAGAGTGGGTTGGGCAAACTGGTCCAGTGACACTAAAGGCCCCGGTGGCAGTCGGAATTACGGCAAGTGCGAGTGGCCTAAGCGAGGTCAATTGGAATCCAGAGAAGAGAGAAAACCCAAAACCGTTATACCGAATGATATCTTTCCTGAAATTCTGGCAGATGCGCAATTAGCGCGCACTCACATGCAGCTCTCTCTCTTCACCTCCCTCTCTCTTTCGCTTCCTCTCGTGTCATTTCGCTCTCTCGAATTACAAATGATGGAAACCTTGTGACTTTTTGAGTAAAATCGCTGATGGGTCATGAGTCAGTCAGTCAGCTATCAAATCACCATCTACAGCACAGCACCAGGATCAGGCCAGGTCTCATCCTAGTTCCTAGTTCTACATGAAGTGTATCGTGTTTCTCGCCACGCTCTCAACAAGTTTAGCGAGTTTTAGTTTGACTTCTGGGGCGATCGTTCGGCGTTGATAAGCGTTTAGCAAACTGAGAGCCGAAAATGGATTTGAATGGAATAGAATAGATTTTAACATTCAATGGGATTTGGATGGGGATGGGCCTCAACGGAGTCGACTCTGACTCTTACGTTGACTTGCTCGATTTTTCAAACGCTCGACTGCATCTTAAATTACAAATAATCGCAATTGTCTGGTTGTGATAGTGTGTGTGCCAGGGCATACTCGGGGTGGTAGTTCTGTAGAGCGGTAGCTGAAATAATTGAGAGACAACGCGATATTAGGAGAGATGATATGTTCGATGGAGTTTGAGTTTTTTTAAATGTTTTGCATGCAATTTCGACAAAATAGGCTACGAGGAAGACAAGGGCAGACAGACATGTAGCAACCCCTCAACCTCAACCCTCATTATCATTGTGATTAACTCGCCAGAAGTGAAAGCATACAAATAAAAGCGTTGCGCGCACAACAAAAACAACAACGCATGAAATCCCGACTCCTCTCTCTTTCCTGGGTTGGTCCTGGTGCTGAGTCTGGGTGCCAGTATCGCCACATCAGCATCAGGCAAACGCCTCGAAATCAAAAAGGCAGCTCAAGGAACTGGCAATAGTTTTGATCGAGCATCGCACAGGGCATCACTGAGTAAGGGTAAGGGGCTGGGCCGAGTGGGTAAGCAACCCTCCCAACCACTTACAAACATATAAATGATTTGTTGCACCCTCAAGCTAATCCAAATGAACAGAATGAACCGTCGAGGCTAAGGCAGATTCCTTGTTCCGTCAGCAACGCGATTTGCTCCTGCGGCTGCGGCGCTACCCTTGTTGTTGTTGATTGTCAACTGATTTAATTTCCTGGACTGCCGCTGCTGCCAGTTTGAGAGTGTCGCAGTGCTCGAGAGAGCGCTCTGCCCTCCCTCTACCACTCATCCACTCCTCGGCCATGACCCTGGCCCGCCTGCTGCGAGAGGGCGTGCACTGTTTCTGGTGTCTAATAACAACAGGAGTAGCAGCAACTATGATGGCGACTTGCAAAAGACCAAACGTGGTGTAAATGAGAAGTTCGCACTTAAAAATTACGAGACCACATGCGGCTACTTTGTGTCCTGCCTATGCAAAGATTGTTTACAGAAAGTGCGGAGAGCCAGATCCGAAGCCGGAGAGCGGCGCTTAGATATTTCAATTAGCGCTAAGGACTAGGTGTACAACCACAGCCACACGTGTCGGCGTTGTTGCCTCAAGACCCCCATTTCGAGGGCCATAAATTATACAAATGCAAGCGAGCGAGTGTGGGGGCGTGGGTGGGCACAGCGAAAAGGCAGACAGACAGCTCCAGCTCTCGGACAGCTATTGGCCATACAGCAGTGCAGACAATGCCTCTTACCGACGGCATTTCAAACACAATAAATTATTGAAGCCAAGCGCAAAGTCAATAAGTCAAAGACATTGCGCCAGCACTAACACGAACAACAACAACTAGAACTACGACTAGAAATACAAAATTACATCTAAGTACAAGAGTTTTACAAAGCTCTGCGAGCTGTTGCCAAGCGATCGCTGATATAAATCAGCTTTTTAGATCGTTAATGTCTGCCAATAATGGCAACTAGCTTCACACAATGCGGGTGTGCAACAACATTTCGAGGGGCGATTAATCGTAATCCAAGTGGGACCAAGCGTTCGTTAAATATTCCATGGATTTTGTGAGGTACCTACTTTTACAACCCTAACAGAAACTTAATAAATATTGCCTTTATATCGTGTTGAATGGAATAAAAATATGATGTTAATACATAATACGTTTTATATTATCTATGATATTTCTTAAGTAGTATTGATTAGTCAGTAACTTTTTACTGAACTCAACATTTGCAGTTTTGTTTTGTTTTTTTTTTCTTTTTTGGGTTGGTACATGTGCAATTGGTTGATTGGTTGGCGGAACAAGTTTAATAGACAAGAAAGAATGATTGCCACAGGAATTGCATCATGCAGCGCGACGGGCAGAACATCAAAAGGGATATCAATCGAAACAATTTCGTATTGTGGATCTACTTAAGCTCCACAGTTCGTGCTCAGTTGAGCCTAAATGCAAAAATAATTAAAAAATTGTTTAGCTCCAGCATAGAAAGCAAAACAAGTAACTGCTGAAAGCGAAAGAGCGCAAAACTGGTCGAACTGCTTGCTGCGCCAGTAGCAACAACAACAGATAGCGAGTTGACTTACTGGAGCACTTAGCTCAATTCTTGTTATTGTTACTGTTATAAATACAAACACAGCACGCGAGTTACAGCAACAACAATAACAACTCTGCGCTGGTTGCCGTCTAGGCGGGCCGTGAGTTTGGCCCAAGCCGAAGCAGTCGTTCCAAGGTTTTCCCAGCTCGTTGGTGCTATAAAAGCTTGGGCGGCACCATGGCGGAAGGCAGTTCACTTACAAAACCCATTGCCGTCGGTCTGCTGGCACTCACCTAGTGTAAAACCCGTGCTTACCTACCCGCTCGATATACTCGATAAGCCCTGTTAACGGACTAAAGCGTAAAGGCGCGAGTGAATCCCCCAATCAATCAGCAGATTCGCAGAGAGTGCAGTTTACGCAGTCGCTTTTCAAGGACACAACGCAAAAATGTTTCGCTTTGTGAGTGTATTCTCTCTTTGTCTGTGTGTGTGTGTGTGTGTGTGTGTGTGTGTGTGTGTGTGTGTGTGTGTGTGTGTGTGTGTGTGTGTGTGTGTGTGTGTGTGTGCGTGTGTGTGTGTGTGTGTGCGTGTGCTGTGATTCAATCTCTAACGAAGCTAATTGATAACCTTTTGTCTCTGCTTTGTCACAGCTCGCAGTGACCACACTCGTGACCCTGGCAATGGGCCAAAACTACCACCAGGACCCCAAGACGGCGGCCATTATCAGTGAGCAGCGCTATCTATCCGGCGATGGCAAGTTCGGAGCCGCCTACACACAGGAGGATGGCATTAACTTTAAGGAGGAGACTGATGCGGATGGCACACGCCACGGCAGTTACAGCTACGTGGATCCCTCGGGCGAGCGTCGTACCATCTCCTACACAGCTGGCAAGAATGGGTAAGTCACGCGGATGGAACAGAGACATGGTAAATAGTTGCTAACGATTTTCTTCCCCTCCTCCTTCCTCCTTCTTAACTGATAGCTTCCAAGCATCCGGTGATCACTTGCCAGTAGCTCCGCCCGCACCACCACAACCCGTACCCACCGCTGGCTATCAGCCACAGCAGCAGTACCAGCCACAGTCGTATCAGGCACCGGCGCCACAGTCCTCATTCCGCAGCAACGACTACGGCGATGATGGTTCCTATGACACTCGCTACAACGATCCCTCGTTCGGCCAGCAGCAACAGTCGTATCAGCAGCCCGCTCCCCAGCCACAGTATCGCCCCGCACCGGCGCCAGTGCAGCCCACCTACAACCCTGCCCCGCAGCAACAGTACCACCAGCCTGCTCCTCAGCCACAGTACCAGCCTCAGCAACAGCCCTCCTACTACACGACCACACCCAATCCGCATCGCTTCTCGCCGCCCGGCAAGTTGTCGCTCAACCGTACACCCGACGGCTTCACCTATTCCTTTAACAAGGTCTAAACGACGGACAGAGAACCACATAGATTGAGCTTGTTTCTATTGTAGTTTAACGTAATTCTTCAGTTACCTATTCTCACGCGACACGAAACACTCCCCGAGGCTCCTACATCTATTTATCTCTTTCACTCACGTTGTCTCTCTCTCTCTCTCCCTCTCTCCCTCTCTCTCTCTCTCTCTCTCACTTTCATTCTTCCACTTTCGACTCTCTTTTAGCTCACTTTCATTACTTGCTGTTCGTTGGATAGAACATACAGTTCTTGACTTTATCAAAACTCTTTTGTGATATGGATAAGAAAGAATAAAAAAGAAAGACTTCTCCAAGGTTCTCAGCCCATGCACGTACACACATATGTCGTACCTCCTAACTGCGCCCTGGCACCTTGTCCGGCAGTCTTTGTTTGTAGTTCATAGTACACCCCGAAGCTGTTAAACGCCTACCCTCATCCCCTCCGCCCTTTACCTGTCTCTATCATCCCGTGTGCTGCGGGTGCAATAAACTTAGAAGTGTGTGCGGCTAAAAACGCTGATCAAACGAACTGTACATTGTCTTTGAATGCAGCTCGCAGAACCTGCCTGGGCCAAGGGACGTATAAGCAATATATGTATTGTACATTATCAAACTGTATAGTCTTGTAAGCAATGAACGATATTCATAATATACTCACCACGTAGCCAGCCCCAGCGCCAGCTCCATAATGTTATTTATCCACTTTACCTTTGACTTCGTGCACCACCCAACAAACGAGTTTCCCAGCCTTTGTCTTGTTGCTGTTGCTGTGGGGCGAGTGGTGTTTACGAGTAATTTAATTTTTAACAGATTTATCTAAACACCTTGCCCGCTGGACGCCCCCAATGCATATTGCACAACCGACTTTCGATTCACTTAAGTGTTGAATAAGCAAACACGTATGCGCACTAACACACACACACACACACACAGACAGTGGCGAACAAGTTTCGGGCTGGGTACCACGGCGATTCTAGTGTGCAACAAACAAGGAAAGACTCCAAACTGGTTACACACTTACCAATTGTGCAAAAAACCACCATAGAAAGAGACTTAAGTATAGAAAAAAGAAATACCTGAGTCAAAGCGGAATTCCAATGCAGCCGCACCAACCGTCGATTGACTCCCCCGCACCCAATACCACCACCGGCATGAGGGTCGAACCGGAAAGAACATATGTATAATGGCATATCATTTCTGCAGCAATTCGCATTCAATTTGTGTTCTTGATTTGCCACGCTTGGCTTGTGCTCGACTTGTAACTTATTTTCGAGCCACTCGCATTGGCTCAATTATGTGCCCCATTGATTGGGCATGTCGAAATGCAGGTCCCCTTTGCGTAACCCTCGCGCACCTTCGGGTTCCAAGCCAATTTGAAGCCGTCTCACTGGCGCTCACTTTTTATGAGGGGGGGCAACTCGGGAGCGCGGATTCGGGACGGATTTACTTTCAAGGTCATTTTTGCTGTGGCTCCGCTTGTGAGTCGAAACTGGCGCGTTCGCTGTTGAAATTGTTCGGTCAATTAAGAAAATCAATTTCGCTTTGTTGGTGCTGCTTTAGCAATCGCGTGGTTTGCTTGAGCAATTGATTGCGGATTTTGATCCCATTTGCGAATGAGTAAAAGCCAAGAATTTGTTGTGGCTTGCGTTGGGCTTGGGCTTTGATTGAGTGCCGCGCATTATGGCTGGTGTCTTAATTTGTTTACGTTTTACCTGAAGCCCCGCTTGTAAAGCGGGTAGGTGGGTGGAAGCGCACATTAGGATTTAGGCAGGTGTGTCAAGTGTGCGTATCTAAAGTTGACTTTATCAGACTGCCTTGACTTTAGCAACTATTAATCTGAACATTCTGTAGTCAGTTACTTGTTTGTTTAATGTATATTCAAGGTGCAAGCAAGTCTGTCATGTCGTTTGCTTCTAGTCTTTTATTTAAATGAAAAAAACTAAAAAGCGCCATCTATCGAATACCAAGTAGATGGTAATTGCTTACAGATTGGCTTGCTCTTGCAAACTAGCCGACAGATGGCGCTTTTGACGCTTTTATTTTTCTTTACAAATCAATTTCGAAAACGAGTGCTGCCATACTTAAAGTAAGCAAAGACAAGAACCACATCAGTTGCAAACCATCGTTAGGTCATATTTATCATCAACGAAAAAATTTGAATTTTTTGTACTTTAGTACAAAATTCCCTTTCGATAGGTTTCTAGACCAAAGGTAATCAAGAGCAAAGACAATTAAGAGATAGATCAGACAGACAGACAGACGGACATGGCTCAATTGACTCGGCTAGTGATCCTTCTGCCTGTTACATACATTTGAAAAAACTTAGCTTTACCATTTTTAGAGCCATTTCTTAGGTATATTTGATAAACGTGTAAGCTCTTTTATGGCTTAATGGCAGACAATTTGTTATCTTCTTTTTCTAAAGCTTCCTGCTAAAAGTTTTTGTTAAGCAAGTGTTATCAGCACTATTCAGTTTCCGTTTTAGTTCATTCACTCATTATTTGATTTGCCCAGAGCTGTAAGCAATTCATAACACATTGGGTTTTCTATATTTACGCATGTAATAATAAGACTATACACATACATATGTACTAAATAAAATACAGTTTTAAATAGGCAAGGTGGAACAACTCCCTGCAGTCAACAGGCTGCCACTTAGACATTTATGACCAGCGCTGTCGATCTGTACTTCCGCTTGGGTTTGACAATGTGCTTCGGTTTCGGCGAGCGCTTCAGTTCAATGCCAGCGGGTCGTCTGGGTGGCCCTCTACCCTTCGGGGGCGGCAGTGGCGGATGATCCCCGTTGAAATTGTTATGCAGCGCGCCACCGCTTTGGAAGTTGGGCGGAAACGTTTCGAAATCCTCGATGTCCAAGTCGGGCCGCGCTTCATGGGAGTCGGGCTTCAAGAACTTTGATAACTTTGGGTTGTTGAGCAACTGCAGCTTGATAGCCTCGTCCAGCAGCTTCTGTTGGTCTTCAAGAAAGGCTGCGATTTGTTTCTTGGAGGCAACGTTCTTGTATCGGTCTTGACTCTTGAAACGCTGCGGCGCCTCATACTCGTCATGTTCCGATTCGAAGACCCTGTAGGCGTTGCTGCTGGATGCAGGTGCGGCCTTGGGTGGTGGCACCAGATGAAAGGGATCCGCTTCCGATTCGTAATGAGGCTGCGTCCATTTCGAGCGTTTGCTCGGATGCTCGGGTGCATGATCTTCTCCAGAATTGGCATCAGGCGTGTACAATGGTCTTCCGCTGCTCTTGTACGGAATGGTATTTACATACTTGTGATGCTTAGGATATGACGAGCTCGGGATGCTGCTCTTGGGCACTTTGATAGGATGCTGCACTCGGATCTGAGTGCCTATAGTATACTCCCGGCTGTCCTGTCCTGTCTCTCCGGAGTATTCACTCGAATAGCGTTCACTGGAATAGTCGTCCTCCTCCTGCTGGAAAGAGATCATAGGTTACAGCCGTTGGGGCAGCTGCATCTACTTGCAAAACTAACCGACACATATGGTCTGTACTGCGTCTTCTTTGCATATTTCTTGGTCACGTCCCGCCGACTGCTCTCATTTGTCTGCATATCGCTGCGGAAACTGGGTGCATTGACCAATCGCATCGGTCCGGGGGGGCCGACAGCATTGTAGTAACTGCGATGATAGAAGGACTTGGGTGACTTCAAGGCAGAGGAAAAGGCTGAGCTCAGCAGCAGCAAGGCGCCCCACAGCTGCAAGTGAAAGCACAGGCGCATTGGGATGATTTGTGTGTATGTGGTTAACTTAAAGATTAACGCGCTTCGCCACTTAAATTACACTAAATAGCAGAGTCTTTGCGGCACGTCTTGCTGCGTGGCCCCAACGAAACTGAAAGTTTTAGCAATAGACGCAACGGTTTTATGCCAGCTTCTTTCTCGGCTCTGCGGCCAACTGGCTGGCGCAACGGGTTTTGCCAGCAACCTGGCCGACGAGCTGCAAACGAGCTGTCAACAATTGGGATCTGCGAGAGTCACACATAGAGTAAGCTGAGTGAGGTCCGAAGAGCACAAAGCTGCAACGGGAGGAAGCTCGGCCCAACGACTTGAGTCGAACCGACATCATTTGCATGTAGTAGCTTGGCAGTAGGAAATGGAGCACGCGGCATAAATAAAATGTTGTTTATGGACGCAATTTGTAGGCAACGATTACCATTTGTATCTGGCAATTGCCGGTGGGAGCAAGGAGGAGGCCAACTACACGATTACCCCCGCCATGCGGCTGTGTGAGGAGGCCTCGTTCAGCCCCGACATACCGTGAAGATGTCTCTATCAGACGGTGAGATCAGTTTTGGGGCCCGTTGTGGGAGCGAGTTGCTTAGCGGATTTCGCGCTAGACTACTGGTTTGTCGCCCCATCTCGTGTGGCGCGGGCGACTTTCGTGTTACTTAATAAAACTTGACGGCATCCACTTGCACTTTTTGCAATCCACACTCGAAGTTGGCGGGCCTGAAGTTCAGGTTCAGACGGAGTTGGAGACCGAGTTGAAGCCAGGAAACTAAAGGCGACAACAGCTCCACGTGCTGTTGGCCTTTTGGCGCGCACGCTTGGACTACTTTCTATGGCCAGGATGCGACACAAAATGCGGAAGATGTGACTGGCGGACGTTATCGAGGCATTTGCTGCTATCTGTCCCCGACTTCGTCTCCATCGCCAACTAAATCTCCATCTCTGTTTCTGTGTCTGGCCTGGCATGGCCCGGCTTGACTTGTCTGTTTGGCGGCATTAGCTGGAAGTGGAAATGGAAACGGACTTGGACAACGCAAATATAAAATTGCATAACATTTCATCACGCGCCACTTTCCAGCTGCCACACGCTGCTCTGTTTTGTTTTCCTGTCCTCTTTCTTCCTCCTTTTCTTGAGTCGCCTAATTAAGTCGTCGCTTTGATTGACTCATTTGCTGCCCCTCTTGCATAATTTCTCAATTCCTCTTGATGGTTGACCATATTCATGCTCAATGTCCAGATTTCCTCCAAGGTCAAGCTCAAGTTCAAGACGCACAACAATTGGTGGCTGCAGCACAACATGCCACATTCGCTGGCAACATAATTTCCGTTTTCCTTGTGAAAATCACCACGCCAACTGGCTAAACTGGCGTCGCGCTGCACTCGAGCTGGTTCGAGTACCGTTAACAATACAAATCGGTTATAGCTGAATTAACTGAAGTTTGTAAAATGGAAATTTCGGTGAAAGGCAATAGGCAACAGGGAACTGGCTGACAAGCTGTCTACCTGCTTACTTTTGGTAATCCCTGATAGCCGCGAGACTTCAACCAGCAAGTGCAGCCGATGCGACTATGTGCAACCAAAACTACTCCCCACTTACCGATACTGATTGATTGTCCCCGAATATTGCCCTTGCACTTTCTTCAAAAGCTCAAACATTTATTGCACCAATATCACTATCCGAAAAATTGTTATAAAGGAAAATAAAACAAGAAAGGCTACCTTCGACAAGCCGAAGGTTTTATACCATATTAAATCGGCCGATAGGTTCTATGTCAGCTTAACGATATATCTGTCCGATTTTAATAAAACTTGCATACTTAGACATATATCAGGAAAGTTTCACAGCGATATCCTGAAAAATGATTAATATATAGGTTCTATGGCAGTTATACGATTTATCGGTCCAATTTCAATCAAACTTTGACAGCCTTTAAAGGGCATATATAGACATACATATATCGAAAAAGTTTCATAGCAATATGTTATCAGAGAGAAGAAAATGATGAGATCTATCCTCCTTATGACCCTAACCAAGAATACTTACTATGCATGATCAACCACGCCTCCTTATGTCTCTTTTATAAATTTAGATAACCCCCTGCTGTCCGAACAATCTCAATCTGGTTTAATTATGTTGCTTTAGATTTATTTTGGTTATCAATTTTTTTTCTTTCCCTTTAATATAATCTCAAATTTATTGGGCATTTAACAAAATTGTTTTCGGTTTAGTCAAACACAGAGTTACCGCTTACACTACGGTTAGCATGTTGCACAGTGCCTGATTAGCATTTTATTATTGGTCCACCTTACCAACTAAATTAATACATTATGGCAAATAATGCCTACATACATTATTTTCCAGTTTGGAGCTGCGCACAGATTAGGCAAGATCATTATTCGTAATAATTATTCTTCGATGTTTGCTGTGCTGTGAGTAAAGTCGCAGCTCGAGCAACAAAAACGAATCAAGTATGTGATGGTGTCAGCGTCGCAGTCGCTGCGCTGCCAATTAATTAAGTGTGCACGGCGACGTAGGCACCAACGCTAGCATCGCGTTGCATTCAATGGGCATGAAATATCGAACATCCAATATCATTGTATAAATGACACACACTATATACATACACAAATATAGTAACAATTATCAATACCCCCGCTCAGTCCGGCAGTCCGACGCTGACGCGCTGCCCAGCGGAGCTGCGACGCGCTAGCCCAGCGGCCGACGACTTCGACGCCGCAGCGCCACTCACATCGACGACAAGCGCGTCGCCGTTAAAGCAGAGGCTGCTGCGCAGGTGCTTGCGTGAATCGGAGGGAGATGGCTGCGTGTGCTCCGCTCGCGTTTCCCCTTTAACTTCTTCTCTCTCTACCGCTGTGCCTCGTGTGTCATCGAAGCAGAGACTGCGCGTTGTTCTCGCTGATGTCGTTGTTGTTGTTGTCGGCTCTGACAGTTTTGACAAGATTTTCCGTGAGCGTGAGCTGTTGCTGTAGTTGTCGTCATAACTATTGTAGTAGTTTTTATTATAGTTATTTAATGATTTTGTATCGCGACCAGTTTCCCCATATGGAGCTGTCTGTCGCAGTTGCTTATGTTGTTGTGTTTGTTGGTATTGGTATTGGTGTTGGTGTTGGTGTTGCTGTTGGCCACTTCCTGTGCGCATTTTTAGCTGTGGCGGCTGCTTCAGCTGCGGCGGCAATTCATCGTAGTAGGCATACTCGGCCGCCTCCTCGTTGTACGTAACATGCTTCTTCGTCGGCGGCGGACTGCGCAGTCGCAGCTGGCGCACCCCGTTGTCGACAAAGTCAAGACTGGACTCCCTTTCGACGACGGTCTTCTCTTGCCAGGGCTCGCTGCGCTGTGGCTTGAGAATTTTCTTGGGCAGCTCCTTCTCGTACTGATCCCTCTTCGAGTAGCGTCCGTCGTTCAATGGCTTCTTGGTGACCACAGGCAGCTGCTCCTGTTCCATGCTCAGGTGACGCACATTGTGCTTCACCTGCAGCTTGGGACTGTTCTTCGAGTTAAGCTCCACCTCGCGCTTGTTGTTCATGTCCATTTTGAGTCGCCGCACATTGTTCTGTGTGGCGTCTGGCTCGCTGGGATTGACGTAATCGTAGAACTTGATCTCAGAGCTGTAAGCTTGCTTTCGTCGCGCTGCGCTCGGATCGGGCTGCTCCTTGATGGCGTGCTGTGGCAATGGCTGATGTGGCGCCACGTCCGTCAGCTTGGGCGTTACTTCTCGGCGAGCGCGATTCAAACTAGATCTGCACCTGCCGACGTTATTGTTATTGTTGCTGGACTGCAGATTGTCGTGAAACTGGATGGACGATTTGGCGAACTCCTTGTGAAACATTTGACGGGTGTCCACATCAGGTGCTGCTTGCAACGCGATGGGCTGCTGTTCATGTGCCGCTCTAGCCACTGTGCCTGGGTGCAGTGGCATGCTGCCGCGTCGCTTTACACGCGTCTCCACCGAGCTGTCCACCTGTGTGTCATCGGGCCAGAAGAAATGCGACTTTTGGCGGTTCTGCCCATTGCCGCACTGCCGCTCCACCATCTTGGGCGGCAGGCCCGTGTAGAATTTCCCGTTGATCATGTCGCGCCGTGTCCGATCCACTGCGATATCCGACTCAAACTGACAAAAAGAACACAGCCAGCCAAGTGACACTGGGCCTCAGTCGCCGTCGTCATCGGCGTAGGCGTTCAAGTATACAGTCTCTGCTCTGCTGCGGCGCAGCTGCCGTCAACGTTGGCTCAACTAATTTGCAATTCTTGCGAAAAACAACATAAAAAGCAGAGAGACGTTGAAATTTATTTGACGCTGCGCTGTTATTGTCTGCGACGGCGATGGCGACTGCAACGAGTTTCCGTTTAAGGCCAGCTTGCCGCATTTTTCAGTTCGAACGAAAAGTTGTTTTTCGTTGACCAAATGTTTCAGGCGAAGACCGAGCGCGGCGAGGGCAGCGGGTCGCACAAGCAAAGTTTGTCAATTAAGCCAAACCACTTCGAAAGAGCCACGAAAAGTGGCTCAATTCTAGCTCCATGATTTGGCCAGGCAAGTGGCGAGAACAGCTGCCAATTATCGGGGTCTGTAGATATTCAGCGACAAGTGAATTTGGTCAACATGCTCTCTCCCTCTCTTTCACTCTTCTTTTCTGGCCCCAAGTAGCCGACGCACGGACGCACTGAAAACTTGTTGAATTTTATTGTATTTAATATATTTTCGATCATTTGTTCACATGGTTTGCCTTGTTTTTAATGGGTATCGTTTGTGGACTCTACTAAGAACTACTTACTCGCGAGAGAGAAGTGTTTTTGTTTTTCAGTGACATAAATATCGTATTCTGTTAGCGGAATTAAGTATAATCAATTGGTTTAAAGGCTTACTGTTTTACAATACAAATACATGCATGCACATTCATGTTTTATCTACTGTGTGTTTCTCTCATTACCGAACTGAGACAAATCTATGTAAATCCAAACTGAAAACGAATCCAAACAGAATATCTCAGTGTTGGCTGCTTGACGGGGCCGGCTCGATCTTTAATGGATATGTAAAAGTACTTAACTACGTAGTTGATTTTCCTCACACAAACTCTATTAAATAGTAAGATGTATCTGAAGCTGAAGTGGTTTTCTATGAAATCGAAACTGAGGTCGTGAGTTGCCCGTGAGAAGCATTTCATACAAAACTATCGATGAACTATCGCCCAGCTGGGAAATCGTATCGGGTTTCTTACAGTTAAACATATACTTAAGTTTTCTCATATCTTTTGCTTTTTTTTTTTTGGTTTTGCTTTTAGTTTTTTTTAAAACTTTATTTACAATTTGTATTTATAGCTGCCCGCGAGGGAAGGCTGATTGCCACCTGGAGACGGATCCTGGGGCAGCCGGCACTAGCTTTCTCCCATCATCGTCAAATGCCCGAGAAATGTTGCCTTTATCCGTTATGCGATATCAATTTTGAGGAGGGCGCTGCTAATGAGCGACGCCCTGGGCGGACTCTGCCCGGCATTTGCCGCATCAATTTTCCGCTTCATTTTCGCAGCGCCTAATTCGCAAATCATGACGAACTTTGCTTATTGCTGCTGTTGCTGTTGCTGCGAGGGCAGCATGGGGGACATCACAATGATGTTCGTTGTGGTGGCCTGGCCGTAGTCCAGGGGCAGCGGCTGCTTCTGCATGGCAATGGCGTCCGACTCCGGGGCACGGGTGATTACGCAATACTGATTGCCGTTGTAGGTGACGATAGGCATGTTCATGGTGCCAGCGTCGCTGACAACAACATTGTTGCTGGCGTCCAGGCCGCTCAGTTGCGCCTGCATGTATGTGGCTGCTGTCGGCGAGTTGGCAATAATGTGCGACACGGGCACCGAGACCTGCGCGGGGAGAGGGATAAAGGCATAACAGATACAAAGTTACAGAGCAAGAGACAGACAGACGCAAATACAGAGACTGACATAGACAGGCCTACACAGAGATAGGGAGATTTTGTGAAAGTGGCAATGATTGCATGCTGTTGGCGTGTGTTGTTGTTATTGTTCTTGGTGTTGTTGGTGTTGTAGTTGTAACTGTTGTTCTTGTTCTGGTTGTTGTTGTTGTTAATAGGTAGTTACTTCGTGTCCCTGATTGCCGGTGTTGCTGTTGCTGCTGTTGTTGCTGATGTTGTTATTGTTGTTATTGTACAAAGGCGCACTGGTTGGAGCTTGTTGCTGCTGCTGCTGTTGCTGGTGGTAGTTATGGTGTTTTCTAGACGCTTTCTTGCCGCCAGCAACATGTTGCTGTTGCTGGTGTTGCTGCTGCTGCTGTTGCTGTTGCTGGTTCGCATTAAGGATCATCTGGTTCTGTATGATAATCTTTTGGCTGCGTGCATGGGCCTCCATCTGCGGGCTGTTGTTGACAATCTGGTTCTGGTTTGCATCGATTTGGTAGCCATGATTATTGTTGTTGTTGCTGTTGCTACTGTTGTTGTTGTTGTTGCTGTGACTATTGCTGCTAATGTTGCTGTTGCTGTTCTTAGCGATGGCGGCTGCTGGTTTTATGGACTCTACGACTAACCGTTCCTGTTGTCAATACTGCAAGGATCAGAGAAGGAGGCCAGTTTAGAGCCGCCCCAGTTGAGATGCGCAGAGCGCGCGAGTGCTGCCTTAGGCCCCGCTGGCCGGGAAGCTCAACCGACATTTGCTCACCTCCAGATGACTCTTGGCGTGAATGGACCACTCGTCCCGACTCGAGAACATGCGCCCACACAGCTCACATGTCCAGGACAACTGTTGCTGATGGTGCGGAATAATGATGCCCGGAATAGCAGAGGGCGCCCCCTGCGCCGACTGCACAATAATGTTTTGGGCGGCCACCTGGACAGCCTGCTGCTGCAGCTGCAGCTCAAGACTCTGCTTGTTGTCCTCCGGCGGTGGATCTGGTTGCTCCTTCTTCTTGACCATGTTGTTCAGGCGTTTACCCAGCGGCGCAATGTTCGTGGGCGTCACGTGCTTGAACTTGTTCATGTGGATCACCAGCTTGTCCCGCCTTGCGAACGCCTTATTGCACACCTGTAAGAGAGAGAGACAGAGAAAGCAGAGACGGCGCCCAGGCCGTGGCGTGCGGTTAGTGGAGAGCTGCGGGAATGCGGCGAGCTTGGCACCGGAGACTTGAGGACTGTTTATACTTCACAAATATAGGGCTTCTCGCCGGTGTGGATGCGCATGTGGATGGTCAGCTTGTCCTTGCGCGCCAGTCCCTTGCCGCAGACGGTGCACTCGAACGCTTTGTTGGTGGCTGCAGAAAAACAGATCGACATGGTATTGAGTTTGGGGCAACGAACAGGAAATCGTATATTCGTATAACTCACACTTTGAGGGATTGGTCTTGCGCACGCCGGACGAGGCCTGCTGCACTTGTTGCAGCGCCTTAAGCCGGCTAGCCGGATGCATGGAGCCGCCCTCAACATATGGCTCGGTGAAGGGTATTAGATTGGGTTTGGGTATGTTGTAGGTAAGTTGCTCCGCGGCCGACCAAGTGCCCAGGCTCTGCAGGACGCGCACGCCGCCCTCAAAGCCCATGCCGTCGTCGGGCACTGTGAAGGTGCTGTCGCCCGCTGCACCGCCAGCAGCGCCCGCCGAACTGGAGGAACTGATCTGAGGCACTTTGATGGTGGCCGCGTAATGTTGTTGCTGCTGCTGTTGCTGCTGCTGCTGTTGTTGCTGCTGCTGTTGTTGCTGCTGTTGTTGCTGCTGCTGTTGCTGTTGCTGTTGCTGCTGTTGCATGTTGCCGTTGCTATTGGCCGTCGGCGAACTCTGCGACGTTTGCTGCTGTTGCTTGAACTGAATGGCTGCTTGGGCCATCTGCTGCTGCACCGCCATGTGCGCTTCCAGATACGCGCTCTTCTGGGCCACCGTCATCTTGTCCATGTTAACGGTGCCGTCCTGTGAATGGAACAATGGCAATGGAACATTGAGTCGATAGACAGTTGAGTGTTTCACACAGTTTCGTTTCGTCGCGTTTCGTTTCACATATCACTCCAACTATGGCACAGTGCCACCCCTAAAAAAGGCCACCCGCACAAGTGTTGCGAAATTTCCACCATGTCGCCACCCCCCAAAAAGGCACTCAAACTGCCTGCCCTTACGCAAAAATTTGCGACTTGAGCTTTTGCTCGAACCAATTTTTTAGGCTCCGACTCCGGCACCAGCTCCGACACTTTGTAGTGGACAAAGCTGCCTCTTGTGCTCCTCTACCGCGTACCCACTCCCAGCCCCCACACTCTCATCCTTGCCTTTGTGTGTGTATGCCGGGCGTTCTCCCTTTGGCGGCGTTTCTTGGGTTGAGGCTTTTCCGCGTCTGCCTGAATTTATTTTAAGCGCGCTACCTGCCGATTTGCACAGCTCTAAACAGCATTCACTGGCACTTGACCCTGCACTTAAACTTGAGTCCGTTAGATATCATATCACACAGATTGTTTGCTACTCAGCCGGATTCGCACTGCCGACTCTGCTGGCCCCACACCGCGTGCACTATTGACATTTTCACTGGCTTAGTTTTTCATCTCTCGCTTTTGCTTTTGCTCTGCGTTTGTGTTTTTTCGCTTCGTTTTGGTGGATTTTGCAACGTTTCGCTGGCGCTTACCACAATTGAAAATCAATAAAAAACGGCCGCCGCAATGCGCGTTGTTGGTTGCTCGCTTTATTTGCTTTTTGCTTCTTTTTCTTGTACACGAAAAACTGTCGATTTTGGCAGGAAAGAAATCAGGGAATATTATATACGGGTTCGACCGCGAATACGAGTACGGATTGCTCGTCGCTTACTTCCTCGAGCCAGTGCCTAGTGCCTTTTGTTTGTGTATGTATTGCGAAACTGATTTCGAGTCGACTTCGTGAGTCTCCTGCTCACTCGCGTCGCGGTCGCGGTCGCAGTCGAAGTCGCAGTCGCAGTCGGTATTTGAGTAATTTTTTGTTATTCCTCGAAGGGAACCAGGAACCAGAACGGAACGATGACGACAACGGCAGCGGCGAACACAGCGACAGTGACTGCGACAGTCAGACAGATACTGAAGCGCCTGGACTTGAGTAAGCAACACGGAAGCAGAGAACCAGCAGCGGCAGAGGCAGCCAAAGCATTGCATACAACTCGGCGCCGCAGTCGACTCAACTCGGCTTGTAGCAAAGCGTGCTCTCGCTCACTCCGGTTCCGGTGGTGGTGGTGGTTGCTGGGCAGCGAAACGACTTGGAATCGAAACGAGCCGCACAAGTCGAGCATGTGTAGTAGTTTTGACCATGGCAGTCGCGAAGGCCGCTGATAAGCAGCAGCAGCAGAGACGTTAGAAACTGCAGCAACGACTGCAGCAGGTGGCCCCACTTTCTTAGTGCACTCACCTGAAAGTCAATGGTGGCCCTCACGGTGTGCATGGAGGCGGCATAGTTGCGCAGCATATGCTCGTTACGCATGCACGTCTGACGCCACTCGTATAGATGCTCCAGCCGGTCCAGGCACAGTTCGCAGATGTGCTTCGGCAGATAGTCGTCCTTGGTGATCTGCTTGGGGATCGGATCGGACAGTAAACACAACGACTCGGATGAGGTTAGCTACTCACGTTTGCCTGCAGTAGTGTGCGCAGCTTGTAGAGCAGCTGCCGCTGCTCCGCCTCTGACTCGAAGATATGCATTTTGGGTGGTCCATGGTGGATGGCGCACAGACGGCACAGCTCTTCGAAGGTGCTAAAGTTAAGGTTAGACTCGTTCTCCACCAATTGAACTTCCTTCTGTTGCTTTTGCTGCTGTTGTTGCTCCAGCGCCTCCTCGTACATATTGCTGCCGTGTGTGGCGACAATTATCTGCTGCTGCTGCTGTTGCTCGAGTTGTTGCAAGTCGACAGGGTGTTGTATGTGCGACTCTCGGTTGTCGATACTAAACATCGCGAATTACGCGCGCTTTTCCCGTTTGTGTGCTTCGAATTGCTGTTGCCTATGGTAAAAGGGACTTGCAGTTGCTTTTGTTGTTGCTGTTGCAGTTGAGTGTTGCTGATTAAGTTGTCGCTTCGCCTACATATTTTCTGCAAAGATTTGTAGTTAGCTGTTGCTTTGCCCTGCCACTAAATGTATGTTATACACACACATAATTTGTATATCCAGCGGGCTGCATGGTTGACCACCCACCTCTCTCAAGCGAAAAATCGATCCGATTGCAATTGCAATTGCACTTTGCTCGTCCCACAACAGCAACAATATCGAAAACAACAACAGCAAGGGCAACTAACAACTAAATTATTAAGTCAATCGATGGCATTAGCAAAATACACTTGGCGCAACTTTCCCTTCTGTATTTGGCGCCCAAGTCGTCCTGCTTGCATACCACACCATAATTGACACACATTCAAATCCAAACACAGCAACACAGTCGAAAATTGCGCATAAATTTTTCCGTTTGTTTTTTTATTGGACAGTGGAACAAACCAAAAACTGCTGCTTACGCTGTTTGGAAAATCCTGGCTACAAACTACAAACGCATTCCGTTTCGCTGCTGCTGCTGTTGGCGTTCGTCCCTGTTGCACTGCCGTTTTGCACGCTGCCACTGCCACTGCCAGCCAAAGCCGATAGCGAGTGTGAGTGGAAAGTTGGTGAGTGAAAAGTGCAGTCTGCGTCGTTCTCGTCGTCTGCGTCCTCGTCTTTTGCCTTCCTGTTTTCGGCACGGCGAGTGCGCATTGCAGGACCTGTGGGAGGCGTGGAGCAGCAGCAGCAACACCAGTCAGGCGAGAAGGGAATATGAGGTTGAGTAGTTAGGTAGGATTTTTTCACATCCGCTTTTTTTTAAGATTTTCGAGATGAACAACAAAAAGTTACTTGACAAAGCATAAACACGCAACAGGTGAAAATAAATTCGTCTACTCGGCAGGTACCTCTGCAGGGGGCGGTGGTGGCTCCTCAGCAGCTGGAGCAGGCTCGGCAGCCGGAGCTGGATCTTCTTCAGCAGCCGTGGCACCCTCAATTTCAACATTAACATCTTCTGGCGCTTCTGCAGGCATAATTTCCATTTCCGATCCTTCATCGCCGAATCCTTCACCCTCCTCCCCACCGGCAGGCTCCGGTTCACTTTTTCGCCTTTCGCTTTCCTCCTCTGGTATTTCTTCCTCATAAACAATGATTTCCTTCCAAATGATCTCCTCATCCAAACAAATGGGCTCATCACTCTGCGGCTCCACACGCTTCTGCAAATCCAACTCGGAAATACAAGGCTCAGTGTGATCGAAGCCGCCGCAAGTAACGCACGAGGATGAGGTGAGCAGTACAGATGAGTGGGGTGTGCTGCTAGAGAGCAATGAAGTGGTGCTCGAAGTCTTGTCCTTGGGCTTGGCATCCTTTGCAGTCGACTTGTATGTCATAGTTGTCTGCTGCGACTTCTCCTGCATGTCCAGGGTGGCAGTGATCTGGCACTGATTGGTGATCGTTGGTACGGCCGGATTGGTGTTCACCAGGTATTCAGCAACGCGCCTTTTCCAGTCCTCCTGGCTGCAGTCCACGTTCTGCATAATATCGTATAGCTGCGAGATTAGAGGTTTCAACATGGGACGGTTACAGAAATTTGCCCTATCAAAGAGCGGAATTGGTTCATGGATATCTGTCGAACGACAAAAAAATAGATACAATTCTATATACATAAATATGGTATGTGGCAAATCACACCCGTAACTGGTCCGCTCTACTCACAGTTCGGGAAAATGAATGTTATTTCTCGGGCCACACTATCAAAGTGTTTGGTTACATGGATATTGCGCTCCAGCTCCGAAGCGGATCCACTACAGATCATAGATTAATCTAAGCCGGAATTGCCCAAAAACAAACTTACAAGTAGCATATCATGATGGAGAGCAGGTCGTGCACTCCCTTCTCCTTGGTCAATATAAAGGCCTCTGAGATGCCCTTAGAGAGCAGTATCACCTCCAGCATGAAGCCCTTCTCCTCAGCATAATCTGCAAAGAACTCGGCTGCCTGCTCTGGCGAAAAGTTAAGCAGTCGATTGGCCTGTATCTGAAAGCCACACGATAACAGCTTCAGTAGCACCGGACGCCGCTTGTGCATGTAGTCGGGCTTGATGATAAGCAGCGAGTCTTCGAACATTCTTAGGAAATATAGTAATACATATGATATGGAAAGTCCAAACAGTCTTTTTGTATTTATATTTGTATTTTATGATTTATTTACCAGATCTAATTCTCATTTTTATGTGTTACACATTTGTTCGCAAACACAATTCTATCGGCCTGTTTAGCTGCTTGCTTAATTGTTAACATCATGTAAAGTTTTTCTTTGGAAATGGAAAATGTGAATGGTGTAAGCAAATTACAAAGCGCATACCAGAAAAGAGCGCAGCTGTTTACGTTTTAATCTTTTTATTATGTGTGTACGATAATATTACAGTGTATTTTTGTAATTGTGAGGCCCGTCTCGTTTCAGTTTACGTTCTCGTTTAAACTAATTTACTACCACATTTCGTTTTTGTTTTCGAATTCAGCGTATATATAATAAAGTTATCGCAAAATAAACAGGTGCTGAATAAAAAGTAATTTTCGAAATTTACAGTCACGAGGGAGTACAGAATGTAAACAAATACGTAAGATATATTAGATATAATATTATTATAGATGTGTAAATCGTGGCACCCATTGCGGCACATCACAATGCTATAGCGATCACCAACAGATCTTAAGCTGCAATTATAAATCATTTTTTGTCAGATTAAAGATTAAAATTTTAAATGTAAGACAAGCGGCTTCGCTCACCTGTAATTCTTGCAAAGGCTAGCGCGGACTTTTCGTTGTCGAAGCATTTTCCAATTTCGGAACAGACGTGTGACTGATCGACGTAAGGATGCTCAGCTAGATGCATAATGCTGATGCCATAGATAGAGATCATTTTCGAGCACTAAAATATACATTAAATGGAATTAATGTTTTCTTTAATTGCATTGGGGTATTTGTTTTTAGCTTACGATGTTGTAGTACTTTGCTGGCAAGTTCTCACAGGCCAGGGATGTCATGTCCTGGGTGCTTACATCCTGCTCCTTCTTTGAGCGGAAGAAAGGCAAAAGAGCCTGCGAAACGCCGTGGCAGACGCCACACTCGATAACCTCATCGTTGACAGCCTGGCTGAAGCAAAGCTGCAGCTTCTGGCACACTTCCTTGGGGGGCACCTTGCTCATCAGGCTTATAATGGCCGTGGCATACCCGTCGACAAAGGCATCGCATTGCTTGCGAATTGTCGACGGAAGATGGTCGCAGACGACACGAAGAGATCTCTTGATCTCATCCTGTTCTGTCTTATTCTGCAGCTCAGCTTCCAGCTTGGTCATGACGAACTCGCAAAGCACACAGGTGGGTGGCTCATCAACCTTTGGTGACTCCAGACGCGCAAGTTTCTCATCCTGACTCCTGGGCATCACAATAACATCATATTTTAATGCCTCATCAACATCAACTGAAAGATTTAAACAATTAATGATATTAAATAAACTTTATTGCCACCGTTACACTTACGATCCTCCTGCTCTCCAAAAATGCACATTCCCAATTCTGCGCAAATTAGTTTGGGGTCCATTTCCTTAAGCAACAATTCAGCAATCTGATCCCCGTGCTTGTCAATAAACTTGTGGCATTTTCCTGCCAATGGCTTTTTCAACTTGTCACAGGAATGCTCGAGAGCATTCTTGATATCAGCCTTCGTCGTGTGCTTGCCTATCTTTTTCTCCGCTGTCTTGACAACCTCCTCGCAGAGTAAGCAGTTGGGTGAGACACCAAAGTCCTGCCCGAATGTCAACTCAATGGGCAAACGAAAATCTTCTTCAGACTCAATTTCGTTTCCTGCGATTTCCTCGCTGCTTTCGTCAAGGCTTATGCCCATTTCGTCTAAGTAGTCCTTGGTCTTGGGGCACAGTTTAAGCTGCACGCAGATCTCTTCGGGCTTGAAGTCCGTAATGAGCATGTCAATAAGCTCGTTTGAGTAGGTTTCTACAAAGTCTACACATTCAGCACGCAATTTGCTGGGCAGATGGGAGCACAGACCATCAAGAACCTTCTTGATATTATCCTTGGATTTATTGTCGCGTATCCTTATTTGCGCCTGCTCAACTGCAAACAGGCAGAGGGGGCAAGTGGGTTTATCCTGCTGGTCATTGTTATTCACAGGGGCAGGATGGAAAACTTCAATGTCTTCTTGCTTTTCGATGTTGCGGGGGCACATTTGCATCACGGGGCAAACACTACGCGGGTTAAGGCTTTGGATGAGAAGCGAAATCACGGCATCGCCATACATTTCCACGAAGTTGCGGCATTGCCCAACCACACCATGTGGCAGCTTGGTACAGACGCTTTCCACAGCATGTTTGATTTCATCATCCGTAGCGGGAGTGGCTAGTGACTCCTGTATAAAGTGCAGAAGATATTCACAAAGGGTGCAGAGCTCACCACCCTCAACAAGCTGGATTGGATTAGCTGCACCCATCAAATGGTCGATCGGCAACTGCATGTTCAAGAGTTCATCCTGGCTGAATTTGGGCTCATTGGCTCCCAGCTTCTTGATGGACACTTTCACCTCAACAGGCTCCACAGCTGGCAACAGAGGCATAATGGGAGCGTCGTTGGCCTGGTTAAGGCCCTTGGGGCAGACGCCAATAAGAAAGCAAGTTCCATTGGCATCCAGATTGTTCACCAGCGTGTTGTAAATGACATGATAATACTGGTCCACAATGCTGAGGCACTCGTCCTTAAAACCACGTGTTTGCTTGCAGAGTCCCTCCAGAACTTGCTTGAACTCGGTCTCCGTTGTGTTGGCCACCAGGACGTCACGCAAGTGCTTAACCAGCTGTTCGCACAAGGCGCATGGAATATCATCGCTAACCCCATCCAGAGTGGCCAACGCCTCCGGCTCCTGCACATCATCCTCATGTTGATGGAAACGGGCTGCACACACCCCTGACAGATGGCACATGCCGTCCGACTGCAAGTACTGGTTCACATTGTCGTAAAAATCATTGAAGTAGGTCAGCACCATGTTGGCGCAGGCATCAGAGAAGCTGGAAAAGCCACCGCACATGTGCAGCAGACGTTCCACCATCTGGTCCCGATCACTCGACTTAAACTTATTATGCATCATGCGCGACAACAGGTTACAGTTGCCACAGGTCAGTTGGGTTAAACCCGTCAGTTTCGGACCCACTTTCTTTGCACCAACTTGCATATCTACATCTTTTTCGTCGAGGGTTCCATCCAGTGCACTTTGATAAGTCACCTTCATTAGATGATCAATTCTTGCGCTATTGCACAATCCCGCCACGGAGCAAACTTGCTGCAATTGTATCATTTTAATGTTTATAAAAGAACTTATCTAAATGTGTCTACTCACATCGGGATTCATTTGCGAGGACAAAGCCTCGACCAGCTCGGGTACAAAATTGTCAGCCAGCGCGATGCACTCCTTCTGCACTAACTTGATGGGTATCAGCTGGCAGGAACCCTCAAATACCTCCTTTAATTCTTCCTCGGTTTCATTGCTGCGCAGCTGATCGCGCGCTTGCGTTACCATATCCTTGCATATCTGACAGATCGAATCTGTGTCCACAGGTACGGGGCGCTTTTCCCACACGGTCTGGATGCAGTGGCGCGTCGCTCTGCAGTTCTTCGCATTGCTACAAAAAAAATGCAAGTCAATTATGAGAAAAGTCACATTAAAAAAACGAATTGATCAGCAATCATAAACTGCTGTACAGGCAGTTTAGTGGAAAAAAAGGGATCAAATGACCCGCATTCATGATCGTCTTTCACTAAACGCCAAGTGAGCAAAGAGCAGAGTCCAAAACATAAAAACTTGTCAGCCATGAGTGCGTTGAATGCACCCGCTGCAAATGACTATAATCACATACACATGTTTGTATATATGTATGTATGTACATAGGGGGGTCTTTGTGTGTCCAGTTACCTCTCTGTCCGCATTACAATCATTCTTCGGATTTTGTTAGCGCTATTAACAGACTAAAATGACTGAAATGCTGGCCCTAGTACTCGAGTTTGACAAAGTGATAATTTGTATTTAACATCATCAGCCGACGTTAAATTAGATAGGGATAAAACACAGACATGACTATAATAAATAAATATGTGTGCAGGTATTATACATCGATATACATGAATGTCATATGTATGTGTACATAAAAACCAAAACATTCGCACAGAGAAAATGGCGACGATCTTGTAAACTCAATAACAAAGCGTTAAGAAATAAACAAATCAATGCATAAACAAAGACACAAAAGCCCAAAGGAATACAAGCCTATTGGGGCTCACATTATATATGAATATCCATTTATAAATATAAATTATAAATATACTGAAGAGAACTTCAAAGAACAAAAGGCGTCATGTTGCTGGAGATTTAAACGATTCTTGAGAAACATTCAAAAAAATATTTATTTTAGTAAGGCGTTATTCTATAGCGTTGGATTTCACTTTCTTTTCTTAAATTTAAAATGGTTCGATAAGAAATAACTCAATTGAAGAACTACAGCTCGTTGATAACGTGACTCAACTCACAGATATGACGAATGCTACGCTGACGGGATATACAAATGAAAGCTTCATCAGAGTTACAAACTACAGTGCAAACGAGCTCCAGCGCTGATCCAACAGATTAGTCATAGGAATTTATTAACGATTATACTGCATATATAGTACGTATTATTATTTGTACATAAGTGGATCGCGCATTGTTATATATATTTGCGTTGTGTTACATGTTAGCTTAGCTGTTTTTTTAATTCAATTTAAAGCGGAATCGAAGCGCAAAACAAAGAGCAAACCAACACCCATCAATATGTATGCGTGTGTGGCAGTGCGGGAGAGAGAAACGAGTGCAAAGTGTAGTCGGACAGCGAGCTTACACTTACAAACAAGTGTGCAAAAATAAAAAAAAAGCAAAATTAGAGCAACTGTAAATAAAACTCATAACAAAGGTTATCGACGGACTTAGAGGGATGGCGGCACTAGCCTAGCCTGATTCTGCATTTGCCTGATTGTGTCTTATCACCCACGGTTCTTGCGCTGCGACAGTTGTTATTGTTGTTGTCGACGCACAACAATGGGCAAATGAGGAAACAACGGGCATTGAGCAGCGGGTTAATAACTGCGTAGTGGCCATTGTTTTTTTTTTTTGTCCGCGGCGACGGCGGAGCTCGGTCGCAAAGTTGGGGGAGTAGAATATTTTTACCGATGACAAAGCGTTTTTTTTCCAATGCTCTTAAGACTTACCTGAGATTATCGCACCAGTAGGAGGGACCCCAGGTGCACTTGCTGGCTCCCACCAACGGTTGCTCAGCAATGGGCGTAGATGAGACATAAACCCCTAAAAGGCAGAAAAAATATTCGATTACACATACACACGCACAATTGCAGACATGCATGTACATGTTCTACACGTATATTTGACATTCTAGATAGACTTGGCCAGTTGGAAAAATCAAATGCGCCGTATTTATAACGAAAGTCACCACTTACCGCAAACAAGCACAGCCAAAATGGCCAAATGGCCCGCGTTACGCATTGTGTTTGTGTTTTATTAACTATGCAACACCTTTTTTAAATTTTCTGTATTTGTATTTAAACTTTGTCTTGCAACACTTTAGCTGCAATTGCAACAGCACCGAACAATTTTTTGACGATTAATGATGAAAAGAATTGCGTTACTTTGCTTTTCTTATATTTCAGTGTGACCAAAGCTTTTAAATTTGTGATGAGCGTTTGATGTCAATGGAATTTTGCAACCAATAGCTTCTTCGAAACTGTAGTTGAAATTTCTAATTGTAATTAAAAATCTTCATTCTATTCCTAACAGTTTTCTTGCATAAAAGAATATTTTGTTCCGATAGGTGTCAAAAAATAAACAACACACGGTAGACATTGCCAGACTTATTAAAAATGTTGCCCACTTATTAAAAATGTTGCCCACTTATTAAAAACGTTGCCGCATACAAAAAAGACGGCTTTTCTTTAAATGTGAAACCTTCCAATTAGGAACAGGGCTGCCAACTTTTTAGAACCAAATACATAATAATAGAATTTCACCAAATTGTTAATTGTTATTGAAAGGAAATTTATAATTATTAAAAAGACTCTATATTTTTCAGGAAGCTTGTGGCTGTGACAGCTCCAATTTAAACCAAAAAAGGAGTAAAATAATTGCGGTTTACGAAATATTAACTATCGCCTATCAAGTTTGCAGCTGGCGGTAGTTGTTCCAGAAAGTTGACGCTTGAGTTAAGCATTTTTGGTCAAATTAAATCCAGGTTTACCGTTGTCAGCTGTTTTAAAAGTTGTTCCGCTAAGGAACTTAGAAAAGCCTGTTTTGACGGGAAAACATCTGACCTATCAACACTGATTAGTAGAGATTTATGAAAGTTTTTTGAAAACGAATTTGAAACCAAAAGTTTTTACCCGGTACACATAGTATAAGTGCTATAACTTTGTTCTAACTGAAAATGTATACAACAGGCAGAAGCAGACGTTTCCGAACCAATAAAGTATATATTTTATGGCTCAGCATCAACAGCCGAGTCCATATAGGCATGTCCGTCACAGAAACAAAACCTAATTAATTAATTTTGTTTTTTTTTTAACATTTGTGTGCTGTAAACTGTTGTTTTCCCGATAACTAAAGATATCGATAGCTCCTGGAGCAACATCGTCTTAAGTATTTTTAAGAGCAGACTAAGCTGGTCACATTATAATAAGCGACCCCACCGAAATGAAGCGCTTAGCGTGTGAAATTATAATAATATAAAAACCAAAATGCGAAAAGTTTTACAGTGCAAACACTTTTTTCATTTTTTTAGATTGTGACTTTGCATGAATATTGTTAGGCCTTTAAAAGTCAAAATATAATTGGAGCCGATCGTTATTGCTTCTCAAATAATATTTTTACCCGATCAGCTGGGTAGCGGGTAAATAACCGTCGAGTACACTCGACTGTATGTTGTTTAAACTTAAATATTTAGAATATTTGTTCTTTTTTTGGGTGATTAATGCTTTAGTATTTATAAACTGTAAAGCCCGTCAGTTCAATAAATTACATTATTATAAGGAGGTTATCTAAAATTATAGTTAAAACATTCCACCGCATTGTTGTACAAAACAGTTATTCTTTATGTTTATTTGTCCAATATATCTAAATATGTACATCCGTTATTACTCGTACAGATGTGTTGATCGCATATTTTATGGACTGTCCATTCTCACTGAAATCCAACGACTCATTTAATTATGTAGCGCGAGTCATGGCTTTAACTGTGGCAATAACCATAAGCAAATGTCTTTGAACTCTAGGTAATGCGTTTAGCTCTCATAAGTGTTTACTATCGGTAATGCTTGAACAGAATTAAATTTTGCATCAAAAGGCAATTGTAATTAAACCCCCCAAAACATAAATAAATTGCATAAATTGATTGATGTTGATCTACGTAAGAGTCTCTCACACAATTATCGCACATAGCGCTGCGACCCAACCCCCAGCTCCGGCCCCAGTCTAGCCGCAGACTAGGTGTCGTCGTAGTTCTACAGTGCATAAATATGTATAGGTTAATTCTTGGGAAAATGCATTTAATTAGCATTGTGTGCACTCGCAAACAAAAACCCATAAACAAATCTTTGCATATCAAATCGCAATTTGTACAATTGTTGCCCATTTTTATGATATCTGATTTTGCGGCGCATTTCACGCAAAACGTAAATGAAAATCGAGAATGTTTTTAAGGCGTTTTGACTTGCAGCTGTCGTCTTTGAGCGTTAGCTGAAAGTCGAGGTCAGCTGGTAGTGGCAGCAACCAAAATGCCAAATGCAGCAGCAGCCGCCGTCGCCGATATATCTAATATAGCTAAAATCTGTGTCAAGCCGCCGAAGGAAACTTGAAACCTGTCGTCTGGCTATTATGTCTCGGCCTGGCCAAGGTTGTCGGCTGCATGTTCGATGGTATTTAGTTCTTTACCATTCTTAATTATAGTGACCAAACTAAGAATGCACTTGACCAAAGACAATGACGTTCACGCCTCTCGCCTGCCGACAATTGGCCCCTTGAGCCCGCCAAGAACTCAGCTTACAAGGCGCGGCGGCCCACACCCAAGTACAGACAAAATTCAAGTTCAGCTGTAATAATGATTTTCGCCGAGCACAAACTTAAAACGCATACAAATATTGGATGGGACCTTTGCTCGTTCACACGCTGAGGGCTTTTGCTCATTGCCAAAGAGTAGTTGGTAGTTGGGCTTTGCTTTCAGTTTCTATGGGAGATTCGCTTTGAAGCTTCGGATGACTTATTACGCGACACACATAGTTAGCGACAGGCGGAGAGATTGTACGCTTGTAACCCTAATTACGTTCGTAATTTCGGCTCACTGCAATGGTCTCTTAGGTATAAAAAGAAACTTAAAGTGCGTCACATAGTGCCCTTCCCCTTCTCCATCTAATGGTAAATTGCTTTATTACCCTTGTTAGACGCGACTTGTGCAACTTCCTCGACGTGATCTGCGGCAGGTAGGGCTGCAACTTGCCGCCACTCGCATCCAAGTGCCAAATGACAGTCATTAGCGATCGTTCTTCGAGACGGAGATCGGAACCATGCGGAAATGAACTTGACCTTATCGGCGACAGCCCCAGCCCTAGCTCAGCTCAGGCACCACAGTAGCAGCAAGCGCTTTAGCGGTTGTACGAATAGCGTAAGACAAAACTGAAGATAATAAATTCAACAAGCAACAACAACGAATCCATGGATTTTTCGATATTTGTGATTCAAATTGTTATTAATGATAATAAAGCAACGGAACCGCACCAATAACAATGGCTGGAGGAACTAACACAAGCAATACTTAAATCAGTTAAAGCACACAGGGCCATAAACTCAAATGAAACGTGAACGCAACTTCTTCCGTAAGCGCTCATAAGAAGATCAAGTTCAAGTTTGCTGTATAGAAGTCGAGATGAACTGGAAGAAGCTGTGCGATGCATGGCCAATGACCACGATTCGCACACTTCGTTTTTTTTGTTTCTGAACTTCTTGTTTGCATTGACCCAGTGCAATCGGCCATCGGCATTCAACAGCAGCCCACACTTATGTTTGTCATTCCAAATGTATTCCTTACTTCGGGACGGCGCGAACGCCATTCCCGGCTACCAAAAATTACACGCACGAGTTATTCACATTAGGAATAATCGCAAAGGTCAACTCAACCGAAAGTGCAATGGCCAAGCCTCGCTCCGGAGGAACCGCCTTCGTGATCACGGTTAACCTCTACGCCAGGTAAGTATGCTTTGCTCTGCTCTGGAAAGAGCATACCAATAGAAATGTGCTAGAACTGACTGGGAATTCTAACCTTACAAACCAAAAATGTAGGGCCATTTACTCAATAAAAAATGAGGGTTGAAACGATGCCCCACAACTGCAAGTGCCTTTGCACAAACTTCAACATATTTTTTTTTTATTGATAAGTTAGAAATATATCCGGGCATGCATGCTATGGGTGCTCGTAGATCTATAGAACATCATATAAACTTGTTCGATTATTGTGGTTGAAAAGTGCTAATTATAATTTATATCAATAAAATTTATACGGCTAAAAAGTTCCGTATCTCAAAACAGTGCAAATTAAACTACTCATCAGTTCAAATATTATACTGCCATTCTGAAAACTCGAAAATAAAGTCTAATATGAAGTGCACCAAAAGCAAAGAGTAAAACAAAAATTATATATATATAATATTAAATATTTTTTCTATTTTCAATACTGCATTTTAATTTTAATTTAAATTATATTAAAATTACTCAATTCTTTATCTTATGTTCTTTATTTAAATTATTTTGTGTTTTTTATACAACGAATTTGTGATTTGAAATTTTAGCTTTGGCATTTTTTAATTCGATTGTCGACGGTCAATAAATGTTCTTAATTCAAAAATATTGTTCTTTAGTTCTACAAAACAACAGAGAAATCTAAACGCTAGAGTATGACAGCGTTCGGCAACGTCTGAGTATTTCAATTCAACCCTGTAAAACGACTAGCGTCTGCAGCCCTATTTGTTCTTGTGAATGTGGCGTATCTGGATCTGGCAACTCATGGAATACGCACACACACACATACACCAGTGGCTGAGCATAATATGCTTGCAGTAGAAATTTTTGCTTTCCCTTGTCTTATAATTCTCAAGCGGTTTTAGCACGGCCTGGATGGTAAGCCTGTTCCAGAGCAGAGCAAAGCATACTTACCTGGCGTAGAGGTTAACCGTGATCACGAAGGCGGTTCCTCCGGAGCGAGGCTTGGCCATTGCACTTTCGGCTGAGTTGACCTTTGCGATTATTCCTAATGTGAATAACTCGTGCGTGTAATTTTTGGTAGCCGGGAATGGCGTTCGCGCCGTCCCGAATTTATGAATATATCTAAAACGCTTTAATGTGTTGGGGTTATTGTCGTCAACTGTTTTTGAATGTGTTGTTTTATTTTGCATTATTGCGTGTTTTTTACATGTTTATTACAAAAATGTGGGTTGTATTTAGTTAAGGACTTTAGCCTTAGCCACCTTCAGTTTTAGTTTAAGGCCACAGCCTAATGAAAACGAATCTAGTTTATGTATTTCACTTTATGGGGATGCCCGGCGCGCTTTCTGTATGTTTTGTTATTATTACAATATGTCTACATCTCTTGGCAAAAGCAAGTGGTTTAATTGTTGAAAACCTGAATGGTTGTTCATAAAACGAAGAACGAAGAAAAAGATTGCTAGTAAAGGATTATTAGTGTCTAAAGTGTTGAACGGGCGATGACTTGCATCTTTGGCAGAGCAGCTTTTTATTATAGAATCTGTTAATTTACGTCTAATTAAAGACCAATTCAATGGCTGGTACTTCCTAGACCTAGACGCAAACATAGATAAAAGCTTTGCCTTTGAAACAGAGACGTGATGAAATAAATATACGTTTAGGAAGTGAGCATAAAAATGTTTACAGATCGAGATATTTTTATTCGTAGGTAGCTTCATCTGATTCTAAAGAAGATATTTAATAAACCAAGGGCAAATACATACATAGGTGTAGACTACTTCAAAGCATCGTACTTTACATACATATTCAATGGCTGGTGATTTTGGGGTTTTTTTCTGGCACGATTCTCATGTGGAGCTAGCTAGAAAGTAATTTGCATAGATTTATTCGAAAACTTGTTTTGAGTTTAGAATTGATTGTTGTTTTTGTTTCGATTATGTGACGGGTTTTGTTGAACCCAAGTTACATAAATATATATTGGGCGAAAATATTTCTGATTATATCATTGGCAATATTTAAAGAACCAAACTAAGAGACACAACGAAAAGGTTCTTTTCGGTTATCTGAGTATGTTGAATAGGTTTCGTCGCACAAAAACGAGAAAACAAAAACTTACCGACTAATGTATACCCCTTAACCAAACAGTTAATGGGGGAAACTTCTTTCCTTTCATACATTTTTCAAATTGGGTTTGACTGTTACAAATTAAAAGCAAGTTAAAAGAGATAACCCATAAGCATGCTTAAAAAACCTTTTTCCTGCTGTTACAGGGTATTTAAATCTAAGTATTGTCGTCAAACACAGAAGACGAGTTATGTATCAACATAACTTGATTACCAACCCAAACGAACGTGATATTCTTTCAATATTCAATTGATTTGGTTCTAAAGAATTTCATGTGAAACCAGTTATATGAACATATAATATATTATGATTATCTTAATGTTCAACTCCCATGACATTAAAACTGTTTCAATAGTATGGACAAGCAGCACAAATGTTGTGGTGCAGGAGAGTTCACGATGACCTTGGGCCAAATAATAAGAGAGCAGCTTTTGGATGTACTGAACGCCAAATTTGTTCCAATTTAATATTCGATTTTAAAAAATTGTTTACATTTGAGGGTTTACTTTTCAAATGATAATGCGCAAACGAGAATCTCATTTAAATGAGTTCAGAATTGCATTAAATTCATATTTTACTCAGTGGACGAAGGCTGCGCGGCCCCCGATCTTCCCTTTCCACAACCTTTTGCCAGACGGCAGTGAAAAAGCCGACTCGAGTCGAGTTATGAAATTCTGAGCACTCGAATTAAACGCTCCCATTTGAGCGGTACTTGTGCCAACGGCGGACATGACACATTGTAAATGTTGTTTTAATTGCACTCATATAATGAAATATGTACCCGTTTACGGCAGACTATTTAATAGAATAGAGCGGCTTCATCCTAAACACTTGCTAATTGCGCGCAAAGGCCACCGCACGGGCTGCCCCCCGTGTCACAGCAGGCCATAAATCGGGAGCAAACCACACCGGCAGTCGACTCGCAGTTAAAAGGAGATCTAGCAGAACTGTTAGGCCTTTGTCTGCACAATTAACTACATATGAGACACATAGCAACAAGGGCAGCAATCACAGTCGAAAATAAAAGAATAAACCCACCAACAAACCAAACCAAACACCTCCGAAATGCACAAAATCTGTGCCGTCCACTACAAAAAACTGGCGACAATGCGCCGACTCATGTTGTTCGTGACAACACACATTCGGCAGCAGCCGCCACTGCAAACTATACGAAATAGTAGTACTTCGTAGTAGTAGTAAATTTTCTACTACCTTTTCCACTCCCCAAGCGCAAGCGATCTCCGGTTCACAAGCTTACACACACACACACACACACACACACACACACACACACTCACACTACCACACAGAGGGCAAGCCGAGCTCGGGGCTGCGAAGCCGAAACCCGAAATGGCAGCCGAAAATTTAGCACTTCTTTTTAAATTTTTGTGCAATCTCGAAATTTTTGTTAGTTGTGTGTCGGAGTTCGCAGCGAGTGTTTGTCTCCTTCCCCCAAAGAGAGTTCGAAAATTGTGTGTGTGGACAGAGATTAAAAGATTTGTATCTCACAGAGCACAGTAGAGAACTATTTTTGATTTGTGTGCGTGTAAAAGAGCGATGCTAAAAGCCAACGGGCTAGAGCAATAAAGTGTTATAAAGTTCTTAAAATGTCCTCGAAAGTCTTTAGTTCGTTAATGGCCGAGAGCATTTTGCTCTCCAAAGCCGCTCAGATCATATCGGGATATTCGCCGGTAACCATTTTTCTACTCGCTGCGATCACCATATTCCTTGTGGTCTATAATAAACGACGCGCGCGGATAGTGAAATATATTGAAAAGATTCCTGGACCTGCCGCTCTGCCATTTCTCGGAAATGCCATCGAAATGAATGTCGACCATGATGGTAGGTTTATTGGGTCGATTCTAAGCCCCGGTGAATACTGCTCGCATTCGTTATCTCGACCCTGAATCATCATAGCGAGAGCCAGTTGGCTCGTAATAGATCGATCTGATTGATTTGGCTAACAAATCGCATTGTAAATAAAGCGCAGACGCGTTCGCAGCGGTCATCAGGTGCTAATTAACTGACAGGCAAATAACTCGACACAAGTCAACGATGCTTGAGATTCATGGGGTCCCACACAGTGGACTCCTACATGTGTTTGCATCAATTTCGGCAGGTGTTAACAAACTTTACTTTGCTCTCCGTTTACTTTCTTTCATCGTGCTGTAATCGAATGCACTAATATTTAAAAATATTCATATATAAAAACTGAAATACGTGACGGAACAAACGACAAGTTCACAAGGTGCATGAAACCGAAAGGTGCTAATTTGCATTTGTTCGAATCGAGAGTAGAATATAGATATTGCTATGTGAGTCTTTCTTCTCTAAGTGAAGCTAAACATTTCATTAGAATCTTTTGAAATTAAATTAAATGAAATAACACTTTTTCTTTGTACTCGGTTTACGATTCAATTAACAGTATAATCCGGATTTTCGGTTTGGAATTGGCATGTGAAGACTAATTGCATGCCATAAAAAGTGTTCCCTAAATGCGACTTAAAATTTTAGTGCTGCCACCCTCGGTTAATTGGTTAAAATCAGGAATGACCTTTTTTTGCAAATTTCATTTTATCTGTTTGAGTTGTTGTAGAATCACAAATTAATTAAACAAATTGGCGCGAATCATGCAAAATATAAAACCAGACTTAGCTTTGAACTTGATATGTGGCAAACCGACGAAAACTTTCACCTCTACGAAAATAAGCATAACAAAAAAAGGGTTGTTGTTTTTTGGTTGTTATGTTGGGTTGGTAAAAAGTAAACAGCGGAAATACTGCGTTTACATAAAGTTCACATTTACACGCAATTGAAATGGAATTAGCCTCTAAGCCATATTCAACAAGCTGCTGTAGAATAGACGTGGAAAAACAAATAAAAACAGTAGCCGCTCATAAATATTGCTGTTGATCAGAAAGACCAACGACAATACGCGAGGAGTTATAAAATCTTAGTTTATGACTGCTTCACACCCCGAAAAGGTCTAACGTGCTATCTAATGTGAGCACCAACTCTGTGGTGGACGTGCCGGCAACAGGGAGTACTTGCCAAGATCTTGGTCGTGATCTTGATCTTCGTTTTCGTTTTCTTGGTATTGTCTATAAATTGATCTTGACATTCAAAACAAGTAAAGAAAGCTACAGTCGAGTGCGCCCGATAGTAAGATACCGTTCGCCCAGTTTCGAAACAAATTATCACACATTTTATTCCAACAAAAACTCTGCACAAGTTTATCCGCTACCTATTGTTGAAATTAGATCTATCTTTGAATAGCGCCATCTACATGTGAAAACGGCATGGCTTTACACACGCTACAGCTATAACGAAGCATCGTGACGATGACGTCACGACGCGCAGCACAGGCGCAAGCAGTGGAAGTACGGAAAACGGAAACATGGATAACTTCTGGATTTATCATCCGATTGGATTGTAATTTGGGAAATAGAGTTATATTGCAATTTTTTATGTTCATATCAAAGCTGTACTTCAATACTTCTCCTGATCATCGAAAATTATCGATTTGCGTGGGCGATGGGCGTTGCATCAAAAATTGAAAATAAACTCGATCTACCTATGGTATACAGGAACCTTCATGTGAAATATAGTGTCTCTAGCTTTTGTAATAGCTGAGATCTAGACGTTCAAACGGACAGACGGACATGGGTCAATCGACTCAGCTAGTGATCCTGAGTCAGAATATATATACTTTGTGGGGTCTGCCACGCCTCCTTCTACCTGTTACATACATTTGCACAAACTTAGTATACCATTTTTGACTATTTTCAATGGTCGAATGGTATAAACAGCCGAAAGCTCTTGGTGCAACCCCGACTTCAAGCGAGACCAACCAAGCCAAACCCAAACAGATTAGCAGCATTCAATAAATCTTTGGATGATTAATTCCGAGCTTATATAACAGTTCCGCACCGTGCTTGATAACTACAATCGTAGTCTAATTAACATACACACTCACACACACAAGCAGTTGAATGCGGAAACGCAACAAGAAACATAGGTAGATAGAGAGATACGCAGATAGATGGACAGATACAATCGGTCTAGCCAAATTTAAGCACATGCTATTCAGGCGATAACCTCCTCGTCAGTCGGCTAAGTTCAGCCCAAAGCGAATCGAGTAACAAAAAAAGTTTTCAGCATACGTAATTTTGAAATAGGAAATTCGTTTGAAGTTTCTAATCTTGACCGAGGCATTCGCTTTGGGGCGATCTTTATGGTTTTCCGTGGTGTTCTTTGTTCTTTGTCTACGCAACGTGGAGACTTATGTGAAGTGGTTTTTCTGGCTAGATGGGTTTTTTATTTTTCGGTGATCTCTCGACTTGGCCGCACTTCTACTATGCTCTCTAGTCGTTAGAAATGTCGGAAGTTGGAAGTTGCCAGCAGGTTTTGTTGCTCTTGCTGTTGTTTTTGTTTTGTTGTTGTTGTTGGTGTCTGCACTGCGAATCGAAGTCAGGTCAGTGAAAAATACTGATGCATTCCAATTCCGACGTGCGATTAATGATTGCAGATAGACTAAAGTGTAATCATTATAAAACCTATGCTAACTGAAGGTTAGAGGTGAACTAAACAATTACCACAATTAACGCTGTTTATTAAAAACATATACGAGACCATATAAGTCAGCTACTTTTTATGGTCTTGCAAAAAATTTGCAAAAGAAAACAAAGCAACTTCTTAATATCTTGCTCGTTCCTGTTCAAAATTAGTCAACTTTCCATTCGAGGACAAAGCTAAATGCGAATGCGAATGCGCATGCTAAACGTATCTGAGGCGAAAGAACCCACACCTGGCATTAAAATGTATCTCGATTTGGCCAACTGGTCGGTCAAGCGCATTGTTTGAACTTAATTTGGATACAAAAGTTGTTTCGATAAATTTCGAATGTTGTCATCTATGCAATTCTTGGACAATGAATACATATGCAAAAATGCAAATGAGTACAAGAGTCGTCGCTAACTGAAATTGAGCAAAAAAGAATTAATTAATTATGTACTTATGGCCTCCGACTCTGGTCTCTTTAGTCTTTGGTCTCAAGCGAACATGTGTCGGCGCCTCAGTTCAAGGCGATCTAGGAACGTGTTAATGTTTATGTTGATGCAATTTATGGATTCTGAATACAATCTAAGCGTGCCGATTAGGCGCTGCTTGAGTGCTTCCAACAAGTGATGCTGCACAATTGGTTGCTCAAGGTTATCTCATAATTTTGCCATAAGCTGCCGAAGAATCGGTGGTAGTAAGTGACGTTTGAATGCCGTCAAGGTCTGCGGCCGTCTCGGGTTCTCCTCAACCGCGCTGCCGGCACAGCTCAGCTGAGCTGTGCCAAAGAACATTTGGCGGTCTGTCCGTCAGCCAGTCAGTCAGTCAGTGCCGCAACTTGTCTCTGGGTCTCGGCTAACGACGCAAAGCTACAACTTCGCCTCAGCTCGGGTTCCCATAGATTCTGAGTGCGAGTTGTGGGTGCTACTGGGGCTGATTGCGTGGCATTGAAACCGGCCCCCAGTCGGATTGACATTAGCCGCAAGCTCAACTTCAGCTGCGGCGTGCGTAAATGATTTTTTAATGTGCAACAATTTATGAGGCCCAATGGCAAGATACAGCGGCTTACACATACGTTCGTAACGGGCGACAAATAAATTAAGATATGACTAGCCAACCCCAGCTGCCCACAAAGCAATTGAAAAAGGAACGCGAAGCCGGTGCAAATGTTTATGATATGTTTTTTGTCTTGTTTTCGATTTTTATTAGACTCCACTTTGTGCTGCCTGCTACGCAGTGGGCTTTGCACCTTACCAATACGCTGGTGTTTGCCATTTAGGCATGCAATATAGCATAGGCAAAGGAGAGTAGGGAGGGGGAGCAAATGGAGATGCCGCATACCGTTGTAGCCGGCGAGCTGAAGACGTAAAGCGTAGCCGCAGCGATGGCGTTTTGGGTGTTGCTTTCTGCAAATCGTGTTGACGCTATGTGGGTTACATAAAATCATTGTTGGAGATTTTGAAAGACAGTCCAAGCGTGCGAGTGTGCGTGTGTGTCAGCGATTTAATTAATGCAACAATGACCAGTCATATGGGGCGTATGAACAACGTGCGCACGCTCAGCTGCGACAGTTAACCCATGCTCGCCATTATGCTCGCTTGTGTTTACCCATGTGATAAACAAGTGTATTACAGCATAATTAACACGAGAGACTTCACCCGATATCGCTGAAGACGGCCTTGATTGTTTTCCACCTCGTGTTTTTCTTTAATTGGTGTCGCAAACGCTTTTCACACGTGCAATGGGCTTCCCCCAGACAAAAGCCACAAACTGGTAGCTCACCCAGACAGGTAGCCCAAACAGATCGCGCGCTGCGTCACAGCACGGCACAACACACACTGAAATTGCTATTTGTCATTATTCATTATTCGTTATTTATGTTATGCGCACTTGAGCTACAGCTTCAACGCTCGTTACCTGTCACTCAGGCCCAACGGCGACGGCGACGGCGACGGCGAACAAGGTGCAAACCTACCCGGCTATAGCGTCGCGACCTGTGACAAGCGGCAGCAACTGGTTTTCGCACGGCGATTTCAATTCGAAATTAATTTGGTCTGTTTTCTGGATTTACAGAGCTTTTTAATCGCGTTATCGGCATGCAGAAACTCTGGGGCACACGCATTGGCATCAACCGCGTCTGGCAGGGCACATCACCGCGCGTCCTACTCTTCGAGCCGGAAACGGTCGAGGTAAGTCTTGGCGGTGGTGGTGGTAAGTGTTACTCACCTCGCAATTCAAACAATCTCTATTCCTGCCTTCCAGCCCATACTGAACAGTCAAAAGTTCGTGAACAAGAGCCACGACTACGACTATCTGCAGCCCTGGCTGGGCACGGGGCTGCTCACCAGCACCGACCGCAAGTGGCACTCGCGCAGAAAGGTGAGCTACAATTAAGTTTAGAAAACAGGAGAGCCAGTGGGAATTCAATCATGTTTTCGTTGCAGATCCTGACGCCCGCTTTCCATTTCAAAATCTTGGACGACTTCATCGATGTGTTCAACGAGCAGAGCGCCGTCTTAGCCCGCAAGCTGGCCGCCGAGGTGGGCAGTGAAGCGTTCAATCTGTTTCCCTACGTCACACTGTGCACCTTGGACATTGTCTGTGGTGAGTTTAAGTGAGGTTTTCCCCCGCGAAAGAGTATCATCTAACAGTTTGCTAATTGCGTCACAGAGACGGCGATGGGACGTAAAATCTACGCGCAGAGCGACAGCGAATCTGAGTACGTCAAGGCGGTCTATGGGTAAGAGAAGTGAAAAACCGAAATAACCAAAAACAGAACTAATTCTAGCATTGTAATTCAATTCGAAGTTGTGGTCAGGGGCAGCTGCTGTGCAATATTGAGAGCTGTCAGAGCTACTATCAGCGGGAGCGACATGTTTCCACATACGCCCATTTCGCATTATGATCTGTGCGTGAGTGCCCCGAGTGTGTGTGTGTGTGTGTGTATGTGTGTTTAAGGGTGCTCTCAGCTCATGCGTAAAATATGCGAGATTAAGATGTCAATGGGATGCTTCCACTGTCGCTGTCGGTGCTCCGACTGTTATTGCCACTGCTGCTACTGATAACATGCCTCATAAGGCACGCAGATAAACAGAGATAGGGCACTCGGACAGACAGAGAGAGAGAGAGACAGACGGAGAGACTGACAGGCAAACACTCGAGTAACTTTCAATTTAACGCAACACTTTCCCACCCATTTCTCCCCACTCCTTCTAGAATTGGTTCCATTGTGCAGAGTCGCCAGGCAAAGATCTGGCTGCAGAATGATTTCCTCTTCCGCCTGACTGACGATTACAAGACCCATCAGAGCTATATTAACACGCTCCACGGCTTCTCGAACATGGTGATACGCGAGCGCAAGTCGGAGCTGTCCATGGCAAACAACAATAATAACAACAACAACATGCCCGACGCCTACGATGATCTGGGCAAGAAGAAGCGTCTGGCCTTTCTTGATTTACTCATCGATGCCTCCAAGGAGGGCACAGTGCTCTCCAATGTGAGTTTCAAGGAGGAAACACTCCACCCAACATCGTAATAATCTCCGTTTCTCTGCTCTGCAGGAGGACATTCGCGAGGAAGTGGATACGTTCATGTTTGAGGGCCATGACACGACCTCGGCAGCCATTTCATGGACTCTTTTCCTGCTGGGCTCTAATCCAGAGTACCAGGAACGTGCCGTTGAGGAGCTCGAATCGATATTTGGCGATGACACAGAGACTCCGGCAACAATGAAGAATCTGCTGGATATGCGCTACTTAGAGTGTTGCATCAAGGAAGCCCTCAGACTGTTTCCCAGTGTCCCCATGATGGCACGCATGGTGGGCGAGGATGTTACCATAAGTAAGTCGGCAAACATAATTCTAGTTTTAATCTTTCTCATATTATATTTTCCATTATCAGGTGGTAAACTGGTACCAGCTGGCACTCAGGCGATTATAATGACGTACGCTCTACATCGCAATCCACGGGTCTTCCCCAAACCGGAGCAATTCAATCCGGATAACTTTTTGCCCGAAAACTGTGCTGGACGCCATCCTTTCGCGTACATCCCCTTTAGTGCCGGCCCACGCAACTGCATAGGACAGAAGTTCGCCATTCTGGAAGAGAAGGCAGTCATCGCAGCGGTGCTGCGAAAATACAAGATCGAGTCTGTCGATCGTCGCGAGGACTTGACCCTGCTAGGCGAACTAATCCTGCGGCCCAAGGACGGGCTTAGGGTTAAGATTACGCCACGCAAATGAGCAGGGCTCTACTTCTACCGGTGACTAAGTTAATTCAAAGTATTTAATTTGTAAATATCTATCTAAGCGTAGAAGTTGAGTCAATGCTTGTATAATTGTGCTAAATTAGCAAATAACACTTTGACCTCTCTCTGGAATATGTAACCGTAGTGTAAGCCAACTCAGTGACTTAATATCGTTAAATCAGTAAGCCAATTCTTAATAAAAACGTACTTTTAATTATCGATAACACGAGCTGTTGGTTTATTCAAGCTAAAATGGACAACTAGGTTCAATCAAAGGTTTAATAGAAAAGGTACCACACTTCTAAGCTTGAAAAAAAAGTTGTTATGGCACAGTAAAGCTTTTATTTAAAGCGAACATATAAAAAACAATCTTATATCGTCAAGGACTGTATTTAGTGCGCAGATTATCGAGGCAAACGCCTAGAATTCCTTAAAATCGCTTTATTGGGAGGTACCCTCTTCTCAACTATCTTCTAGCAACTTTTATTTTCGAAATATTATTTCATAATAATTTAAGAAATAATTATCACTTCGTCATTTAGAACTCCTTAATCCCGTACTATCCAATTTTGCGCTCTATTTAAAATAGTTTATTTAATTTGTACCATTTTTGCACTGCTTCACGGCCTATCTTAATCTGCAGATTCCAAGCCAGAGAACTGGGGGCATTTTTGTTGCGTCTCTCCTTCCCTCAACCCGTTGTACCCAAATGTACTTTGTACCGCGAAGAGTTTGTTAACATTGTACGGCAGTAAGCCAAGACACAAACCAACTACTGAGATCAACACTTGTACACGCCACTTTATGTGCGCTAGGTGGCGCCACTAGTTCCACTTGGATACTTTACCAAGCCAATTAGCATTTTTGAAAAGGGCAAACAAACGATCCTACCTGACCACGCGGTGCACTCTTACCGACTTCAATGGAAAACGGGCAACAATCAAGTCATCAACAAATGGCGCCAGTTAGCTTGGCCAATGTCTGCTGTGTGTGTGTTTGTGTGCTGTGTGTTGTGTGTACGCAATGGCTGTGACCCGTTTCTTTTCGCAATTGGAGCGGCGCCAGGGCTTAGAGGGAACTTAAGTGCGCTTAGGCTGTGTAATGCACAAATAAACTCGCCCCACACACACACACACACGCGCAAGTGGGCACCTGGGCGGGCGATTGGTTATATCTAAATGGATATTACGAGCATATGTACGATGTCTGACGATGCGAAAAGCGTGCGGGACGTGTTAAGTCACTCCTACTGGAGTCCGGGGCCGTGCAGGAATAAATAACTAAATCGATAGGCTAGCCGGAGACAGATAAGCGGACAGTGCCAGGAGGGGGTAGAAACGGGACAGAGGCGCCGGAAATGTGAAGAAAACCAAGGAGGGAGAGAGAAGCAGATAGAAAGAGGAACAGAAATGGAGGGCGAGTCGATTCGCAGCCAGTGGGCTACGCGACGATGGCGGCGAATGGGGAAACAATCAATTAGAATAGCAAAATCTTGCTAAATATTCCCTAATCGGTGAACGCAAATGGGTCTTAAAAAGTAATTCCCGAGCGAGACATGAAATAGGTGAAACACGCGATTGAAAAATGGCGAAAAATTACCACAGCGAAGCGAAGTGATTTGAGGAAATATACCCATCCAAAGCAGATCCAACGTCGTCTACGGTACGCAGCAGGCACTGCGAGCACCCGCTTGCCACTTGGCTGTGGGCTAGGGACTGTGGATAGTGGGTAGTGGGTAGTCGATAGTGGGTAATGGGTCGTGGAAGAGCCGCAATAAATCGATTGCCAATTGAAATAGCAATTCCAATTCCAATTCGAATTGCAATTGCAGTTGCAGTTGCAGTTACAGTTACAGTTGCAGTTGTTATATTCATTTATGAATTTACAATGTCAGCGATTACTATTTGTTTTAGTTTACAGGCGGGGTTAAAAAGCAATCGATCAACTGCGATGTGATTGTCCGTGCCAGGGGATGGAAAAGGGGGCACACGAGCAGGGAAGCGCCAAATGTGTCACAGCGAAACCAAAACTGGATAATGACAGGGGCCATATGCCCGACCTGCTGCTTGGGGCGTAATATAGAAGTAATTATGCCATCCTGTGGCATTGTGTCTCAGCGCTCACTCTTCTTCCTCTTTGAACCCATTCTCCCTTCCGCGTCACATCAAAACAAATTGCACTCCCCCGAGAGCGGCACACAAATCTGATTAGGAAAACATTTACAAACGCAAATCGCAAGTTAGCGCTGACAAAGGGAGTGAGCAAACGGAGAAGGGGGGGACGGAATCCACCCCCTGAAAAGAGCAATGGATGTGTGAACTTTGGCACGAAAAGGCGGCGATGGCTCACTCCGGCCAAGGCCAGCCTAATTTGATTGACGTTGACGTTAGGGCGATGGAAAAATGTGGGAGAGGCGACGGTGACGGCGACGGCAACGGCAACGGCAGCGGCAACGGCGACAGCTACGCGAGGAAGTGAAAGTGGCTTTGGCAGTGACTTTGGGCAGGTAGCCAAGCGGCGATTGGCAAACGGATGCTCCGAGCAGGAAATAAGAAAGAGGAAAAAGACCTAGAAATGATATCCAAACAAACTCTATTTGGTGGGCCGCCCGCACTGTGATAGATTAGCAGTGAAAACGAAGACGAAGGCAAAACGCGTCGGCGACACGTGACCTGGCCCAGGCTCAGCCCCAGCATGCCCAGGCGGGATGAGGTTAACAAGAGGCGGAGGCTCAAGGGGTGTGTGCCAAGTTGAACTGGTTTGCTGCCAGGCAGCAAATGGGCGAGCATACAAAATTGATTTGCTCATCGCACGAGCACGATGCAAGCAAAATATTTGCCATTTGGCTGGTTCCCATTAAACAGCTGGTGACGCACACACAAAGAGCCAGGAAGAGCAGGAACCAGAGGACACGTGGCGCAGCCTGCACTTGCCTCGTCTTGCGTGGTGCTCGGTTCCTGGCGACACGTGACATGCCGGAAAATTAAACAAGGCTGAAACGCAACACGAAAGAAAGCAAAGTTTAACAATGCAGAAAATTTAAAAACAATCAGAACGTAGCCGCAACGACTGAGGGTCAACGGAAAAGCGTGCGGCGGGAGAGCGTACTGCTCGGGAGAAGTTAAGTGCCGGCATTCTAGTAGATTTCCCTGGCAGTCTCTACTGCACCCCCGTCTCCCACCTCCTTGCTTCCATGTTGCATTTTCTGTTTGTTCAGAGCGCGCGTCTCGATTCGTGCCGCTTTATTTGGCCATAATTAGCTTAATGCGCGCGGCAAACAAGCTGCAAGAAGCGACATGGGGCAGGACGCTACTCGATGTCATGCGTGTCCCTGTTTCCAAATTGCCATGCCAATGCCGATGACAAAGCAAACAAACGTCCAATGAAACGCAGCAGCAGCCTCAATCGAATTGGCGAAAAAAATGGACAAACTCTTTTTCTACTCAACGAGACTTTGATACACTTTCGAAAACTGTTCAACGATCAGTATGTAGAAGGAACTTTTCACCAAAACGTAAAGACAAATGTTTATATCAATAAAGACAAGCATTTATGCAGTTTTATAAGATTGGCTTAATCATCCACATGATATTTGAATTCAATTTTAAAAAAAAAATCTCATCGATAATTATATCTTTAATGTTAAGATTTAAACTTCATGTTTAAATTTAAACTACAACGTATATTATTATTAGAATAAAATTATAAACAATTTTAATTTGTTAACATTAAAAATTTTATAAGATTATAATAATTAATTAATTTTTTTTCTTACAATTAAAAAATGTCTTTTAATAAATTCGGTTATTTATTAGTAACACTACATTTATTACTAATTGACTTTTTAAATAAGATCAATTAAAACAAACTTATTATTCTTTGTGATTTATTCAATTGTTTTGATTTTTAAATATTAAAAAATTTATTAACTAATTATGATTTTCAAATTAAAACTTTTTGGGAAGAAATTTATAGTAGATTTAATGATTTGTATTCATTAAGATACCATTAAAATCCCTTTACTAGTTGTCTACACTAAAAATGCTCTTATAATCTAAAAATAATAATATTACGCTTCTAAAATTGATCAATTGATAGCAAAAAATGTAACCTATGTAACGTCTGCAGTCAAACGTCTCAAATCGCATGCTTGTTCGTGCATGCCTAAGCCGTAGCTACACGCACAATGGCAGAGCGGCGGACAAAAAAGTAAAGATCATGAATCCCTTAAAAGGTTGTTAATCTGAAGCTACTGTTGCTGAATTTTGTTGCTTCATTTGCCTTGCAACGACACAGGCACTTGAGTCGAAGCATTACTTATACGCAGTGTTGTCCGGCTGGTTTGTCTAAGGTGCGTGCGTCCCGCTATCGGCAGCTGTAGTTGAAGTGCGGGGTATGCTTCTATTTCGCAAAAGCTGTCGATGTCACCGAAATGTCCGAGCTGTCCGGCTATATCAGGGGCAGATTGAGGCGTCGTCATATGACCGCCAATCAGCTGCCAAATTGATTTGTAGCCCGGACCAGGGGAAACCAGCATTTGAACTTTTGGCAACTCATTTGCTGTTTGTGTGGTCAGCGCGAGTCCAACACAAGCTCGCTGGCTGCAGTGACCCTTTCTGGCGCAACAGTTGAGGCGCAGACTCAACCCGGAACACTGACGTCGACGCTGACGCTGACGCCGACGGCGACGGCAACAACGTCAGTGTGAGTCGTAAATTGAGCAAACATTTTCCGACTGCCGCGTCAATGTTGTCGTCGCAGTTGTTGTTGGTGTTGCTATTACTGTTCGCACCGTTGTTGTCGATTGCGTGCAATGCAATGCAAGTTTTATGGCACTCGGCGTGATAGCAGCCGCAGCTCCGGTCGAGGGCAAACAAGAGCGTTTTATGACAGCCACAATGGTAACAATGACAAACAGAGCGCTCGCCCTGCGGAGCTGCGACTGCGACTGTGACTGCGACTGGGACGGTGCCTGGGCCCGATCCTGGGACTTTCAACAGCAAAAATTTCACGAGCGAATGCGGTAAATAAGCAAATATTAATAATTTCGCTCGTCTGCTCTTTGAGGCAGCGCAGGAGCAGGAGCAGGAAGAGTGTGAGTATCACGGGAATAAGGGAATGAGCAGCAGAGGAAACAAAAAACCTGACGCAAATAAAATAATAAATTTCGTGCAAAATTGACAAGCAGGCTTAGCCGCCGGCTGCTGTTGCCGTTACTGTTACTGCTGCTGCTGCTGCTGATAGCGAACAGCAGCAGAAACAGCGACGGCAACTGGACAGAACTTTTTTCGCATAGAATCAGTTTGTAGACACAACGTGCGCGCACACAGAAGCCAAATTGGTAGTTAGTGGACGGCTTAGGCCGGGCCGTAAAGTTAAGCACATAATTGCAAAATTAAAGACAGCTGACGGTTTACAGCGGCGCAGCGCAATTGCCTTTGCTGCTTTTGCTGCTGTTGCTGTTGTTACTACTGGTGCGTCGTGCCAAGCCAGCGTCGATGTTGCCAATTCCCACGCCGCGCTGTCTTCCGCTTATTATGCTAAAATCAAAACGAAAACAATTAAGAAACGCATGCTTCACTTCTAAAAACAACTACAGCCTGTTGCCAAGTGTCTGCAGCTAAAACAGCAGCAACAACAACGACGGGCGAATTTAAATTGAAATTATTTATTTTTGCATTTTGAAAGCGTCCGCGCGTGTCAAGGATTCTCACGCGCACGAGCCACATTGGCCACCCCGCATCGGCAGCAAGAATAGCAACCCAGCCCCGTCCCACCTCCGCCACGCCTCGTTCGCCGCCATCCCTTGCCAGGAGGGACAACAAAGCCGCCTGCCTTGCTTTTATAATTTGAAAATATAAAAAAAAAAAAAAAAAGTGCCGTCGCAGCCGTCAGTACTGCGAGCTGATTTTCAAATGTCAAAGTTCCAGGCTACAGGCCTACCCTATCTGCTGGCTCAATTGACTCGGCTAGTGATCCTGAGCAAAATTATATATACTTTGTGGGGTCTGCCACTCCTCCGTCTGCCTGTTACATACATTTGCACAAACTTAGTATACCATTTTTGACAATTTTCAATGGTCGAATGGTATAAAAGAAACAAAACTCAAAATTTAATTTTTATTTACTGCTCGTTGTGCAGTCCACCACTTTACCCATTTGACCACTGTACGCGTACACACAATGCTGCTTACAGCTAAGGAAAATCCAAAACAAACTTAATCAGCGTGCAATAATGACACATACTGTCCCCAAGTTTGGTAGTCCTATGGTAAGTCTTATAATAGCTGAGATCTTGGTTATCCCACGGACAGACAGACGAACGGACAGACGGACATGATTATATTAACTCGGCGGTTGATCCTGGGCCAGAATATATATACTTTATGGGGTCGGAGATGTCTCCTTCTGCGTGTTACATACATTTTCGGTTGGAACAAAGATTTAATACTCTTCTACTCTATTAGTGGCGGATATAAAAATATAAAAAAAATATTGGAAACAAAAATTTTCACCTAACATTAATCAGCTTATTCCCCCTCTTTCATTTTGAGTTTAATTTTAATATATTTAAACTCCATAGAGTTATGGGCAAAATTTAAATCTATTCAGAAAAGAATATTAACGGATCCAGACGACTGTGTTTTCGTAAATAATTTTTCATAAATTTAAATCCGTATAATTATTTTACATACCACAAAAGAACTTTCTTGCTTGCATTAAATATACATTTTAAATTAATTATTTAAAACAGGCAGCTCAGGCAGCGGAAGTAAAAAAAAGATCCCATAATTAACTTTTGAGCTTTTACTTCGATCGTTTTGTAATTTGAAACAAGAAAGCTACAGTCGAGTGTGCTCGACTGTAATATACCCGCTACCCAGCTGCTCGGACATCATTTATTTGCGGAACAAAAAAAACGGCTACAATCATATTTTGACCGTAAAAAGCTATGGACTTACAATATTTATGCAAAATCAAAATCTAAAATAAAAAAAAGAATATTTTTGCACACATTTAATTTTTGATGTGGGCGGGACTCGAACCCGTAAATGCATAATAGTACTGTTCATTTTGCAGTCCACAACTTAACCCATTTCACCACCGTACACGCACAGACTATTCGGCACAATGCTGCAAGCAGAGCTGCTTACACCTATGGAAAACGTTAAGCTGAATAACTTCTGTGTTTATTATTCGATTGTTACCAAATTCAGAGATCATCTGGCTAGCTATAGTTATCATGTAAACCGAATATGAACAATATGGCATCAAAATTGCGCTTGTAATCAATTTTTTTCGATTTACAGGGGCGGAAGGGGGGCGTGGCAAAATCCAAAATAAACTTGATCAGCGTGCAATAATAACACATATTGTCACCAAATTTGGTAGTCCTAGCTCTTATAATAGCTGAGATCTAGAGGTTCAGAGGTTATCATTTTTTCGATTTACGGGGGCGGAAGGGAGCGTGGCCAAAATCCAAAATAAACTTGATCAGCGTGCAATAATTACTCATATTGTCACCAACTTTGGTAGTCCTAGCTCTTATAATAGCTGAGATCTAGATTTTCACACGGACAGACAGACGGACAGACGGACATGGCTATATCGACTCGGCTGTTGATCCTGAGCCAGAATATATATACTTTATGGGGTCGGAGGTGTCTCCTTCTGCCTGTTACATACATTTTCGGTTTGAACAAAGTTATAATACCCTTCTACTCTATTAGTAGCGGGTATAAAAAAAGTGCCTATATCTATCTATGTGTCAAGGCGGAAAGTTGTAGCTTTACTATTTTTGTTACAAAGTAAATGTATGTAACAATCAGAAAGTATATTTATTCTTGTTCAGGATAGCCTAATCTGCCTATCTGTTTGTCCGTTTAAACGTCTAAATCTCAGATATTACCAAATTATACGAAATTTCACATGAAGGTTCTTGTAAACCATACGCGGATACGCAAATTGAGAATTCACGATTATTGAGAGAACCACTAATGTTACAACTTTCTTTCTGCTTTGGTGAGCACAAATAGTTGAATATACATTTACCTTCAAAACTAAAGTTTGATCGGATTATTAACACCGCAGTTATTAAAAATTACGTTTTCTATAGTTTCGAGCAGCGCAGCCGGAAGGAACGCAGCCTGATGTCGCAATGTATCACTTTAGCTTTTGCGTGCATGTCTATGTTATTTGTATGTTTAAGAGCGCGAAAACAATATGCTGCAAAGAAATTTGTTGGTTGGAGTTCTAAATATCTGTAGGGTGCGCTCGATTGTAGCTCTGGTTACATGTTACTCTTGTAACTCAGCCTTTTCGATTAACGGGGCGCTTGACTAGAATAAGGCATGTATACGACAGACATAGTCATATCATCTTGGCTGTCGACACTGACCCAAAAATTCTCAGAGGGGTCAAAGTTTTGTTCTTTGGCATTTTAGGTGGGCATTGGGCATCTACCATTGGTAATCGGGTATAACTCTTGTAGTTTGTGAAGAACATTTTCATCTGCTTATCCAACCCTTTACATACGTTTTATGTTTACAGAGTATGCAGGGTATTTCATTTATATTTATATTTAGTCAAAGATATTCGTTCACTACATACTATATTGGTAAATAATTCTGGAAAACCCCTTATGGATCTTACAGAAATCAATCAAATCGTTTCAGCTTGAGTATGTTTAGATAACTTAACGATATTTTCTTTGGTTCGGGTTACCTGAACACACAAACACACACACACACACACCAATTGCTTCCCACGCCCACCACATATCGCCCTAATCCTAATCAAATGCAGTAGCCAAGCTAAAACATGATCCATAATCTTAAGAACCACACATACGCACACACACACTCGAGCAAATAGAGACGAGAGGGTCCCACCCGTCCGAAAGTCATAAAGACATGAGAAAGTGAAGGAACCCGTTCACCTGCCCATCCAGAAATCGTATTCTGATTGAGAGATATTTAATCATATTTAGGAACGTATTTACCATATATACAAATGTGCTTCATACACCCGCTGATCTGGCCAAAGCCTTTGCGGCTTACTTAGTTGAACCAGTGGCCTAAGTCAGCCTAATATTTCTCACGTTCCGCGCGGGCAGGCGATAAATATGTATGTATGTAGAACGTTTCTAATGTTGCTGTGGGTGTATCTGTGTCAGACATTTCGGATCTTCGCTGGTGACAGAACTGAGCGATGGTTACATAGTACATATTAAATAAGCATACGCACACCCATATTCAAATTCACACTCACATTCGTAGTCAGAAGTTCCATTCATGGTCCCTCTCGGAGTCATTTTGTGACGTTGTTGTTGTTGTTGTTGGTGCTGCGGCTGCGGCTGTGGTTGAGGTTGTGGAGCGGCTGCTGTCTTTGGGCCGCTATAAATCATAAGCAAACATTTTGATATTGTAATCCCCATTTTAATTCGAGCGCATAAAAAGCCGAAAATCAAACTTTTCGACATTGGCGGCGGCGTCTCTGATGTTCGCTTGCAGCTACTTTTCGCTCCTACCGAAATTGATGGATTACTCGTACATTGCCCACTGTCGCAGGCGGTCGTCCAAGCCGCAGCCGTATTTGCTGTCCCGCTCGTACCCACCCTGGCCTGTAGCGGTTTCCCCCCGCTGCTGTCCACCTTTATAGCCAATTCTCATTCCATGCCAGCCATTTGGCCGACTGATAAAAAATCTACGAGAATTCGTTGCTGCTGCTGATGATGATGAATACAATTGGTAACCAGTTGTCAGTTGCGTTGTTGTTGCTGTTGTTGTTGCTGTTGCTGTTGCTGTTGCTGTTGTTGATGTTGCTGCTTTATTTGATTTATTAATTATTAATGTTGCATCAGGAAACTGCGGCAAACAAGAACAAACATTAAAACACTGGCAGCATTTTTATCGAAAACGATATCGAAATTGGAAATGGCCTAGATAAGTATCGCCACATTCACACAAACACATGGCCAGCCCAATCGGAGATCATGTGAGCCCCCTTTGGCCCTGCGGCAACAGTTGAAAGTGTTTTTTTACTTTTCTCTTTGCGTTCTTTGTTTAATGTGGCCTTTTTTAACGGATTGCGGACTGCGGTGTTTGCTAAGTGGAAAGTGGTGGCTGGTGGGAGGTGGGCGGTGAGTCTTCGGTAGGTGGGTTGTGACGGGGTGAACAATTGCTGTGGGCCAGCTTTGAGGTGCCGCTGCCATTGAGAAATAAGTGACGCCTTTGACTAGTATTATGTTTAGTATTTATGTTAACATATTTTTAGGCTTTAAGTGACATTTAAATATATTGAGTAAATTACAAATAATTTACGTTTATGCTTATAAGCATAATATTATTTAAACTATATGTTTTTAAAAATGTTAATAAAACAGTCCAACATAGAAATATATGGACTTCCAAAATTATCTTGAAAAAATTCTCGAGCAGATTAATCAGTTTGTATAACACACACAGCACGAGGGCGAACTTAAATGTTTTCTGACCTCACAATTATTCGGTAGTCTTCCCGTAGTGTCCCCTTAAATCAAAACACCACGCCAAGCAAGTAATAGTTTTTTTTGGAGCTAAACGGGTAGAAGCGTTTAGCCTCTTAAAATTATTAGGCTTGAAACATATGAGCACTCCCTCGTGTGTCTCCGTATTCCATATACACACATTTCCCTATTGTATTAGTCGCTTATTATATGCTTAAAATTTGCTCGTCCATTAATTTCCGGACAGACAGTCACATCACTCTTACCTCTACCTTCTTATTTATGGATTTCCTTACCAGGTCTGGTTCATTGCATCTATCAAAACAAGCCGAAACAGCTGTTTGGCTGCTGCTGCTGCTGCTGAGCAGAGACATCCAACGATGGAAGGCAGCGAATGCAACAGCCAGAAGGGGCACTCGCACGTGCCCCTTCATGGGAACGCATCCTGGGGTAAAGTGCGCACATCAGCAAGACCTTTGCGCATGTAACGCACACACACTCACACAAAGCCACACCCCCGGCGAAGCAGCTCTCGCTGGGCGTGGTCAGACAAAGCGACGAGTAACGAGAGCGCAACCAATCGCAGCGTCGCATAGCTACGTCGAGTGAGAGAGCCACGAAATGGCTGGAGCTAAGGGGTGCTAAGTGGCGCAATAGAGTCTGCCTGGTTTGTGTTGTGCGTGTGTGTGTGTGTGTGCGTGTGGATGTGTGTGTGTGCGCGTGAGAAGATGATGAAGTGTAGCCGAGGCCAAATCGAGAAACGGTCCTGCCACTGCGGCATGGCGCATCCGTCGCAGCGGCAGAGTTCCAAATGGAAATTTCACACACACCACGTGGCACGCATAAATTGGCCAACAATCGATGTAACTTTTGCCAGCCATTTGACTCGCCCAGGAGAAAATGTCATCATATTTTCACTGCTCCACAGACACGTCCCAAACATGTCGCTTAATTTGTTTGGACCTTTGCCGGCCAACTCCCACTTCCGCCTTCCGTCTCTGTCTCCATTTCCATCTCCAATTCCTACACCCACTCTTCCATTCTGCTGTTGCTCTTGTCCAAGTGCCCTTTCGCTGTGTGTATGTGTTTGTGTGCTTTTTTTTGTGTCTCCTTTCGCGTCCGGCATATGTATGCGACATCATGACACCGGGGACTTTGTTACAAGTACTTTACGGTAATGGAGGATTTTCGCTTGAGCATCCCTCTAACAAAAATTAATTTAAATCGATATGCTGCCGACCATAGCAAACGTGGCTGCCACAGCATCGAGCTGCCATCTTGTCCTGCCCCCTACAACCTGCTTGCTGCTCCCTGCTCCCAGTTGCCATTTCGCGTTTCCCAGTTGCTACACTCATATTCTGTTTGTAGCCGTTTTCTGTATTACTTTTGCGTCGCTTTGCTTATTAATTAGTACAGCGATTTGCTCAGGACAGGATGATTGAACTGCCCGCCGAATCCGACTCGGATCTGCCACAAGACGTGGCGTTGCTCAGATTTTTAAACTGTCGCAGCGTCGCGTCTCTCGCAATGTCAACAAGAACAAATGGCGCATCTGGCTTGTGTATGTGTGTGGGCGTGTGTATGCGGGTATGGTGGGTGTGTGTGCGTATAGTTTATTGACTACTTGCGGGAAGTGCTTTTCTCCGAGATCTCGGCTAAAGAATGTAAGGCTGGCCGACAAAGCCGTTCGCAAATCCTGAAAATTGACTTAGCTGCCAGGCGGGCGGAAATCAATGCCGCCATTTTGCGAAAGAGTTGCCCACTTCTGCTGAAGCTGAAGCTGAAGCTGAGGATGAGGTTGAAGTTGAAGCTTAGGGCACATTCACATCCACATTCACATCCACAAGGGCAACGTGGTCGCCGCGTGTCTCATAAGGCATACAAAATTAGTTTGTAGATGGAGCATAAGTACAGCTGTGTCTGTGTTTATATGTGTGTTAGTGTGTGTAGGGACCATAGGGGCAACGGCGACATCTTCGCTGTGCGCTTCGCCCTACGCACCATCGTATTTCATTTCGTCATGTTTCGGGATTAGGCGGATTAGTCGGCGACTGAGCGATGGATCTGAACTTTGCAACGACTGCGCCCAACTTTCTGGTAGTTGCTTAAAAAGGGAAATGTGACAACAACAAGGGCGCGGACGTGGCCGCGAATGCGGATGCGGATGCGGATGTACGAGTGAGTGTGCGTGTGTGCGTTAGGTGTAGATTTGTAGCACTTTGGAGCGCCCTCAAATGCTTTGCATATCAATTTTCCCCCGGGTGCGTGCGACTTCACGAATGTCGCGCATTAGGCGTCGCTTCTTTTCTTTGGTGTGGGCCCTTTAAAGGATACCGATTCGGATTCGGATTCGGGTTAGTATGCACGACACAGATATATGTATTAGAACATTAGTTGTTCTACTCAGCAAGTACTGCATAAGCTACAATAAATATGTATGTAGATTTGGTTGACTTTCAACTTTACGTTAAATGGAATTTGGGCGGAAGAGTTCCTCGCGCACCTACATAGCTAGCAGCACGTAGCCCTCGATGGGCTGCAAATGAGACACCATTTTGTTTCTGCGCTCCATTCCAATTGATCGATTACAAACAGCAGCAGCAACAACTACCAACGAACGACCCATAACTCTTAAGCCCCTCGCATTGCGCATTGGCCCCTCTGATATCAGGAATGTCAAAGTCTAATTTTGTTTTTCTCTCTTATAATTGAAATGTGCCTGGGTAAATCCCACGGCGCACAGTACCAACGGTTCCCAAAATAGATACCATGTCATCAATGGGAACCGTTCGAGCCCTGAGTTTGCCCTGCATTGATTATACAAAGTGATAAACTGGGCTTTGCATGAGCTCGATGGCGGAAGGAGGGTGGAAGGGGAGAACAAATGTAATTACACGGCAAACGGAACCATATGCAACATGGACATGAATCGAAACCCATTCCCATCCCATCCCATTCCAGGGTTAACCCTTTATCATCATTTGCCAAGCTGGCAGAGAAATAGCAATCCAACTAGAGGAACTGACAGGTGTTATTCGCCGGGGACTCTCCCCGGGTAAACTCAGAGGGCATTTTCCATATCAATGCCTGCTCTCGGCGCTCATGCGTTGATATTTCTGAAGTAGCGCCATACGCGAGTACTTCAACTGCTGCCACATCCCCAGCACCGCCCTCGCTCCCCGCTATCCCGTACTCTGCCAAGTGAGTCGACTGAAGCTAATTGAAAGTTGTGTGGTTGGCTTATATAACTTCAAAGCGCATTTTGCCGACAAAAGTCTGATTAGTGAAGTGGACGATTTTTGGAGAGCGTCCGTCTGTTTGTTAGAATTACAATGTTGAAAAGTTCTCGATCGATAAAACAAAAAAAATTTTAAGCAAAACTAAATTTTTATTTCTCTGCAAATCGGGGAAGAAATCGAGAATAATGTGCGATAAGAGATGAGCCCTAGAAGTTAGATAGTACCTATATACTTAGATAGCAATAATAGTAAGCTATAACGGGACTATCTATGCGTTGACAAAATCCCCCCCCTCCCCACTTCCCCCTCCCTCCTTCATCCCCACCCATCCCTCTGCCCATTCCCGGCTAAGCTTGAGTCGCGCAGCAGAAAGGGGAATAAAAACTGCGACAAGCAAATGTGAAATAAAAACGAAAATTATGAACTGAACAAAAGCTGCTGTGAATTTTAATAAATTTTCTCGTGCTCGTTTTCGTTGCTGTTGTTGTTGTTGTTGTTGTTGTTGTTGCCGAGCATATTTTGGCAAAAGTATCTGCTAACTGAGCCGGAGAGGGAGGCAGTGAGCAAATCAAACAGGGATGTGCTCGAGTGAAGGGTAGCACAGGGACGCTGGCAGGGGGCAGGGGGCAGGGGGAGCACAGCACAAGCAACGAGTATACGTCAAAAAGAGCAGTTACTTATTTATTTGTGCACAATCGAGAGCACAGCATGGCACATCAAGGGAGGGGGACGAAGGCAGAATACTGCCCCAAGAAGCAGCCAGGAGCAAACAACGGCGGCTAACGGAGAATAATGGGATAACAAAACGCCCTTGACACCCAGTAAAAAGACAACCAGCCCTCAAAAGTGGGTACGCTGGAAGTAGCCTTATTATTATGAACATTGTGGACGGGCTCCGACTCCGACTCCGACTCTGTCTCTGTCTCTGACTCGAGCTCGGGCACGTAGCAAACGTAGAAAGCGTAGCAGTTTTCTCAGCGCAGCGCAACGCACCCGCTGCAAGAGCGGGCGGAGCTCGACTCACAAAGGACCCGCAAAGTACAAATACAAATCAAACCCTTGAGAACGCCTAACAACAGCAGCCAAATAATAAACAGTAGCAGCAGCAGCGGGCAGCGGAGAGCGGAGAGCGGAGAGCAACACTAGCATCAGCAGCAGCAGGGGGAGAGCAGCGTGAAAGATGCGCCGAAGCACACGCAAAAGCTGAAATTGAAACGGGGGAAGCGGCAGAGGCCGGGGCTGAGGCTGAGAGCAGAACCGAACTGGAGCAATGGCGCTCTGTAAATATTGGTGGAGCGCATTCATCGCTGCCTGTGCTGCGATAGACAGAGTGGAAACGAACGAGTGAGCGAGTGCGCGCGACAGGGATGGGGCGAAAGAGAGAGAATGAGGGAGCGTGTGTATGTGTGTGCCTGTTTGTGTGTGTTTATGTGTGTGTGCGATAAACAGACTGACTGGCAGTGGTAAACGGCTTTCGGGGTGTGTCTTTGCTGGGCTGATGGTGTCGTGCCTCTCGCTCTATCTCGGCTGCTCGTACGGCACTCGCTACTCGCCGGCATGTGCGCTCTCCCTCTCACACCTCTGTGTGCCGTGGGCCGAGGCGGCCCGTAGACAGACAGATAAGACAGAGATACCATCGCGAGGCCATGTGCGGTGCGTGCGAGTTAGTTGGAAAAATCAAATTCCGTTATTCAGTCGTCGTTGTGCGTCGCTGCCTGCCGTTCGTATCGTCGTGTGTCTGTGGCAGTTACTACTCGCCGCTGGATGCCTTTGTACTCGTGTGTGTGTTCGCGTCCCTCTCTCTCTCTCTCTCTCTCTCTGTGTGTAAGTCGCTGCCGTTGCGTGTGCAAGCTGCAGGCCCACCCCAACCCCCGGAACAACGACTCGCTGCTGCCGTCACCGACGCCGTTGCCGTTGCCGTTGTCGTTGTCGTCGCCGCGACACATCCAACAGATACTTTTGCGTGTGCTTTCAAATTTGTTTTCAATTCAGCCACGTCCTGTTACGGGTGCAGACGCGTTGTTTCCGTTTCGTGTTGCCGCTTCCGTCAACGCACAAAGCCATCAACAACAACAACAACAACAACAGGAACATTAGCGCCAGCGCCAACGCCAACGCCAATCAAACATTTGAGCTACTTCATATACTTACCCTAATTACGCGCTGGATTAAATTATTAAAACACTAAAGCCCAAGCGGATTTAAAATCAACAGCCGACTCTGACTCCGACTGCGACAGCGGCACCAACGCCAACACAGTCAGCTTTCTTCCTTGGCTGCAGGGCTGTGTGTGCGTGTGAGTTTGCACAGTGCAAAAAAGTAGCGCGTGTGTGAATGTCTATGCGTGTACAAAGTGGTTGTGTGTGTGTGTGTGTGCGCAAAGCTATAACGGCAAAAGCGCTGGCATCAAAGTCGCATTAAAAACATATCCATGAGTTACTTAAAATTAATCACTAACATAATCACTGTGATCTTTATTTGAGCCGAGAGCTGCTGTCTCGCTTTCTCGCGTGTGCAACATCAACATTAACAACAACAACAACATCGAGCAGCCAAATTGTGTGTAAACTATAAAAAGCGCTTAAATGATTTAGTCTTTGATTTGCAATCGAAAGAGTCATAAAAAGAAACAGCACGCAAATCGCTTGCAACATCATCGCGGCAATATCAAGAAAGCAACAACAGGAATAACTTGTACTATAAAAGAGAGCACGAAATTCTAGTATCTAATTAATCAACAAATTTCCCGACAGTTTCCCAAAGATTCCAAAAGATTTATGGGCGACGCAACCCACGCGGCATTTTGTCTTAAAACTTTTCTTCTGATTTCTGCGTCAACTAACAAATGCAAATTTCGAATGAAAGCAATTTGATATATTGACAAAGTGCATAACATTTGGCCCTTATTAAGTGCCACTATACCCACCTAACCAAAGTCGCCGCACTACAGTTAATCAATTTTGGATCTCTAAACCGGAACCATAAGTGGCAAATCGCTTTTGGAAAACTCGACGATTTTGTAGCTGTCGAATCGACGGCACTATTAAGTGGATTAGCTTGAATCACTTTCCATAAATTAGAGGTGAGTTCTTTGGTCAAATACTTTTTATAGTGTGTGAATAATTGAAATTGATCATAATAGATCAGCGAAATTTGTGAGGCGGGGCGTTCAAACACGCGTAGAGAGTGTTAAGTATTTGCAATAGTAAAACATACATGTATACCATAATGTGGCGTTTAGTATTTCTAAGAAAAAAACGATTTAAAATTTAAAAGAAAGAAGAAAGTAATAAGCTTAGTTAATAGTTAACATATATCTGGAGCATTTAAAGAAGAAAGAAAGATCTTTAACTCACCCATCAATCTATCCACTTGGATACATCACTCGCCCGGCTACTTCCCAGGGTATATCATATGATATTTGCTTTATACTTTGGCTTAGACTAGGCCCCGCATGCTTAATAAAAAACAATGGAAAAAAGCTCCCGAAAATCCCAAAGGCGACCAATAAAGCTCTGTTGAAAGAGCGCTTAGAGGGGCCTTAAAACTTTTGCTGCACTCTCACGCCAAACATAAATCACAGCGACTATATCAGCGTCTCATAATCACCAGACAAGCAGCCAGTGCAACCATAAACTGTCTCGCAGTCTGGCGTCCATACAGCGCACATTGTAAGGGGGCCTCTGGACCTCTCCGGACAGGCAGGGCCAAAAAGCAGCCGCGAATGGCAATGCCTGGCGGGGCCAATTGACGTCACCTAAACAATTAGATCTCGAAATTGTGTTTTCACTGCTGGCAAACAGCAGCATGGAAAAAACCAAAATACTTCCAGCAGAATGAGATGGAATCAGAGGCAGAAACAAAGAGAGAGAGAGAGAGACTGAAGTTTCCATAAGTGGCCTAATGCAAAAAGTATTTGAATAAATTTATAAAATTAAATAGAAATGGCAACACGAAAAAAGAAACAAAAACAAAACGAAAACGAAAACCTTGGCAAAACATTGGAATCTTGGCACCTTCGTTGCCAACCAACTATTTGCTAGGCAGCAACCGATAACACTCGGCGGGGCAGCTGCGGAGGCTGCCGCAGTAAAGGAAATCAAGAAGAAAAAAATAAAAATAAAAAACAAAAAAAAAACTTAGAAAAACAGTGAAGCGCAAAAGCTATGGTTATTGCCCACAGTGACATAAAATAATTTCGGGCATTCTTTGTCTTAGAAAATCATTATGTAAATAAATTCTCACTTCTGAAATAAAATGTCGTGACGAAGCCCTAAACAGAACACACACAATATACTATACCAGCACAGCAATGCCTGACACTTTGATGAGTTTTCGAAAGGGAGAAAAACAACAGCACGTTGCGAGCAAATTTATTAGCACTGTGGCAAATAAATATGCCACAAATGATGCCACAGGAATTGACAACAATGCGAATGCACCAGGCTGGATGGGGTCAGGTGAGGAATAGAGCTGAGGGCACGGGGCGGGCCTCCCCGGGAACAACTCACGAGAGAGAGAGAAAAAATATGATACAGAAATCATATATCGTATATGCGGTATAACGGTCATAAATAAACAAAACGCTGGCAAAACGATTACGTATAAATCTGTTTAACGTGAAATTATGTTTATTATTATTTTTGTTATTAAAGCAACCACAAGGCAATTTAATATTACAGCCGCACTAATCCACTGGGGATCAAGTGCAGATCAAGCGGCATTATCAAGTATAAATTTTCAATTTGAGGCGCGGCACATGGGCACGTCGAGAAATCGAAAGTGACAAATCAAATTGAGTTTAATAAGTTTTTAAAAAACGAAAGCGATTCGAACGAATCAAAGCAGCTAGCTACACATTCCCGCGTCCAATTAAGAGACATGAGGCAAATATTTTGATTATTACAACGTGAGGAATTCTTCACGGGGATTTACGGCTGACAAGTCGAGAGCTTCTTCGTGCTCACACACGCACAGTTCTCTCGGGTGTAGTTGTTTTGCGCTCTTTACGCGCTACGTATAGTTTATGAAACTTTTTACAACTATTTATTTCGCTTTTTTGAATGCTTTTATTTTTGTTATGATTGAGATTAGATAACAATTTATTGCAGCGCTTCGTTCGTGTTTGGCTTCGATAGCGCCCGGCGTGAAAGCGACGGGTTTGCTGTGAATCGCTATGAATCGCTATAAATCGCGATGAATCGTTGTGAGTAGACCCGGTGGACCTGGTGGACGGAGGGACTCGCTTTCGAGCACAATTCGCACAACGGTTAATTGATTTACGAACAATTAGCGTTATTTCTGGACTACTGTCAGTGGCTCCCATGTTTGCCCTTTGTTTTGTCACTTTTGAGAATTTATTACGGGGGAGTGGAGAATACCTCGCCCTCCTCCGTGCTGCACGTTCCACGCTCCACGCTCCACGCTCGGTGATTGCCAAAATCGCGGCACTTTTGCGGGCTGAGGCAGCAGCGAAACGAAACAGAAACAGAAATTCAGAGAAATGTAAATATTGTTACATTGATAAGCTGAGCAGCTTGTTATCTCTCTGCGAGCTCTCTCTCTTCCTCTCCCTCTCCCTCTCCCCCTCTGCAGCTCTGATAACAACTAAGCTGGTTGAGTGTAGAAACCTCAGTCGACGTGCGCATTCCCCACATAGCACTACGGCAGCTCCAACGATTTACAGTTGCCCACTCAAAGCCACATCGAACTGGCCACCGGGTGCGCGTTACAGCCTCAGCCTCAGCCTCAGCAGCAGCGGCAGCATCCGTCAGTGGAGCAGCAGATAAGGTGCTTGTGCTGGTGCCAGGGCCTAGCGTTGAGGTGGTATTAACCCCTTGACGTCTCTGGTGTTAAGGTGTTGCCATTGTGTGGTGTTTGGGTTAAGCTTACTGTTTGCCCCGATGTGATAAAAGCGCGTTCGGGGTGCGCGTTTGCTTTGTCGTTTGTCGTTTTTCGTTTGTCGTTTGCCGTTTTGCCAGGTAGTCAAGTAGCCAAATAGCCGGAGACGTGAGATATGATGCACGGCGAGATAAGCTGTGTGGAGTATCTCGCGCAGCGATAACGATTGCGTGAATATTATGTAGAACCTCAACTGAAATTGTTTTCTTTGCCTCTTCTCTTGTCCAATTGCAGCATCGCAGCGCGCTTAGCGGCCGCGGCGAGCTCCAGAGACAGCCGCATCTTGGATCTGCTTTCGCCACAGTTGGAAGATACCGGCCTCAAGACGACGACATTCTTGCAGCATTTTAAGGACGTCGTCACGACGAAGTTCAACGGCAGAGATCACCATTTGCCGCCACTGCATCCTGCGCATCCCGCGCACCAGCAGTCCGCGCTGCATCATCACCACCAGCCGCACCAGGCTGTCGCCCAGAGTTTCAGCACCATTTTTCCAACGTATCTAGGTATGGACCGCGCCGCCGCTGGCGGTTGTGGTGCTGCAGGCGGCGGCCTGGGCGTTGTTACCAGTTCCGCCACAGCGCTTGGGCCCGGCGGCATTGCTGGCGGCGGCGGAGGTGGCGGCGGTGGTGCCCTTAATGGCCTCGAGGCCATGTCCGCCGAGTCCACAGGGCTCTGTTTGCAGGATTTGGTCAGCGCTAGCACAGCCAATGGTGCTGGCTCGGCGGGATCGGCGGAGAGTGCCACCACTACCAGCACCGCACTGAGCAGTGGAAGCTCGACGGTAAACGGCGGCAGCAGCAGTGCCTCGGGTGCCGATCACCTGCACAGCCATCACAGCCTACACGACTCCAGCTCCTCGGTCAGCATCTCACCCGCCATTTCGAGCCTGATGCCCATCAGCAGCCTCAGTCACTTGCATCACACGGCCGCCGGGCAGGATCTGGTCGGGAGCTATCCGCAGCACCCGCATCACGCTGTTGTTCCACCACACACACCGAAGCACGAGCCGCTTGAGAAACTCAGAAGTAAGTACCGAATAGAGGCGATTCCCTTATATCAAACAACTCCACACCCACCACCCCACACCCCACCGCTGACCATCTCTCAGATCGCTCCCAGTGCAGTTTATGGGGCCAGCTGTGCAAGACAGAAGGGAACAGACGAGTCAATTTCGTGGCCAATTTGTTGCTCAATTTATTCGTCTTGGAATTGGGCTGCGCCCCCTCGTGCCCGTCTAACAAATTTACAAGTAATTAATGCGCCCATAATTCAGTTTGGCTGCAGCATTGCCGTCATGCGGTGCGTATGCGTGATATTCTGGTTTCTGTCTGCTTTTGTTGGCACCAGCTTTTGTCAACAAGTGTCCACATTCACATTGTCTCGCTCTCGTATTCATCGCAACACATATTTTTGCCACTGTCAGCGACAGCTGTCGCCATTTCAATATTCACTCCTTCATTCGTTGATTCGTTCGTCTATTTGTTACAGCAATCATTCACGCTCCCAATTCAAATAAATTTCTAAACAACGTGCAAAATTCCTGCCTGCCGACCACTTGTCGCTGTCACTGTCGCAGTCGATGTGGTCCCCCATGCCTTATGCCTTATGCCGCATGCCTCATGCATATTCATAATCATTGTGTAATCATTAGCGCATAATCTTCATAAGAGCGTAACAAAGGGAAGCAGACAACAACAAGAAAAACAACAAAAGAGAAACAGAAACTGAAATTTGGTCAAACAACAAAGAAGTGAACAAATTTCATTTTCGCTGCGCATGTCACGGCTAATTGAGCACCCTTCTGCCGTAGTGCCGAAGACGACACGTTTCCCTGTAGTAATGCCCTGTTCCCATAGCCATTCTCATTCCTAGTCGCAGTCGCTGTGATGCTGTGCGAGGGTGGCTCACTGAATGGAAATTTGATATGTGCGGCGTAGTCAAGTGTTTGTTGTTCCGTTTAGGCTAATTGTTATGGGAATTGGGCAGCGGAAGGGCAATGGGTGCAGCATGAGATTATTATTCAATCGGCTAGATGAGTGGAATATCGCATCAGCTAATACAGATGAAAAGATAAGCTGTGCCATCTCTATATTAAATTGTTGCAACTTTCAAGCCTCTGCTTTAAGCAGCTCCATCTATGTCTCGCATTTGTATGAGTATTTGTCTGCTGCAGGCAGGAGATTTGTTAGCCGTCTGTGCTTGCCCTGTGTGCGCACCTTTGGCGGGTTAACATCCCCGGCAAACTTTGCACTTTGTACCTCCAGTGGGGAGGGAAAACAGCCATCGAGGCTACCTAGCTACCCAAGTGGTCGCAGCTGGTGGAGCATTTATTTGCGTGCCAAAACAATTTAACACAAAAATTGTGCGCATTTAAAATATGCACGAGTGCAGTTATCCTTTGCACACACTCGACACACACACACACATACACAGACAGATGGACAAGGTGTGCGAGTGAAGCCAAGGCAGGTGCAGACTCTGCGCCGTGCTGCAAATTTCACTTGCTTGTTGCCATTGTTGCTGCTGCCGTTGCTGTTGCTGTTGTCGGTATTGTTTACGCTCTTGTTTAAATAATGGCCCCACAACGTGCCCGACACTGTGGCTGCGACTACGACTGTGACTGTTGCACATTGCAATTGGATTTTCAATTATTGGCCAATTTAATGATCACCCAAACCTAACCAATCCAAACCAAAGCGAAATGAAAATGAATCCTGCAAATCAAACCGCCCACACGGACAAATTTCCGTTTTTATTTGTCCAAGTATTAATTTGTGTGTGTGTGTGCGTTTTTTATTGTTGCAGTTTTTTGTTATGAGCTATGCACACGCACTCACACATTTGAACCTCAGGCAGAGTTTAGTTTCGTGTTTTTATATTTTTGAAGCATCATTTTATGGCTTTTGTGCGTGTTTTTATTTCGAATTTTGCGCTCAAAGGATTTCAAGTTCACGTACCCAAATTTTCCGCTCTTTTCTCTCCATGCCAGATAGTGTTTTTTCTGTCGCTTTTCCTCTTCCCCTTCTTCCCCCCCTTTCACTGTGAATTTTATTATGCATGCGCGCTGCAACGTGTAAAACAATAAAAAGTTAATGCTTTTTAATACCTCGGCTACAACTCTTTAATGTCTCTTTCTCTACCTTCCAGTCGGACAGTTTATTTTAATATTTCGAATGTGTCATCCCCCCACTCCCTCCGCCTCTCCCCCTCTTCCCCTCTCCCTCGCAACGACAGCTGCTCATGTTCGTTTAGTTTGGGAATTATGTTGTCAGCAGCTGTAGAGCTTTTCCCGGCGCGTTCTGCCAATCGATTTTCTTTTGCCGTATCCTGTGACCTTGTTTGCCTGTAATTAGCTACTTATCGGAAAATTGCCACACACACACACATCGTGGCAGCACACAGACAGTGGTATCTACTATCTATTACACAAAGATCTGCTCTATTTGCGTCGAGAACCAACAAAGACCTCAAGCCAAACAACAACAAACCGAAACTGAAAACGAAAACGAATCCAAAACCAAAATCAGAGCAGCTTACATTTTAGTTGCTTTCTGAGCAAATACCAAAAACACTTTGTTTTTCTAGAGGTTTTTTTATGCTGTGAGTCCTTTGCCTGTTGTTTACCAAGTTGTTAGACATACACATAGAGCCACGGCTAAGACTAGAGACTTGAGAGACCTGCCTGAGATATGCTCGAGCTATTTGCTTATGACAATGTTTGCCTTTTGTGGCTCTTGATAAAATATGAAATTGCCGGCTGTAGCTGTAACTGTAGCTGTATCTGTATCTGTATCTGTATCTGTATCTGTATCTGTATCTGTATCTGTATCTGTATCTGTATCTGTATCTGTATCTGTATCTGTATCTGTATCTGTATCTGTATCTGTATCTGTATCTGTATCTGTATCTGTATCTGTATCTGTATCTGTATCTGTATCTGTATCTGTATCTGTATCTGTATCTGTATCTGTATCTGTATCTGTATCTGTATCTGTATCTGTATCTGTATCTGTATCTGTATCTGTATCTGTATCTGTATCTGTATCTGTATCTGTATCTGTATCTGTATCTGTATCTGTATCTGTATCTGTATCTGTATCTGTATCTGTATCTGTATCTGTATCTGTATCTGTATCTGTATCTGTATCTGTATCTGTATCTGTATCTGTATCTGTATCTGTATCTGTATCTGTATCTGTATCTGTATCTGTATCTGTATCTGTATCTGTATCTGTATCTGTATCTGTATCTGTATCTGTATCTGTATCTGTATCTGTATCTGTATCTGTATCTGTATCTGTATCTGTATCTGTATCTGTATCTGTATCTGTATCTGTATCTGTATCTGTATCTGTATCTGTATCTGTATCTGTATCTGTATCTGTATCTGTATCTGTATCTGTATCTGTATCTGTATCTGTATCTGTATCTGTATCTGTATCTGTATCTGTATCTGTATCTGTATCTGTATCTGTATCTGTATCTGTATCTGTATCTGTATCTGTATCTGTATCTGTATCTGTATCTGTATCTGTATCTGTATCTGTATCTGTATCTGTATCTGTATCTGTATCTGTATCTGTATCTGTATCTGTATCTGTATCTGTATCTGTATCTGTATCTGTATCTGTATCTGTATCTGTATCTGTATCTGTATCTGTATCTGTATCTGTATCTGTATCTGTATCTGTATCTGTATCTGTATCTGTATCTGTATCTGTATCTGTATCTGTATCTGTATCTGTATCTGTATCTGTATCTGTATCTGTATCTGTATCTGTATCTGTATCTGTATCTGTATCTGTATCTGTATCTGTATCTGTATCTGTATCTGTATCTGTATCTGTATCTGTATCTGTATCTGTATCTGTATCTGTATCTGTATCTGTATCTGTATCTGTATCTGTATCTGTATCTGTATCTGTATCTGTATCTGTATCTGTATCTGTATCTGTATCTGTATCTGTATCTGTATCTGTATCTGTATCTGTATCTGTATCTGTATCTGTATCTGTATCTGTATCTGTATCTGTATCTGTATCTGTATCTGTATCTGTATCTGTATCTGTATCTGTATCTGTATCTGTATCTGTATCTGTATCTGTATCTGTATCTGTATCTGTATCTGTATCTGTATCTGTATCTGTATCTGTATCTGTATCTGTATCTGTATCTGTATCTGTATCTGTATCTGTATCTGTATCTGTATCTGTATCTGTATCTGTATCTGTATCTGTATCTGTATCTGTATCTGTATCTGTATCTGTATCTGTATCTGTATCTGTATCTGTATCTGTATCTGTATCTGTATCTGTATCTGTATCTGTATCTGTATCTGTATCTGTATCTGTATCTGTATCTGTATCTGTATCTGTATCTGTATCTGTATCTGTATCTGTATCTGTATCTGTATCTGTATCTGTATCTGTATCTGTATCTGTATCTGTATCTGTATCTGTATCTGTATCTGTATCTGTATCTGTATCTGTATCTGTATCTGTATCTGTATCTGTATCTGTATCTGTATCTGTATCTGTATCTGTATCTGTATCTGTATCTGTATCTGAATCTATGCTTCATACAAAGTGCGAGGCTCTGCTGCGCGACTCTTCTGTTGAAATCGTGTTATCTACACTGCCTCGTACTACTTAAATGCGTTCCACCTCACTTAAGTCTCTTCTTTGTTTTTTTTTGCCCTTCGTGTTTGTTTGCCCAGCAGCGGCACAAAGTGTTAATGGCACGTGCAGCGTACAGCGCGTCCCTTATAAATACGACGCGTCCATTAGACATTACGACTAGTCGGAGCTCTCACAAACTGTCATTATGTAATGCATTGGATTAGAATTTGTCTGGAAATTTGTATGATTCCTTAGGATTTTTTATCAGAAAAACACAAAATAAATTTCTCTCCCAATGCTAAAGTCTACAAAATAGGAAGGGAGGCTGTCTCGGGTGTCTCGGAAGTCCTGCTTGTCTGCGAGAGCGACAGCGCGCACATGCGACACAAACAGCTCCAGCTGTTAGCTACGACATAGGCTCACTTTCGCTTAAGAATGTGCCTTGGCGCTGCTGCTGCTGTGGCTACTTTAAATTCAACGTGTGCCGGCGGTGGCTGAACTCATTTGTCATGCGCTTTCTTTATGAATGCCAAAGAGATTTTATCGATTTTACGCAGCCACCTTGCTGGAATTTCGACCAGGTTCCTGCAGTCTTTAAGACACAGGCTAAGGCACTTTAAAATTGCTCTGGCTCATCAGTGTTTGGGCGGAAAATATCTGGAAAATTGCGCACATATGTCACGCTATGTCAGTTTCCCCTTGGCCAGTTGGCAAAACCAACAAAGATCGCACCCCATAAATTGCGGTTGACCTGACCAATGATAATCACCCGTCGGTGACGCCCACTTCACTTTAGTTAGTATACTCCCACCTTCTTGCGTCACCCTCTCCTGCTCCTGCTCCCACTTCCCCTTCCCCTTCCGCTGTCGAGTGCAGCAAGTTGTAAGTTAGAGCAGAGTACAAGCAAAAACTGCCCATATATCAATCCGAAACGCAAACTCAGCCGGGTCGCAGGCGAAGTACTCTTCGCTCGTCCTCTTTTCCTGATGGCACTGATTTCGTTTATATAAATTATAATGTCATTATTGCAAGCAGCCACCCTCCGAGCCTCCCACCCACACACACACGACACACACACAGACCCTGTGCAAATCTCTCCTTGCCTTCGCCTTCGCCTCCACCTCCAAACCAACTCAATCTGCGGCAGCCACAACTCGAACAGGACCGCAATTACGGCGCAGCACACTGCAAAGTTTGCCAGTAAGAAGGAGCTGCTGCTCCAATCCGGGCTGGGATCCTTCTCGTTCTCCCCACTTCCCATCTTGGCAACCGCCTCTTTCTCATTATCCGCATCGTGCAATTTCGTAAAAATGTCGCATTAGAGATTATCTGAGGAAACAAACTTGCACGGCTCTCCAGGCGCATTCCGGACTCCAAGCAGGATGGCGACTGGTGCTGGACAAACTGGGAAATGACCCAACGACATCAACTGGAGCCAAAATTTGAGCTGACAGTCGAGAAAATTACTGAAAAAGGCATTGCAGTGGAAAACTACAACGGCCCAGAGCCAACTAAGGGCTGCCTGAGGGGAGAAGCAAGCGAGAAGGGCAGCTGCAGAGAGAGTTGTCGTTTGGACAGTTTTCGGCCAGAAGCTGGGGGAGGTGGGACAGGGGGTCTGCATGTCTTATCCTTATCTGCCCGACCCTGGACTAATGAGCTTGCCTGCTGTAGTTGTTGGCTTGGCTTGGCTTGCCTGTCTGCCCAGGACTCGCTTACATGCTTCTTCAACAGCTGCGGCTGCGAAGGGTTTTCTCTGTGTGTGGCTGGCCATGTCAATGTTATTGCACTGATTTTAATGTGTCTCTGCGTGTGCGGGGATGTTGGCTGGAAGAGGTTTTTCTGCCAAGCTCATTATATTGCCATAACCCATGTGTGTTCTAGATCCCTTTCCCCACGTGTGTCCATTGTCATTGTCTGGCAACACTGTAAGGGATTAACTTTGTAGATTGTTGTGATACCAACCGTTTGGACATAAAAATTAACTTATTCTATCCATTTCTTCAGTGTCATTGAGCTAATTCCGACAAGCACTTCTTACGGCGGTGGAGGGGGAAGAATCTCAGTGGCAATGTGAGCATATGGCCCAAAAACCTGTCGCGTATTAACACTTTCGCTTCTGCGGCCCGTTCAAATGTAGCGTGAAATTAGAAATTGGAAAGTGGAAATACATTTATACATTTGATAGGATTGTATCAAAAGGCGAGCTGCGGCTTAACCCTTTGCGGTCCCCGAGTGGTTTAGCTCGGAGAACAATGAAAGCAACTAACTTGTCAAAATATCTGTCGCAGCAGCATGCAAGGCAAGCGAGGGAGAAATCGAGGCAGTGAAGGCTAACGCCCTGACGATTCCTGGCTGTATCCATGTCTGCCTTTTGTCTTTTTGCCAGCCTGCCTGACGGTCCCAATTCAACTGTCACATTAATCGTTTGTTTTTGGTCACAAAAATGCTGCAAGTAAACGTTGTCTTCCTACTCTGCCTGCTGCCTCCGTTGTGTACCTCGTGTCAAAGGTCGCGCTCTCAGGGCGTTCGTTCTGTCCGACTCCTGTCCACCCCTCCCCTCCCCTCTTCTCCCCATCCGTTTCCTCCCTTTGCACAGCCAGGCAGCTTCTCGAGGCAGCTCGATCCTTTTGTTTGTTCGTCCATTCTGTTTGTTTGTTTTGGGCTTGGTTTCGCGCTCGGGGTATCCTGTCTGGGCCAGGATAATTTATAGCTGCCTCGCCGTGCCGTGTGTCAAAGTTTTTGTAGAAATGTGTGTGTGCGTGTGTGTGGGGAAAATGTTTATGAATGAATGCGACAAATGGCCAAATGTATCTCGCTGTCTACTGTATGTGTATGCGTGTGCGTGTGTGTCCAGGATATAAAAATCAAAATCATTGCTTGGGCAAACATTTATTTCTTGTTTTTCTGCAGTTTCATATTTGCAGCATGATTAATAGTTTGCTTCACAGACTAGGGGTGTATTCATTATGGGGTCTGTGTGTATGTGCGTGCTGTGCTTCTATTGACTTTTCCCAATCCCCGGCAAAGTCTCGTCAAACGCCTCTGCAAAATGGCGAATGAGGGGATACTAAACATAGCCGTCTCTGTCGCCGTCCCCGTTGACACTTGTTGTCACAGCTCTTGACATGGCCAAAACTCAGGCGCGGGCAACGCCCACCACTTGGCCGGCAGCTATTGACACTTGCCACTCACTCGGAAACGATGGCACGGGGATAAGTGGGGGGATGAACCTTGAAAACATTGTAAAACTCTGGCAACAACTGCGACAACAAACGTCAACGGCAGCTGACAGACGACAAACAATTTGGGGAAAATCAAATTCAAATTAGTCGCATACGAGACGAAAGAAAACGAAAAGAAATTCGAAATTCGAAATACGAAATTTCGTACAAATATTTAAACAAATAAAAATCGTTGCGGTACGTGCTTTTCTCTGCGTTTTTTAGAGCGCATCGTTAAGAAAATATTTTTACATTTGAATCGTTTGTGGGGGAGAGGAAACAGCAGTTCCAAGATGAAGATGTGACCCATTTAACGGCAGAATGATCAGGTTGAATATTGGGTACATCATGAGAAGAAGAAAAGAAGCAGCAGCAGAAGCAACTTCAACAAGGCGTCGGAATTTCGGGAAATCAAGCGTAAAAAACTCGCACACTCTGAGTATCCCGGGAAGGTATGAGTGAATGAGGGAAATCCACTTGGAAGCTGCACACAGTCAGATAAAAAGTTCATACTTCTTAGATTCATTGAAGATAAATTTATAAGGGGTAGCTCAGACTGTTTGCATTAACTTTTTGTAAATTACTAAAACAAACTTTACTTAAATTTAAATTTTGTCTGTACTTGTATAATATTTGATAGACATTTTGAATTTTTGTTGAGCAATGTTGCATTTTAATTGCTCACTAAGGAACTTACTCGCAAGCTGGTTTTAAAATTTATTTAAGATATGTTTCTACATAGGTTCTAAGTAGTAGTCTCACTACCTTTACTTTTGGGCTTCTTATAGTCGCAGTGTGTTGGCATTGTAGTCGGCATAAATTATAGAAAATACTGTGTAATTAATTGAGTTGTAGACAGCACGGGCACTTGCTCATTTTATGTTTCTATGTTAATGTCGCCCCTCACATATACATACACATACACCGAGCTAATTGTTTCAAAATGTTGCTACGGGTGTCGGCAGGCTGCACCCTGTTTCGGCTCCGGTTGCGATTCAGGCTGTGGCACTTTAAAAACCACATAAAAGTGACAACATGTGAGAATGCCATAAATTACGCAACGACCAGTAGGAAAGAAGTCCATAAGATTTACCGGCGATGGCCAGGAAGTCGCGACCCTCGGGCCATATGGGCACACACCTCCAACTCGAGTATCAACTGGCTGGCCATAAATCTGCATTGGGGAAATATGTCACGAAACGAGTAATTAATATGAAATTCAGCGTGACTAACTAGTGTAATTATTTCTTGCTCATGGATCATTTGAATTGCCAGAATCATGTTTAGCTGGGGTACATTTTTCAGATTTCCAACGTAAAGTTTTCATAATGTGCCGCTGGCTCCGGTAGTTTCCCTCATGCAATTAAAGATCACAATTTGCTTTGCTCCCGCTTTCTCTCTCCCTCTATCTTTCTTTCTCGTCTCTTAAAAGTCCCGGCACTCGTGTCCTTAATCGAGCTAACCAAAAGCCTATTTAAAACTGCTCCTTCGCCGGCCATGCCATAAATTCTTTTATGAGCTCATTTTTATGGGCTTTTAAGCAGCACCTCTCCGAATGGTAGCTTCTACATATACATATACACACACGCACACACACACCCGCTGCATTCATAACACCGCTGCTCTTATAACACCTTTAACCCATGTTAAAACATTAATTTTTTTGTATATTTTCGTGCCCTTTGCTGGTTTATTCTTTTCAGTTTGGGCCGAAACCGGTGATTTTCGTGATAGTCATAGCTCCATGACAGCCGTAGCAAATAGCTTGGATAGCACGCACCTAAACAATTTCCAGGCGTCGTCGTCATCCACTCTAACGAACCGAAGTCGAGATCGCAAAGATGGTAAGTGCTGAAAAAAGCGGTTCATAATCATTAAAATTATCATCGATAGATAAAGAAGAAATCAAATGTTTTCTGTAAACTATCAAGCTAAATATAAATTTTACATAGATCAGGGCCGTATCTATAAATGTGCAGGGTGTGCGTTGCACACGAAGCCCCCGGCTACTAAGGGGCCTATGCTAATTTAAAATGTTTGACTCCAAGCTTCGACTAAAAATTTATTTTTGAGCAAAAAAAATAAAAATCTTTTGTAATGATTACGATGAACTTTGATTTTGTATTACTCTATATTTGTTGATTCTTAGTGCTTGATTTGATCGATTAAAAAATAGGCAATAATCGTATATACGGTCCCTGGGTAATATAATAAATCGAGAACGGGATAGCTCTATGTGATTTTTATACCATTCGACCATTGAAAATGGTCAAAAATGGTATACTAAGTTTGGTCAAATGTGTGTAACAGGCAGCAGGCGGCGTGGCAGACCCCACAAAGTGTATATATTCTGACTCAGGATCACTAGCTGAGTCGATTGAGCCATGTTCGTCTGTCTGTCCGTCTGTCCGTCTGTCCGTTTGAACGTCTAGATCTCAGCTATTACAAAAGCTAGAGACACCATATTTCACATGAAGGTTCCTGTATACCATAGATAGATCGAGTTTATTTTAAATTTTTGATGCCACGCCCACCGCCCACGCAAATCGATAATTTCCGAATATCAGAAGAAGTATTGAAGTTACAGCTTTCTGCTTTGGTATGAACATAAATAATTGCAATATATACAAATTACAATCCAATCGGACGATAAACACAGAAGTTATCCATGTTTAAACACAGAAGTTATCCATGTTTCCGTTCTCCGTACTTCCACTGCTTGCGCCTGTGCTGCGCGTCGTGACGTCATCGTCACGATGCTTCGTTTTAGCCGTAGCGTGTGTAAAGCTATGCTGTTTTCACATGTAAATGGCGCTTTTCAAAGGTAGATCTAATTTAAACAATAGGTGGCGGATAAACTTGTGCAGAGTTTTTTGATGGAATTAAATGTGTGATAATTTGTTTCGAAGCTGGGCGAATGGTATCTTACTGTCGGGCGGTCTCGACTGTAGCTTTCTTTACTTGTTTATACTAATTTAGTATGCAGTTTCTTCTTTGTGAGATAACCTTATGTACTAAAATTTTTTACACTTCATGGGTTCAAATTTCAAGCTTTACAGAAGTCTCTCCACTTCATTAAAATATCATATCAATTGTCTGGGATTCTGAGTTTAGGTAGTATGCCAACAAAATCTATGCTAAAGATAGATAATGATATCAATATAATAGCTTTATACCCGCAATCAGAAGGATGTATGAAATAGAAGCAAGCATCAATAAATAAAACACGTTTTGATTTTTTATGGGCGATATGTTTGATTCGTCTTTCTCAATTCGCGAGTAATAGTTATTTTTTGGATCGAACGATGTGGCCCACAATAAGCGAAATGAGCATGGAGCTGTTTGGGGCTCGTTAGCGCTCAGCTTTATCGCGCTGCATGCGATAAGAAACATAATTTATAATAATTTTCCAACGCACGGTCAATGAGCATGATGACTGGAGGGGGTGGGATCGGGCGTAGTAAGCGTGGAGGACGAGAAGGGGGCACGATGATAAAGGGAACCTTTAGCCTTTGTCGGCAAAATTTACTCACTCTCGTCCGTTTAGTTTTCGATTAGACTGCTTTGATTTGCGACATGATGACGACGTTGTCGAGCCACCGAAACTGATATTTCATGTGGCCAGTCATTTAGTTTATTTGATTAAGTTTTCGGTGCTGGGGCAGACAACGGTATCGTAGCAATAACAAAAACAACAATTACAGCAAAGGCAACGACGACGACTGCGACGAGAACAGAGAAAGCACGCCGCCATGATCGATGACATGCCCAGAACATACATTAACGGGTTGTAAATCTGGTAGCAGCCGAAAAAAGAACTAGGCTAGCTCTGCCGGCGGATCGCGTTTGAAGTTGTGATGGGTGGCGGGAGGTGAGGGCAATCAGTGGGTGGTTGGGTGGGTTGGGGCCTGGCGTCGTTTGAAGGTTGCATGGCAATTAGTATTGTCACCGGGACGGGACGCTTGTGCTTGGGGCGTGAACGGCTGATGAGGTAGCTGAGTGGGTAAGTGGGTGAGTAGTCAGGTAGCTTGGTGGGTAGTTGAGCTCCGCTATGTTGTCTGCCTACACTTATCAAATGCAAACCAAATTAACCGATTGCCATAGAGCAAAGCAAACAAACGAAATGAGTTTGCCGCCCACCCCCTGCCAAGCTGGTTCTGGCTTTAATTGCGATTTGCCCGTGCTACAACTAATGTTTTTTTCTCGCCTTCTTCTTCTTCCTCCTCTATTTACAGGCAATCGCAGTGTCAACGAGACCACAATCAAAACAGAGAACATATCAAATTCCGGACACGACGAGCCGATGACTACCAGTGCCGATGAGCCGAAGAACGATAAGAAGAACAAGCGCCAGCGGCGACAGCGCACGCACTTTACTTCGCAGCAGCTGCAGGAGCTAGAGCACACGTTCAGTCGCAATCGCTATCCGGACATGTCCACGCGCGAGGAGATCGCCATGTGGACCAATCTTACCGAGGCCAGAGTCAGGGTAAGCAGCGCAATAATCTCATATTAATTGCACAGCCAGCCACAAATTGTAAACAATAATAGCAACAACAACATCAACACACAACAACAAGAACAACAACAGCAACGTGTTGTAGCAACCACATTGCCGTGTGCGGCCAGTGCAATTATGCGGCAATTACTACCGCGGCGGCGATGGCGATGGCAATGGCGACTACTGCTGCTGCCACTGGCCAAAATAACCGCAATGCAACCGCAGCACGTAGCTGCCGGCAATACAAAAGCAAACAAAAGTGGCGCCTCCTCCACCCCCGGTCTCCTATCTCTTGCCCACGAGTTCGCGGCGCCAACTCGTAAATACATGTTGTGCCACGCCCCTTGTTGGCCAGAAAAATAACCGTTTGAATTCGCGCGGCTTAAGCGAGCGCTGACCAAAACCTCTGCCATTCTGTGCTGCAGTGTAAATTTATGTTTCAGTAGCTGATGTGGCGGGGGAGGGGAAGAGGAAGGGGCTTGGGTGGGGCTTAGCAATGCAGTGGCACCCCAATTGGCACTGCAACTGGCATTGGCGCTGGCCGTGGCGCAAAGTTGCCATAAATTGCCGCCTCGATGGTGGTTAGAACTTTGGCGCAGCGCGGGCCACAATTTTATGACCCAAGTGCTGCTGTGTAAACTGGGCCGTCAGAGAAGCCACAGTCGCAGTTGCAGTCGAGCTTATCATCAAATGGCCCAACAGCTGAGCTGTTTGAACACGTATTGCTACCGCTATTGACAGCCTCAAGGGTTCTATAGCCTATATGGCAACTTAAGATATCCGCGCACACATGCACACGCAAACGCACACAGAGACAAGCACAGGCACAGGCACAGAAACAGACACAGACACTGACGATACTCCGTGCATATGTGTACCCAACAGTTGTAATTATTTGTAACCGATAGTTGGTAAACAATTGACGAGCTCGTAGGTGGCGCCTCGAGGCAAATAGTAATAATGCCCCACAATGCGATAACCAGTTCGTTCGGATATCGGGCGCGCATATCTATTTACTATGTCCGTTGCGCGGGCCAAGAAGACAGAAGACTAGAAGAAAGCAATGTAACGCGAAGCGACTCGCTTGATCATCGATCATTGATCGGCATTGATGAGAGCCTCTTACCCCTCCTCCCCGCGTCTCCTGCTCACCACCTCGCTAAAAACGTGCGCTACGCAACGGCGGTAATTGAAGTAGCAGCAAAGGGTGGCATGGAGAGAAAGGGATGAGGGTGTGAGGGGGCTACAGGCAAGGGGTCATAAAAACGCAATTAGTAAGCAAATAAAAAACATCTGCCAGATGCGCCAAACGCGTTGACAAATCGCGTTGCCTTACAATACAATGGGCATTCTTCATGGTTTTTCTATGCAAATTCCTGTTGCCAGAAATAGACCTGCGCATATGCCTGCATATTCCCAGTCTACTTGACACCATCCATAAGAAAATTAGCTGCGGCAAGTGCTGCCTACCCCCTCGCGTAGCAGTGAAAGGGGGTGGGGGATAAGTCGGAAATTATGTCAATCGAAACATGTGTTGCGCACAAAATGCATAAAATATTGATACAGTTTGTTTTATGGTCCATTATATGATGACAAAAGGTTTCCCTTTTGCTTCTGCCTCCGGGCGGGGTCTAAGGGAGGGGGTGCAACCCTCCTTCCTCCTTCCATGCAAAGCAATGCCAAGGCAATTTGTCAGTGAAGTTGGATGAGTTTGTTCGGCGCAAACGCAAAGAGGGTTGTTTAATGAATTAGAAACCGCACGAGAATTAATGATCATGATCGCATTGGTTTGCGTCGCGCGCTGGCAGGGGGATGCGCAGAGAGAGGCAAAATAACATTTGACTGCAATAATAGCGGAGGCAATAAAATTTATCAAGTATACAAAAGGATTACAGAGCTTAGTAGCGCACGCACACATACACACACATCCCTGTATAAATCTGGGTGGGTTTAAAGTTGTCAAAAAAGTAAAAAAAAAAGTAAGGAGCGAGAGCGACAAAGAGAGAGAGAGAACGGAACAGCTCGTCTTGGCAAACAAAGTGTTGCTGCTGCTGTAGATCGACGGGTTGTTCGCCCCGTCCCGTTCCCTACCCGATAGCTGATAGCTACTAATCCGGGGGTTAGCATAAGTCGCCCATTATTGCAATATGTTGGTTCATTCTCCGTCAGGCGTTCTGGCGCGCTGCATTTGATTCAATCAACAGTCAAAGTTAACCAGCTAACAAACTCATAAAAACATTTGGCCACAGCAAGCAAATGGAGCGAGTCCGGCGGGAAAAAAGACAAGGAGTGCAAAGAAAGAGAGCGACATACGAAAAGTGTATAAAAAAAAGTGGATTGGTCCCGACCAGTTTTTATGGTCAGGTGATTGCAATGGGCTGGAAACAAACGAACAGAAGAGACTATAAAAAACAATGGCCCTAATGGAGCCACAATATGGCTAGTTAGACTCGTCGTCGACAGCCATTTATCGGGGTAGACTGACTCATGTTAGCCTCAACATGTGCTTCAACTGCATCTGAGCTCTGCAGAAATTCATTTATAATTGTGTGTAAAACTGATTTATTAGAGCGAGTCAGAAATAGTCACAAATTGTAAACGTTTAGTAAGGTCGCGCATCACAGTTAATCGATAAAAGCTACAAAAGCATACGAGCTTATCTTTAAGTGAACTTAATAACATTTAATCCACTAAAGCTCTACAAAGCTTACGGACTTAACTTTAAGTGACAAAATCTTTCAAAGCTTAGGCTAAAGAGAGAAGATACATTTGAGGAAAATGAGCCATGTGCAACAAACAAAGCACCTTAACCTCCTTTAATCAGTTTCAAATGCAACTTAAAGAGCTGCAATGTCTTTGGGAATTGGAAAGAACCGAATCCAATTATCGACTGAAGGGTTTCGGCTGTCGAGTGCCCCCATGCGCTTATCAACTTTGTGTTTGCAATCAAAATTTTCACTTCAATTTCAGGCTGTCCAAGCGCGCTCCCCGGAAGTGAGACGGGGCCGCGTTTGGAGCAGCAACAACAACAGAAATTAAACAAATAAAAAACGTATTTAGCTGCAATTTGTGGCCATCAATCAAAATGGCAGCATATACCCTTACGGGGAAATTAAAAAAAAAAAAGAATAGAAAAAACCGAAGCGGGTCTGTAACTTTTGCCACATGGTCACATAGCAGTCGAACCACTCATACTCCAATCTGTGCGTTTTTTCTTGTCGTTTTTCAACAACTTTACCTGATGAAGCGTTGCAGCACCAGCATAAAACACAGCGCCGAGGGAGAAACGAAAGGAAGGAGGGAAAGGATGTAAAAAGAGAAAGGAGGTGTCATTGCCGCTTTCATCAAAACCAATTAGGATTTTCTGCTTGAGTCAGCGGGTGCTCGCAGCTCTGTCCTGAAATTCTGCCTGATGAGTGGAAAATTGCGATAGTCTATCACTCGCCCTCTTTCCCGCTCCTCCCTCCTTCGCTTACTCACTCCTCTCTTTTTGGACCATGACAATATTTCTTCCTTCCTTTCGATTCTTGTTGTTTTTTTTGCAGTCACATCAATTTTCCATTATGCCGCGTTTCTTTTTTTGTCCGGGTTTTCCAAACTTCAACAACTTGCTAAATGATACGTGAAAATGACAGTTGACGAGATCGATGACGTTAGTTTTGCATCAGGGTCGAGCTGGCGCTGGAGCCGGCCATGATGCCCTTGATGATACGGATGCTGATGACGGAGATGATGCTTCTCCTCCTGCTACTGCTACTGCGACGACGACTGAGCGATGTACCCTGACAAATTGACACATTGCTGCAGGATATTGAAATTGGCCCGACTTTGATTTGTCTTTGGTAACCTAAAGTATTCCCCTGCCAATATTTCTCACGCTGCTCGCCTTAGTTACAGCTCAATCTGTACCAGAGTTGTCGGGCTCATGCGATTTTAATTAACTCGCGCAGCTAATGCGATTAGAAAGCAATGAAAATGCGCGTACGCATTAAACTGCCCTTGCTGCGGGCACGCGTCACATATTTTCCACTTGTTAATCGCGGCGCGTTATTTTTGACTTTTCCACAAAACAAACAACGCGTTTCGCCTGTTTGACGCAGTTACCTCTCTGCCCTCCCTTCCTCTCTCTCTGTCTCTCTACATTTTTTTCATAGCTTGCGCTGCGCGTGGCCACATTTAGTTACGGCCAACTAGAGCTCGCAATGTGGCCATAAAGTTGCCACCCCTTCCGGAAAAAGTGCGTTGATTTAGGGATAATGCGACAATGCGGCAACATGCAAAAGCCCCGCTTGAATTGCCCAGTAAATTTGCTGCTGTAATTACGTGAACGTGGCCACTACTTCTGCATGTGTGTGTGTCTGCGTGTGTGTGTATGGGAAACATAAAAACGTAACTTAAAGTGCAATTTGCTAACCAAGCAAAGCGAATCTCATTATAAACCAATGTCGGCACAAAAGCAAACTTCTCATCGGCAACGAGCAAGCGAGGCAACTCTGGCCACTCCCACCGCCCACCATCTTCACATTTCCGTATCTTGTGTATCTGTATCTGCAGTTGAGTATCGGAAGGCTGCGCAAAACTTGAGCAATAAATTACAAAGTTGCCATTTTGTTTTTTGTTTTTGTTTTACTTTTTTATCTACTTACTGCTCTTCTTTGTTTTCGCTTTTCTTTTTGTTTGCAAAATAATTTTGATTTATTTTTTGCCTTCCCTAGCAGCACACTCCCCCCTCCCCACCATCTCTCTCTCTCTCTCTCTCTCTCTCTCTCTCTCTCTCTTTCACTTACCCAAACTTGTGTATACTCTTGTTTTCGGGGAAGGGGGGTTGGCTTTTAGTTTATTTATATAAAGCTCTCCATTAAAAAAGAAAGGCAGCCGCAGCAAGAAAGAAGGCAACAACAAGGCCAGCAGCAAGAACAACAAGGACAGTATTTATGTGTATTTGTATTTATAATTACTGCACATGCGTATTACGTTGCGCCCTTTTTGCCATTGCCGGTGCCGGTGCCATTGCCCGCAGCTGCGGGGGTGCAGAGCTGTGCGTGTACGTGTGTGTGCGTGTACGTGTGTGTGTGTGTGTGTGTGTGTGTGTGTGTGTGTGTGTGTGTGTGTGTGTGTGTGTGTGTGTGTGTGTGTGTGTGTGTGTGTGTGTGTGTGTGTGTGTGTGTGTGTGTGTGTGTGTGTGTGTGTGTGTGTGTATTTGTGAGGGAGCTACTTTTTGGGGGAGTTTTTCGCAACTCGCGACAGACGGATACATAAATTTTCAAGTCGGCGGTAATATAATAAATTATGCGGCACGGCGACGCAATAAAATAAAATGGCTGCCGCAGCTTTAAAAACTTTAACTAACTTGCAACAATCCCCCTCTCTCTCCCTCTCTCTCTCAGGTGTGGTTCAAGAACCGACGGGCTAAGTGGCGCAAGCGCGAGCGAAACGCAATGAATGCGGCTGTTGCCGCGGCGGACTTCAAGTCCGGCTTTGGAACACAGTTCATGCAGCCGTTCGCCGATGATTCACTGTACACGTCGTATCCGTACAACAACTGGACCAAGGTACCGTCGCCGCTGGGCACCAAACCGTTTCCCTGGCCCGTCAATCCACTCGGCTCGATGGTGACGAGCAATCACCATCAGAATTCGGTAAACTGCTTCAATACCGGAGCGAGCGGCGTGGCGGTCAGCATGAACAACTCCATGCTCCCGGGATCGATGGGCTCGACGCTGACGAACAGCAATGTGGGCGTGGGCGCTGCGCCCTGCCCGTACACAACACCCGCCAATCCGTACATGTATCGCGCCGCCGCAGAGCCCTGTATGAGCAGCAGCATGTCCTCGAGCATTGCTACTTTGCGGCTAAAGGCCAAGCAGCATGCCACCGGCTTTAGCAGCCCCTATTCGGCGCCATCACCGGTGTCGCGCTCCAATTCCGCCGGACTGTCCGCCTGCCAGTACGGCGTGACCGATGTTGTCTGAGAAAACGCTCTGGGTGCTCTGCTCAATCAGCACCAGCACCACTTGCAGCACTTCTCCAGCCAGCATAACGGCAATGCCGCCATGCAGCACCAGCAGCATGCTAGCCAGCTTAGCCACAACAGCAGCAGCGGCAACATGTTGCACGCACACAGCGGCAGCAACAACAACAGCCTGCTGCTTGATCACAACGACTTGGGCTTGGGCGGCGGCGGCAGCGGAGGAGGGGGAGGCGGCAATGACGACGGGGGTAACGGTGTCGGCATTGGAGGCGGCACAGTGTCCAGCATCGATGACAGCAACAAATCGCCACTGGGCACCAATGGGCTAATGTCCGCGGCGGGCAACGCCAGCGGCAACGACAACGGGGACGACGTCGACGAGGAGGTCATCGATTGAGCGATTGCATACTAAGTACAGAAAAAATATACAAACATACATATAAATACCTATAAATATACCAAATAAAATATTTAAATCGACGTAAATAATTAACGATTTATTATTGTAACACTGCTCAAATCAGTTAAGAGAAGCCAAAAAAAAAAAAAAAAAAACAAAATCCAAACCGAAATGCTAAAAAAATCCCCCACATAGAAGGTTCTTAATTAAATTTTAGCTGAGCAAACCGAACAGAGAAACCAAAGCAAAAACAAAACAAATAAAATAAAAACAACTTTTTTCGAAGAACAATAATTAAAATTAATTAAACGCAAAATGTGAGGAGCAATTGCGATAATTAAAAATTGAACAGGGCCGACGTCGTGTACAATTTTCAATTAGCGCAGTTAGTTGAGTTATTTGCAAATTGATAATTGTGTGTTCGATGCGGGGTTCAAATTTATGCCAATTATAGGCCCAAGCACACATATGCTACATATACATACATATATAGGATACAATGTTAAGTGTTTTGTACATACTAAGCAAATATTTAGCCATAGACAGCAAGCTGTACGTGTCAGAAGATGAGTTCGCTCCTAACTAAACTGCAACTGAAACTAATGAACTAATCAACTTATATAGTCTATATAGTCAGCCAAAAGTTGAAGTTGTCTGCTATTAACTCTTTCGATGCGCATTCTACAATATATGTAAAATCATCTCTCACTGTAAAATTAACTGTAAAATTGTAAAACAAAGCTCCGCCTTTTTTTTTAAACGGAACGAAAAAGAAAAAATATATAAAAATAAACGTATATAATCAAAAAAAAAAAAAAAAAAACAATCAACACCGAACGTATCAAGATCAAGATCAAGTAAAATGTATTGTAAACAAAATTATATGAAAGTCGTAGCAGTTTGATGGAGTTGTCTAGTCGAAATAACAAGCAGAGTTAATCCTCACCAGGTAATCGTAAAGGCGCAAGGAGAACAAAAACAAAAAAGAAACTACTAACAAAGCATATTTAATAATTGTACACTTAACATTATTAGTTATAAAAAGTGAATCAAACCAAAAAAAAAAAAAAAAAATGAAAATAAATACAAAAGAAGAACAATAAAAATATGGAAAACACTTTGTAGCATTCCTGCTATTTTTCTCTTTCCGATAACAGAAGAGCTTTTCAAAGATGCAAAATTAAAATCTTAAATTGTTATTTACGGGAACAGAACGTGCTGGAAACTACTGCTATTAATAGCCGGACAAAGACACGGGACTCTCTCCGGGGACGTGTCTTCAGTTCTTGCGGTTGGCAAGTGTTTAATTTGCAGGCGGAGGTGGTGCGATATATCCATCCATCAATTTATTCATTACAATGAAATTATGTCGAATTTATATGCACCCCACCGACCCCGACCCAGACCCCGATCCTAGTCCCAGTCCCAGCCCCCTGATAGCCAAGAGTTGCCCTCTTTGGGGTGCGGAGTAAGGGGTGGCGGGAAATCACCGCACAATAAAAATAATAATAAAAGGACATGCTGCCGTTGCTGCTGCTTGCTATGCAAAATGCCCAAATGGCATTGTCAGCCACAAGGGGTGGTTGGCACGAAGGGTGATGGGTGAGAGGCATCAAATTTGAATTTCATATGCTGGCTGCCGCTCACTTGCCCGCCGATTGAAGGCAGGCAAATAAAGTGCTAGCGGGAGTCCGGACGGCGGGGGAAATCAACAGGGAGAGAGAGAGAAAGAGAGAGAGAGAGAGAGAGAAAGAGAGAGAGAGCGAGAGACAGCTAAAGAAAGACACCCCGCTGCGATAAGCGACATTCTACTAGGGGTCGCCGACCATTTGATTTATATTATTTCCCTTTTGCCCGCTGTTAATGTTTTAATAAGATTGATTTTATTGCGGCCGCCCAACGTTTTCTCTGCGTGGGTGTTTCCGCGACGCAAGTCAAAGGGTTAATAAGCCGCTCCCCGCCCCCGCCCCCGCGCCCGCTCGCCACGCTAGCCCGCCTGCTGGTTAAGAACTTTATTAGTGCCCAACATTGCAATTGCCTCGGACGAAATTAGCAATTAAATTGCTTGAATTAACAGCCAACAGTGCATGGAGATGAGCAAGAGCAGCAGCTGGAGCAGAAGGAGGGGCACCATGAGCAAGGGATGCAGGGGGTGAGCTGGGGCAGCAACAAGGAAGCTTCTGCTGAACTACAACTACATAACTGATGCAAAGCCCTCGACGAAGTCGACTAACGTTATCGCTAGTGCCACACTCGACGCAACACGAATGACATTATTCTTTGGCAATGCGTAATTAACTTTTTGGCGTAATTAATGCCAACTCTAATTATTGTTAATCATGCTCAGCCTGGCACAAGCAGCAATATATATGAGCTTTAATTAAAATCAGCAACATTTCAACTGAAATGCGATACAGACGATACACACACAGTCGCAGCGAAAGATGTTTGCTAGAGTTTGCCAATGACAGCAGTTAATATTCGTGGATTAATCGAGTCGCTCCAAGAGATAATTGCAGCAGTCTAGCGTACAATAATAGTATTACCAGAAGAGAACAGTGAGTTAATATGTTTTAAACGCTAAATGCATAAAGTATTTATTTATAATGATTGTGCTTAGAATTTTCTAATTATCGGGCTTTAGGTTTGGCATCCAAAACTGAAAAGAAACTTAATTTACGCATTGGAGAAATGTAACTTTTTTCCGAACTTAGTGTCTTCCGCTCTTATAGTTGCTTAGATGCCGACTTATAAACAAACATTCGGGTAGATGGATAAGGCTAAATCAACAATTGGTGCAAGAATATGTTCGGATTGCGGAATCTGTTATGCCTCTACCATTTTCATATGTCCAATTATCCACATCGCGAACGCATGTTGGTTGGTTTTTTACACCGTTCGACCATTGAAAATGGTCAAAAATGGTATACTAAATTTGTGCAAATGTATGTAAAAGGCAGAAGGAGGCGTGGCAGACCCCACAAAGTATATATATTTTGACTCGAATCACTAGCTGAGTCGATTGAGCCGTGTCCGTCTGTCCGTCTGTCTGTCCGTCTGTCTGTCTGTCCATCTGTCCGTTTGAACGTCTGTAAGTTAGCTATTACAAAAGCTAGAGACTCCAAACATATGAAGGTTCCTGTATACCATAGGTAGATCGAGTTTATTTTCAATTTTCGATGTCACGCCCACCGCCCACGCAAATCGATAATTTTCGATCATAAAGAAAAGTATTGAAGGTTACAGCTTTCTGCTTTGGTATGAACATGGATAATAATTAATTTATAATATAAATCTATTCTCAAAATTACAATCCGATCGAACAATAAACACAGAAGATATTCATCTAAACGTGTTCCATAGTTACACTGATTACGCCTTTGCAGCATATCGTGACGTCATCGTCACGATGCTTTGTTTCAGCCGTAGCGTGTGTACAGCTGATTGCTATGGTTTCACATGTAAATGGCGCTTTTCAAAGGTGGATCTAATTTAAACAATAGGTGGCGGATAAACTTGTGCAGAGTTTTTTGATAGAATTAAATGTGTGATAATTTATTTCGAAACTGGGCGAATGGTATCTTACTGTCGGGCGCGCTCGACTGTAGCTTTCTTTACCTGTTTACCCTTGCAAAAGGTAAATTTATTTTGGCCAGAAGCTTTCAACGCATCCTAGAAGACATCTCCGACCATATAAAGTAAATATATGCTTAATTAGCATAGGGAGTCGAACTAGCCATGTTCGTCTGTCTGTTGCAACGCAAACTAGTCTCTCAGTTTTAAAGCTATCTTGATAAAACTTAGTGTACATGTTTCTTATTGCTGCACCCTGTATATAAGTCGGAACGAGCCGGATCGAACCTATTTATCGTATAACTGCCTTAGAACCTAGCGGCCGACTTCTATCATTTTTCAAGATATCGCTATGAAACTTTTCTGCTATATGTTTAAGTTTGTCCATTAAATGCTGTGAAAAATTGATAAAAATCGGACAGTTACATATATTGTTAAGCTGTCATATAACCTATCAGACGATTTAATATTTGGAGTAACTGCAAGGTATTCGGCACGCCGAAGTTAGCCCTTCTTTTTTAACCAATAAAAAATAAACCTTAAGATTGATTTCGTTGTTGTTCTCAATTTTATTTGATGGCAATTCGCTAGCACTATCTACAGTAAAAGAATCAGATTATTTGCATTTATATTTTTCAAGATAGTGACATTTGAAGTGAACATCACGAACGCACAAAAAAAGTCGGTTTTAGGCGCATGGACAATAAGTTCCAAGCTAAGCGAATTGAGTCGATATATTTTAAAGCAAATAATTGTATTTAAGAGATGAATAAAGCTTTGTTTTGAAAAAAGAAAAAAAAACATATATATATGTATATTAGCAAAAAGTTGGCTGAGCCAAATACCTTCTAAGTTATTTCTCTTTAAAAATGTGAAAATTTTTTTGTTCTAGTAGTGGGTCAAAACTTTTATAGGTTTTTAAGAGCTTGCTTGAGCTTCTGGGAAATAGTTTATGCATAAAAATTGATTGTATCATGAATAGAATCATGTTGAAAATGTTTTAAGACTACACAGAATATATATGAACTAATATACTTACAAATATTACGAAATGAACTATGGCTATTATTTAATCTATATGTAATCCATATTTTTTTCTAGCTACAGATTTCAGCCCTTACTTCAGGGCAAATTCTAAGCGTTTACTTCTTTCAGCCAGTGTCATGTAGTGCCTATTTTGTTTTATATCGTTGTATGTCTGCGATGTTTCTTGTGATGTGTACAAAAGCTGCGCCATCTTGAAATATTCTTAGGCAAAAGAAACGCTCTGCTGCCTCTGCCGCTGCCACTGTCTCTGCCGCTGCTGCTGTCAGCCATTACTTATTTGCCTGCCAACCTTACAATTCCGGTTCTGTTACTTCTTTCACCCCAGCCAAGCTATCTCTTTTACTTACTCAGGCAATCAGAAAGATTCAACCAACACGAGCTTCGGCCTCAAAGTCGACTTCGGCCTCGACTCGACTCGTTGGCATCATTCTCCATCATTTAGTTTGTCAGTATGCGACAGCTTCATCATTATTATTCCCGTTGCTGTTTTCCATTTGCTGTCGCTGCTGTTGTTGCTGTTGTTGTTGCTGTTGTTGTTGAGTTGCTGCTGCCTCATGTTGCCCATTGTGTTGTACATACAAAACCCCGTCATCGTCATCATGATTCGAGCCGTGTTCTTGTTGCTTTTGTTGCCGTTGTTGGACCCTCGCCTTAGGTACTTGTCTTTCTTAACTCATTGCGCTGGCAATAAATCTTTGGAATTCTTATCTTGCCACGCACAGTTTTTGTTCCCTCCGCCCTACGTCTCCTGTCTTTGGTTCTGCTGCTGCAGGGCTCAGCAAACCTTTACCTTTTCCCGCCAAACGTATGGCACCTGCTTAGCCGTCGCATTAGGAAACTTGTTATCTAATGAGTCGCCTGTTTCAATTTTTCAATTTGCAACACTTTTTACGACGCACTGCAGCATTCGCTTTAGGATCACCATTAAATGCAAATGATATATTCCCCCAAAAGCCAAAAATAATTCGCAACTTATAAAGATGCTAGGGGACCAGAACAACAAAACAGAAATCGGACCTTTCGCTAGCTCCCGAATAAATGTGTACAATGCGGACTATGTGTGGCTGCTTTTATGGCCGAAAGGGCGCACATAAAACTCGACACCATTTTGTTGTTGTTGCTGCTGCTGCTGCCAATTGCCGGTCTCGCTTTATTTATTTCAAATTTACTTTTGGCCATTTATGTTGCCAAATTTTGACCTAAAAATCATAAAAATTGTAATGCAACCGCGCGCAAAATTTATGACCACACCCAGAGGGAAAGAAAAAGAGAGAGGCAAAATGCGAGCAAGACGAGGGCAAGTTCTAATAACGTCTAAGCGCTGGTCCGGCCCGGAAGCAGCAACTCGAAGCTACGGCTCAGCGCTTATGGCTTTTTAATGGTGCCGTGTGTCGGTTTTGTGGCAAATAAAATGGCGCACATTAAAAGCATGTTACGAGGAGCCGCCTCCAGTTGGGAGCAAGGGGATCGGGGAAATAAAGGAAAGGAGACGGAGCAATTGCATTGGCCTGTCTGCCTGTCCGCCTCCTGCCTTCCTCCGACGGGACCAAGTGGCCGTGCTATATTGAGGTCATGCATGGCAGCTCTGGGTAAATAAAAAATACATAAAAATATTTTATGAGTCCAGGCGAAATGCGAAATACGAAGAGAAGAAACCGAGACTTAGTCCAAGAATTGCAATAAAAATGGCGGCAAATAAAATTGACAATATTGTCATGTCTTGGTTGCTTCCCTGCTTGGCTATGTGAAGACGGCATAGTGAAATTGATAAATTTTAATTTACTTAAAAGGCATAAATAAAAATCATTAAAAAGCGACAGCAAAAGCAGATCTAACACTCTCTACTCCATGCTACCTCATACTCCCCATTCCCCTTTCCCGCAACATTGGCGCGCTGAGTGTGGAGCCAATGATTATACCGGGTTTTGTCATTTCAATTCGCATTATCCTTTGCACTTATTTTACTACTTTGTGCTCTGCTGGCTATGTTAGCCTCCCACCTTCCATCTCCCTCGCCCCCCCCCTTTTTCCTCACTTCCCCAATCCCCCTCAACCATCTTAAACAGCCCTTACTGTTCGCTGGGGTGTGTTTGTATAATGGCGGGTGTGTAGTCATCGTCGCCGTCGTCGTCGTCTGCCGAGTAACTCGCATTGTCATTGTGCAAATAAAATATGTCACGGCTCACCCACTCTAGTACTGCGTGCCCCGATACCTCCTGACAATGCTATGTGACTCCTCCGACCCGCCTGTTCCACACTGCCTCCGAGCGCGAAACACGCCCCTTGCCGTGTGCGAGTGTTTCTGTGTGTGTATCTATCTAACCTTTTGTTGTCCATTGTAGTCGTTTTACACCACACACACACAATGGCCACACTATCGGATGGTTCTAAATGCCTCTCCACCCCCTCCCTCTCCTTTTCACCGCAACAGCCGAAATAAAAATCGCTTTTATATAAACTTAAATAAACGAGTTTCGGCAAATATAAATAAGACTGAGAATTGGATGCATTTCAGTAGAGCAAAAAAAAAATCTAGGCAAACCCCTAAACAAGGAAAGACTCCATACATTGCATAAATATATAAAGTTAAGCAAAGGAAGTTAGTTTACTATAAATGTACCTAATACAGCTGAAAACAAATCGATATTTAGCCTCTTTAAATTTTGTATTTGTCTGTAATGAACAGTTTTAAAAGAATATAACGATAAATATATATAATATATAATATATAATATATAATATATAATATATAATATATAATATATAATATATAATATATAATATATAATATATAATATATAATATATAATATATAATATATAATATATAATATATAATATATAATATATAATATATAATATATAATATATAATATATGTATAATATATAATATATAAAATATTACATATTATATTCGTTTCAATTAAAGTAAAGCGAGATAAATTTCCCTCGCAGAGAATATTAAGCAAAAGAGAATTCCAACTATTAACACTTCCAAAACACTCCTATATCTGTTATGTTATATTCTCTCCGTCATTCATCTCCGTCTAATTGTTTGCCCTTTGACTGTTTTCATTTCAACATTCTCTTCATCATCATCTGGCTCACATTGTTGCAGTTGGCGACCATTCGCTTTTCAAATTTTACTAAAACGAAACAAAATCTAAACCAAAATCCTTAGTTTCAGCTTTCAAATCCTTTTCAAAGCTGCAGTCAGGTGAAAAATAAAATATTTATGTATATAAATAAATATGTATATCGTACATTCTCATTTGCTGTTGTTGTTGTTTCTTTTGGGTGGCGTCTTTCATATTGTACATTTTTTTTTAAATGTTACAGGAAAATAAACCAAGAACGAGGTACACAAACACAAAGACATATTGTCAGTGGGGTGCGACAGAGCGAGTGTGTGTCGAGTGCTTTTTGGCTAAATGCGAAATCGATTGGAAAACAATTTCCAATTTTTAAAGAATTATCGCCGCCATATTCGCGCGTGCTACACTAAATCACACATAAGCAACCTCTAAATCTGCTACCAGGCACTCACACACACACTCGCAAGCTCGCACACACACCCGCACAGAAAGACACTATAATATAGCTAACATTTTGGCGAAGCTTTTCCTTTTTGCTCGTTTATTTCTTTTTTATTTCGCTCCTTTACTCATGGCAATATTTTCCATTTCATTTTCTGCGCGGTTTGGCTTTGGCTTCATGGCTGAATGCACCTGTGTGTGTGTGTGTGTGCGTGTGTGTGCGCGTGTGTTTGTGTAAGCGCGATATCTTTTCCACAACAGCAGCAGAATTCCAAAACCGAGTCGACATACATATTCATATACACACATATCGACATGTGAAGAGGAAGAGGAAAATGAAAAAGGAGTCGTACCGGAAAGGAGGAGAGGCGGATACAGAGGATGCAGAGGGAGGAAGACAACCCGCAGCCATTTGCTTTTATGTCCCTCTGGGTTATTGCACCTTTGACTTTGAGTTGTTGCGAATTTTGGGACCACGTCTTGGAAACCCGAACAAGCTAGAAACACCCTCCTCCCACCACCTCGTACTCAACCACGCATTTCACTGCCGGCAGCTAAGCAACCATTTCATATGTCCCATTTATTATTATTTCTTTTTAACCAAGCGTACGGCAGAAACAGAAGCTGACGCCAACGACGACGACGACGACGACGCCGACGCCGAAGCCAGCGGCGAAGCTAACTTGGAGGCTGCCGCAAGTATTTTCTAATCAGGTCTTAACTACTATGTAATGGGATTCTGAGACTTTAGCGAGCAGCAGCAAGGTGCCAAATCGTAATTTACATGGATTTCGTTCAGATACCCAACGAATTGAATTGAAAGCCAGAGGAAAGCTACCGCTAATGTATTGTAGATTATGCCAAATCCCGCACTGTTTTTATGCCGCACGCATGTGCATTAACATCTGAAATGATGTTGCCACCGCTCCTACTTTCTTGCTCCCCTGCTTCTCCCTCGCTCCCTCTCTTCCTCCGATCCACACTCTCATACAACGCTAACGCTGGGGCTGCTGGTCGGAGCGAAGCGTACGTATCGGGACTGATGCCGATGGCGTATGCAGCGACGCACCTCGTAGGTCACATTGCACACCAACAACAGCACCATCAGAGTAAAAATGAAGCTGGCGAAGATCAGCAGGAACCAGTGAAAGTAGCACGACATCGTCACCGGGTGCTTAAGCCAGCCATTCCAGGTGAAAGTGCACAGCTCCTGCACACAGCGACCGCCACCGTTGCGCATGCATCCTTTGGCGCAGCATCCGTTCGGGCTGTGGCGAGCGCAGTTCATCAGCTTGATGCCCGCCTCGGTGCAGTTTACAACATGCCCCACAGATGGAGGCAGCAATGCCAGGTTACACATCACCAGTAGTACTAGCAGCGTGAGCATCATTTTACTTCTATTCGGCCTTAACTTGCGGGGAATCCAAAACAAACTAATCTGGGATAGCACTAGGTACCTTGAGGCATTTTCAATTTTGATGTTGTATCGAAAACGAATTTTGACTGATAGATAACTTCCAAGGCAATTAAATATAGGCAACTTGGAGCAGAAAAATCAAGAATTGAAAGGGGACTAGAAAAATATGCAGAGGTAGAGAAAATCTTTGGTAGCTCGTTTTTAGGTTATGATCGGAATAGATCAACATCAAGTTATGTTATCTAACTTTGGTTCGCAATTCGTACGATTTTATTTCGCATTTCACTGTGTCATTCGTAGAACTCCCTGGGAACCACATTAACACTTGCAGAAATTTCTATTAGAAAGCGCTCGCCAAATAGCATACAGGTAGAATGGTATTATGATCTTGTCTTATAACTTTGGGGCACCTTCGAACGCACATAGTATGTATTCCTAATAAGTATATTTTTCAATGAGAATAATTTTCAGCTTAAAGCTTGGAAAAGGTCCCTTTCGCCATCTAAACAAGTAACGAAAGCTACAGACAGCGAAGTATCCTTCGCCTTGTTTTAAAAACCCGTTACAACTCCAACAGCAAAGTCATCTTATCTATGTGTATATTAAAACAGCTTTAATACTTTTCACTATTATTGTAAATTATCGACTTGCGAGGGCGGTGGGTGTGGCATAAACAAACTGGATCGGCGTCTGGTATATAGGAAGCTCCATTCCGAATTTGTTGCCCCAAGCTATTATACTAGTTGCTGAGATCGGCGCGATCATCTAAACAGGCGGGCATGGCTCACTCGACTAGGTAGGGATATATATATTATGTGGGATCTACTAGGCCTTATGGCTACATCCCACATTTGCACAACGTTGTCAAAGGTCGAAGAATATAAAAAGACATTTTGAATTTACAAAGAATACTAATTTTTTGTTTTGTTGCTTAATTTGTAAACTTTGACGGACGCTAGCTATCACGCTCGAATATAACTCATAAAATCAAAATTGTTGAAGTTATCGTAGAACGCGTATCTAAGCCCCGATGTAAATAACGAAAAATGCTCCAGCAAAATGAGCATTACAAAGTGATTTTAATGCAATGCGTGATTTTGCATAATTATTATGTTAATAATTTAAATTGCTGTGCACAAAACCGAAATGAAAACATTAAATTTTAATGCCACCCAACCGGCAACCGGGGGTATTTACAGCTGGACTAAGGGGCTGCTTATGCACATGCAAACTACACCAACCCCCTGTCACCTGCCTCTGCTAATGACTAATGCGTAAATATTAGCAAATGTCCAAAATGTGGAGACCGAAACTGCATAAGCAACTGACACCTGTCTCGTCCCTCTTCCCGTCCTGCCCCCTTCCCACACAACGTATAAATTTCAGTCACATATGCAACGTATCCGATTGGTTAACTGCTGTTGTTGTTGTTGTTGTTGTTGTTGTTGTTGTAGTAATAAGCAATCAATTATTATTATTGAATTTAGGCGCAGTTTGTTGCAGGGGACGAAGGGGTCTTTTCGGGAAGGCGAGGCAGGTGTCCGCGTTGCGGCTGGTCAGCGCCTACTAATGCGCCTAATGAGAATTTAAGCATTTGCACCAACTTCCCCCAGTGTAAGCGATGGAAGAGTCGGTGGAGCGGAGTACGAGTAGTTGGGGGTGCGGAATTTGTTCAACAGCACACATAACCTCACTTCCGCACACGAGGTACAGTTGCGCAAATGCCATTAGGGTTGAGCTCATTTAGCGACGGTTTTTGGTTTAAAATTGGTTCAAAGTATATAAATCTGTTGTGGCTGGTATAGAGGATATTAAATGGCTCTGCGGGCTGTGCAGTGAACTGTATAATTAACTGTTACAGTTACACTTAGAGTTATGCATAAGTAATCAGCATATTAACTAAGTGCTTTGTGGGCGGCTGATGGCTTTAATTTTCCTATGGGCAATAATCACAATTGTCATCCGAGAAAAGAACACTATCGATTGGACAAACTGTCGTTGCTTGATAGACAACTAAATATTCTTATACCAAAATGCTTTGTATGTACCCCTAGTAGAATTTGCGATGTTGCCATGAAAATAATATGATCAAAACATGGTGAACGATTTCGTGCAGCACAGTTTCAGTTTGTCCTTGCTCAATTTTTATGAGACATTCATTATTTCATGCAGCCATACTTGCTTATAGCTCATAGCGTTGTCTTTATTTTGAATGTGATTATGAGGTTTTTTGAATCTCAATTAGTATTGTTCTTTAAGGAAAAGCAAGTAACATATATACATATATGTATATATATGTGGCTCGTGATTAGTATGATCCTGATTAGATTTTGTTTGAATAAACATATAATAGGATCTCATAAACTTAATGTCTCTTTTAGGTAAGGATTGTCTATTTATTATTATCCTTTATGAATTTAATTAAGAAATAGGCTTTTAATTGGAGATACAATTTGCAACGCCCCCAACTGGTCGGTCGTACCTCGGCCTTGTTCGAGTCGCGCTGATGATAATTTAATTATTGCCGGCCGTTTGGGGGAGCTGCGGCGTGGCCAATTACAGCAAATCTGCTTTGGGGTCAGTTGGCCAGCACTGTGAAGGCTTCGGTACAGAGGATAGGGGGGCGTCGAGAAGCGCCTATGAACTGTTAATTGTGCGAACGGGTCGGCGGCTTTGCAATGCGCAGCTACGAAAGTATCTCTCGAAATGGCGGATCGGCGAGATTTGGCAAAACATTTGTAATGAGCACTTTTCAAAGCGAATGAGTGGAGAAATGCGGAGGAGTTGGAGGGCACAGTGCAAGTAGGGGCATTACGTACGCCTCAGTAAATACGGCAAGCGAGCGCGATTCGCTATTGCAATACATTTTGAAGATAAGACTAAAAACGCGCGTTGACAGCTTTCGCGATATCAAGCAATAAATAAAATATTGGAAAAAGGCAGGAAAAAAGGGGGAAAAAGCGCAAAAAATGTCAGCCAAACGCGACAGATGCCGATGCTGCGGATTCAGATACAGTTATGCGAAATCCATATTGAAAATTGATTTAAATTTTTAATAGGCATTCGCAAGCGCCCCCCACTCTCCCCGCCATCCTTCTTTTTCGCTCGCTTGCACTTTGTAGCCCACTATCGCTTGGCTGTGCGAGAGCTTTGATAAAAATGCAATGCACGCAGCAATTGGAGGCTTACGGCAAAAGATATGATGCGACGGGGCTCTAGTTAAATATGGAAACAATAACGAAATGCCAAAATGAAATCGGGCAAGGCAGGGTGCGGAGAGGAGAGGGGATGGACTGTAGCATCACTTGCAAGTACATGCCTCATCGAAAATGCCACATGCCACATGTGCGAGCTGGTTTATGAATGCAGTATATGCACAACATATTCGTACATGCAGTATGTATGTATATTTGGCGTATCTCGCGGCTGTCAAATCATATTTTAATCTGTTTTGATTGCTGACTTTTGTGCAAGGGATTTCGGCGACTGCCTGGGCAGGTTGCAACTGCAACTGCAACTGCAACAACAACAGCAGCCGGGAAATATTGCATTTTATTATGCGAGTGTGTGTACGTGTGTGTGCATTTTCCATTTGCTTTATTTGATGTTGCTAAAGTTAAGCAGTAAAATCCGCTTTTTACGAGACAACGACTTGCCTGTCGTAGCTCATGTGCGCATATCCCTAACCTTTCTCGGGAATTCCCAATAAGAAATCAGACTAAATTTAGCTGCAAATGTTGGCATTAATACATGTTACACATCTTTTTTTATAATATATTATAATTCGCACATTGAATTGGTAGGTAATATATAAAAACATTATGCTATGCGAAATTCGTTAAAACTCAAATATACATAGCTCATCAAGACAGAGCAATTAAAAAGACTATATTTTATCCATGGCTTAAACGAACCATAAAGAAATTTATCCTTGCCCAACTGATAGCTTACTCGATGGGCGACTTCACCGAGTGGTAAGGTATAACAATGAATTTGCCGACGGAAATATGCATGCATGTAGATGCCCCTCCCCGTCTCAACTTCGCCACAACTATGCTTCGCCAGGCTTTGTCCACAGACTTAAGTATAGATATAGATGGCGCCACTGTGCGGGCAATGACGACGGCGACGCAGCACAGAGATTGTCAACATATTAGCTTCAAATTGCAAAAGTTCTGCGACTTTTGCTGTTGGCTCATTTTCTCTCGCACGCACACTTGCTGCCCATGTGTGTCGATGTGTGTGGATGTGTGTCGATGTGTGTGGATGTGTGTGGATGTGCGTGGGTGTGTGTGGATGTGGGGTGTATCGCTGTTTAATGTGCTGTTGCCAACTATTTTAGCCAAAGCTCACACGGGCTGCCAGCAATGCCGCCAATTTTGCCGTCGGACCGGGTGATTTGCTTGCTCAGCTTAGCAGGAAGCAGCCCTGCCCCCCGAATCTCCTTCCCTGTTTCTTCTCGTCTCCATACGACCTTCGTCCGACTGGCTGCCTGACTGGCAGAGTGTCCCTCCCGTAGACCGTCGAGCTAGTACTTTGCGTTGCGCTCGGTTCGGTTGACATTCGTAAAATCTCAAAATCCCGAAGGTCGTTGCCAGGGATTTCCTTAGATTTTGTTAGATTTAAATGAATTAGTTGCGTGGCCGATTGATTTTTTGACCTTTTTTATGCGCTTAAGTTCGGACAGTTTAATAGGCCAAAAAATGCACTTGCCTCTGCTACCAATTCTCCCTCCTCCTACCACACACTGTTCCGCCCCGCTGCAGTCGCCTATGGCTGCGTTTAAAAGAGATGAAAAAAGAGTTTGGTGGAAATGTAAAAAAATGTGCAAGTAAATAAAATATTCCTCGAAGTTCCGATGAAATATGCGACGAGCATCACAATGAAAGGGGGTGGGGGAACCGGGGAGTGCTGAGTCGACACGACCCGACTGGGTAGGACAGAGCAGGGCTTAAAAAAGCATCAAATTTCATATTCAAAATGGCATTTTACATGTTGAGCATAATTTATAAATGCATGCAGAGTCCAGCAGAGCGCTAGCAGTGGCAACAACAACAATAACAATAGCACGGAGCAGGCCAACGGTGGTCGACAATAACAAGGACAACAGCAAACAGGCAGCAAGGACATGAAATGTGCTGCGGCTGCAATATTTTTGAAGCGACGATGTCGACACTCTGCCACGCCTCCAAAATGGGGCTGCACGGCAGACTGATAGTGTGGGGTGTCTATCGATGGGCGTCTGCCTGTTGTAGTTGTCGTTGTCGTTGCCAATGTCCATGGCCATGTCCATGTCCATGTCGTCGCTGTGGAGCAGCAAACAGCAAACAAGCCGCAGGCGCTGCGCCTCCTCCCCCTTTTGCCCTGTGATACCTGTGACTCTGCCTGCTGTCGCTCCTGCTGCTGCTGCTCTGCCTTTTAATGGCCCCATTGTCCAGGGCCAGCATGTTGAAAAGATTGCCTCCAATTGTATGCATGTTCGTGTGTGTGTGTGTGTGTGTGCGTGTGTGTGTGTGTGTATGTGTGTGTGCGTGTGTGTGTGTGTGTGTGTGTGTGTGTGTGTGTGTGTGTGTGTGTGTGTGTGTGTGTGTGTGTGTGTGTGTGTGTGTGTGTGTGTGTGTGTGTGTGTGTGTGTGTGTGTGTGTGTGTGTGTGTGTGTGTGTGTGTGTGTGGCTCCTGCCACAGTTGATTGGCTGTTATTTTTGGTGCGCGTACTGGGCACAGGCACTGTTGAAATTTGCATATCAAAAACGCACACACACATACATACACACACCTAACACGCAGCGGGCCTGCTCCTGGCATTGTGTGTGCAGATTTCTGCAATAGCCGCCAAAAGTCCAAGTCCATGCCCAGCCCCACAGGGCAGATCCCAGTCCCGGGTCCGTTTGGGCGGCTCTATGAATTTATGAACATAATATAAATTTATTTTTGCCACTTCTCTTGTTTTTGTTTGGCCCGAAAATCTGCATGTGCGCCGCCCTGCACAAAGTCCTGCACGGAATGCATGAGCAGAAGGGAGACGGCCAGCACAACAAAGGGATTGCTATGTCAGTTGGTGTGCGCGTGTGTGCGAGTGCTGCATTTACTGTGCTTTCGAGCACGTTCAAGTTTATTTATGCGTATGCAGAATACTTAATGAAAATTTAAATGTAAAAGTTACTCGTAGATTGGAACCCAAACATCGCAGGCGGAGTCGGTGCTGGAGCTGGACTTGGTGCAGCTGTCGGGGTCAACGGAGAAAAATGTTGAGCGGACTCAGTGACCATGCAATCGGAACAGCATATATGTAGTACAACAACAACAGAAACAACCCCAAGAGCCCCAACAACAGGGAAAAGGAGAAACTATTCCACTTAAGCAAATGAAAATTACGCATGCATGTGCCCTGGGGGAAAAGTTCGTCTAGCAAGCGATTGCAACTTTATCACCCAGAGAGAGAGAGAGCAGAGAGCGGGAAAGGGAGAAGGAGAGGGGGCAAGAGAGAGAGAGAGGAAGAGAGAGATGGACAGAGAAAGGACACTAATCTGGCTTCTAACCCAAACTCGAGGTTAAGAGCCACACCAGGCATGCAGTTCTTTTTTTACAAAACTTAACAACGGTTCTAGGTTCCTCTGCTTCCGCTTAAGAAGTGAGGAGACTTACTTGTACAAATAAATTGATTGAAAGGCTTCTTAAAATCTTATAAACTATTTTATATACAATGTATGTTAAAGAAAGATTTTACTGTGATGTATTTAACAAATAAGATAGGCTTATCATTACAGTTATTATACACACTAAAACTGAATTCTGTAGCTTTAGAATTGTGCTTGCTATTCGAGTTTAATCGATTTGCGGGAGCTGAAGTAGGTGTGGTCCAATTTCAAAATACAAGGACAGCTTTAAAGAGTGTTGTCACCGAAATTGATCGCTCCAGCTTTTTTGGGGTACAGACGGACTGACAGACATGGCCCCATAGACTTGGCTAATGAAACTGAATAAGAATATATAGTGGCATATATATCACTACAAATATATGTGTGTATTCTCCATTTGGGAAACTTACACCGATCTTTTAAAAAGCTTCTCTATTCAGCAGCGCCACAGTAAAAGTTATTTTAAAACCAACGGTCAAACAATAAGAAGCTTAAGTAACTGAAAAAAACAAAAATTAAAATCTTTGTAGAATTTTAAATAAAAATTATATTATTATTAAATGGTTTTTAAATGTAAGCGTAATGAAATATATGGTTTATGGGGTCACGGATTTTTAACGTCCCATAGTCTACAAATATTTCTGCTAATATGTTTATATATATTCTTAATATATAATTTTTGCCTACTGCAGTTTTAAATTATGTCCCTTTCTGTTTGCAATCATATTTAAAGCAAAGAGGATAAATCTGGAATGGGAAAGGATAAGAAAGGAAAGTAAAGACTGGGCTGGACTGCTAAGCTGCGAGCGAAGTCTTCGAGTCCAGCTGAAGCTTATTATGCAAATGCAGATGCCTTCACATAGTTTGCTACTCCTTTTAATGCGAATCGCTGTCCAGCAAGCGTGGTCACCTTCTCTCACTGCCCTCTCCTACAAACCATTCGATTTAGATGCAAATTCATTATATAGCCAGGCATTATGCGCTTCCCCAAGAAAACAATAAAACAAACAACGTAAGCAGAAGAAAGCAAAGCTCGCAATTATTTGTTCGACATAAAAATACCCCGCACCTGTGAGTATCATATAACTAAGATAAATACCATAAACAAAACTTGCCAGTTCTCATTAATGTAGAGCATTAAAATTTTCCACGATTCATTAGGCTTTGTTCTCGACACAGAATTTAATTTTATCACTTTTGAGCCTCAGCAACACCATATACGAACTCTTCCATGTCATTTATCCTATTATACAAAATTGATTCACCCAACTTCTATATCTTTAAAATACTTATACTTTCTAAGATCGAAAAACTTTAATAACTACATACGTCTTCTTTTTAAATTTACTTTACAGGGTATTTAAACTGAGCTTGGAGTGAGTTCTCAATTGAAATTCCATCCTTTGTCCGATTCATGCATAATGCAGGGATTTAAGAACTGACCAATCAAATAAGAATCTTTTTTCTAACGTCGTGAGATGCTAAAAAAGATTTAATAAAAGAAGGGAAACCTCCTGCGCCCCTTCTAAAATATGTAAAAGACATAACTCAAAAATCCAATTGCCATAACAAAAAACTTTTGTCTTGCTGAGAGGACTAGAGAGGGGAAGGGGGGCGTTAGGAGGCGAGGCCGACTGGCAACTTGGGCTCGTAACTCCATCAAATGATGTACAACTTAACACATTTGCTATATAAATCTTGTTCTCGCAAGTCGAGTTATTCAAAAATCGCTTCTAAATTGGCTACACTGTGCCGTGTTGTTGCTGCCACTGCTTGTGGCATGTTTTGTTTTGCTGTTTTACGTGCAGCTTTCGATTTTTGTGTAGATTTCAGGCACATTTATCTTGGGGCAGCTTATGGCAAAAGTTATGAAATATGCGCACGAATAGCGCACAAATTGTCTATGAAGGGCACGGAAGGGGGGCAGAGGAGTGAGGCAAACAGAGCGGGGCTTTGGTTTCGGTGTGGCCAAAAAGAAAGCTAAAACAAACTGGAGAGCCTTTACACTGCTGGGACTCTCTAACTGCAAAGTTGGACTGCTTCACGTCTCCATCGTTGCCCTCGTCGCAACAAATTGTCGAAAAAAGCTGTTTTATATGACTGTCCACACTCATTCAGAGCCACATTCACACAAACACTCACTCGCTCTCACATCAAGAGTGTGATTCTCATTCGGATTCGTGTCCTCGTCGTGACGTGCAAACAGTTTTTCCCACTTTCAAGGCGGAGGACGAAGCAACTTATGACTACTCTAATGATAGGCTTAGATTTTGGATGCAGCTGACTCTGATTTGAGGCAAAAAGAAGTCTGGAAAAAGATTTAGGTAAAGGAACTAAAGCTGTACGAACAAGTAAAAACGGCTTTGTTTGTAAACGAAACATTTGTAGCAAACACATCCTTCTATACTCATCCGATCACAAGTAAATTTGGCATTACAATAGTTATTGCAGACAAAATATTATAACGTACCATATCTTAAAGTTTGATTGCAATTTGTGTCCCAGGATACTACGGTATATACAAGAGTTGCTCATCTGTAACGGGCTAGGCTCCGTAAATTCCGATTATCACCATAATATGTAGTCTATTATAAATTCGTAGCCTAAAATTTACAGCACGCTTTGACTTATAGGTAGATCATATTTACTATCTTAATTGCTAATACTTTTTAATTATGACCTCTTTATATGTATGATATGCATTTAATACCAACGAAACCTTGGGGTACAATAAGTCGAGTCTCCACAATCATAATCACAACCAAATTTAAAACTTAAGCAATCGCGTAAAACATTCATTTGATTTCGTTGGGAAATCTCAGATAAAACCTAATCAAGCTAGTCTTTTGATTTGCGACTTGGCTCCCATACCTGCGTGTAAATTGAAGATCATCTCAGAACTAGTTACAGGCAAAAGTTATCTCACAGGCAAGTGCAGTCGCTAACAAGAAATTGAAGCAATTCGCTAAGCACACCGAGCCATTACGCTGTGATAAGAACAAGAGAGCCGAGTGTGTATTAAGATTAAATAAAATAAAATTAAATATATGTATATAAAATTAGGTTAATGCCTGCCTGCAGCTAACTCGTCCGCAGGAGCAGCAGGAGTGTGCGAGGAAGAAGAGGAGGAGCTGTCGAAGCAAACCGAAATTCAGGCGGCCCTTTTATTTTATTGTTATGTAGATGAGGTTGCTCAGCAAGAGTACAGAGAAAATGAGAGGAAAAGAGAGAGATATTGCGTAGACAGACTGTTCTGAAGAAGGAACGCACTTACACATACGTAACCCCGGGACTACCCGCAACAACATTCCCTTTCCAGCGCAGGATGCCCCCTTTCCATTGCCGGCAATGCGACTTAAGCAGGACTTATGGTTATCTGCGCATTTTATGGATATTGCGCAAGCATTTGCCCTGCTTCTGTTTTCCAATGTGACACTGCGCTGCCGTCCCCATTGCTACACCCCTTGCCCCGAATGGGACAAAACAAATGAAGTCGCTTGGCAGCCATATGTTGGCTAAATGTTCTATGTAAATGTTAAGAAAGCACTTTCATTTCCGAGCCGGGAACAGGAGCAGGAGCTGCGACTGGGACATTAATTTAATGGCACCCAGGCAAATGAAAGCGAAAAGACGAGCAAACCAGATGAGAGAACTGCCTGAAATTGAGCGAATTAATTAAAAGCAGATAAAACTGAGGCGAGAGAAAAGGCAAATTATGAACTGTTTCTGGCCGGAGATGTGCTGCGACAGCGTCGGAATAGTTCCAAAAATAAAATGCAGCGCAAGTTAAGCCTAGTTAAGCCCGCATGCAGCATGCAACATGCAGCGCGCAGCGTACTGGATGCGGCAAACATAGCAACTAAAAACTGCTCCAGCTCCGACAACGTCGCGCCATTTGTCGGTGCGAGCTAAGCCCACTTAAGCCCTAAAAAACAGCAGCAGCAGCAGCATCAGTCGAGCGGCTGTTCGATTTGACTTATGGGTTCATTTGCTTTACTGTCTGTCAGGCTCGTCCCAGCCCCTATTTATAGAGCTGCAAGACACACACACACACACACACACACACACACACACACACACACACACACACACACACACACACACACACACACACACACACACACACACACACACACACACACACACACACACACACACACACACACACACACACACACACACACACACACACACACACACACACACACACACACACACACACACACACACACATAGACGAAGCTGCAACTGAGGCATCTCTCGCAGTTGTAATCTGTGATCCCCACCTACTCCAATTGAACGCTTGATCAAGTGGCTGAGACTCTGGCAGGTTGTGTCTCCCGCCAGTCAAGTGTTCCCCGTCCCTACCTCTTCTTCCATCGTTACCACCCTCTTTTGTCTCTCGCGATAATTGGAAGCAATTTCACGCGTTGGCAGACAACGCGTGTCGCTCAATTGTTTCGTCTAAAATATGATCGAAAGATTTTCAAATTTTTTTCGCTTTTCGCGCGAGACCAGAGAACGTCGAAATAATTTCAATTTTAGAACACAATTCAGGCATGACGTCGAGCAAATTAGCTCGTGAGCTGCCTCATTACTTCACTGAGTTGTGGGCCACGTGATTAGCTGGGGAGAGAGTGGAAGAAGTGAGTGAGTGATAAGTGGAAATGGAAGACAAAGCGGATGCTGCTGCAGTTGGAGCTGAAGTTCTCCTGCAGTGCACGGGATTATCAACTGGCGGCGAAGCGACAACTCGTATTAAAATCGCGGGGGTAGTTCATATTTGTTGTGGCAGAGCTCGCTCAAATATTATAATACAAATATCCTGTGAAAAAAGAGACGATATCTAGGTCGTCTGGAAGTACGCCTAATTGAATCGAACGTGAGATGCAGCATCATCTCGACTTCAGACCTCAAAAGTAGCTGCGATTTCAGAGAAAGTTGAGCAAAGATGATGGATCGAATACAATAAAAATATTATGAACACGAAACTAAAGACGTATCATCTAATTATTGAACCTCAAAGAATGCAAAGCACAATTTTCCCAACTTGTTAATCCAATTTAAATTATTTTAATTTCCAAACTGTGTATTATAATACTTTATAATAAATGACCTAACTTTAATAAATTTTTACATATAATAATTGGTTTACAACCCTTTCAATTGCATGATAACGGATTTTGATGCGTTTTTAATTTCACGCATAGCCAAAAATAAATGAAAAACAACTGTTTTATTTTGTTTTTCCAGTTTTCCTGATTCTTTCCAATATTGTTAAATAACAATAACGTTTTAGAGGTTTTGGGTTTAATTAAATTTAAGAAAATAAATCGATTGAGAAATAGAGGTATATATTACCAGTGTTCCCAGTTAATTCTTTTTCCGACAGATAAAATCTCTGTTCTCTTTTTTTTTCCTATGCCTTTTTCTTAGAAGGGTAGCTTTCATTTTAATATAAAGAAAATTAACCGAAACATAATTTTATTTTTTATACCATTAGACCATTGAAAATGGTCAAAAATGGTATACTAAGTTTGTGCGATTGAGCCACGTGTCTGTGTGAACATACAGATCTCAGCTATTATAAAAGCTAGAGACACTAAATTTGGCATGATGGTGTATAAACATCTCAAGCTCCTGGAGTTTGTTTCAAAATTGAGGTGTCACGCCTACTGCCTCTAAAAATTCATAAATACATTTGTGACGAAAATATTAAAGTTTCAGCACATAGATATATACTATATTCATATACATATTTCAAGCCGATCGGATCTAAACACAAAAGTTATTCAAATCAATGTTTTCCATAGTTCCGCTGCTTGCTCTTTTGCAGAATATCGTCGCGTTGCTTCGATTCAGCCGTAGCGTGTGTAACGTTTTCAAATGCGATGCCGCCATTCAAAGCTATATGTATATTTAATTCAAACAATAGGTGACTTATGAACTTGTGCAGAGGAAATAAAAGTGTGATAATTTTTTTTAAAATTGGGCGAATGGTATCTTACTGTTAGGTGCGCTCGACTGAAGCTTTCTTTACTTGTTGTTAACAGAATTGGTTTTATCTTTTCCATATAAGGCTTTACAAGCGAATAAAATTTTTTTGTAATCGTTTCAAAAAATATTTTTATATTGACATATAAATTCTGGACAACAACTTCAACTTTAGGTGCATCAGCGATTTATTTCAGGACAAATCTGAACGATTTACTATAGCATTTAAAAATATTATTAAATCGGCCCCCAAACCGAAAAAGTAACAGAAACGTCTCAAGTGCTTCCATATTAAAACCCAATTCGGTTCGCCATTTTGTTGTTGCGGGTGGTGCATGTGCTCAAGCGAGCAGCAACAACAAGAACAATACGACACACGCACGGCATGTGCAACCCCACAGTAGCACAGTAAGTTGTTGCCCCCTGCCACTTCAAGCTGCCCTAACCGCCAAGAACGTTTTCGTTTCGAGGAAATACTCCCACACACCCCTTTAATTATGATTCAGTGCACACAAACTTTTGTTGCGTGCCTCACCCCGATATGTTTATGCTGCTTTCTCTTTGTTGCTGTTGTCCTTTTGTGCTAACTTTTCAATTCCTAATTATAATTAGAGAATCGGTTGTGTTCATAAATATTAAAAAGGGTCGTCGGAACTGCGCAGCAGCTCCCACAGTGCTTCACTTGTTTCTTGCTGTTGGTGTTGTTGTGCGCGATGTTGTTGCTCAACTGCTGGCAGCGACATTGCATGAATAATTAACTGAAGTCTTTTTACAGAGGACTTCCCCCTCCGACCAACAGGGCGCCCATTTGCCTTGCGCCATCTTGTTTGCCAACAGTGGGGCGGCAGCAACAGCAGAAACAACAACAACAACTCCAACAGCGAACAGAGTGCCCCACAGACATGCGGCAGCGGCATGTCATGAATGAATTAAGTTATGAATACTAGCATTTTTAATGTAATTTGCGATGCGATGCGCTTCTGCAAACGCCACTGCCTTCAAAGTGGAAAGAGTCAAGACCGAAGTACTGATCAATTAACTAAGGAAGCTGATTAAACGACTCCCTAATTGCTCAAATTAACTAAAATTCGCTCAGTCTTTTGGTTCGAAACACGACTGCTCTACGCAGCAAGACTCAGAACCCAGCAAAGGCACACACCTACAACGCAAGAATTTGTAACTCAACACCACCAGGTCGCATGGTTTGTGACTTGAATAGGGTGGAAAACAGGCCAAAACAGCGGTTTTTAGCGGAAAAAGTAGCCGAAAAAAGCCAAATTAAGAAATTTTAGCCGTTTTAAATTTCAAATAACGGCAGTTTTTTCAACTTTCAATTTCGATTTTCTCGAAAACGGGCGTAGCTAGCGCGATTTGGTTATTTTGTAACGGGTTCGTTTTTCCTTTGGCCGTTTTGAGGCCGCAGTGTGCGTGTGTGTGCGTGTCGGCCGTGAAGGGCGCCCAAAGTTTTCGGCGGTTTTCTCAAAATCGGAAAAGTGAAAACGGAAAACGGAAAAACTAAGTTTCTCCTGTTTCAGAACAGTCCTGGCGACCCTCGCTCGAGAGGGTTTTCCAGAAAGTTGAAAATTGCGGACTGGGCACGCACCAAAAGGCCGAAAATCATCGAAAATCGCACCGTTTTTGCGGAATTGCTTCGGAAAACGAGCCTTTTTCGAAATCGTTTGCAGTTTTGAGAAACTTCAGAAATTATTTAGTGGAAAAAATGTTTTTGAGGCAGCCGGTGTCAGCGATTTTGCCGTTTGCCCCCTTTGACCCCTTCCACCAACCTAGAAGTAGGCAATAGAATATTTTTAGAATGAAAACGCGGGCTATCGAATTTGGCGATAGGCGATAGGTGGCGATAGGTGGAAACACGATAGTTAAGAGCGCGCAGAACAGCTGTTTCATGCTGCGCAACCTAAAAACGTAGCATCGCACCGATAACGTCACGCAGTTGAACGACTCGAATAACTTCCGTTTTGCGTCCGATCGGATCTTAATTTGGGAGACTGACTCGGGCATACATACATTAATAAATTATTTGCACAAAGTCAGTGCACCCTGTTCAAGGTTGTTCGAATTTTAAACTCCCAACTCGTCGTAATCCCGCTCTGAATTTGAGAAATTAGTTTTTACGGGGAAATACTGGGAGAGACAAAAATTTTGGTCAGATTAAAATTTTTATATATTTTTTATATAAAAAAAATACACCAGATTCAGAATTCTTCATGGCCGTCAAAAAACCTTCTTCTCAAGCTACTCGGGACTATAATTAATATGTGTATTGTAAAAAAGAAAACCTAATTGTTTGTGTGTTTGTTTGCTTTGTACATAAATAATAAAGAACGTCGCTCGACAACTACAACTAAATATTAGTTACTTCCTTAATTGCGTCTAAACTATTTACACTAGAACCAGAGAAGTCATCGCACATTCCTACGAACCAGCCAACCCATACACACACACCATGCGGACACGTCTTAGGCGAGCGCTGGTGCAGTGCATCCGTTGTTCAGACGGTACTCGGCGTAGACGAGGCCCGTGTTGTGCCAGTGGTAGAAGGCAGCGACGATGATCAGATGCCACCAGTTGTGTGAGTGGCCAACAAAGTCCACCTTGCCGTTGAGCCAGCGCTCTGGGATCTTGGCGGCATAGAAGACGAAGGCCACCAGACAGAGCACGTACATGATCACAATGCGCGGCACCATTAGTCCCACTAGCTCATGCTCCAGTCCGCCCATGGCCACAGCCCAGTGACCCAGCGGCAGGATGCCGTACGCCGACCACAGCAGCAGCACGGCGACCTTTCCGTTCATGGACACGTTTAGCTGGGGTATCTGCACGGCAATGGCCAGGCCGAACATGCCCAGTGCGATGGTGGAGTACAAGGTCCTCAAGAACTGCCGAAGAGATGTGTTCATTACTCGTGTATGTACAGGTAGTGGATCCACCTACCGTATGGCACCAGAAGGCGTAGTACATGCCGCTGATGTAGATGGCGACCAGGGACAGTGAGATGCCGAGAAAGTCCACAGACAGAAACAGTTCGTAATGCTCCTCCGACCTGCACGAGAATATGTGGTATATGGCGGACATCAGCATGCACAGGCAGAAGCAGACGAGCAGGCAGACGACCAGCACCTGATCGCTCAGCTCGGCATGTTCGCGAAGGAACTGAAAGTCCAAGATGGTCAGCCCGATAAAGAGGATGCAGCCAGCCAAGTGACTCCAGATGTTGATCTGCCGAGCCGTGAATAATAACAGTTAAGTGTCAAGAGAAGCGTTAAGCTAAAGGGAGCTTTGAGCTCAGAAATGCTTGACTAAAGTGATGTTCTCTCCCTTCTTACCGTCTCATTGGTCCACCAGAAAATGCTCTGCAGGCACAGCTTGTTGGACAGGAATGTTCTATAGCCGCGTCTTATATAGGGATTGAACTTCAGATGGGTTGGCGCCTGTGACGACAAGACAAGTGAAAAATCGCATTAGTTTCTTACAGATCTATTTGTATATACACGTACATATGTACACGTAAATGTATATGTGTAGGTATAACATGCCCAAGCCGTTGTCGTTGTCTACATATCGAATGGGCGACATTGGGAGCGAACAAAACGAAGAAACGAAACCTTTTCGACGCTGGCCGCGCGCCAAATTAAAATGTTCAAAGTCTCTCAATTGCGTAATTAATTAATTAAACAAATGAATTTAACGCAAATGTTATCGACGCGACGGCGGGAACGAAGCCCGCAATACTCTGGGAAATTAAGTTTGAAACAAGTTTCGAAATAAACAACCTTCTTGGCAATCGAATAACAATAATATCGTGCATAATTTTATTACTATAAAGTTAACTTATTTTCAACTACTCGACCCTTAAAACTAACTTAATCACCCCTAATCGTATTCACATTTAGTTTAAAGTTATCGCAACCATCTCTATCCGAGTTTAAAGAGGGAGGCGGCGTCATCTTTTTTATCTGCCACATTTGCTGTTAGCGGGGTTTTCTTGTTGTCCGTCTCTCGCGCGCTTTGCTTTCGGTTGGTTAATAATAAAATCGACCTTGATTTAGTTCGCTGTGGCAGCTGTTGTTGTTGTTGTTGTTGATTTCGTGCCTATTGTGATATTTGGCAATTGTTGCCACGTTTTGCATTTTTCGGCGTTTTGGGCTTTTACAACACACGCACTCGCAAACAATTTGGGCACACATCGAAACTATGACCACAGTGCACAGTGGGATAGATACAGTTGTGTTTGTTGTTATCTAAATATATTATTGGGGATTGACCCAACAATGTCAATAGACCAAGTCAGGGAGAATTCATGTAAATTAAGTGCCCGAAGAAGTTTACGCCCGACACGCCGCTTGGCCTCTGCGAGTTGCGCCAAATTGCGCCCAATTAAAGCGACGACAATTGAATTCGAAATTCGAAATTGAATGGAAAATGTTACCACATCACTCGAGGGGATTGGGGGTGTGGGGTACTCACGTCGTCAAAGTTGCAGAGCCATTTAAATTTGGCCAACTTGTTATCATCGGCATAGTCCGGGCCGTGTCCCAGCACATTCGGCTCCTCGTTGGCCGGAAATTGATGCGCAGCGTCCGCAGCCGGGTCGCAAGTCGACGGGCCATCGAGCTGAAAGAAGCAGAAGGAGGAGAGAAGACCGTTAGCAAGAAGTTCGAAACAAATTCGATATCAATTAGTCGCATTAATTAATTTTCAAAGTCACAAAAGACGAGGTGACGTCGACTTCCGTCCTCGGCGAGACTATTTTCTGCTTGAGTTCGCTTAGCTGCTGCAGCTATTTTAAATGCACTTGTTGTTGTTGTTTTGGTTATTAACATAATAATGCAGTTAATAAATGTGTGGCACAACAACAACAGCACCAAGCTGGGGGCTTGACTTTAATTTGTTTGTGCCGCTTATGCAAGCCAACGCAACAACCATAACAAAAAGTACGATTCCACTTCCACGTGCAAGAGAGCAAAGGAGAGGGAGAGAGCGTGTGTGTTTGTGCGTTGATGACGTTTTTTTGTTTACATTCGCAAATTTCGCTTGTTCCATTCTTTGCATGGTTTGCAAAGCTTTTGCACTTGCGTCAGCTGAGCAGCGACAGCAACGCGACTGCAGCGAGCGCGTCGCTCTCCATTAAAGGAGTGCTGTATACACCCGCTGTGAAATGTAAGCACAATCTGCGACCTTGCATCTATTTGGCACACTGGAAATGTCTTTAGAATTTCCGCATATGTTTAATTTGAAATTGCGGGTGTGGATTGCAAACACTTGTTTAATTAGAATCTCAAGTTGCAGCCGAGCACGTAAAGATCTCTTAACGTATGTATCTCAATTAATTTCTCAGTAAATGTGTACTAACATTTCGTCTGGGGCACGGCGTCTCTGCCCTTGCGTTTGTTTTCCAGGTAAACACTGCAGCAGCTGATTCGAGTAGTTTTGCGAAATGCATTAACCGAATTTAGATTTTGGAGATGAGAATTGCGAAAATCTGAGATATGTTCTGTCAACCTGCTTCTGTTGTTATTGTTGTTGTTGTTGACTGCACTGGACTGGCCTAGGCAAACAGACTTAAATGGCGAGTCACCGATAAACAGGATGTGCCATTAATTTAGTCATTGACGTAGGTACAACTAGTTGCGACATCTCGCAATGTTTGTTTGCCAAACGATCACTTTAAAAGTTTCGGTTTCAATACGTTCACTACGTTCAATGCACATGCACAATCGTCGAAATATGTATGTATGTAGATAGACACCCCTTTACAGATGAGTATTAATTAACACCTGTTTCACATTTGTGTAGCTTACATTTTTCTTTTTACTGCGCTTCAGTACCGCTGTTGTTGTTGTTGTCGTTATAACCGTGGTTTCCATTTTCCAATAACTCTTTTGGCCAAAAAGATCACGATTGAAAAATGAGTCTGCAGCTGTTCCCTGAATATTTTAACTTTGTTTCCATAGATTTTTTGTAATTAAATCGAAGTCTTCTTACTTTATTAATGCATGGTAACTAGCAAGCTTCAAACTGATATTTTACTATTTATTTAGTTCTTATTTTCACTTTCGAACTGAAACCGTTTTCAACCGTTTCGTTCAATAACTCGAACGAAACTAAACTCGAATCGACTTAATGCTCACCAAGTTAGTTATCAGTAGTGGAAAGCTCCTCTCTTGAAAGCTCAATTGCAAAAAACGTGCAGCAGCTGAGAGAACGAGAGAGCGGTTGTGAGAGACAGAGCGCGCGTGCAGGAGTGAGAAGTGATTGCAACATGCGCCGTTCGCTCGCAAGCTGCGTCGACCTGAGCGGGAGCTATGCGAAATTTTTCCTAGGCCGGCTTTCGTTTGTTGTGCAAGTTTTCTGTCTCTGTTTTCGGGTTTCTGTTTTCTGATTGATGTACGCAGCAGCAGCGCCCAGTCAAAAGTTACATAACAGTTACAAGTGCGTTGCGCGCTCGTGCCGAGAACTGCATAAGCTGCACAGATGATTTGTAAACTGTGCGTTTGTGTGTGGGTGAAGAGAGTGTGAGAGAGAGAGAAAGGGACTCATGGCTTTACATGTCTTTACCTGTGTTATATTATTGTTTACGCGACAGTTAAATACGAATGCGCGATTTGATTTGTAACGCCAATTTAACGAAAAATAAACAAAGCCGCCACAGCCGAAACCTGTTTGCACTCGACGGCGGCGTTGTTCGGTGAACTTCAGGAATTCCGTCTGAATGGAGCTTTCGCAATGCCCTCAAGTTACTGCATGTGCGTGTGCGTGAGTATGTGTGTGTGTGAGAGAGAGAGAGAGTGTGAGCGTGCATTTATGTAAGCTAGATTCACAAACATAATTGCCAATCAACTTGACCTTGACTTTATTCGCTGCACGGCGCTCTTTGTGTAACAGAGCTAAGCTAAACTGAGGCCAGCTCTCTCTCCTTGAGTGTTTCGTTTGAAACACTACTGAGCAGCTTATCACCTGCCTAACCCGCTAGGACTCACCCAGTTGCCGTCTCCATCCTGGATCCGCTTGTAGCATGGTGTCGCCTCCTCCCTGCTGAGCCCACAGTCGGCCGCAAGGCCCTCGCGTGGACGTGGACTCATTCTTGAGGGCTGATCTGGCAGAAGAGACAAAGAGAAGAAAACGTTTTTTTTTTTTTTGTGTAGTAAAAGTTCACGTCTCACGTTAGCAGCAAAGTGTAAAAAGCGTCAAAAAACAGACGTCCCCAACTTGCTAACAGCAGCTGTACTAGCGCGTGGCCAATGCACTAGCCATAAAGAGAGCGCCTCCAGCGATCCAATTGTTTATCGTGCATATTTAACCTCATCGGTCGCCTTTGAGCTGCAGTTTAATTGACTCGATTCGTGCCGCATTTAGAGTCCCATTAAACGTGAAGTGACGTTACTTTTTTTTACATAACCAATTTTCGTATGGAGATTCAGATTTGCATTCACAGATTCATCTCCTGCTCTGCCCTGTCCCGTTTCCATCACGTGCAAATCGTTTCGCCTTTTCGATTGTCAATTACTTGGCGCAACTTAAATTGACTTCGATTTATTTACATATACATATATGGATATATATGTATGTATGTACATTTGCATGTATTTATGTTTGCGTGTGTGTTTATGAAAACGTTTTTATATATTTACACACACCGACACACATGTGGTACATACTTTCTAGTTGTGGCCCAACAGAACAAATCTCACACTAACTTTGCGAATTTCTTACGAGCCACTCGCGAGGCAGCTAAAAGTAAACTGAAGACTGCAGCAGCAGCAGCGGCGGCAACTGGGGCAGAGCTGAGGCATCGCCACATACATAGATTGGGACCCAACACACGCACACGTCGACCGAAACCGGCGATGAAAAGCGACAAAAAGAGAGAGAACTTGAGAGCGCGCCTGCCGTGCGATCATAATGACATATAAGAGGTTACGCTTCGATTGTAAGAGCGGGACTGTGACGTCACACGCCTACACGTTGACAACGGCGACAGCTGCCAGTTTTGAGGTAAGCACAGAGACAGACTGAAAATGGTGCACGCGCTCGTTCTCTCTTTCTCTTGCGTTCTCTTGCATATTATATTCAGACCCTATTGACACGTCAATCGTTAATCGCTGAAAGTTTCGCGGCGCTTTTCTACGACGGAGCCGTACATAAATTGAGGCTCTGAATTGATTAAATGTTTATTTAGCATGCTACGGCTGTTGCCAGCTTCAGGGCGATACAACACACACACATACGCATTCGTATACCTTTATATACACATATATTGGTTAACATCCGTCGCTTAATCTGAGCTTGCTCTTTCGCTGTGCCACTTTTTCGCGCCATTTGCTGGACGAATTCAAAATGCCCATCCCATTGGCCAAATTCACCGCTTTGTTCGTCTTTCCAAGCAGCTGTTGCTTACCTGTCAGGTACCTTCACCTATTTAAGAAGCGCCACATTTGCTTTTTGTGACTAAAATATAACTTTTTTTTAGCTTGTCGTGGCAACTCAGCCCCATATTATATAGTTTCATTGTATGCTTCCCGAAGACCCCGTACAACTGCTGCGATATTACGAAATTACCAGGTTTACACATCTAGTACTAACACACAACTTGACGATGATAATTCCTGCATACCAAAAAACATACATACTTTGGCATAGTCGATCTACAAAATGCTATATGGCCGAGCTGCCGTCTTTAAACTAGGACAGAGTGTCATGCATACGCTTCATATTAACCGACGATCTCTATAAATTTATCGATTACGGACTTGGGCTTAGCTTTGTATATGTGGTTTGTAAAATGTAACAAACAGGGCATCATAAGAACTAACCAGCTTATATGGATAACACATACAATTCAAAACATCTTGTGATTTGAGATAAACTACGTTACATTCCAATTTTAGGGGTTACAAAGTAAAAGCTTAGATTAACGATTTTATATTTCATTGGTTTTTAATTTTCGCAATTAGATACAGATTTCAAGCGATGTGATGATATTCTCCTACATTAGCCCTGACTGTTGCAACATGTAAATCTATTATTAACTCGATAGTCAGAATATTTACGATATCCATATTGTTTTTATTATAGTTTAGTAAAAATGATATAGCCTATACTAATTTATATGTTCAGTGAGTTCATGAGTCTTTCTAGCCCTGTTCTCTCCTAAGTGTTCAGTTCGACTGACTCAACTCGTTCCCTTTAATCCAATTTTATTTTCTTATCAAAACCAAAATAATTTTTTTTTCTCCATTAAATGTTATGTTCACACTTGCCTCCTCTTCCTGTGAGCTAAGTTTGCAGAGCTTCTTGAATTTTAATGATTTCGAATTGATTTATAAATATTGTAAGTTGAGCGTGACTGTGGGCGTGTTTGTAGGGAAAGGAGACAGGAAAGAATTAGCTGAGTTTTAACTGTGCCCTGAAAATTTCTCTAGCGTCGCGATCATCGTGAGAGTTGAATTTTTGTAAATTTTATTTTATCCGGTTCTTTAAATATAATATAATAATAATAATAATTTTCCAGCTGATCTTTATTGTAGTTTTGTTTTTCTTTTTTAAACTTATTATGTGTGGGATGCTGTGTTGTTGGTAGCTGTCTCGCTTTAAATGTTTATGCTTACATAATTTTTCAGTAATTATTATTAAATTATTTTCTCTTTATGCTGCTGCTGCTGTTTGTTCAAACAAACTGATTTGAATTTGACAGTTGCTCTTGCTTTTGCTGTTGTTGTTGCTCTCGCTGCTGCTGTCGCTGCTGATGTGGCTGTTACTGCTGTTGGCAATAACATGCCTCCGTTCCACTCGTGGCTGCTGCTGCTGCTGTTGTTATTGCTGATACTGCCAGTACAGCTCCTTTTGATATTGTTGCCGCTGTTCTTATTGATGAATTCAACATGGGAGCTGATGATTCCGGGGAGAAAAGGGCAGCTGAAGCAGCTGTTGTAACTATTGTTAATTGTTATCTTTATCTTTGTTGCTTTTGTTGTGTTTGCTGTTGTTGTTGCTTTTGCTGTTGCTGATGTTGTATTTGCTGTTGCTGTTGCTAATTTTGTTGTTGGACTGTTGTTTTTGCAATCTGGAACGCATCACATAGCATACTTCCGAGTCCATTCCCGTGCCAGCTCATTGTATTTTTCCCGATCGGTTTTATATATTCTGGCAATCTCTGGAACAAGCGGATCATCCGGATTCGGATCACAGAGTAGAGAGCAAATTGATAATAAGACTGTAAGGAGAAGAAGAATACATAGGTTAAATTTAGTACAGAAATTGTGATAGATGGACATTTCGCTGTCGATTTGTTTACCTTTTGAAATAGTTAATGCTGGCGACCACTGAGATCTTAATATATCAAGACAAATCGATCCATTGCTGTTAATGTTTGGATGGTATATGCGTGTTGTAAAGGCCACTTTGGGTGGCTTAAATGGATAGTCTGTTGGAAAATGTATAGTTAAGAAAAATACACCTCCTTGGTAAGGGCTGTCCGGCTGTAATAATAAAAGAAACAGATTAGTAAATTCCGCTAAAGAAATAAATATAAATACAATCGATTAAGCTTTCACTTTTAGAATGCGTTCAGGACGAGTTCAAATAAATTCATTGCCAATTAATATTTATAATCAACGAGATTTTGAGTAAACACTGAAAATATTTAAAAACTTATTTCCCATGAATATTTGGTATAAAGATCATGAAAGATCATATACCTATTGTTTGAAAATCAACTAGTAAAAAAAGCTGCAGTCGAGCGCGCCCGACAGTAAGATACCATTCGCCCAGTTTCGAAATAAATTATCAGACATTTAATTCCATCAAAAACTCTGCACAAGTTCATCCGCCACCTCTTGTTTAAATTAGATCTATCTTTGAATAGCGCCATCTATATTTGAAAACATAGCAATCAGCTGTACACACGCTACGGCTGAAACAAAGCATCGTGACGATGACGTCACGATATGCTTCAAAGGCGCAAGCAGTGTAACTATGGAAAACGTTTAGATGAATATCTTCTGTTTATTGTTCGATCGGACTGTAATTATCTATGTTCATACCAAAGCAGAAAGCTGTAACTTCAATACTTTTCCTAATAATCGTAAGTTTTCGATTTGCGTGGGCGGTCGGCGTGACATCGAAAATTGAAAATAAACTCGATCTACCTATGGTATACAGGAACCTTCATGTGAAATTTGGTGTCTCTAGCTTTTGTAATAGTTGATAGCTTTGTGAGATCTGGTGGGCTAATAGCTTTGTAAGGTCTGCCACGCCTCCTTCTGCCTGTTACATACATTTGCACAAACTTAGTATACCTTTTTGACCATTTTCAATGGTCGAATGGTATAAAAAAACAAGTTCAAATTATAAATTAATATTGGGCTTGAGGTAAGTAACACAATACAACGAGTGGTTAAGATTTCCCTTTTAATCTCATTCTTTGTGTTTGAAAACTCGCTGAACACATCCTTTTTGACAGACTCAGCACGTGGGAAATATAGTATAAAGTGTAGAAACACGGCTTCTATAGTCTTACCGGGCCCATTATTGTTGCTTGCCAGTGAAATACTGCAAATAAAAAGAAAAAAAAAGATGTAGTGAAATTCTTGTATTTAACCCTCACTGGCGTTGTTAAGCCAATCCAGAGCCTACAAATACAGCCCTCACAAGAGGGTGTTACTAGTGCTTCAGAACGACTATGCAAACTCATTATCAAAAACAAATGCATCGAGTGAGTGCTCATTCTATGCTCGCTCTCGACGTAGACTCTTACCTCGGTCTGTCATACCCATCGCTCTTTCTCTCGAGTTTCCCGAAAAGAACAAAACCAAATAATTGTCAAAGAGCCTTGGCACCGACTACTGGCAGCGACGCTGCAGTTGGCAGACGACGCTGGCAGCATTTGCTAACCTAGACCAGCGTGCCGTCTCGCTTTGCCGCATTGCCTTGTTAGTAGAGCTGCTGTTGGTAGCTCTGCTCTGCTTGCCCAATGTCACACGACAGAGCAGCAGCTCTTGGACTGAGAACTGGGGCGCACTGTGCCAGCTGCTGAGGGGGAAGCCAGCTCAAGGGGGAGGGGTATCTCTCTCTCTCCCTTGCTCTCCCTGTCATAAGTATATGTATGTGGTCGTGTGCATGCAATACAATTAGAATAATTCGCTTGTGGAACGCGTTGGAGCTTATGCATAAGGGCTACTCCCGCGCAAACCGCATCAATAATTTAATCTATCGATAACAATTGTGGACAGCAATTGATTTAAATACTGTCATGTTACACTTATACCACCCTCCCGAAACCCCACTCCTAGTTGCATTTTTTTGTTTTAGTTTCCGGCAATGCGGAGGCAGTAGGGAGGGACAAAGGGGAGCGGAGTTGACCCTGCAGCTACAATTGCATTGTTATCGGAAATGTTATTTCGTACATTACAAAGCTCTGATAAGAACGGCGGAAACGTAATGCGAGACATTTTTTGTTGCATAAATAGTTCCATTGTGATATAGAGGTTGATTTTGAGTAAATTAATCGACTACGATTAAAAAGATTATTATCAAACAATTGAAATATCTCATTTTGATTGCTGATTACTTAATATTTCACTCTCTACAACTTCTAGTCTAATTTCCTTAGTTTTCTAAATTCACAAACATCAGGACAATCAGTTTTGAAACCAAAAGCATATTGCTAATTTATAAAAACCTCTTATGACTCAACAGCTGTAGTGCAATTTATATGAATATACCGAAATCAGCTTTCAATTATCATTGTGAGTATTAGACTTGCCATGCTATAATTCCCAATCTTAGTAATTTCGATTGGTGTTCTAAGTTTGTAGATTCATTAAAATAATTCAATATTAAATTGGATGTCTGTATTAGTCACACGTAGCCCGAACGACAGCGGAGGCCGCAAACCCGACTTTAATTACACGATTTCACTTTTCAGTGACGTCATTGAGGTGACCTCCTTAGGACTCGAATCTTGGAAACAGTATTACACTCTTGTGGTAAGGCTTGGTGTATGTATGTGCGTAATTAACGTTAACAGTTAAACAGACACGTAACCGTGTCGCAGCAGTCTCAACCAACTGCAGCAAACGATTAGAAGCGAGCCCCGTCCAAGTGAGATGCAATGCAACTACTAGCGATGTATGTAATGTAAGAATGCAAAATTGTAACAAATTGAAAATGTGCCAAGTCATGCCCTGTATCTGTGACGTCACATTTGACAGAACAATGTGATGCGTCAAATCATAAGCCAGCTAACTTTTCTATAGAGAGATACAACATGCTAACTATTTAGACTTCTCTGCGCAAGGGAGAAAGAGCGAGACGTAGATCGCGGGCGAGAGCGAGAATGAGAGCACTTCTTGTCGACGAAGCAGTTACATAACGCTAAGATAATGATTGATGGGATGACTACAACGACGACGATGAGGGGCGTATCCTGAACATTTTAGTGCGTGCAACGTGAGTACTCACAATCATCTCCAACTGGTCCAGCTGAACATTGTGCAGGTGGATCTCTGCCCAGATCTTGCAGTTCCTGTGTGGGGGGAAACAATGGAAAACATTAGTAAGTCGTGTAAAAGAGAAATCAAAGCATTTTGTAGCATTTATTTAATTATCAAAAACATTTCCTAGTAGCAGTAAGACAAGGCATTTCCTTAGCTTTTCCTTTTTCTTTTGATCGGCTTGTCATTTCGCCACATAATACAGACACTCACTCACTCACTCACACACACACACACACACACACACACATTCGTGCCCCCAGCGATGCAAATGATGATGTTAATTTTAAATGCACAAATAAACAGCATTTTAAAAGAGAAATATGAAAATTTGCGAAGAGGAGGTGAACAGGGTGAATGGAAAGGGGCCGCAAATGCGAGTGACGCGAAAAACAAGTTCGTCGGCCCGAACCAAAAGGCACAAGCTCGCCTCCTACTCTCTCTCTCCCACTCTCTACTGTCTTTATCCGCCTGTTTCTGTCGCTCTCATTCTCTCACACCCCAACACCAGCTACACGCACACAGCTGAGCGCGGCTGTTGTCCCAGCCCCCTCTTACCCATCACCTATCGCAGCACAGCTGCCAACTTGGGGCGCGCACACACATTGATGTAAAATAAACCGGCAAAAAGACTGAGTGAAAAAATAAAGAAGAGCAAGCCGAGAACGTACACATGAGGAAAAAAGATGACCTATGCGAGGAAGGAAGGTTGCAAAACGAGAAGATCCTTGGCACAAAATGCAATGGGTAAAAAGCAGATAAACACGTAGAAAAATTGTAAGCGACTGAGCGAGCTTGTTGTTATTATATTCGCTCTCTCTTTCCCTGTGTACAAACGCGAGCAAATACAATTCGTATTGGTGCTGTTGAACTAGCAACAAAGAAGTGGGAGAGAAGACATTTCAAAAAAAGATGCGAAACAAAAACAACTTGAGTACCCCCATCCAAATGCTTTCTTTCCTGTGCCAGTGGCACATGCCACGCACTTTCGTCTTGTACCTGTTGAGCAAAAAATAATTACAAAAAAGCCAACAGCAAACAAGAAGTAGCAGCAGAAGAAAACGAAAAACGGCAAAAACGAACGCCAAGTTCGAGGGGACGACTTTCATTGCGGCCGTCGCCGCCGTCGGATGAGTCATTCTCTCTCTTGTTTGTCACAAAGGCAACGGCAACGCTACCAACACCGACAAGTGATACGTTTTTCTTTATAATTCAAATGAAATCAAACTAACAATCGTTTGTTAAACATACAGATACACACACATGAAACAAAAATACGTGCCTTCATGGCTAGATCAGCCTTTAACGAGAGTGAGAAGAAGTGAGAAAAAGAGAGCGCTGAAGCCGGCTCAAAAAACGTTTCTTTTTTTTTTTTTGGCAATTGTGGCTACGGCGACAAGACAAGGCAACGACAAAATAGCGCAACGAGAGAAACCTTGGCTATGCAAAGGCAAAGAGGTACAAAGCCATAAGTTATAAATTAAAGTGGGTGGGCGAAAATAGGGGAAGGGGGACAGATAAAGGGAAACCAACCAAAACAGTTGCCTGCGCCACTTGCCTTGCTAAATTGCGTGTTTGAGCATTACATAAAGCTACAAGAAATTAGCATTTAATCATTTCGCGGCAGTATTGCGCGCTTCCTCATTTTCACTAGCATTTCGTTTTCATTTCATTTATATACGAATAAAAGTTTATAATAAACAGCGGGAAAGAAAAAATGGCCATGACGCTTCGCGACGCGCTGCATTGTTGCCGCTGCCACTGCCAGCGTCGCTGCTCTTGTTGCTCAAGCGACAAGACAGTCAGCAGACCCCAAACACAAAAAAACCGCACAGCTACAACAGCAGTTACTCCAGCTCTTATATAAATGTGTGTGTGGGTGAGCACAATTAACATATTAAGCTATGGCATATAAGCAAGTAAATTATGCTTAAATTATAATTTGTTACTAACTATTGGTTCCCTTCTGCATACACTGGCAGCGTTTTCCAACACTCAAAGCTCAGTTGCCATCGCACAGGCAGACACGCACACAAACACACCCTTTTAGCACTGCCCCATTCGCTTTACATTAGCGCGCAAGAAAGAGCCAAATACAGTGTTGCCCAGTCGACCTAGCAGCTGCCGCCGATTTTTGCTATTACTCTTTGGGCGTCTCATGGGGTTGTCTGAGCGAGACGGCGAGCGCGTTGTGCTGTTGACTGTGTGAAAATACTTCGCATGCACGTATATTTTGCGTGCGTGTGTGTCTTGATGGAGCTATGACGGTGTGAGCCGGCCGCACTAAAAATCGAACTGTAATTCCTCTCGCCGTCCGCATGTATGTTCTCCAATTACAACTCCAAAAATTTAAATATAATTTCCACCATTAATATTAGGCAAACTGAACCGTTTAGCGATCAAATAGTTGGGCAACGTCGCGCAACCTCGACGCCGCAGGCAATTGAGCTAGCCAAAAGCAGCAGCAGCAGCGAACGGAGACGTCGAAGCAACCAATCGGAAATGAATTAAAATCATATATCAATAAAAATTAACATGCGACTGCAAAATGCAGTTTCATTTGCTCCCACTTCTAACCCAAGACGAAGGTGCTACGGGACAATGACAGCGGGATAGCAGAATAAATGTTTTTCAACTCGTCACCGTTCTCGAATCATAAGGCACTTCAGAAATAATTAACGAAATTTACTCGTTTTACGCACACACACAAGCGTACACAGTAATGCACTGTGTATGTGCATGCCGATGTCAGGTATATGTGTGTTCTTATATAGAGGTACACGTACATATATCGCCAAGTATGCCTGTGTGTATATATGTAATAGGCAGCACTATTTCTGAATTATCAGCGCAAAAAGTAAGGTTAGGTTAATTTTATACGCTTTTTCTTGTATTCGCCGCCGTTTTATTTTTTGCTGGATCTTTCTGCGGCGCTGGCAGCGAGCACCAACAAAAGTTACACACATACAAACACAACGCTCGCAATCGTATAAGCTGAGTCGCGTAAGCAAGTATGTGTAAGTGCTCTGCGCCATACACTCACACAGCCATATGCAGACATACATATATACAACAAACAGCAGCGTGTATTGGGTAATACACAACGGGGACCGAGAGCGCGCTATGTAAGCAGCTCGCGCTGGGCTGGATTGTTGGTGCTAGCGGTGACCAGCGCTGTCCAGATGACGACCAGGTGCCCATGGAGCTCGGCATGCATGCATGGACTCGCACACAGCCACCCGCACAAATGCACATGCACACACACACGCTCGAACGCATCAACTACAAGTGCAAGTGTAACGGAATCAACGACAACGAATACAAATGGCCATGCACGTTGCCCAACGCAGAAACAAAGATGGGACATCCAACTCCTAGTTCTAATTAGATTCTCTGCTCATTACGTTTGCGTCTTTCGGCCGACAATTCTAACCGTAAACTTCTTTTACTAAGTTTTAGTTGTAATTAATGCACGTCGTCATCGCCCATTTTTCATTCGCTTCTTTTGCTTTTGGCACGTTTTCTTTCGCTCATATATTCGGTTCGGTTGGTTTTTTTTTGCCTTTCTTTCTTTGTACATTGCCGTTGTCGTTCCTACGTTTCACATTTCTTGCATAAATTTTTTTTGTCGCACAAGAAATTTTTTCACCGATTTCAAAAGGACGAGACGAAACATTTGCACATAATAAATGCATGCTAACCAAAATGCTTTTGTACAATTTCATTTCATTATTTTTTCACATACCTTATTGATTCTTTTTAACGCCATTTTCTGATTGAAATTTGATTTTCTTGTGTTTGTGTGTGTTGGTGAGTGTGTATTAGTGTTGTACGTTTCTTTGCTTGTCGATTACTTTTTGTTCTTTGTCGATTTGCACGAAACGAGAGAAATTTGTTGTAAATTATTGAAATGCTATAGAAAAACCAAACGAAACACAAAAGCTGCGGTAGGCTTTATACTTTTCTGTGTATTCTGGCTATTTTCTGCTCAGCTTTTCTCCGAATTACAGTCCCTTGTCTAGAAATATTGCAGCACTGCGAGTAGAACGGCGCCCCGACGACAACTACGGCGACGATGTATTTTCTGTTCAAAGCACCGAACGGAAGTGAGAGAGACCGACACGATGATGGAACAGCGGACAAAACCATTAGCTATTCAAGTGCTAAAGTGCGACAGAGATGTGTATAGTGTTTAGATGTGGTTGGGTGTTGCAAAGCGCGCAAGTTTTTCCAACACTAATCAACAGAGCAGCACGGCTACATATAAAGGTCATACAAACTGGCCAGATCGATATTATCTGCAAAAGAGGACGGCAACAATTAAACAAGTCCGGCAACACTAGCGAATGTATATAACTTTATTTTCAAATAGAAAATTTTATAATTCAACTTACCCGGAGGAACAGCAGCAGCAAATAGCGTTTACACAAATTGGGAAACGTGTCTTGGCGTTGTCTAACCGTGTATGTGTCTGTGAGCGAATGCAAATTTTGTAATCGAAAATCACCATCAACTTTTGGGCGAGGATGCACAGAGAAAATGAACAGCAAACAAGAACTGTTTAAACCGGCGGCGACGCTATTGTGTATGGTCCGCTGCGAACGCTTCTGTCTGCGCGAACTATATGCTGTAATTGTTTTTATGAGCACACTAGGTGTAGCTTGCTGCCGGAAAGTTTTTACTAATCAATTTTGAAGGAGTTTTCCTCTGGGTATGATTGTGTTCAAACAGCCACTCTGTTTCAAAATTTCATGTGAATGTTGGTATTTTGTTTATTATTTATGAGAATGTTGGTATTTAGGTATTTGGTATTTTAATTGACCAGTTCAACTTGCTCTTGCTGCAGGGATGCCAGACTGTTTTTTTTTAGGACTATTATTTGGTATTTCTTCTGCTGCAAAATTTCTGCGTTTCGTGATCATCAATAGACAGACACACTCAACCGTCTGCAAATTTAAACAAAAAGGAAATTAGCAAGCAAAAGTTTTGCTGGAATAATCAATTTTGATAGAAAATAAAATATACCCAACGCGTCCGACTTGCACGCTCAACTCGCTCACCAGCCCGTTTAGACTTAATAAGTTATCGGAGGCGCTGCTCAAGTGTTAGTTTTAGTGTTGTTTCTGCCGATTTGCAAGGCGACAAAGTAAGTGCTTGCGACTGTGTACAGGTTTATATGTATGTGTATGTGAGAGTGTGTTTATGGTGAAGATAATTTGGTTAGAGGTCACATCTATGCGTAAGTATTTGCAACATGCGGCTGCCAGTCAATGATAGCCAGACTGTTGTCTTGACACACGCGCGCCACAACAACAAAGGACGCTTGCAGCTGGTCGCCTACGTCCACCACACCCACCGCGAAGCGTGCAGAAGCAGCGAATGCGGCACTTCTGCCAGCAGCAGACGAAACACAAACTTCATTTTATAGTACGCGCAGTCATGCCAACAACAACAACAGCAGCAACAATAACCAAATCAACAACAGAAGAAGAAAATTGCGATACGCTAATGGCGTCCTCAGAAACAACAAAAACAACTGAATCACCAATAACTGAGGAACAGCCATCGCTACCAACTGCACCATCACAAGCAGCGCTGCCGCAGCCATCATCGCCGCCGGCAGCGGTGTCAACGTCGCGGCCACAAAAAGCGGCTGATGCAGTTGAAAACGTAGCTGCAGCGTCAGCGCCAGCGCCACCGCTCGCAGCGCGGCCAACGCCAACGCCCACACCTACGCTGATGCCCTTGCTGGCCTCGGCAGCTCCATGCAATAAACAGTTGTTCTGCCGGCGTTTTAAAGACGCATCGGCTGGCATATTGGACGGCGCTGGCTTTCTGCGCAATTTTAACTCATTGCCGTTGTTCGTCTATGCTACGTCTTCGTCGACGCATGCAAGTTCTGCTGATGGCGTCGGTGTTGCCAGGGAAGCTGCAGCCGCAGCTGCGTCGGCGTTCAGTCAAAAGGTAAGTTGTTTTCTCTTTTCTCCGTCTCTCTGATTTGCGTGCTCCCCTCTATACTATTTGTTCTTGAATTGCGTAATTGATCATTTCCGTTGCATTTTTTTCAAGTTTGCTATGTGGCATGAAAAGAGGGTGAAAGGTATGGAAGAATGGATTCGCTGCAAAGGGGGCACAGCGGTGTGGAAGCATAGTCGATCGTGCTGTATCTACTTTTGAAATTCTATTATTATCTGCGTTATGCTGGCTGTTCTGCTGGGCTGGCAAAGCTCTGCCATCGAGTATCTCCACTTGTCAAGCCCTTGCTAAGCTCGCTCTCTATACCTCTCCCGTTCTGCTGTGTATCGTGTACGCTTGCGCGCGGAAATCGCTTTGTGATTTTCTGCTGCCGTTGTTGTTGTTGTCGTCCGCTATCTAACCGCTGCAACGGCAACAACTACAACAAGTACAACTTGATCGCGCTCCATTTTCGTTTTATGTTCAATTCGTGGCTTAAGCGGCCAGCAAAGTATGCGTTTTTAATGTTAATAATAAAAATGTTTTCGTTTTTTTTCCTGTTGCTGTGCTTTCATTGTAGTTGTTTGGTCGCTGGTGATCGCTCAAACGTGTCGAGCAGTCGTCATTAATGAACAACAGCAGCAGCGGTCGCAGTCTGCCTGAGCGTAACTGTGCTTTTATCTCGAGTGTGTGTGTGTGCGTGTGTGATTGCGTGCGAGGGTGGCCAGTGAGCGAGAGGGGTGGAGGAAGGCGACCAATATGCCTTGTACAAGTCTGGTGGTTACAGGTGCAGCCATGGACTGGGGTCCGTGTTCTCCTATTGTTGTGTTGCTGCTGCTACTGCTGCTGCTACAGCTGCTGCTGCTTATTGCGGCTCGTTCTCCAACTCTATGTCGCACTCCCTGCCTTGGTCGCCGCTTGTGCAACGCTTGTGCTTGTTGTTGTTGTTGGCGCTGCTGCAGCTCAGTGACTTGTGACGTGCGCGCGCTGCTGCTCATATGTTTCATTAACAGACCAACAAAAAAGAGCAGACAGAAGCCGCAAAGGCTTTTGCCAATAGCCTCCCCCATTTTGCGCCTGTCTTTCAAGGAGTCATTCCCTCTCTCTTTCTCTCTCTCTCTATCTGCTACTCTTTTTCCCGCTTGAGGGTTTTTGACACTTTCTACAGCGTCGTAATTGAGCTATTTCTGGAAGGAGCAAATTACCTCTTGGGTTGTATCACCGCTTATACACTCTCACTCTATGTCTACGCAGGCGCATGTATAGAAAGTAGCTTAAAATGGTTTTAATAAGGCCCCTAAAATATATATATTTACCCATACAGTAAACCACAAAACTATGGGCCTATTAAACTTATTGTCATTTTTTTCCAGTTTATATTATGAATTGATTCTCTTGCTGCGTTGTTTACAATTCTAATGTAAATCAATTTTGTTTCTGATTGCGATTTAAGTGGCAGTTTTTAAGCGTTTGTCGCGCCCTTGTCAAACGCTGATTTCCTCTGTTGTTATACCATTCGACTATTGAAAATACCCAAAAATGGTATACTAAGTTTGTGCAAATGTATGTAACAGGCAGAAGGAGGCGTGGCAGACCCCACAAAGTATATATATTTTTGTTCAAGATCACTAGCCGAGTCGATCGAGCCATGTCCGTCTGTCCGTTTGTCCGTCACGCGTCTGTTTGAACACGCAGATCTCAGCTATTATAAAAGGTAGAGACACTCCTGGAATTTATTTCAAATTTAAGGTGCTACGCCCACCGCCTCTAAAAATTGTTAAATAAATGTTTGAGTTAGCTTTGTGACGAAAGTATCAAAGTTTCAACTTTTTGCTTTAACACGCTTAAAGATGTATACTATATGCATATACATATATTCCAAGTTTCAAGCCGATCGGATTATAAACAGCAAAGTTATCTAATTAAACGTTTTCCGTAGTTCCGCTGCATGTTTCATTGCAGGATGTCGTGACTTCATCGCCGAATTGCTTCCATTCAGCCGTAGCGTGTGTAAAGCTGATTGCTATGACGTTTTTATATGTTGATGGTGCTATTCAAAGATAGCTCTAATTTAAACAATAGGTGGCATATGAACTTTTGCAAATAAAAGTGTGAGAATTTCTTTCGAAACTGGCAAATGGTATCTTAATGTCGGGTGCGCTCGACTGTAGCTTCCCTACTTTTTTTTATACCATTGCATATGGTATGTATATTAATTTTGGCCAGCAGTTTTTAAAGTGTATATACTCTTAATCACCATCAATAGGAGAGTCGAACTAGCCATGTTCGTCTGTCCGTCCCTCCATCCGTCTGTTGCAACGCAAACAAGTCTCTCAGTTTTAGAGCTATCTTAATGAAACTTGGTATACATGCTTCTTATTGCTGCACGCTGTAAATAAGTCGGAACGAGCCGGATTGGACCGATATATCGTATAGCTGCCATAGAACTTATCGGTCGAATTTAGTTATTTTTTAAGGTATTGCTATGAAACTTTTTCGATATGTGTCTAAGTATGCCCTTAAAAGGCTGTCAAAATTTAATCAAAACAAGTAAGAAAGCTACAGTCGAGTGGTACATAATTTCTTTGTGGAACAAAAAAACGACTACAATCATATTTTGACCGTAAAAGGCTATGGACTTATAATATTTATGCAAAGTCAAAATATAAAATAAAAAAAAAAAACATTAAAAAAACATTAACTTAACCCATTTCACCACCGTACACGCACACACGATTCGCCACAATGCTGCAAGCAGCGCTGCCGGCTGCGCTGCTTACAGCTGTGGAAAACGGTAAGCTAAATAACTTCTGTGTTTATTATCCGATTGTTACCAAATTTTCAGAGATCATCTGGCCAGCTATAGTTATCATGTAAACCGAAAATAACAATATGGCATCAAAATTGCGCTTGTAATCAATGTTTTTTTCGAATTACGGGGGCGGAAGGGGGCGTGGCCAAAATCCAAAATAAACTTGATCAGCGTGCAATAATAACACATATTGTCTCCAAATTTGGTAGTCCTAGCTCTTATAATAGCTGAGATCTATATTTTCACACGGACAGACAGACGGACAGACGGACATGGCTATATCGACTCGGCTGTTGATCCTGAGCCAGAATATATATACTTTATGGGGTCGGAGGTGTCTCCTTCTGCCTGTTACATACATTTTCGGTTTGAACAAAGTTATAATACCCTTGTACTCTATGAGTAGCGGGTATAATTAGAGCGATATATAGTATAGCTTTAAAAGAACCTGTCGGTCGACTTTGGTCATTTTTCAAAATATCGCTGTGAAACTTTCCTGATATATGTCTAATTATGTCCATAAAATGCTATGAAAGTTTTATTAAAATCGGCCTGTTGTATCGTTAAGCTGCCATAGAACTTATCGGCCAATTTAATAAGTGAAGTAACTGCAATGGTATAAAACCTTCGGCGTGTCGAAGGTAGCCTTCTTTCTTGTTTGTTTATCACGAGTATATGTATCGTAAGCTTTTTGTTTGCATTTATTCATGTACTCACTTGCTTTCTCAATTTCGGAATGTGTTTTTATACCAATCGACCATAGAAAATTGTCAAAAATGGTATACTAAGTTTGTGAAAATTTATTCAACAGGCAGAATGAGGCGAGGCAGACCCCACAAAGTGTATATTTTCTTGCTCAGAATCACTAGCCAAGTCGATTGAGCCATGTCCGTCTGTCTGCCCGTCTGTCCGTCATGCTTCTTTGGTAACATATAGATCTCACCTTTATAGAAGCTAGGGACACCAAATTTGACATGAAGGTATATTAATGTCACAAGCTCTTGGAGTTTATTTCAAATTTAAGGTGACACGCCCACAGCCTCCGGAAATTAATAAACCAATTTTTGAGTGTGATTTGTCACAAATGTATTGAAGTTTCAACGATGTGCTTAAACACACACATACATACATATGTATATACTATATGCATACTCGTATATATTCCATATATATTCAAGCCGATCGAATTATAAATACAATAAGTAAGAACGGTTACAGTCATGTGTTGACTGTATAAGACCATGGATTTTTCAAGGTTATGAAAAAAATCAGATTTAGAAAACTGTTATTGGTAAACGTTTTTTTCAAAGAAAAATAATGAACAACACATATTATTTTCAGTTAGACGCCAAGCAGTCCAAGCTGTTGAAAAAAACACTGCTTGCCTGCTTGCAGTGGGCGCAGTGCAAATCTATATGAAACGTTGAATAACTTTTTTGTTCATTATCCGATCGGAACCAAATTTTTAGCGATCGTTTAGGTGGTGATAGTTATCATACACACCAAAACTGAATACTGTAGCTTTATTATTGCGCTTGCTATACGGTTGCGGGGGCGAAAGTAGGCGTGTCCCAAATTTTAATAAAAAATTTACAGCGTATGATTCACATAAGTGTTGTCACCAAATTTGGTGACTCTAGCTTTTTTAGTTTCTGAGATATAGGCGTTCATACAGACGGACAGACGGACAGACAGACATGGCTTAATCAACTCGGCTAGTGATCCTGAGCAAGAATATATGTTTTTTATGCGGTCGCAGATGCCTCCTTCTGCCTGTTACGCACATTTCGACAAACACAATAGACCATTTATTTTTTTAAAATCCATGGTCTAAAAATTATTTAAGTAGACGTCTTGCGTTGTTCCACTGCCTTCTCCCTTGCGGCAATCGTCAATAACGTCATCGTCGACGACGCGTCGTAATAAAGCTGATTGCTATGACGTTTTCATAGATGGCGTTTTTCAAAGACAGATTTAATTTGAATAATAGGTGGCTGATTAACTTGTGCAGAGTTTCTTGTTGGAATTAAAAGTCTGATTATTTGTTTCGAAGCTAGGCGAAGGGTGTATTACTGTCGGACGTGCTTGACTGTAGCCATCGTTACTTGTTTATAGCACATATTGTAAAACATTATTAATTGTGTGGGTACTTTCGTTTCCTAGCTGCGCGCTTTGACAGTTAAAAAGATTTTTAAGAGATAGAACAAAGTTGGCAACGACGAGTGTCAAACCAAGAGTTTCTAGAGTTTCTTCCTTAAAGCTAACGTGGGATGGATTTATATTACTAGTTTTCAATGTTTTCTGAAGTAATTTCCTATCTAAGAATATCTTAATAGGTGTATTTATTTTGTTGTTTGGTCTTCTGTGTGTTTACCTTCTATAACAAAAATAGCTTCTTGATAGAGTTCATTTCACGATTGTATTGATTAAACCATTTAGCTTGTAGTTTTTACTTGGCATGTGATTATTGTTGATAATTAAAAACTCAATGCAAATAGAATGCAATAAAAAGTAGTTCTAAGCGTCATAGGGGGCTTTGCTTTACATAAATATCAAACGACATGCCAGAAGTAACTGGCGCTCTCTCTTCATCCTGTGGCAACCCTCACCTCAGAACAGGTCATTGATTAAACGTTCCCGAGCTTTGCCATCAGCGTCATGGCAACATTTTGTTTTGTGTGTGTGCAAGCTGTGCGCTCTCTCTTGCTCTTTTTTTCTCTCTCTTTTCTCTATTTCCCTGCAGCCTCGGTCTGGTTCCAGCAGCGCGATAAGAACTCAAGTGGACAGTGGGTCATTTGTGCGTCTTTCCTCTTGTCCCCTTCGTCTAGACGAGGCGTCGCTTTGTGTTGCACTTGCTGCCACAACAAAAACTAATGAGTTACTTGGCTAGTTTGTTTTGCTTTCTGTGTTCTGTTGTGGTTCTTCGTCGTGGTGCAGTGCATTACCCTTTGCCACACTTTGTGGCGGTTCCTCTGATATTGCGTGCGTGTGCGGGGAATGCTTAATTACCTGTAAATTGATTGGCTTGTGCCGACTAAATGCTTTGTCTATTTGGCATTTGTTTACCTAATGGTTAAATACCAAACTGCACAAACAATAAAACAATAACAAAAACCTGGTCAGCTAAAGCGCTATAAGAATGCTTTCTATGCAGCCCAAAAGATACAAATGTATCTTATGCATTCGACAACACAAACAACTACAACCATCTGCCCGTTGCTGGGGTTTTAAATGTTTTTATCGCTTACTGCTCTCTACATTCAGCGCGCTCTCTGCTCAGTTTGCTGAATGCAAGACACCGTGCTCAATTGTATACCTTGCTAACAAACTATCTCAAGCAACTCAAGCCACACTCTCTCGTTTTGCTAGCTCTAGCAAGGTTAGTTGCCCTCATACAACATGAGTCATGCTTATTGCTAGACCGCTCGCGCCCCTCACTTTCGCGCCCCTCACTCTCGCGCCCCTCATTCTCGCGATCTCTCTCCGTTGTGCTGCGTGCGTGCTAACAGCGAGTGAGCTTAACATTTAAGTTAACAGACAGCATTGTCAGCACTGCGAGCGGGAGTGAGGTTACAATTTAACAGCTGTGGTTGTTTGTATTGTAAAATTTGCTGTTGAAGCGTGCGGTCGGTAGCGTAGCCAACGCGCATCGTTCGATTGCACCAAAAGTATCTAACAGATAAATACACGCGTTTTGTTCGGTCGCTTTGTGTACGCGCGTGTGTGTATGTAAAAGTGCCTTAAACAGTTTTTTTTTTATCTACATATTTACTGGGTATTTTCAACAAGTTAAATCACCAACACGGCGTCGTTAATGTTTTCGTTGGCGTTACCTTTGTTTTCGTCATTCATATTGTATCATATCGGTTAGTTTCGAAGTCGAGCTTCTAGTCTCGAATTTGTACTTAGACACAAACTCGCTTGTAAAATGCGCACGTGCACGATCGCAATCGTACGCTAAATCTCCACTTTGTGTGCTCTTTCTTTAACCAAAGGTATCCCAAAAGTCTGTTTATTTCCAAAAATACAAATTTATTGTGCATATTATGAAATTCTAACCGTAAACGGGTAAAAAGTGAAATTTTTGTGAATTATTGTTATGGAAATCAAAGGTGAAATATTCGCAAGTGTTCCATGAAGTTACTACAACGGCAAAATACAAGATACCAAATATATCTAAAGAAAAAACTAAGCGAAGCCGAGTCACAGCTTTCAACGGGCAACGCTCCGATTTCAACAATCAACTGAGACCCGTTTTAAATGAGATTAACTAGATAAATGGTGTGTATCTTAAGCTAAACTAAACTGATTCAGCACTCAATCACATACAGACAGGCACACACCCGACATATTCTTCATGTTTGGTCGTTTATCGTCTTTGAAACGATAATAAATTGAATTTTTTTTTGCGTAAATTGCGTCTTTGCAGCGAAAGTCTAAAACGATTTCTTAATGGAAACCAATGGAAATTCAAATAAATATGAAAGGATATGGTATGATATGGTCGGGTTTTAATAGGTATGTTGATAAATAAATAGTACACCATTAAGTCTATAAGTCGAAACGAAACACGTAATATATACGAGTTCTCCCTTAAGGATTTCACTTGAAAAAACTTCACATTTGTGCAGTTCAGTCACCTTTTTTCACATTCCATTCTCTAAATGGTTGCATTTTAGCCAATTACTCAGCTGGCATGCAAACCATGGAATGATCGAAGTGACAACACATTTACCTCTCTCTTCATCGCTGTCTATCTGATATTGCTGCTTTGTTTATCTTGTTAATTACACTAAAACTAACTACTATTTAATTTTTAATTGTTGCCCCACCATAATTTGTGTTTGCCGCTTCTCCGTTTTGCCTGCTCACTTATCATCCTGCTCTTTCCAGTCTCTCCCTATCTATCTAGCTGTCTCCTTTGCTTTGTTTTCTTTGCGTCCCTCATTCCTCGATTCTCCATTGGGTGTGATTATGCACGCTCTTAGCTCCATGCATGTCATTTCGATGAGGGTCTCAAGTTTCGAAAGCGGACGAAACGAGAGAGAGAGAGAGAGAGAGAAAAAACACTGCTGAAGCAACTGAAAACTGCCCTCTCCGGCTCCGCCTCTGTGCGCTACATAGCAATTAATGTATAAATACGAATACAAGTGCGAGTGCGAGTATCTATGAATACCCGCTCTCTTTGTAGAGAGTGTGCACATTGTTGGCATATTTAACAACAACAACAAAATTGTTGTATCTTTTTTGTTTGTATTTTTTGTTCGACGGCTTTGTTTGACTTTTGCACTGCTCTGCAGGCATTGTTAATTTTTGTTGCTGTCGTTTTTAGTACATTCTTCTCCTCTCCTCTGGTTTTGTTTCTCTTGCACGATTGTTTAATAATTTAGCAGATTTTTTTATTGTTTGTCTGCGTTTCTGGCCTTATTTAATTAACTCTCTGGTCAGCTGTTCGAGTGCGCTCTCCCCAACCTCCTCGTTTTGTTCTCTTATCAATGTATTGCCTAATTAAGCACTCCGCCTTTCGATTTTCTGTTTTTTTTTGTTTTTTATACCATTCATTGAAAATGGTCAAAATCGGTATACTAAGTTTGCGAAAATATATCTAACAGGCAGAAGGAGGCGTGGCAGACCCCACAAAGTATATATATACTTGCTCAGGACCACTAGCCGAGTCGATTGAGCTAAATTTGACATAAAGGCATATAATCGTCACAAGCTCCTAAAGGTGCCACACCCACCGCCTCCGGAAATTGATAAATACAATTTTGAATTTGATTTATGACGAGAGTACTAATATTTAAGTTTTTTGTTTTAACACACACATAGATAAATACTATATGCATCTATCTAGATCTAATTTAAATCATAGGTGGCGGATAAAGTTGTGCAGAGTGTCTTGTTGGAATTAAACATGTGATAATTTGTTTCGCAACTGGGCGAAGGGCATCTTACTGTCGGGTACGCTCGAGTGTAGCCGTCGTTACTTGTTTTTTTATTTTTGTGTAGTTTGCTGTGCCCGACTGCGTTTTCTGCTAATTACTCGAAAATTTGAAAGCAAAATTGAGAGCAAAACTAATTGCAAATTACTGTGGCAACGAGAGACGAAGTGGGAGAATGGAAGGGTGGGCAGTACAGGCTGTCAGGTGATTTTTAAGCTAAACGTGTTTCCCTTTAAACTAGACATTTCTACACATTTCGTAATCAATGTGTTGAATTTGAGCTAATAAAGCAAACAGTTTTAATTCTCAATTGAGTAATCGAAACCCCATGGGGAGTGTTTCTTTTCTGCTTTCATTTTTACTGCCCGAGTAACACAATACACACATGTTTACACACATATGTTTGCACTGATTTTCCAGTCAATTCCTGCTGATCAGCAGTTTTTGCGCTACGCTCTGATTTATACGATTCGCTCAAATCGTATTATACTACCAATATGATTTCTTATTTGCATTAAATTAATATACATGCAAACAGTTTCGTCATCCCACAAACAAACCCAGCCACAAGTGTGCAAATGCATTTGTATGTGTGTGTGTGCCTGGGCATATGTATTATATACATATAGTATAACCTTGAAGGCGTCTCGTGCAACAAAACTCAGAAATGGTTTGAGTTAAAGTGGTTTCAGAATCAACTTACAATGTGCTGACTGAATAAACAAATAATTAATAATTTGTGTCTAAATTCGCATATTTATATAACATAAGTTAGTTTTAAATGTAGATGTCTTACGAATTTTCTGAACATAGATTGATATTTTAAAAAACATTCTGTATTTATGCGCAGTTTTTGTCAAGCTCTACAAAATGTGGAAAATTCCGAAACATATATATATATACGTATATATTTTTATTACTAGATTATAGTAATTAAGATAATTGGTAATAGTATAAAATATCATTGTTTTACAGTGTGTTTATTATTCTGTCTGTTGGGTTTCTTTGTATCGAGCTGAATTTACGAAACTTCACACATTTTTAATGCGTTCACCTCTGCTGTGAACTGGAACAGTTGGAAAATATAATGCACATTCCATATGAATGCTTCAATTTATTTTTATTTTTTTTTTTTGCAAATTTCAGTTTTTTGGCTGCACTTTTTTATGCTTTTCATTATTATTATTTTTATAATAATTTCAATTGTCATGTGATTTAGGTTCGTTTTTTATCACTCTACCTTTGTTTGCTCAGCGGCTTGCCCATTGTTGTTGCTGTTGTTGTGTGTCAGTGCGATGCCGTTGTTGCCCCGTTGTTCTGCTTTCTAATGTGGGTAGTTTAAAGAGATCGCGAACAAATCCCCATAATTTTGTATAAATTTTAGTTAGACGAGCATAATTGCAGTAAACAAGGAATAAATTGCAATTGCCTAAAATCATAATCAAAACACGCGCACATGGCACGTGCAGCCAATTGGCAATAGTTTGTGGCCAAGTCGGGTTATACTATAAATTGCGCTATAAAGCGCAAAATTAAAGTTGCAGTCAGTCAACAATGGCACGGCAACGGAAACGATGACGGCGACGGCAACTTAGCAAATTGGCAACACTTTCCAATTGGAACGACAAGTAAAAGTGGTCTAGTTGGGGAGGATTCCCTACTTGTTTATAATATCGATTGCTTTTCGATACATTTTTAAACTCCATTGCTTTACATGTTATGCACATTGGCGACGTTCCCGATATTTTTATACCATGCGATTATTGCAAATGGTCAAAAATTGTGTACTAAGCTTATGCAAATGTATGTAGCAGGCATAAGGAGGCGTTCTTGCTCAGGATCAGTAGCCGAGTCGATTGAGCCATGTCCGTCTGTCTGTCTGTGTGAACACACAGATCTCAGCTGTTATAAAATCTTGAAACACCAAATTCAGTTTGTAGGTTCATAAATATCACACGCTTAACAAGTTTATTTTACATTTCAAATGCAACGCCGATCGCCTCTGCAAATCGAAAGTAAATTTTTAAATTTAATTTATAACAAAAGTTTTTAACTTTAGTTACAACTTTATTTTGACATATATGTATAAAGATGAAAGCGATATGCACCTAACCTCGAAATTGCAAACCGATTGGACAATAAAGACAGAAGTTATTCAACTAAATATTTTCTATGGCTCTGCTGATATTGTGACGCCATCGTTGCGACAAGATGCTTCACTTTTAGCGTGTGTGTCTTCCTGCCTATGTGCAGATCTTCTCGTTGGAATTCAAAGCGACTCAAAGTTCTTAAAATTGGTGGAAGGGTATCTTACTGTCGAGCGCGCTTGACTGTAGCTTTCCATACTTGTTTAATATAACATCGTTGTTTTCTTGTTGGTACCCATGCTTTGTATACCCTCACTTGTCTTTCTACCTACAGGGTGTGGGATAGCTAGTTAAGACTTTTAATTTTAATCGCGATCATTCGATGATTTTGCAATATTTGCCAGTGAAATCCTCGCTCTTTGTCTGTCTCTCCTTCTTTCTCTCGCACTTTCCATTGCCGAATTCGCACTTCCTTTGCGTTGAATTTCTCTAATATGTTTGGCGATCTGCTGGCTTGGGGAATGCGGAAATATTTTTTGCCTACAGTTTTGTTGTCGTTGTTGTCTCTTCTGCTATCTGTTGTTGCAGTTTCATTGTTGTTGCTGCTGCTACGTGCGCAATTTTTTGGTTTTCTTCTCGATTGCTGTTGTTGTTTTGCCTCTTCTGCTTTGTGCCGACTTTGCTTCGCTTTTCAGCAGCTCATAGATACGTTGGCATTTTCTATGGTGCATGACATTAAAGTTTTAAATTTAACTGCAACTCGCTGCCAGTCGCTGCAGCTCCCTCTGTCTCCCTCTCCCTTTGTCACTCTCTCTCGCTCTTGGTTTGTCACTTGCCCCTACTCGATGTCTGCCCTGCAGTTGCTCAATTGCACTTAACCCTTGTGCGCACAATTGAACTTTGGCCAAGCGCGTTGAATTGTTTGCAAAAGTCGAGCCCTACTTTCCAAAGCATTTGTAGATAATGATGAGCCCGCACAGGAAGGAAGACCGTAAGACCACGATATGATGGGCGCGGACTGAAAAAAAATAAATTTACATTGCGCTTAATTTATTTTCCATATTGAATTATTTATGTCAAACTTGAAGCAAACTAGCAAACTTCAGAAAATACATGTTTGGCATTTTGCGTGATCACTGTAGCTGTACCCAGTCCAGCTGCTCCTTTTTTTTAATAACTGCCACCAACTCAAGTGTTAAAATTGCGCATACGCCGCGTGATATCGAAAAAAGTTACATTTGCTGCAACTAGATGTGTTTTGGGCGATCGCATGCCGCTGTCTTCTTTCTCTTTCTTTTTGGCAGCTGCAACGCCATCACCAACAGCACAGTCAACGGAAATCACAACTACAACATCAACAAATGACACAACTGACAGAGAGTGGTTTCAATACCTTTCGTCTGGGGAGACCAATACATTTTGGGACAAACTTTATCTTTAAAAGATGAAACTTTGCAAATAGGTATTTAGCTGATAGATCTATTTGCCATTATTTTGATAGCTTAAAAGTACAAACATCAATATATCGGAATTATTTACATATTAAAACAAGTGAGTTGAGTAGCAGATTCTTTAAATTTGGAGAAAACTTGATTTATTTTTTTCTTTTTATATTTTTTTCTAACTTCGATAATTTTAAAGTTAAGATATATAAATTTATATGTATAGTATCCTTAACGTAGCTTATTAGAGACTCTACTCAACTTTGCGTTTTGCAAATGTCAAAAGCGTCTTTTGAGACGAATTGCACTGTGACATGATTCTTCAGTGGGAAGACGGAGGCAGCAGCCGCATCGCTTGGATGACCGACTTTTCCAAATGGTTCTGTTGTGGATCTACCGATCGGAAGCAGCAATAACAACAGCAGACGCAGCAGCAACATTAACTACTTACCTCAGTTTGCCCTTTTCGGTTGCACTTTAACTTCAGTTTTCCTTTACTTCTCAAAGTCTTCTTTTTTCTTTTCTTTGTTCTTTGATTCGTGCACGACTTTGCTCCTCATAATTCGTTTTAAACTTGAAAATCTTTGTTGTTGTACGAGATGTTCCAGCAACCAACCTGCTGGAGCTACGTGGGAAGTTGGGAAACTCTCTGAGCGGTTTTCAGTTGCTGCTGTTGTTGTTGTTGTTGCTGCTGCAGCTGCTGAAGTTGAAGTTTTAAGCAGCTAGGAAATTGTTTGTAGCCTTGAAACCGACAACAAGTTGTTGCTGTTGGTGCTGCTGTTGTTAGCTTATTTGGTTGATTGTTGGCTTAAGCTTCAATTTAGCACTAAGGCACTAACTCGCTGAATTAAGGAAGTAGCGCTTATCTTGTTCATGTTGGTTTAGCAATAGACACACACACTCACATACGCATACACGCGCATACTTGCTCACACTGAAAACGCGATGCTCAGGTATTTCGATCGCTTGTCCAGGTATAAATTTTGCAATCAATCTACAAGCTGTGCCACCCTGCAACATCAGCTTGTTGGCCAACAGAAAACAATCCCAACAAGTAAGAAAAGCTACAGTCGGGCGCGCCCGAACGTAAGATACCATTCGACCAACTTCGTAGACCTAGTACTAACTCGCTCTCACACACACAAAGGCTAAAACAATGCAGACGATATGCTGTAATGACGCAGGCAACGGAACTATGAAACACTTTTTCTTTAATAACTTCCATATTTACTGCCCGATCGGATTGTAATTTTGGGATTGGGTGCATATTATCATCATCTTTACGTGTTCTATAGCAGAAATCTGTAACCTAAATACTTTCCTTAATATTCAAAAATGATCGATTTGCGTGGGCGGTGGGCGTGGCACTCCAAATTTGATATAAACTTGATCTGCGTATGGTATACAGGAACCATCATGTCAAATATGGTGTCTCTAGCTTTTGTAATAGCTGAGATCTTGACGTTCATACAGACAGACGGACAGACAGACATGGCTCAAACGACTCGGCTGTTGATCCTGAGCCAGAATATATACACTTTATGGGGTCCGCCATGTCTCCTTCTGCCTGTTACATACTTTTGCACAAACTTAGTATACAATTTTTGACAATTTTCAATGGTCGAATGGTATAAAAAGTAAGGAAAGCTACAGTCAAGCGCGCTCGACAGTAAGATACCATTCGCCCAGTTTTGAAATAAAATATCATGACGTCACGATATTCTGCAAAGGCGCAAGCAGTGGAACTACAAAAACGTCAACACGGATAACTTCTGTGTGAATTGTGAAAAGTTTGGGGAATAGATTTATATTGCAAATCTCTATCTTCATACCAAAGTAGAAAGCTGTAACTTTAATACTTCTCCTGATAAACGTAAATTATCGATTTGCATTTGCAGTGGGCGTGGCATCAAAAGTTGAAAATAAACTCGATCTACCTATGGTATACAGAAACCTTCATGTGAAAGTTGGTGTCTCTAGCTTTTGTAATAGCTGAGATCTAGACGTTCAAACGGACAGACGGACATGGCTCAATCGACTCGGCTGGTGATCCTTTGTAGGGTCTGCCACGCCTCCTTCTGCCTGTTACATACATTTGCACAAACTTAGTATACCATTTTTAACTATTTTCAATGGTCGAATGTTATAAAAAGGGCTGAGCAACTGAAATAAAAAAACAAGAAAGAAAGACTACCTTCCGCTCATCGAAGGTTTAATACCATTGCAGAGATACATACATATATCAGAAATGTTTCACAGCGATATCTAGTAAAACTGCAATAATCGGCCGATAGGTTCAATGGCAGCTATACGATATATAGGTCCGATTTTGATAAAATTTGCACAGCTTTGAATGGACATACTAAGGCATAGATTGTGAAAGTGTCTTGGCGATATCTTAAAAAAAATAACAAAAATCGGCCGATATGTTCTATGACAGCTTTACGATACATCGGTCCGATCCGGCTCGTTCCGACTTATTTACAGCCTGCAGCAATGCGAAGCATGTATACCAAGTTTCATCCAGATAGCTCTAAAACTAAGAGACTAGTTTGCGTTGCAACAGACGGACGGACATGGCTAGTTGGACTCCCCTATTGATGCTGATTAAGAATATATATACTTTATAGGGTTGGTCCTAAGGTGCGTTGCAAACTTCTGGCCAAAATTAATATACCATCTGCAATGGTATAATAAAAGAAAACCACCTTGCGCACAGTTAGTCATTCATGGTACACAGATACTCTCAACACACGCACACATGCGTACACTATGCGGATATCTGGCCAGAAGACAAAACATTTAACCATCACAAACACCAACAACAGCAAAAACTGCCAAAATTGCCAAATTTGCTGCCAAGTGAATTACGAGCCAGTTGGGGGAAGGGAATAGCAAATTTCAAGCAGGTTGGTGGGAGGGGCAATGTACACGACTGGCGCGCCTGTGCAGCGCGTTGCCAACTGATTTGATGCGCATTGAATGAAGGGTAAATTACACGTTGCCACATGCGATTCGATGCGAATTGGGAGCCGAATCGAAGCCGAACAGATGCCGCTAGATTTTCGCTTTCCACTACCACCGACATGTATCTGAAGGATCCACTGCACGTTTAAGTTACTTTATTGTGTACAAATAAATATGTTTGTAGAACTTTTCATGCTAAAATTCGCAAATGTCTGTAAATTGCGTCACCTGCTGCTGCTGCCGCCGCTGCTTTAAGTCAAGTTTAGGCAAACTCCAAACTCCTGTATCTGTGCCAGGCTGTGTGTGTGCTAATAACTGCATATTTAATTCGATTCCAAAGCTGTGTCACCGCTCCATATGGGCTGTCACGTAATTAAAGTCATATAAGCATACGAAACGTCATTGTTATTGTTTTTATTTTCGGAACTCATTTTGCTATACGCATTGGCATGTCAATCATTTTCGCAACCGCCGCCGTTCCCGCATTTGCTGTCCCTAAACTTATCACCAAAGTGTAGAAAACTCATTTGTGACCTTTGGCTTTTAACTGGAAAATACACACACTGAGCATATCTTCTAATAAGCGTGTTAGCTGTATAATTTATGGAGCCAATTTTACATCTAGTTTCATTTAGACGGTTTAAATTTTAATGTTGCAGGTGAATGAAGATAAGATTCAATTAATGCAACCTAGTTGTAGTTCGACTTAGCTAGGTCAAATAGGGGATCAGTTGGAGAATGCAGGATGTATGTGAAGATCAAATAAATAATACCTTTGAAAACTGTTCTTCTTCCTCTGTCAAGACTGAATACAAAAGCTACAATGGAAAGATGGACTTGACAGAAAATCATATCATATTGAAATTGAAATGTACGTAACCGGCAAGAGGAGACATCTGCTACCCCGTAACTTTACATATTCTTAATAAGTATAAGCTCCCAACACTGTTCTTTTGACAGTATAAAAGTTATAGTCGCATCATTTGTATGTATTGCAGTGTCAGTTAAAGTTTGTTTTTAAATTTATCCACAGTTTTAATTTTTTTTTTATAAATAAACACGTGATTGTTATTCCTTAATTTTATTTGGAAACAAAAGTAAACAAGTAAGGAAAGCTACAGTCGAGTGTACCCGACATACCATTCGTCCAGTTTCGAAAGAAATTATGACACTTTTATATCCTCTGCACAAGTTCATATGCCACCTATTGTTTAGATAAGATCTAACTTTGAATAATGAATGAAAAAGATATAAAATCCAATTAAAAAATCATCAAATCACCTTTATTTAGATCTCAAAAATCTTTCTGATTGTTTTTTTTTTCTTTTTTTTTTTAATTATATTAAAATATATAAAACTGTGTCTTAGGTTAGACTAAAGGTACAGATCATCAACTGCGAGCATTCCTTTTAATTAGTTGGTCGGCTTGGATCAGGCGTACAGACTTTGACGGACAGAAAAAATCGAGTTTCTGGCACCCTCCATGTGGTTTATCATCAAATTTATTAAAACACGAGTCCATATAAACCAACTAGAGATTACTGCGCGAATATGATGACCTCATTTGGGGAATAACAGCGAAAAAAAAACAACAAACTAATTAAAAAGTCTAGTTAAGATTGTCTGTCGACGCTATGTCTTGGTTAGTTCTATTCTTAGAGGAACCCCCACTTTCCTCTGATTATATAATATATAATTCACTCGTTAAGAGAATTAAGCCCCAAACACACAAAAACGCTTCTGTGTGTGGTGTCATTTTGGCCAACACATTTATAATTGTTGCAATCAAATGTAATTACAAATGCATTGAAGTTGTCCATTTGTGTTTTTTTTTTGCAATTACATAAAAACAACACACAATTACTCAGCTAAAATACAACAAAAAGTGCTCAAATTATTGCAACGGGCAAACGAAACCAAACCGACTGAAAAAAATCCAAATTAAACGCGTCGTGTCTCTGCGATGCGGTAAAATGCCTCAATTTCGGCTGCCGAACATTAAGATTATTACGAGTATTTCGCCTATTTTTCTTTATTAATGCAAACACACACCCACGCACACTCACAAACACACTGAATAGACAAACAAGAGCAAGATTCACAGCAGCTATTGATAATTTTTAGTGCCGGCAAAAAAAAAAACGAAACGCTAAGATTTAGTTCACGCTCATAAGAATTCTTATTGCTAGGGACATACAAGTTTTTGTATAAAAATCTAAAAATTAATTATTAAATTAATCAATAGCTCTGAATTACCCTATGGAAAGTTTTATCTTTAAATTTTTTCATTAACTTTAGATTTTATTGCGGAATTTTCTAAAAATTTATTCTGCATCGAAGTTCTGAAATCATCTAACCTCTTTTTGGATAGGGGCACAAGATACACTGGCAGCAGCTCATTGTCTAGTCAGAGAGTTGCCGACTGACTAACTGAGTGACTGATTAAAAAGCCATCTTCAATAGACGCAGCTCTTTGTCGACGCCATTATGAAATTGCGGTAGGGGGATCAAAAGAAGTTAAAACAGATGTAGTTTGTTTTGCTTGTCTCTTGACGTCTTTTCACCTCCCATGCAAATGGGGGGCAACCAGCAACGGAGTAGTTACCTTTTCCCCCCTACCTACTAATGCAACTAATGATCAGGCTGCTGCCGATTTGTTTGCGGACTTTTTTCAATCTACTTACTCCACTGAAGCCTATACTACGCAATCATACCCGTATTCCTTAAATAATTCTAACTCCTTTTTTTGCTCTTCTATTAACGAAATCTCTTTACTAAGCTATCTTAAATCCTCTAAGCCTGTATTTTCTCCCGGTCCTGATGGTGTTCCAGCATGTATACTGAGATTTTGTGCTGATACCATTTGTAAGCCTATATTTAAGTTGCTTGATTTGTCCGTAGCCACGAGCTACTTTCCGCCTATATGGAATTCCTTCTCTATATCTCTTCACAAATGTGGCTCCAACCAAGATGTGAAGAATAATAGGTGTATCTCTAAATTATCCGCTATTCCTAAAATTTTTGAAAAAATCTTGACTGCACAATTAACACATATGTGTAAGTCCATTCTTTCCCCTTATCAGCATGGATTTGTCAAATTTAGATCCACAACTACTAATCTTCTTGAGCTTTCCTCAATTATAACCAAAGGATTTCAGAGGAAAATGCGAACTGATGTGGTCTACACTGATTTCAGTAAAGCATTTGACTCCGTTAATCATAACTTATTGCTTCATAAATTAGATCTCATTGGTTTTCCTCAAAAACTTATTTTGTGGATATCTAAATATTTAACTAAGAGGACGCAAAGAGTCCTTTTTAACTCTTGCCAATCTAAGCTTTTATTTGTTACATCTGGGGTTCCTCAGGGTAGTCATCTTGGCCCTCTACTTTTTAACCTTTTTATTAATGACCTACCTTCTGTACTAACACAATCATCTATCCTTATGTACGCTGATGACGTTAAACTTTGTCTGAGGTATAATGCCAAACTTTAAACTTTCTTCAAATGGATCT